>CM076575.1:426915970-427591004 GCA_034641835.2 Pinus albicaulis | reverse complement strand
GCGACTCGAATATGCTCTTGAAGGCAGTTCGAATTATGTTGCATAGAAGGATCGCATGGAAGCAGTATTAGAAGATAATGGTCTCAAGGAGTTCGTAGATACGGATGTCCAAAAGCCCACTGATCCTGCTGAAGTCGATGCATGGCAAAAGAAGATGGCGAAGTGTCGAAGGATCCTGTTGGAGGGCGTCAAGGATCATATTGTATCCAGCCTGCATGGAAAGGCTACTCCATATTTAATGTGGAAAGCTTTGACGGATCTATTCCAGAGTAAGAGTTACCAAAGGAAGCTGGCGCTCAAAGATAAGCTCAGGAACATCAAGATGGAGAAGGGCGACAGTATCGCCAAATACCTCACGAAGTTCTCGGTGCGAGAGATGGGCGGGGGCCGTGGGGGTGGTGTCATGATTCACATATCGCATGCTTGGTTCAAGTGTGATGGGATCGGTGTGGTTCTTGGAGCGGCGGTGCGTCATTTCATATGACGGGAGATCGGGAGTTGTTCTCAGATCTGGAGGACAAAGATTTGGTGTGCACATCGAGATGGGCGATGATGGTAGATACAGTGCGACTGGTATCGGTACCATATCCTTTCAGAGGGAGTCTAGTAAACCCTTTGTATTGAAGGATGTCATGCATGTACCTGGATTGAAGAAGAACTTGATCTCTGTGGCGATGTTGGAGGATAAGGGGTATGATGTGGTCTTCAGCGAAGGAAAAGCCTTCCTACGCAGTAAGACTACTGGAGAGACTTGGAAGATATGGGTTCGAACCAAGAACCTTTATCAGTTGCAGGTAGATGGCTGCGCAGCTATGGCATGCAAGGCAGAAGAAGTGGTGAGCCGGGATGATGAGGGCGAACTGTGGCACAGGAGATTGGGCTACCTTCACCATGGAGCTTTGAAGATTCTGCAGCAGATTTCTACTGGACTTCCTAAGGGCACCCTTGCGCAGTCAGATCAGTGCAAGGGGTGTACTTTAGGGAAGTATGTGAAAGCCACCTTTCACGAGAAGGATAGTCGTGCCACGACGATCCTTGAGAGAGTTCACACAGACGTGTGTGGTCCTTTCTCAGTTGCTTCGACAGCAAAGCACAAGTATTATGTGATCTTTGTTGATGATTTCTCTCGAAAGTGCTGGATCTTCTTCATGTCGAAGAAGAGCGATACATTCGCGAAGTTCTGTGAGTTTAAAGCACTGTTCGAGAAGGAGTCGGGGAAGAAGGTGATTGCTCTAAGGAGTGATAACGGTGGTGAATTCATCTCGGCTGAATTCAAGGAGTTCTGCAGCGCAGAAGGGATTCGGAGAGAGCTCATCGCACCCCATAACCCACAGCAGAACGGGGTGGCTAAGCGGAAGAATAGAACGATCGTGGGTGCTGCACGGGCGATGTTGCATGATCAGGGCCTACCCCTTCACTTGTGGGCTGAGGCATGCAATACAGCAGTGTATGTGCAGAACAGTTGTCCTCACAAGGTTCTTGGCATGAGTACACCAGAGGAGGCTTATTCTGGCAAGAGGCCTGATATTTCCCATTTGCGGATTTTCGGATCTCCTGTCTACATGCATGTGACGAAGGATGCAAGAAGGAAGCTGGATCCAACTGCTGAAGTTGGAATATTTGTGGGATACACTGATACACCTCACAACTATCGGGTGTATGTGCCAGACAGTCGCAAGACTGTTGTGCGACGGGATATAAAATTTCAGGAGGAGAAAGCCATGCAGTGTTCGCTTGAGAGGGAGCTACACTTGCATGCGGATGAGGAGCTGTTAGTTCCTAAGGAGGAGCTTCCGGATGTGGATTAGCCACAGGAGGAGGTTCAGGAGATGGAAGAAACCACCCAGGCAGCGCCAACCATCAGAGGGCGCATGCGCACTACAGAAGCTGAGCGACTGGCTCGGGATGCAGAGAAGGTTGTAGGACCACCTACAGCACAGCGCAGACAGAGACAGTCACCGGATCGGTACATTGGATACATGGCTCTTGTGAGTCAATGTGTTGTGACGGAGCCATCCTCTTTTGAGGAAGCTGTGGAGGAACCCGCATGGGTTGATGCCATGATCGAAGAATATGATTAGATCGTCAGGAACGGTGCATGGGAGATTGTCCCAAGACCGGTGGGGAAATCAGTGGTGGGTTCGCGATGGATCTACAAAGTGAAGCAGGCGGCTAACGGGAGTGTGGAGAAGTACAAGGCAAGATTTTTCGCCCATGGATTTTCACAGATCGAGGGGATCGATTATGAGGAGACCTTTGCACCTGTCGCAAGGTACTCTTCCATACAGACGATCCTTGCTCTCTCAGCGCAGATGGGGCGGCACATTCATCAGATGGATGTGAAGACTGCGTTCCTCAATGGAGTTATTGAGGAGGAGGTGTACATAGAGCAGCCTGAAGGTTTCGAGATCTTCAGCAGTGAGTCGCATGTTGTTAACCAGCTTTCGCAAGCTATGGTTAAGCCTACCAAGCTCTTTTGGAAGGCAGGCAAGCATGTATTGCGCTATATTAGAGGCACATCGGGATATGGTCTATGGTACGGACAGGAGGATGGAGCGAAGCTTTCTGGCTTCACTGATGCAGATTGGGCAGGGAGCCCAACGGACCAAAAGAGCACATCTGGAGGAGTTTTCAGCATTGGGTCGACAGCAGTTTCCTGGTACAGCAGGAAGCAGAGATCCGTGGCACTCAGTTCAGCAGAGGCTGAGTACATGGCAGCTAGCTTGGCTGCATGCGAGGCTGTTTGGATGAGGAAGATCCTCGCAGGATTGTTCAGGTTGCATTTGGAGCCTACAGTGATCTACTGTGATAACCAGAGTTGCATTAAACTCTCGGCTAATCCAGTATTTCATGATAGGTCCAAACATATCGACATCAGGTACCATCATATCAGAGATTGTGTTCAACGGAGAATCATGATGCTTTCATATGTTCCCACGGAGGATCAGGATGCCGACATCCTGACGAAGGCGCTCACCAGGAGCAAGTTTGAATTCCACAGAGGCAGGATAGGGGTTGCGGATAATCCATATCTTGCTGAGAGGGAGTGTTGAAAATGCAGCAAGATGATGGAGCTTAGTGAAATGAAGTCGCCTTCACTAAGTGGGCCCGCAGGCAAATTCTGGCGCAAAGTCTATTTTTAGACTATGTCTAATTTTAGACATATGGAGCATGGTCCAGGGGTTGCAGTATGTTATTCTTGGAGTATTGGTCATGTTGGTAAAAATAGATGGACCTCTATTTTTTGACCTATAGGTCGAAGTCTATATTTAGATTACCTATCCTAAAAATAGGGAAGTCAAATATTATTTACCCTTAATAATATTTGGACTATAAACTTCAGTTTACTCTCTTGGAGCACTTCAGTTCGAGCCTTGGAAGTGGCTCATGCATCTGACAGAGGAATTACGGTATTCCTAAGGGTTTGGTGAGCTCATGCATGGTTGACTTCAGTTAGGACTTCAGTGGCAGAAGTTTGGTGGAGTTAATGAGACAGATGGTGGAGTTGTGTTCGGTTTAACTTAGTTGAACTAGTTGAGATTAGTTTAACTAGCTAATCAAATAGTAATGAGTGGAGTGAATTAAATATTATTTAATTCATTAATTAGTAACTCATTATTCAACTCAAGAACACATCAGTTCACTACAGTGCATGGACAGTTCAGTGGAGACCAGTGAAGGAGGTAGATGAAAGGGTGGAGTTAGCTATCAGTGGCGACATCAGTTGTGCATGAGATTTGCACCACACTTGGAGGAATTTCCCATGATGATTGCGCTATCAAGCCAAGGAGATTCGAACCTTGGATCTCTATTTAGACAGGCCATGATTGCACAATAGAGGCAAGGCAATTAGTGGTGAGTTTTGAACCAGTAACCTGTTCAAAACCAAGCTAGTTTGTGTGTAACTTTATGAGAAAGTACTGAGTACTTGTGAGGAGTATTGTATTGAGTTTGTTACATGATTTCTCCATTATAATATACACAATAGCTGCGGGGTTTTCATCTATAAGCTTTCCCCATACATACTGTGTTAATGTGTATGATGATTTGATGTGTTATCGCTTGATTTTATTTCCGCATGTTTGATGATCTGAGTGGAAGAGATTATGTGTTGCATATGAATTCGAATTGATATGTGATTAGGATAGTCTCGGTGGATAATTAATCATTATTCAGCAAATTTCTACAAATATTACTAGATTTCCCTTCTTGTAAATAAATTGGGCGAGAATTCTCAATTTCTTGAGAACCTTGCTCAATCTCTTCTGTTTGGCTATGCACCTCAGCAAAAGCTACAGATGGTGATTCTGTGGCCCGAAGGGAGCTAGTAGGTTGTCTAGAAGTAATTTTTCTAGGGCCTATTGATGGCTGAGATTTAGCTTTCTGAATAATATTATCGATAAAGGTTGTTCACCCAAGGGTCACCAGTCCCTTAGGTTTTTCAGGTCTAGGAGGAATTTGGTTTTGTTTAGATTTTCTAGTCATTCAAAAAAAAACTCAAGCATTCATTCCTACCCTAAATTTTCACTCAATTCTGCTGTGAAGCGGGCAAATGAATGAGCATGTTCCTCGCTCGGTACGTAGGTTCTTACCTTCCCTTTTTAATACCAAGTTATTCCCTAGCAGAGAAAATCAAATATACATCACTCTTTCTAAATGGATACACTTTTTCCCCGACAATGGCGCCAAAATGTAGAGGCATAAAAGGTGTCTTTTTAACTCCTATTTATCCTACATTAATTATAAATCAAGGTAAGACTCAAGAGTGTACTCAGTTTGAGGCGCAAATTTAATCTAAGAGTAATGTTTTCAACTTTCATTACAGTGTTTCAAATACAAGAGTAAACAGATGCTTGAAAATGGAATCTAATTGCAATGACATGAAACTTAATGTTCTAAAATCCAATCAATCACTCAGCAATCATCAGTCAAGGATGCAATAGTAATAACTCTTTCCTTTGTCAACTGATATAAATGAAATCAAGCATAAACAAGATCCTCAATCTGAGAACTTAGACAGTAATATCCAATGTCCTTTATAGTTGATGATCTTACATTCCACAAATGAAGCAACTAATTCGAAATGGTAACTAAGTTAAATTAATAATGCTGCTAACAGACTAAACAAGCTCTTTGTAATAACACTCCAAATCAAAACAAACTCTTGCAAGAAAGGAATAAATAGTAAAGCTAATTAACAGAAATGAACAACAAATCTATTTACTGAAAATGAGCAGCAAACTACTTAATGAAATGAACAATAACTCTTTAATGAAATGAAAAACAAACTGTTTAATGAAATGAACAGCAAATTATTAATGGAAATGAACAACAAACTATTAATGGAAATGAACAGCAACCCTGAATAGCGAAGCTCTGTATCTACAAAGAATAACAACACAAATTATGAAAGAATAAATACTTTTTTTATGTGGAAAGGAACGACAACGCGATTCACTGATGCAACACGCCAATTTCATAAATAATTAAACGGTGAAAGATAAACCAAGATAACTGTAAAGCAATGCGATTAAAAGAAATGAAAACTAATGCAAACCAGCACACGACTGGAATTGGAAAATAAAGGTACAAATAGCAAGTGGATCCACCAGGGCTGGGCCCTTAGCCACTAGTGAAGCACTGCCAAACTACTCCAGTATCAAATAATGGAACGATAACTGAATTTATGTATTAATCATCTGTAGCATAGTTTACAAGCAATCGTACTCTGTTTAAATTAACGAGATTCGATGAACAATCATGAAATCACAAAAGGAAATATGAATAATCATAACATGTCCAATGCCATGATTTCTACAAGCGTTGTTCTTTTATAATAGCCAGCAGATGAAACAAGAAGTTCTGATAACTTTGAGCAACGATCCCTCAGGATCAAGAGATCCTAAGGGATTCACTCTATCTTCTAACTTTAGTTATCATTTTGTCCTCTTGTGCTGATACCACGTTGTTCCTTTCTTTACTTTGACTGTGCGCTCCAATCTTGATTTTCCTGTCTGGATACGGACTTTTTTTAAATGGAAAGTAGTTACACCTGCTTTATCTTTTCCTTCCGAATGGTGGCTTCCCACTTCATTTAGTTCCTATATAGAAGAAAATACAATCTTTATTTAATTTCGCAATAAGCACTAATCTCCTCAATTCTATTGTAATTATTTATTATATTGTCATTCTAGAATATAAAGGAGTCATGATTAAAGGAAAAAGATAAATAAATACATGGAAAATTCATACCTTTTCCAATACTCAATAGTCTTCAACCTTACAAACAATCCACACTCAAGGAGAAGGGAGTTGAAAAGATCAAACCACGTTTCTATGGGCCATACAGGGTGATCAAGTGTGTCGGTAAGGTAGCATATGAGTTGGAGCTTCCTAAGGTAAGCAAGATCCACAATATCCTCCATGTCTCTTGCCTCAAGAAGTCCATTGGTATGAATATAGTTTCCAACATGGATCTCCCCCCTATTGATGATGAGGGCCACCTAATTTTACAGCCAGAAGAAATCTTAGACACAAGGGAGAGGCAGCTGAGGAACAGAGTCATCAAGGAATATCTGATTCGATGGAGGAATCTACCAGATGAGGATGCCACTTGGGAGGGAGAGAAGATCTTGCAGCATCCTTATTTACTGTTACTTGTGGGAAAGCAACTTTTGAGTAGGAGGACTATAATATTCCCAATTAGCCACTACTAGTTGGAATATTATACTTGCTCCATTTTTGCAATAGAAGAGTAGAAAGTCAATAAAACAAATCCCAGTGTGAAAAGGGATCAGGTTAGGAGGATAAATAAAACCACATTGGTGTGAAAGAGGACAATGCCAGTGAAATAGATCCAATTGACCAAGTCAACACTGTTGCTACAAGAGGGAAACCAACAAGGACAGTGCAGTTTTGAAAGGGGAATCTTCTCTAGGAAGCCACCACATCAATGAGTGGGGTCAGGGGTAAGGAGGCTCAACAAGGATAAGAAGGAGGAGATAACAACAAGTAAGGAATTCAGTAATCATATATTTTTGGTCTTTTGACTGATTGCAAGATTCAGTTGTTTAGTTGTAGTTACAACACTGTTTAGTGCAAAGAATTCTCATGTGGGAATTCCATCTTCACCTTTGGTATAGCTAGTTGAGAGATCAAAATGGAAGGTCCTGAGCTCAATTTCCATCATCTAACTTGAGGAAATCCATTCTTTATCATCTACAGCATAGTCACTTCCAGTAACTATGTCTTTTCTGCAGTTGCAGGGTTAAACCCTTCTATTTTGTGCTTGTTTTGGAGGAGGAGGTGTCTATTTCACCCCGGAGAGTTTATCAAAGAGGGCCTTGGACCATTTTCTATAGTTTTCATCCATTTCAGATCATATTCAGTCTTTTATAATACAGAGTTGTAGTGGACTGCATTATTTTCTGCAGTGCTGCATTTTATATTGATATTTTGTCGGAAACCCTTGTCGGGGTGTCCCAATGTGCTTGTAAAAGAGGTTAAGCCTCCCATTTATGATTCTATTATTAATGAAAGCTCCAGATATGTATTTAATCATATTTTTCTATAGATTACCTAATAAAAATCACGTTGTTTCAATCTTCAGAAATTATATTTTGTGGAGTGATGGGATTGGGGTGTTTTTGAGCATATATGAGATGGGGAGATCTGTTTAATGTAGATAGGATGATTTTTTTCTGATTCCATTTCATATTTAAGCTAAATATAGTATATATAAGAGGATCCAAGCCCTATTTTTTGTTTCTTTTGCATGGTTTTCCTTATACAACGTCCTCATTGGAGATATTGCAGAAATTCCTAAAAAGGAATATTACAGTGGTATCAGAGCTCTGATCTTGGCTCAACTTGTGAGGATAATATATCTTTAGCATGGAGGAGGAAGATATTTCAAAACTCTACTTAATACCCTATAGAACATTGCAAGGTACCTCAAGGAGATGAGGCATAAAGAAGATTCTATAGGGTTTTTCCATAAGGAAAATACCAGCACTTCACATGGCATGGAGAATTCAGATGCATCACAATGCTCTACCATGCCTTCATTCCTATCTGGAAGAAATGTGGAGGAAACCCTGGGGAATTTTTTTGAGGAATATGATTCCCGGCCTCAACGGCTCAAGGAACACTTGAGTTTTCAGGAGTTTTTTCGAATCAAGGATAGAAGGAGAGTTAATCTTCATCAAAAGGAGGGTGATTATATGCAAGGGTCAGATCTACAGCAGAGTATCGGGAGGTTATTTTTACCCACTTATGATGGAACACCTAAGTGTATATCCAAGGCTTGGGTAGAGAAGCTAGACACTTACTTTCAACTCAACAAGGTTTCTGAAATAGAAGCCATCAAGATAGTTGCGTTACACTTGGAGGGGGAGGCTCATGAATCATGGTTCCATGGGTTGACCACACTTGGGAATCATCATATCACTTCATATTCGATCTTCACCAAGAAGTTAGTGGAGAGTTTTTATCCAAGAGATCCGGAAACCCATTTTGTCAAATTAACCAAGCTCAAGCAGGAGGGAGATCTTGAAGACTACATTGCTGAATATCTACAGCTTTCAGTGATGGTATCTAACCTCACTATGAGCAGGAAGGTATGCTTGTTTATTGATAGGATGGCTGGACCATTGCAAGGGTTGGTCAAGTATACTAAACCAACCACTCTCCTTGAAGCTATGGAGAGAGCTAGAGACTTACAGCACACCTTGCCCAGGGCAAGAACATTACCACAACAAGGAACCTCTTCAAGGCCAAAGAGGTCAATATTTATTCATGATTTAAAGGAAGAAGGTGTTCCAGGAGGAGCACATGGTGTTAAGACCTTCTTCAAGAAATAGGACAATGTTGTACCATCCATAGAATACTTTTCTCCAAGAAGAGTAGCCATTGTAACGTTAAGAGGGGTTCCAAAATATCTGACCTTGAGGGTAAGAGGTACTATTTTTGGGCAAAGAGTATCTGTACTCATAGACAGTGGGGCAACTCATAATTTTATTTATGCACAGCTGGTACAAAGAAGAGGGATCCACATGGAGGAGTTTGAGGGATTCTCAGTCTTGGTCCCAGGAGCCATGACCCTACAGTGTGCCAAGTATGTTCTGGCACTATCCATCACTATGGGAACCTACACCTTGACAGATCACTTCTTTTTAGTAGATATTCCAGACACCAATGTCATATTGGGAGTCCATTGGTTGATCACTCTTGGGAGAGTCACCTCTAATTGGAAAAATTTGGAGATGGAATGGACAGAAGAGAAGAGTGGTCGGTATCAAAAGATCAAGGGCATCAACACATACCCCCCTCAGGTGGTTTCAACACATAGGATGGAAGAAGATCTACGCAGAGGAGATGTAGAATGGGAAATAGAGATGCATGTGTCAGAAGTAAGGGGCAAGGATTCACCAGTGCATCCAAATGTTTAGTCTCTTTTGGATCGGTATTCTACAGTATTTGGAGATATCCCACCAGGGAGACCTCCTGATGAAGGGTTTGAACACACTATTGAGTTGGAACAAGGGATACAAGCAATGATCGCCACTCCTTATAGGCACCCCAACGCCTATAGGGATGAGATTGAGAGGGCCATACAAGAGTTGCTAGCTCTAGGACACATCCGGCCCAGTACTAGTCCTTTTGCTTCTTCAATGGTTTTAGTAAAGAAGAAAGATGGCACATTGAGGATGTGCATTGATTATAGGGCCTTAAACAAGAAGACCATGAAGAATAGGTACCCTATACCCAGGATCAATGAACTCATGGATGAGTTGAGGGGATATAAATACTTCTCCAAGATTGATTTGAGATCTGAGTATCATCAAATCAAGGTAAGAGAGCAAGATATCCCCAAGACAACGTTCAGATGTCATTATAGGAATTTTGAGTTTCTAGTAATGCACTTTGGATTGACCAATGCCCCAGCAACTTTCCAATCTTGCATGAACCACATCTTCCATGGTAATTTGAGAAAGTTTGTATTGGTCTTCTTTGATGATATTCTTATCTACAACCGCACTTGGAAGGAACACTTACAGCATAGTGAGACAGTATTACATATCCTCAAGAAGCAACAATTCTATGCTAAGCTCTCCAAATGTGAATTTGGCCTCATAGATATGTTGTATTTGGGGCACATCATAGGAGTAGATGGAGTGAGGGTACATGAGAGGAAGATCCAAGCTGTCAGAGATTGGCCTGAACTCATGAATGTCATAGAACTCCGAGGATTTGTGGCCATATGCACTTATTACCGGAAGTTTGTGAAAGGGTTTTCATAGCAAGCAGCACCACTCACAGACTTTACAAAGAAGTTAGCTTTCCATTGGACACCTACAGTGTAGATGGCTTTTGAAAAGCCCAAGGAGGTAAGGAGTAGTTGTCCTGTTTTGGTTTTTCCTAATTTTTCTCAACCTTTTGTTCTAGAATGTGATGCATCAGGTGAAGGGATTAGAGCAGTCTTGATGCAAGGAGGGCATCCTATAGCCTTTGAGAGAAGGAATATGCTTCCTCATGAGAGGTTATACCCCATATATGATAAATAAATGTTGGCTATCATGCATGCATTAGCCAAATTCCGGTAATACTTGGTGGGAATAAGTTCAAGGTGAAGACTGACCATAACAGTCTTAAATTCTTCCTTGAAAAAAAAAAACTCTAGGAGAGACAACAGAAGTGGGTGATAAAAGTCCAAGAATATGACTTTGACATAGATTATGTCAAGGGGAAGAGCAATGTTGTAGCTGATGCTCTATCCAGGAGGCCTACAGCACTGTCTTTGAGGGTCATGGACGCAGATTGGAAGGATCAACTTTTAGTTGAGTATTCCAAAGATGATTTTGCATGTGAGATACTTGATGGGGTGGTATTGGATGAGAGTTTTAGGGTGATGGATGAGATCATCTATTACCAGGACTGGACCTTCTTGGCTAAGAATTCCAAGCTCAAGGAGAAGATCTTATTGGCATCATATGATTCCCCACTTGCCAGGCATCAAGGTTTCACAAAGACTTATAGGGCCATAAGAGAGAGATTCTCATTGAAGGGTCTCAAGGAGGATGTGCTCCGACATATCAAAGAGTGCACCACTTGTCAGTAAAACAAGGGAGAGCACACCCACCCTGCTATATTATTGCAGCCACTACCTATTCCAGATGGGAAGTGGGAAAGCATCTCTATGGATTTCATCACCAGCCTATCGACAATACAGGGTAAGGATTGTATATTTGTAGTTGTTGATAGAATAAAAAATTACTCTCATTTCTTTTCCATTTTTTCACATTATATTGCTTCATAGGTAGTTGAGCTCTTCTTCAGAGATGTATTTAGACTCCATGGTCTCCCAAGGACCATAGTGAGTGATTGGGACAACCGCTTCATGGGTGGCTTTTGGCAAGAACTTTTCTGGTTAGTGGGGATTGATTTGACTCCAAGCACTAGCTATCACCCCCAAACCAATGGGTATACTGAGATAGTGAAAAAGTGGCTAGAAGGTTACTTGAGGAACTATGTAGCAGGGCAGCAGAGAGCTTGGTTGTGTTGGCTCCACTTGGGAGAGTATTGCTACAACACTACTCACCATATTTCTATTGGCATGACTCCATTCTCGGCCTTATATGGGTATGAGGCACTCTCATTTGCTGATGTTATGTTTGGGGCAAGTAAGGCTCCAAGGGCAAAGGAATGGATTCAGGAGAACCAGGACATACTTAGGGCACTCAAGGACAACATTTCCACTACCCAAAACCAACAAAAGATGTATGCAGACCGTGGTCAGATAGAAAGATAGTTTGAGGTGGGGGTTCCTGTCTATTCATGTTTTCAGCCTTACAAACAGTCCACACTCAAGGAGAAGGGAGCTGAAAATCTCAAACCACGTTTCTATGGGCCATACAGGGTGATCAAGTGTGTTGGTAAGGTAGCATATGAGCTGGATCTTCCTAAGGGAAGCAAGATCCACAGTATATTTCATTTCTCCTTCCTCAAGAAGGCCATTGGGAGGAATATAGTTGCCAACATGGATCTTCCCCCCTATTGATGATGAGGGCCACCTAATTTTACAGCCAGAAGCAATCTTAGACATAAGGGAGAGGTAGCTAAGGAACAAATTCATCAAGGAATATCTGATTCGATGGAGGAATCTACCAGATGAGGATGCCACTTGGGAGGGAGAGAATATCTTGTAGCATCCTTATTTAATGTTTCTTACGGGAAAGAAAATTTTGAGCGGGGAGGACTATAATATTCCCAATTAGCCACTACTAGTTGGAATATTATACTTGCTCCATTTTTGCAGTAGAAGAGTAGAAAGTCAATAAAACAAATCCCAGTGTGAAAAGGGATCAGGTTAGGAGGATAAATAAAGCCACCTTGGTGTGAAAGAGGACAATGCCAGTGAACTAGATCCATTTGACCAAGTCAACAACACTGCTACAAGAGGGAAACCAACAAGGACAACGCAGTTTTGAAAGGGGAATCTTCTCTAGGAAGCCACCACATCAATGAGTGGGGTCCGGGGTAAGGAGGCTCACCAAGGATAAGAAGGATGAGATAGCAGCAAGGAAGGCATTCAGTAATCATCTATGTTTGGTCTTTTGACTGATTGCAAGCTTCAGCTATTTAGCTGTAGTTGCAGCACTGTCTAGTGGAAATAATTCTCATGCGGGAATTCCATCTTCACCTTTGGACTAGCTAGTTGAGAGATCAAAAGGGAAGGTCCTGAGCTCATTTTCCATGCCTTTTTAGATTTTAGGGCTTAAGCGCCTTTCAGCTTAGGCCCTAGACCCTTTTCCATCATATGACCCGAATTTGTGACCGAGCACTAAGCCCATCGGCTTATCGGCACTTCGCACCTCGCGCTTCCCCGCTTCCATCTCCCGCATTCCTTTCTTCCGCCGATGGCCGATCCCCCGAGAAAATCTCCACCGTTGATCCTGTTTAAGATCTAATAGCTCTCGCTCCATCGGCACATCGCAATTGCTCCCCCCACATCTCTTCCTCCCATCCGTATGGATTCCTGATGTGCGCGACCCCGATTTAATCACATCCATCCATTTCCCATCATCTAATGGCCCACCTTACTCTCGCATTTTCACCCTGCCATCCTTATATATCCTCCCGTTTGATCTCAACCATTCATTTCTCCCAGATCAACGGTCACCATTTAACCACACCATTTCACGCGCCAATTTAGCTGATGTCATCACCGGGTCTCACCTTCCTTCCTCCCGTGCATCTCTTTTCCCTTCGTGTTTGTTTTTAACCGCCGATCTGTCGCCCCCGGATCGGACGAGCACCATTTCACTTCATGTTCATTCCACAAAACCACTTGATCATGCTATTTCCATGCAAAATAGGTAGTTTTTCCAAGGACACATGTTGCACCCAGACATCTATCGCATCCCCTCGACCTAATACTGCTTACAACCTTCACCCCGCGTAAATACCGCCTCTGATATTATTGAAACCACTTATCGCCTTTCGCACCCTTATTCAAATGAAACCCTGGTTTCGACTATCCGCCACGGTTTTTCCTTCCATCGCTGCATTCGTACTTCCTCCACAAATGCTCCTCCACCTCCGCTGAGCATTTTTTAAGTAGTTTAAGCCCAATCCCCAGGTTTTATTTAACTGGTTTGTTGATTTTATGCAGGTTTAATGGCAATTGTTCAATAAAATCCATCCCACAGCAAATATAGTTGCAGAGGCCAAGGATGACAATCCTCTATGGCCTATTCAATTGCAGAAAGGGATGAAGGGTTAAATTCCAAGTGTTAGTCAATAAATCATGATATTTACTATTAAATCAAACCCTCCAGTGCAAAGAAAGTACCCGTCAGCAAACAGTGAAGATTAAATGAAGAATCAGTGAAGAGTATCAGAGTTTAAGATAAAGGTTAAAGGTTACAGTAAAATCCCTAGGATCAAAGGACTTAACCTATAGTTCAAAGAATGAAGCTGAAGATGATTAAAGGATAGATCAACAAGGCAGGGAGCCTTGAGCACATCAGGACAGAGAAATTAATTCATCGAAATATCTAAAGCCACCTGTAGCCTGCTTTTCACCTACAAAGACACTTTGACAGTTATCACACTGACATAACATCTTTTGACTGTCAGAATAGTTATTTTAAGACATGTTAAAGCCTTAAAACCCACTCTTTTCACCCTACTTTATCCTCAGGAAGTAAAGACAAAGTTATTAAATAGAGAAGTATTGCAACTCATTCCTACCTTAGGCCTTGCTTAGTTTTCAAGGCTAGGAATGCATTTACTCTATAATTGATAACATTTTGAACCCTAAAAGGAGTTCCACCTCCTCATTCTTCTATAAATACTCTATGAGGAGCTCTTTGTTAGGGGTTGGTTGCTGGAATTCAAACTCTTTGAAGTTGTACATAGTCTGGCTGAAGATTAAGAAGAAATTGAAGTATTGGAAGATTGATGATGTTTTGACATGTTTTTTTAATGAGAAGGCTCTATAATTGGATCCATGAGCATGGCTGTTGGTGATGTATTCTAATATGTTAATGTTTTTTCCTATTTTCCATTCTGTTTCATCATTTCTTACTACAGTAGAGTAAACATTTTAGGCTAAGAAATGTCTCCAAGAAGCACCTTAGACCTGTTTACTCTCCACTGTTTTATGTTTTCCTCTGCTAAGGAATTCTAGAGAATTCTTAATTTCTCTCTTGAACCCTTATGCTTGTTTATTTTAGAAATAGTTCAAACAGTTGGTCTCAAGAATGATTTATGGTTTTCCCTGCTTACTTGCTGCCATTTGAAAACTGTTTTTGAAGTCTCCCTTTAAAGTGCCATTGTTTATAGTCTGCCAAAGAGGTTTGTTTTGATCATACCCTTTGTTCTTGTTGAGTTAATTGTTTTGAAGGTCTTTATAATTGTAATCAAATATGTTTAGGTGTTCCCTCTTCAATGATTCAGTTGTTTGTGAATATTTTATGTTTTCTAAATTCCTTGAAGGTGAAATCTTTAGATGAAATAGAGCATTCCTCGACTCCTAGATTTCACTTGAAAAGTTTTTCTTGAAATTGCTATTTTCTGAAGTGCGATTTGTAGAATTTATGGTTAGCCCTGTCTATCAAATGCCTCTTCATGTTCAGATGATGTTTTTAATTCCCTTTTTTTAGAAGTACATATAACTAAGGGTTCTTAATTGCCCTTAGTTCTACTTCTCCTTCTAAATCCTTAATGTCCATTTCATTTCATCCACCAAACCCAAGATCCACTGGCCAAGTTAGATTTTCCCTTTTATATCCCATATCCATTAATTGAGCTTGTTATAACTTCTTCTTGACTCCTTTGCCCAATGTCTCTAATATTTCCCCTTTATATCTATGCTTCCTAGACCATTCATGTCCAACCAACCAAATCCAAAAAAAACAAAATTGCACTTAATAACTAGCCTAAAATCAACCCTTAAAAGAAAACAAGACATATCTGTGCAAACAATTGAGAGATCCCTCTCTAAGACTAGGAGGGCTAGATTGTAGAGCTCTAAAGCTTGGTTCTGATGTTGCCTTTGTCATTTGGCTTGCCAATAAGCCAAATCACAGGACCCCAATAGAGGCTACCAAGGAAGAGGCTGAGGAGGTGGAGTTGGTAGAGGATGTGGAAAGATAATTTGTTATAACTGCATCCAACCAGGTCATTTTTCAAGATATTGTCAAAACCCACTATGACATGTAAGTATTGTAAATATTTTGACCATGTAATTGAAGAATTCCCTGTACTTATGGCGAAGATGCAAGAAAAGAGTAATAAATAGCCAACGTAGAATATTCAAATGATGATTGTTGAAAGGAGGATTGATGAACCTAGAATTAGTATTTTTATTAGAAGTGGAGTTGCGACTAGTAGTGATAAGAAGGATGGAAATAAGGAATTTTAAAATCTAGGTGGATGGGTTAGAAAGACTATAGAGAAATTTTTTGTTTTTATGTCTCAGAAGGAAAAAGGACTATTCATCGAAGCAAAGTAAATTTTTATGGATGTTGGAGCTTCAACCTTTAGTACACAACCAAGGCCTAGTAACTGCAAAGTGTCATCATTTGCGCCACATAATCGAGCTCTGATGTAGGATTAAGCCCCGACACAAGACCAATAGTCAACAAATCAAGTAAGTATTTTAATGTATTTCCTGTAGACTTTTATTAATTTGTTAAGAGATCAAAAGGTTGTAGAAGGACTTAAGTAGTTGATAGACTCCTGCACATCTAAAGAAGCACCACAAAGAAATATGCACACAGTCAATAACTTGCGTCGACAAAAGAGAACTAGAAGATAAATGAGGCTCAATGCATAGATAGGAGAATATGAGATGGAACAAGTTATTATGGATCTTGGACATGATTCTAATGTCTTGACGAAGTATACATGGGAATTGATGGGTAAGTTGAAGCTACAATGGTAACCTACTCAACTAAGGATGGAAAATCAACAAAATATCCTCCCTATGGGAAGATTACCAGGTGTGATAGTGGATATTGGAGGAGTGTGCACTACTACTGATTTCAAAATAATAGAGATTGTCGATGAAAGTAACCCTTATCTTGCATTACTTGGACTTTATTGGTCATTTGATAATTTGGCCATAATTAATCTGAAGAAGAGACAAATAATATTTGAAGGAAATAATATGAGGGTAATTGTTCCCTTAGATCCATCAGAGGGAGTCAGATACACATAAAAAATCAAGGAAGAGTACTGTGAACATGCATAGACAACATTTATCAAATGACAACAAAGGAAAAATATTGGGTTAACCCTACTACAGAAGGAAAGTTGAGTTGGGAGCATGACAGTTCTTGCACCTCTGATTCAGAAGAAGAGTTGGAAAATTGGCATAATAGGTTGCATGAAGTATCCAAAAGGCGTTGTTTAAGAGTTACCAAATCAGTTTTTTTTATGACATTTGAGGTATGTAACCTACCTTTTTATGATGGCATAGGAGATGTGAATACTTTTCTCAATGATTATGAAGAACAAGTTCAAGAACATCAAAGGTTGTTATCCTTGGATGTAGCCCTGAAAGCTACCCCTAATAGATGGTGGAATGAACATAAGAAGAATATAGGAGGTTGGCAGGAATGTCAAAGATCAATGTGGATAAGGTTTGGATAGATAGAAACACAAATGGAGATAAAATATGATGGTTAAACCAATACTAGGGAGCATATCCAACTATGCACTTCAGCATGGAAGGAGATTCTACAACAAGAGTGGGTACATGGATTCATTAATACATTGGAGACAAACCCAAGAACTAGTACTTAGAGACTGATCTTTGACATGGTAATGAGAATTGGGCAGACATGGTCGATGGCTTCATATTAATGTTCAACTTTCAGGATGATTTCCCACACATAGATTTGTATCTTTAGGCATTCAAGAAGAATATTTTTGAAAATTTCACCTTAGTGACATCGAAAAAAATAATTGGGTTGCGTAGATAGAATATGGAATGGAATGCTATAATATTATCACAGATGGAGAAGAAGAAGATGCTCACAACATCGACATAGTCGATTCAAAAGGATACCGCAAAGTCACTGGACTTGAGATACAGATACCAGACATAACAAAGCCACTGAAGACTAAGAAGGTAAACATAGGATTAGGTGAGGATCCCAAGTTTGCAACTATAGGAGATTACTAGGATGAGGAAATAGTCAATAAAGTTACAAAGTTAATTCATGAATACCAAAAAGTGTTTCCCACCAAATTTTTAGAAATGAAGGGTATACTAGGAGATCTATGACTCATGAATATTCCTTTGAAGCCTAATCTAAATCCAATCAAACAAATACCTTATAGACTAAACCTGAAGTATAAGGAGAAATTGAAGTTAGATATTGATAAGATGATAACAATAGGGATTATTGAACGTGTCCAAGAATCAGAATGGGTGATTGTTATGGTGGTACAAGAGAAGAATACTATAGGATTAATCAGGATGTGTGTTGATCTAAGGAAGTTGAATGATACATGTCTACATGATACATTTCCTACCCCTTTCACATATGAAGTGTTAGACAATGTAGGAGGACGGGAAGCTTACTCATTTACATATGGATTCTCAGGGTCCCATCAGATTAGGATTGCCCCTGAAGATCGACATAAGAGCACATTTGCTACAAAATGGGGCTCATATCAATACATAGTCATGCCTTTTGAATTGAACAATGTCGCTACTATATTTTATAGGGTGTTGATAGCAAATTTTAAGGAGTACATTCACAATTTTTTGGAGGTATATTTTTATGACTAGACAATATTAGGATTGTTGATTAACATGTGGAAGATTGAGACTTATGCTCAACACATGTAGAAAGTGTCAAATCTCTTTGAATTTAAAGAAGTAAATATTTTGTGCACCATTCGACATATTGTTGGGACTTATTATCTATAAGCAGTGACTAATGGTAGAACATGATAAGATTGTTGTCATTGTAAACCTGGATCCACCTAAGACAGTAAGATAGCTTCATACTAAGTTGGGACATACTGGGTATTACAGGAAGTTCGTCAAGGGGTATGTGCAGATCACTTTTCCCATGGATAAATTTTTGAAGAAGGATTCAACCTTTCATTGGAATGAAGAATGTCAGAAGAGCCTTGACACATTGAAAGAAAAAGTGGTAACTGCACCTATACTAGTGTTCCCTAATTGGACCAAGGACTTTCATGTCCATGTCAGTGCTTCTTTTATAGATTTTGGAGTGGTATTAGCACAACCTGGTGAAGGAGATATTGATCATCCTATAGATTTTGCAAGTAGCAAGTTCTCTATAGCATAAAAGAATTACACCACTATAGAAAGGGAAGGATTGGCCATGGTGTATGATTTGCAGAATTTTAGACATTATTTGTTGGGGTCACACTTTAAGATGTTTACAAATCATTCTACATTGAAGTATTTGGTTAACGAACCTATTTTGGGAGGGATTATTTTCATATGGTTGTTGTTATTCCATGAGTATGACTTTGAGATAATTGTTAAACCAGGATGGTTGAATGCAAGACCTGACCATCTGTCAAATTGGAAACAGGGGAAGAACCAACTAGCATAGAAGATAATATCCCTGATGCACAGTTATTTGCAATAAGAGTGGTAGATGATCACTTTGCAGATATTATTCAGTTTTTTACTACAAGAATGGCTCCTTTAGAGTATACTATGTATCAAAAGAAAGAATTGGTGGTTAAGGAAACTGACTTTTCAATAATGGCAGGACACCTATATAATATGGGACCAGATGAGATATTGCACAGATATGTCCCTGAACATGAAAGACGGATAATTATAAAAAAATCTCATGGAGGTGCATCTGGGGGACATTATGCAAGAAAGGATATTGTGTAGAAGATTTTGAGAGCGGGATTATCATGGACTACACAACACAAGGATGCAAGGGAGTATTGTAGAGCATGTTATGTGTTTCAAATAATAGGGAAGCCTTCCAGAAGAGATGAGATGTCATTGGTACCACAAGTTACATTGCAGCCTTTTTATAAGTGGGCCATTGATTTTGTTGGACCAATCAATCCACCTGGAAAAAGGACTGGTGTGAGATACATAATTACAAAAACTGGCTACTTGACGATATGGGCCAAAACAAAACCAGTGAGGGATTATAGTGCATAAACTGCAGGGAAGTTTATTTTTGAATATATATTGTCTAGATTTGTATGTCCAAAGTTTTTGATGGGTGATCAAGGTTCAAATTTTTTGAAAAATACTATTGAAGCATTGACTGAGGAGTTCTAGGTCTTTCATGACATGAGTACCCCTTATAACCCTCAGGCCAATGGAACAGTGGATGAATTTAATAATATTTTGGAGAATTGACTCATTAAAGTATGTAATGTGAATAGATATTATTGGGACCTTACGATTCCAGTAGTGTTATGGGCCTATCGGACCACATGTAAGAAGTTGACAGGTCAGGAACCCTTCAGGTTGGTTTATGGGCAAGAAGTTGTGATGCCAATGGAATACATTTTGCCTAGCTTAAGGATTGCATCTTTTACAGATACGACATACCCCGAGATAATGGAGGCAAGAATGTTGGAGTTTCTTTCTTTGGAGGAAGATATATTTGTAGCAGGATTCCATCAATAGGTGAATAAAGCAAGGGAAAAGGTTTGGCATGACAGACATATTAAGCAGAATAAGTTCCAGGTAGGAGATCTCGCCCTACTTTATGATAGTAAGTTTGTGAAATTTCCATGAAAATTCAAGACACATTGGTTGGGACCATACATTATCAATAATATCACTGATGCATGCACAATTAAATTCACGAAGTTGAATGGAGAAGTGATTCAAGGAATATTAAATGGAAGTAGATTGAATTTGTATAGGGATGACCCTACCCCTACAGCCTCGCTCTAAAGAAAATAGGAGAAAATTCTTAGTGTCACCTGCATTTTAAAGTGAGCACTAGACTATAAACTATGCTGCAGAGGAAGCTTCGACGTAGAAAGTTGCTTCACCAGAGTCTCTATTATGTCAAAGTTCGTAGAATCCAAAACATAAGAAGGTTTGTTCAATGTAATATCAATGCATCGAAGTTAGCCAAAAAAATATGACCGTTAAAAGGGAAATTTGGCATTGGAATGTGTGGGAGGATGTATTTATGAAGACAACTAGCAAGATCTAGTGGCAAATATGCAATTAATGAACCAAATCTGAACTAGATTTCAAGCAAATGATGAGGTTAGAAGTTCAAAATTGTTATAAAAGGCCGCATAACGCCAATATTTTGGCACTTTTCTATTTTAAAGCTCAAAATTTTGAAGTGTAAAAAAATTGTAGAAGTTGCGCTCCTGTATGAACACTGAGGAATTCATTCCCACATTCGAAGAGAAGGGTATAGTAGGAATCGTGTAAGCCACAACATCATCTAGTAAAACTTCAACATCACCATCAACCATAGTAGCATCACCCCTCACACAGTGGAAATATCCACGAAAGAACCATCCAAAGACCAGAGAACAAAGCACAAGTAGGACATGAAACCTGTCAAGCCATATCCAGAACCAGAACCTGTTAAAGACAGTGAGGAGGAATCAGAGCAAAAGAAAATGGAAATGGAGGGCGTAGAATTTCCATCACTGCATCCAACATATATTCCACCAAGAAATACAAATGTGAATCCGGTGAAATATTCAAAGGATGTGAAGTATGGCACCTTTACCCGACTATTTCTAGAGAAAGTGGCATTTGAGGGATAATTGCTTGGGAAAATTCCACAGTTTAAGTTCACGGACTCTGACTTCAATGATAAAAACAAGTTCCCACAGTTTTCACCAGGAAGGTATCTGAATCAGGTACAATACATGAAAATTGGTGTGACAAGGTTGGAACCATAGAAATGGGCAAGCGGATTAGCATGGTCAAGGTTGCGAAACATGCTAAATGTGTTGCACTTCAACAAAAGTACATCAAACACAAGTTGTGTAAGACAATTTCTCATTTTGGTGCATGAAGGATGCCTTTATATGTGAAAGAAGATACCATTGACAAAATTTTGATTGGGATAATTAAAAATTCGGTGTGTCAAGGACGGGACCCTGCAGCAGAATTTGTGGGAAAATATTAGGATAAAGTGGTAGCTGAAAATATGAAGAAGAACTTTGGGTTGAAAAAATTCAAGCGAGGCTATGACATCAACTCAATTAGTGACTAAGGATTCTTCTTCATTGCGCACATATTAGTCAGGAATATCATGGGAAAGTGTCAAGCCAATGATGTCCCTACGGCAATAGTTTCATTAGTTGCGCAGTGCAAAAATGGGGTTCAGTACAACTAGGTCAGATATCTCTGCAATAAATTTCTGGACGACTGTCGCAAAGTCCAAGATAAAGGTAAAACCTTTCATTATGCATGGTTGATCTTGATTATATCATTTCTAGCATGGAAAGAGTCGGAGGAGTCACAGTTTCCTCTAGTAGATGCAGAAGCTTATGAAGCCACGCGATATGCCTCACTGTGGTATACCAATCAACAATCACACACACAAGAGAATAGGAGGTTTTTTGTCTTATATCACATGGATTTGCATATGTTGGTAAACCAGCATCCTCACCTCTCGCCGAGATTTTACCAACAATATCACTCCGTTGCGAAGTTCAAAACATATTTTCATAGGATATATATATATATAGGACCACAAGGACACGACAAAGACATGGCATCCCCTGCCATATTTAGTCACCGAAGATTATTTCTTAGCGCTAGTACAATAATGGCCTGCATAATGGATGACTGCAATAGAAAAAGACGCAGAGGATAGTGAGGCAAAGGAATAAACATCGAAGCTTGGAGAACCAAGTGGAAAGGATAAGGATAAGGATAAGCGAAAGGAAGAAGAGAAAGAGCAACATGACAAGGAACCTCTTGGAGAGGATGAACACAGAAAATAACTTGAAAGACAGAGTAACACAAAGCAAAGAGGAAGATATACAATGAAGCTTCCCCAAGGAGAAAAAATAAGAAGAAGTCAGATAAGTCAAAGGACCTAATGCCATTGGTCCTTACTGATGGGGACTTGGATGATATTGGGGAAAATATTCAGGAGGTAACAACAGAGTTATGGAACAATATAGAAGATCACTATGACTCACTTCTAGCAGATGTTAAGAAAAAGTATTACAGAGTTAAATCTCTTGGAACAGAAAACCGGAAAACTAGTGCAGACAAGGGAATGGATCCAACTAGAACAACCAATAGAGAAGAAATTTGGGATTAGGATAATGCAGATACCTGTCGGAGCTCTATAGTTCAACTCCACTAAAGTAAAGCAACAGGATAAAGGTTGGAACCATGTCAATATAAACATCGCAGTGCTTCCAATTCTGTTATTGCATGAATTGCATCAAGGAATCATAAATGAGCTAAAGTAGTGAGAACAACACACCTAAAAATTAAACATTCAGATAGATCAAGAGCGAGCTTTTCAAAAGAAATATCTCAACCAGACCATCAAGGAGAAATACCAGGTAGAACAGTAGCAACAAAAGTTAAAGGAGGTGGTTGAAGCCACATGCCGAGAAGTTCCAGAAATGGATGTCCATGAGGAGGAGTTAGTTGAAGGCAAGGCCGCAAAGATCGACCTTGTAGTAAAGGAATACAGAAAGAAGATCACATATGTACAGTTTAAGTATGAGATCAATATCAGTGAGATGCAAATGAATTTGTAGCCAACCATGCCACCACAAGTTCGAGAACATAGGGAGATTGACCTAAAGGATATAGAGACAGACATCTCTGTGACCGTGGAAGAATGTGGAAAGTTGTTGAACAACAATGTGCATATTTGGACTTCATTGTTGGAAGCTCCAAGCATATATAAGTTAGAAGAAGACATCGAGCATAAGTAGAAGAAGCTGGAGGAAATCAAGGAAACCACAAATACCTTGCCAATCTCGTAGAAGCTCGTCTGGATTAGTGAAGGAAAGGTCCTTCATAAGAATATCGAAGAGCTAAGAAGGGAAGAGCAGGTTTTGATGGATAGAACTCAGTCATGGCACGATGAGGCTCTCCAATTTTCATAGGAAGTATATGGGAGGCTTTAGGAGCTTCGACAAAGATAAGAGACAGTACTAGAGAAAACAACAAGACCAGCACCAGAGGAAATATTGGAAGATGTTTGTAGTGAGGAGAAGCAGTCCACAGAGATATTGTAGAAGTTCAAAAATGCCTATGACAACATTACAGCAACAATCTTGGGAAAATTAGTTGAGAGACTCGGGACAAGTCATATGTGAGTGTTGGGGGCCTATTGGGCGTAGCCCAACTTGGCCTAGATTTTGGCTAAAACTCTGCATTTTGAGGAGCGGAGCGCAAGGTGGACTGCACAACAGAGCATGTTAGATATACCGTGTGGTATCATAGGGGCTTGAGGGTTGGTCGAAGGCCCTCATTTTTGTAATGGGTTTTGGGTTATATTTTACTTTTTTATAGATCCCATGGTATTGTAATGATGTAATCATATAAAGTGGGATGTAATGCTATGCTAGATAGACATTCATATGGGGATAGTTATGGTTAAGTATTTGTAACTTGAATTTTGTAGCGAGGGGAAGGCTCTACAGTTGAGTGTGCAGAGACCTTGGAAGAGTCTGCAACTTAGTGCACAGGTCGAAGAATTGTTTCTACACAAATATACATCATAACAAAGAAGAATTTGTGTGGATGAAATTCTACATTCTTATGTGTTTTTTTTTTATCTGTTATAGCGAAGCTACTATGTATATTTTATTAATACCTATTGTTGCAAATTAGTTATTATAGTTGTTTGTATATATCCATGCAGTATTGGTTTATGATGTTATATGACTTGTTTCTATGATCTATTGAATGTGGCAAAGTAAGTTATGAGTATTAAGGGTAAGATAACAGTAAAATACCACATCTTCCGGTCCCTCAAGGATGTAAAATCCTAGTTCTGCATCCTCCCATAGTCACTTTGGGTGAGACTGCGATCTGCTTGCAGGTCATTTCCAAAAGGGCCAGTGATTGAGGGCTTTGTTGGTGCACGGTATAGTTTAAACCTGGGTCAGCCCAAATTAGGCTATATATTGTACTTGAAGTCTAATGGTTACAATATTTGGGGATGATAGCTATCAATTTTCAAAATCGTTTCTTGAAGTTTTTCTGAGAAGGAAAGGAAATTGAATTAAGGGGTATCACAGGGAAACCAGGGAATATAATCAACTCTAATGGCATGAAAAATATTTTGAATAAATAACAGTAGGACATAATTACACAGCTATGCTCACTAGAGGTTCAAACATCAAAATCATCCATTTCTTCTAATCTCTAAAAATTATTGGATAATTAGTCCAAGGTATTTGAGACTCCCAAAGGCCTCCCACCTATTCGGTATTATGATCATGCTATTCACTTGATTTGAGGAATTTTTCCTCCAAACATCAAGCCTTATAGATATCCTTTTTCCCAAAAGAGTGAAATTAAATGTATGGTTGTAGGAAAAGTTAGAGGTCGGTATAATTCAACCTTAGTAAAGTTCTTTCTCTGCTCTAGTAGTATCGGTGCATAAGAATAATGGATCATGGCATATGTTTCTAGATTATAGGGAGCTCAAAAAGCTCACTATTAAAGATAAATTTCCCATTCCTGTCATTGATGAATTTTTGGATGAATTTCATGGAGAAATTTACTTCACTAAGATGGATCTTCATTCAGGATATGATTAAATTAGAATTAAGACTGAAGGCATTCTGAAAACAACATTCAGAACTCATGAAGATCATTATCAATTTTTGGTCATGCCTCTTGGTCTTAATAACACACCTTCCACATTTCAATATTTGATGAATTCCATTTTCAAACCCACCCTTAGAAAATTTTTGTTATCATTTTTTGATGATATACTAATCTACAACAAGTCTTCGAAGGATTATGTTCAACGTGTTGACAAGGTGCTCAAACTATTGGAGGAGAAACAATTATATGAAAAAACCTCCAAATGTTTATTTGGAGTATAGGAGGTGGAGTATTTAGGTCATATTGTATCTCGTGAGGGTGTTAAGGTAGACAATAAAAAAATTAAAACCATTAAGCAATGGAAAATCCACACAGCCCTAAAGCATCTTCAAGGATTTCTCATTTTGACAGGGTATTATTACAATTTTGTTAATAATTATGGGAGAATAGCAACATCTCTACCAAAATTGCTAAAGAAATATGCATTTTCTTGGAATCCAGAAGCAACTAAGGCCTTTGAACATCTTAAAGGGGCAATGTCCAATGTACCAATCTTAGCTACACCGAACTTCACAAAATCCTTTATTGTGGAATGTGATGCCTCGGGAAATGGAATTGGTGTTGTTTTGATCCAAGAAGGAAGACCCATTTATTTTTAAAGTCATCCAATCAAGGGAAATTATTTACAGAAACCTATTTATAAGAAGTAAATGTTGGCAATACTATATGCACTAAATAAATGTCGACCTGACATAATGGGAAGACACTTCAAGGTAAAATATATCATGATAGTCTTAAATGATTTTTGGAACAAATATTATCTTCAGAAGAGCGAAAAAAATGTGTCACAAAGATGCTGGGTATGTCTTTGAATTAATCTACAAAAAATGGAAGAAAAATGTTGTTGCAGATGCACTCTAAAAAAATGACGAGGATGTGGAAAAATTGCTTTGTGCCATTTTTATTATCCAACCTGATTGGATAACTTAAGCAATGGATGAATGGAAAAATGATGAAGAGGTGTGGACACTCATTCAAAAGTTGTAGTGAGATCCCAGTACATCTGATACATTTATGTGGAAAAATAATTCATTAGGGTACAGAGATAACTTATATCTATGTAAAAATTCCCAACTCAAACAAATGATTCTTTTGGAATTGCACACCTCCCCCTTAGGAGGGCACTCGGCATTTTTAAGAACTTACCACAAGATCAAGAAGGAATTTTTTTGGGATGGACTTAAATATGCTATTCTTAACTTTATGGGAGAATTTTTGGTTTTCCAACAAAATAAAGTTGATACAATTAAGACCTCGTGTTCATTACAATCTTCAGTTATTCCAATTCAGCGTTGGGAGGAGATCTCAATGGATTTTATCACAGGTTTACCCAAGCTTGAAGTGAAGAGTGTCATTATGGTGGTATTTGATAGACTTACCAAGTATGCACACTTTTGTGCATTATCTCATCATTTTACAACTAGTACAATTTCTATTGCATTTACGGAAATGATTCAAATCCTACATGTAAACCCAAAAATTATTGTAAGTGACAGAGATCCCATTTTCACTGGAAATTTTTGGGCAAAAATATTTTCTTGTCTTAGTACTCAATTAGATCATATCTCATCTTATTGTCTTCAATCTGACGAGAAAACTAAGATAGTGAACAAATGTTTGGAAGGATATCTTTGTTTCTTTGTATTTGATTAGAAAACATAATGGGTTAAGTGGTTACCTTTATTTGAATGGTGGTATAACACTTCCTTCCATACTTTAGCAAAAATGACCCCATTTATGGCATTTTATGGATATAATCCATCATCCATCACATCTTCCTTCAGAGGGAATTATAAGGTCTTGTTGTACTATACAACACCACCCATTTATTATAATAATAAATGGGGACCCTTTAAAAAGGAAATAGAAATTTATTAGCATAATTTCATTTTAGCTTAAGTCTTAAAAAACTTTAGGAATAAAGGCTTTTTCTTTTCACTTAGATTTCAAAGTGCATACTGCGAATCGCATAACTTACAAGCCAACAAAGTTATAATACATATAAGATTTGTGAATTGCGATATGCACTTCATTTTTTTTGAATTACATAAAATTCCCGTTGAAAAAGATTAAAAATCCCTTTAAAAGAGAAATCGTGTTGCACCATTTTTAAAGAACAAACTTATAACACTTCAAAAAAGTTGCGATGAGTCAGACCTGATGAAACAATAAAAGAACATTAAATTTATCTTAAAGTCTAATAAAGCACAATACCGTGAATCTTTACTGCATATCACGTTTCACAACTAGAAACCAAATGAAAATTTTTATACACCGCAATAAGCTGTGATGTGCGATTTTCGCAAAATGCATTTCGCAGGATTCACCGGCAGCGAAAACATAACTATTGGTATCTGTTAAAATTTGCGATGTGCAATATAAACACTTAGTATTCAAGTGCATGAAATGATTCTTATTCAATCAATCCATTATAAAATATAATGACTTAGATTGTTAGATTAGACATATTGTGTAAGGCATGTAAGAGATTTGATAGAACGAGTTAAGGGTTATTAACGGCATTTAATGGGTGCAAGGTTCAAAAGATTGATATCTACTTGAAACGTGTTTTAAATTTAGAGCATCAAATTTTTATTATGATGATTTAACTATATTCTCTATCCTTGTCTCTATTCATCTCAGATCTGAATTTACTCACTTTTTCTAGAATTCAGGAAACCACCTAACGAAGTAAGATCACCTGGAATGACAAATAAAGGAAAAGAAATTTCCCAATCATCCGTTGCAGAAGACACAGACATGCCTCCATTGTTCTCAGACACAACGTGCAACAAGGATTGTGGGATTTCTTCATGGGAGGCCATGTACAACCTATTTGAGGGAGAAAAACCAAGAGAATTAGTGAAAATAGTAACAACATATGGGGAAATTTCATCAGATTCGTCTTACTTTGAAGTTGCATGTTCGTTTCTCCACAGAATAGTGGCGAGGCCGAAGACCTTACCATACATAGATATGGTAAATTGGGTCATTGAAAACCTCAACATAGCAAACAGATCATTCAAGAATTCTAAGCTGGATAATATTGGTTCGTTCACTGCAGAATATTTATGGATAATGTATCATTTGCCTATGCCACAGAAGAATTATGATAAATATTTTATTGAAAGCTTTATGAAGACGAATACATACCTCATGAAAGTGATAAAAGGATGGAAAGAATACCAAGGCAAGCTAAAGTGGGATAAACTTGGTATGTACCCGATAACACAGTTACCCTCCCCTTAATGTTATGCAGCAAGAATGACATGTAGGTTATTTGCTAAACCAGATACCACTAGATTTTCCATATAATGAGTTCCTTTGATTGACATGATCTTCAATTCCTTTATTATGAATTGGGAAACCATTTTGTTTGATAATCTAGCTAAAACCATTATGGATTATAGGACAAATAGAGTCTATTCCATTAGGACAATACCTCCCTTCTACATGAGTGCATACATCATGGATGCAATTTGTTTTCGTTCAAGATTTCCTATTGTGGGATGGAAGTGGACAAGCCAAGACCCACTCTAATTCGTATTTACCATAAAGAAATATGGGAACCCGAGTTTCATTTGCATTTCTATAAAATTTGTAATGGAGTTATTTTGCCCATCTATCAAACCATCTTTAGTGAAAGAGCCCCTAGGATTTCTAAGAAAGCTAACACAGATATTCTACCAGTTGCTAGGTTCTTGCTGAAGAAAATTTCACTTATATCAGGGTTTTTGGGAGTTATTATTCCCCCCATGTTCTACCTTATTATGGTCTTGATAATATTTTAGCCAAATAAATTTCTTATCAAAATTTAGTCAGCGGTGTGACCAAACAACTCAGAGATTCCAAAAAAACTATCTGGCTTACATTCCCAGTATAATGTGGCACTTTTTCCTTTTTTGACATTCATCATGCAACCAAAGAGATTTCAAATATAACTTCATTGAAGCTAGCTTTAATGCTAAATATACCATATGATCCTAATGATGTGGTTCAGAAGTTTACCAATAATCTTAAACTCAAACCTTTCATGAATGAGAAGGACATGTTCAATGATTTATTTGAAGGTGTAGAGAAGTTTACATATGTGTTGAAAATTGCATCTAATAAACTCAGTAAAGAATACTTTGAGTCTTTTCAACCATGTAGAGGGAACAATGTTACCGATGAAATAGGTAACCTGACCTCAAAACAGGAACTCTAACCCAAAAAGACTCAAAAAACATGAAAAAACACCCCAAAAACAAAAAAAGTGTATTCCAGAATGCACTTGGTTTTTTTTGAAGGTCAAATTTCAACATTTTATAAAGTTATGCTAAAAAAAAAATTGTTTCTTGAAAAAAGGATTGAAAAAACACCCTCAAAACAAAACCAGTTAATGCTGGGATAACAAAAAAAAAAATTGTGTCATATTTTTAACATTTTTAAAAATAGAAATAACATTTTTTAATTTTTAAAATTCAAACATTGAAATAAACCTAAAATTTAAGAAAAAAATAAATTTAAAAAATAAAAACATTTTAAAGCTTAAAATTTAAAAATATATAGGAATAAAAAAATAAAAATTTTAATTCAAACATTAAAAAAAACCTAAAATTTAAGAAAAAAATAAAAAATAAAAAATAAAAAAATTTAAAGATTAAAATTTCAAAATATATAGAAATAAAAACATAAAAATAAAAATAAAAATATTAAATTAAAAAAAAAAGTGTTAAAAAAAAATTATAAAAAATTAAATATAGACATTAAATTTAAAAAAGAAAAGAAAATGTTTAATAATAATAATAATAATAATAATAATAATAATAATAATAATAATAATAATAATAATAATAATAATAATAATAATAATAATAATAATAATAATAATAATAATAATCGTCTTAAAATAAAAAATTATATTTAAAGAAATATATTAAAATTTTAAAAATCTAAAACTTTAAAATAAAAATAAAAATAAAAAATACATTATTTAAATTAAAAGTAAAAAAATGAAAAATTAATTAAAAATAAAAAATGAAAAATAAAATACACTAAAAATATTAAATTTAAAAAATATATATTAAAAAAACAAATAAATTTTAAAAAATAAATTAAATTTAAATTATATATATATATATATATATATATGAACTTAAATTAAAAATATATATATTAGATTTTATTAAATTTAAAAAAAAATGTTAATATTAAAATAAAAATATTAAATTTTAATAAATAAATGAATAAACAAATAAATTTTGAAATACAAATTAAATTTTAAACATAAAAAAAAAAAAAAAAAAACATTTTTAAAATAAAAAGTTAAAAAACCTTAAAAATCAATTAAAAATGAAAAATTGAAAAAAATAGATTAAAAATATATATATTAAATAAAAAACAAAATAAAAACAAATTAATTTGAAGATATTAAGTTTAATTAAAAAGAAAAAATCTAATTTTAAATACACAATTTTTATTGAAATAAAAAATATATATATATATATAATAATTTTATGTAATTAAAAAAATAATAATAATAAATTTAAAAAAAAAAAAAAAAAAAATTCAATTAAATTAAAAAAAAAAAAATACAAAATTTATTAAATTTTAGAAAATTAAATGAAAAAACTAAACATAAAATTTAATAATAAAATAAAAAAATAAAAATCAATTAAATTTAAAAAAAAAATACAAAATTTTAAAAAAATTACTAACAAAAAAAAAAAAAAAATTAAAAAAAAACGAATAAAATTAAAAAAAAAAACAAAAAAACAAAAAAAAATTGAAAAAAAAAACAAAAAAAAAAAATTAAAACAAATTAAATTTCAAATATAAAAATTAAATTAAAAAAATTATTAAAAATTATTTAAAAAAAAAAAAACAATTGATCGTGGTGACGCTGCCAATCAGCCTCCCGCCTAGGTGGCGACGGAGGCCAGTCGTTGGGTGGGCGGGGAGGCTGCATGCAACCCCCCACCCGCCCAGCGGCCGGCCTCCGCCGCCATCTGGGCGGGAGGCCAATTCCAGGAATCGCCCTCCCGCGACGCGAGGCCGATTCCGAGAATCGTCCTCCCACGGCGGGAGGCCGATCATGCGACGCTGATTCTGGGAATCGCCCTCCCGCCGCAGGAGGGTGACTCCTGGAATCGCCCTCCTGTCGCGGGAGGGCGACTCCCGGAATCAGCCTCCCGCCGTGGGAGGGCGACTCCGGGAATCGGCCTCCCGCCGCGGGAGAGCGATTCCCGGAATCGGCCTCGCGCCGCAAGAGGGAGATTCCCAGAATCGGCCTCGCGCCGCGGGAGGGCAATTCCCGGAATCGACCTCCCGCCCAGGTGGCGGCGAAGGCCGGCCGCTGGGCGGGATTCCGGCCTCCTGCCCAGGTGGCGGCGAAGGCCGGCTATTAGGCGGGCGGGGGGTTGCATGCAACCTCTCCGCCCACCAAGCGGCCGACCTCCGTCGCCCCCTGGGCAAGAGTTCAATTGGCAGCGCCACCACGATCAAAAAATTCATCTTTTTTTTTATTTGATTTTTTTTTTAATTTTGTTTTTTTAAATTCAAAAAATTAAAAATTATTATTTTTTAATTCAAATTTTTTATTTTAAATTTAATTTGTTTTGTGTTTTTTTTTAATTTTGTTTTTAAATTTAATATTTTAGATTAAATATTTTTTAAAATTTAAAATTTATTTATTAAATTTATTAAATTTTGATTTAATTTTTTTTTTTTTTTAATCTTTTAGTTTATTTATTTTTTCATTTTTAAATTTTATAAATTGTTTCATTTAAAAAAAAAGAGTAAATTTATGGATATTTGTTTTTTAATTATTTGCATGTGGGTTTTTTGTTTTTTAATGATAGTTGTTTTTTTTTTTAATTCTTTTAATTTAATTTTCTTTTTCAATTTTAAATTTTGTTTTTTTTATTTGTTTTTTTGGTTAATTTTAAAATTTGTATTTTTTTTCTTATTATTATTATTATTTTAATTTAAAATTTAAAATTTAATTTTTTTCTTTTTTGTATTTTATTTTTTTTATCCAAATTTTAATTTTGTAATTTAAATTATTTTTAAATTTTCTATTTTAATTTTTTTTTTAATTATATGGTTTTTTTTAATAACTTAGAAAAAAATGTTTTTGATGTTTTTTTTTTAAATTTTTTGGTTAATTTTTGTTTTTTTTCTTTAAATTATGTGTTTTTTTTTCAAATTTTGTCATTTCTTTTGATATAATTTTCGAATATTTTTGTTTTTTTAATTTATTTTTGTTTAAATTTTTTATTTTTACGAGTTAATTTTGTTTTTTTTACATTTTTTTGTTTTTTTGTTAATATATATATATATATATATATATATATATATATATATATATATATATATATATATATATATATTTATTTATTTAGGTTTTGTGTTTTATTACCAACATAAAAATCACCACTCTAAAAAAAAGGGTTGATGCTGCATCAATACATTTCAAAATTAGCATGAAAATCACTGCTCTAAAAAAAAAAAAAAAATTGATGCTGCATCAATACGTTTCAAAATTAGCATGAAAATCACTAACATTTTAAAACAAATATTCATACTTTATAAATAAAAATATTAGAGTGTCAAAAATGTGCACAAAAAAAAAGGGGTGATTCTACATCACCACTTTTCAAAATTGGGTGCTTTTTATGCTACCAAAAAAAAGTAGGTAACAGTGCGGTTACCTATTTCATCGGTAACAGTGTTAGGGAAGAGACTAGAAACAGTTCCTTTGGACCTGTAATTTATTGAAGATGTCAAAAATGCCAACTCCCATTATTAGTCTAGATGATGAGGCTAACGACATGTTAGAAGATGAATCTCAAGAAAAATCAAATCAAGATTCATAAAAATCACAACACCACTTTCAGAATTCAGATCACTCTGAGAATGAATCTGAAAGCAGGAATGAAAGTCCTGAGAAAATAATTGAAAAAGTGATTAAAGGAATTGACTTGCAAACTGAAGGAGAAACTAATGGAGCCGAATCATCTTCTAAAGAAGTTCAACATATCCATAATACACCTGAGTAGACAGAGAAACCTCAAGAAAAGGATTTAAGGAAAGAATGGGAGAATTTTTCTAAAGCACTAGAAACACCACCACCACCAAATCCTAATGTTCATGAATCGACAAGCTTCCAAACTCCATAGCAGACCCAGAATATAGTGGAAACTGCAATGCTACTATAGCAGGTACCAAAAGATTAGGATCAAGAGATTATACTGGCCTACCCAACATAGGAAATCATTTTGAAGATTTAGTAAATTCCTCCATTATATGTTTTCTACAGCCCATAACACAAATTTCTAGTTAAGAGAAGAAAGAGAAGAAGAATAGATGAATCATAAAATTCCCTTGTCAATGAATCAGTGGATGTTGTATGGAAGGAATATCGTGCTAATCCTACTAAACATATCACTATACTATCATAGTTTGTTGGATCATATGCAAATGCTAACATTGACAAAGCAGAAGAAGTAAAGCTTCTTCTCAAGCAAAAGAAAGACAAAGTTTCAAGATTTGGAGAAACTACTAGAACAGGAAAAGCTTAATTACAGTAAGAAGATTTAAATGAAGATGTCACAATTCCAAAATGATTTTGATAGATTAAAACTACAGCACCAAGTACAAATTTCAGAAAAGGAAACTCGGATAGAAGCAACTATGGATAAACTGAAAAGTCAGCCTCAAACAGAGTAATTTATTAAAGAGGCACTTTAATGGAACACAAAATTAAAGCAGGAGCAAGAATATTTTTGTCATCAGATTTCAGTTACAAGCTTATACTGCAATACAAGAAAAAATTTGATCCAACAAGTGGCTAACATGAGGCTAGAATGTGAAAAGGTTCAAAAGAATATTTTTGAGTTCATCCAATGGCAAGAGTCTGTAATATTCCTAAATTTTCACATGATATTTGGAATATTAGAGTTCTTAACTTTCTTAATTAATTAAGTAAATAAAAGGATGGAGGGACCCATAATCCTCAAGATGAATAAGGATCCAATTTTTATGTGTGAATGTGGATTAATTAAGCATTAATCTACATAATGGAGTAGTGGAGCAGCTACTAATGTGAAAGTAGTGGAGATCATGTCTCATTAATGAGATAGATCATAGGGGTTGAAGCAGTCAACTGAGATCATGGAGGAAATCTAATGTAAGATCATAGAGCATTCATGATGAAGTGATGGAGGAAGTAGTGCATTTAATGCACACATGATGGAGAGGGTGCACATTGCATGTAGACATGATGGAGGACTTGGAGAGACAATGCAGTCAACCATGGAGGATTATTTCCACATGAACAATGCATTTTAGAGGTGGGCCAGGGCTTGGGAAGGCTCACTTTGTATATAAAGGAGATGAAGGCAAGATTGGAGGTATGCTTCAGTTTATGATTTGATGATCTATTTAGATTTGGACTTGTCAAGTGACATTTCCATGCACTCTTATGCTGTTTAGCTAAGTTTGCAGTGTTTTTTAGTACAAGGTGTTCTCGATCGGGAATCCCACCCTTACCCAAGAGGGAATTATGTGTCTACCCTGGGAAGGTTATTCTAAGCTTCCATTCATCATTAGGAATTGGTGCCACACTATTTCCACTCTCTGCAGAACACATATCTTCAGGAATTACGCAATTTCTGAAGATCAGTTGGGAGGAGGAGGTTGTCTTCAGTATTTCAACTAGAGAACTGATGAAGGATTATTCCTATCACCTTGGACTTCAATATCAGAAATATCAGGGCCTCATTTCAAATATGGCATCAGGCCAAACTTTATTGACCTCCTTTCAGCAGTAGTCCCATCAAATATTGTGCATTCCATCATTTCAGATCCAGAGGAGGAAGGAAGTTGCTATCATTTTAGCTAGTAATCCTGTGAGGGATCATCCCCTCACCTTTCCATCGCCATTTCCATCATCTTGGAGCGCATTTTCTGCAATTTTCATCAGGATTTAGGCTCTCCCTCTTGTACAACGTAGTTTTCCCAGCAGCTGCATTTTTAGTTGCTGCTTCTTGAAGGAGGAGGAAGAAGAGACAAGATCTCAAGCTTCTAGCTTGGATATCTGAAGGAGGGATCAACCCTCAAAGCTTAGATCTGTTTTTATAATATATTTCAGCCATCTTTGGATCAGATCTAGCTTCAGATATGCACAACCTAGCACTCAAAGGATCAAACCCTAGGAGGGTGATTTTCCAAACTCATAGATCTGGAAAATCCTTTTTGGGTTATCTTGGGTCTTCATCACATTGGCCAGATCTTGAATCTTGGCACCATCAAAGCTCCTAAGCTCCATATATCTACATTTCCCTTTTCAGCAGCTATATCTACATCATCATTAAAAGATACAATGCAGTATTGCTTCCTGTAGCTCTCGAGTTACACAGTGCTAGTTGTAACATGTTTGTAAGATCATTCTAGGCCACTTCTTTGGCTAGAATACCTCTATTTGTACATTGTTGTAACTGTAATCCATCTCCAGTGAATAAAATGGATCTGCTTCCCTGTATATTATGTCATTGTCTTTATATTTATTGTTTATCTTGCTGCAGTTCTTATATTGTGTTTTAGTATTACTACATTCTCCCTTTTGGGATATTACAGTGGTATCAGAGCATGATCTTTGGCTCAACTTGTGGACATTATTGACAACATAAGAAAAGTAGATAGTAGAGATCTACTATAATGGAGGGATTAAGTTTTGATGCATATTTCTTGAGAACTATGAAGGATCTCTCTAAGGAGATCAATGAAATGAAGAAATAAAGGCAAAGAGAAACCTCAAGAAGGTTTCAAGATGAAGAAGGTCCTAGTACTTCTTATCAGAAACAAAGAAATTCGAAGAATCATAGATCTCCTCATATATCTACTATGCCTACTTTCTTTGAAGAAGGTGAATGGTATAGAAATAAATAGAGAAGAGAACCTAAGACTCATGAGACTCTTAGTCTGTATCTTGAAGAGTACAAAGCATAGTCTAGAGCATTCAAGGAGAATCTAACTCTCTAACAATTCTTCAAAATCAAAGAAGAAAGAGGATCCTATAGCAGTGATAGGAGAAAGAGGCATAATAGATTCTATTGGCCTACATTTGATGGATCTTCTTCAAGCATTGTGAACACTTGGAGGAAAGAGTTAGATGCATTTTTCAAGCTATATCTTGTGGCTGAAAATTGAAGCACTTCATCTTCTAGGTGAAGCCAATGATTGTTGGTTTGATCACATGGAGCATAACAATGTTACCGATGAAATAGGTAACCTGACCTCAAAACGGGAACTCTAGCCCAAAAAGACTCAAAAAACATGAAAAAACACCCCAAAAACAAAAAAAGTGTATTCCAGAACGCACTTGGTTTTTTTTGAAGGTCAAATTTCAACATTTTATAAAATTATGCTAAAAAAAAAATTGTTTCTTAAAAAAAGGATTGAAAAAACACCCTCAAAACAAAACTAGTTGATGCTGGAATAACAAAAAAAAAAAATTTGTCTCATATTTTTGACATTTTTAAAAATAGAAATAACATTTTTAAATTTTTAAAATTCAAACATTAAAATAAACCTAAAATTTAAGAAAAAAATAAATTTAAAAAATAAAAACATTTTAAAGCTTAAAATTTAAAAATATATAGGAATAAAAAAATAAAATTAAAAACAAAATAAAAATTTTAATTCAAACATTAAAAAAAAAACCTAAAATTTAAGAAAAAAATAAAAAATAAAAAATAAAAAAATTTAAAGATTAAAATTTCAAAATATATAGAAATAAAAAAATAAAAATAAAAACAAAATAAAAATATTAAATTAAAAAAAGAAGAAGAAGAAGTTAAAAAAAAAAGAAATTATAAAAAATAAAATATAGAAATTAAATTTAAAAAATAAAAAGAAAATGTTTATTAAATTTAAAATAAAAAATTAATTTTAAAATAAAAAATTAAATTTAAAGAAATATATTAAATTTTAATAAATTTAAAACTTTAAAATAAAAATTTAAAAAAATATATATTATTTAAATTAAAAGTAAAAAAATGAAAAATTAATTAAAAATAAAAAAAAAAAGGAAAAATAAAATACAATAAAAAAATTAAATTTAAAAAAATATTTATTAAAAAAAAAAAAAAATTTTAAAAAATAAATTTATATATATATAGATATATATATATATATTAGATTTTATTAAATTTAAAAAAAATGTTAATATTAAAATAACAAATTAATTTAAAAAAAAAAAGAAAAATATTAAATTTTACTACAGGGACCTCTCACAGGTTTGCATTGCAAACTGCTCAACAGGCAGGCTGGCTCACTGAGTTTCTTCTTGCTTGTTTAAGAGACCCTATGCGAACCCATACACGAACCTACTCACACGTTCACACTTCTTTCGGCTCTTCTGCGGCTTCCTTCGCCTTTAACGGCCTACTCCGTGTCCCTCGGTGCTTTGGCAAACCTCTGGCGAACTTTCGGCGATCAAAAACAAGACAATACTACCTCAGTGGACATTCATAAAACTCAGAGTTACAGTTCTTGACAATGCGGAACAACAAAATTTCTCTCTTTATTGATTTCAAAATGATATTACAATCAGATTACAGACTTATGGACTCAGATCTCTTTCCAGAGATTGACTGCAGTGGCATTTACCAGATTTGCTACTCAATGAATGAGCGAGCGATACTGGAGGCTATCTGGCCAATAGCAGACTCTGTCTCTGAGTTCTTTACAAACACACAAACTTTATAGACAGACTCGATCAATGATCAGGACACTTTAGGTTCTTGCCTATGCCGAGCACATAGACACGCAGGCTTCTCTGATCACCTATGGACTTAAGTCTTAGCACCGTGATGCAAGCATATCGTAAAACTTTGCACAGATGTAGAGCAGGGAGCTTCGGCTCGACTCAAACACAAAAATGACTCTAGACTCTCTCACACTCCGAATGTGAATGCCGAAGAATGAGCCTAAACCCTCCTTATATAGGAAATGAGGGGGGACAAACATTCCATCGGTTCGTCGGATGAAGAACATGTGGAGGAGAATCATGGCTTTCGGGTAACACCGAAGTGACATCCACACCGAGATTCGTCCATCCGACACTAACATGTGAAATGTGTGTGTAGTACACTGTGGATACCTTTTCTGTACAAGGCCCACGAGAAAACATCACTTATTGGATACATAGAGGATGCTTTTTCAAACAGGTGAAAAGCCCTCGGGAAAAGACCTGTCACTGTAAACCCGTGACTGGGTGTCATTTACATAGTGGATACTTTTTAATTTAGCGGAGTCCACTAGAACCGCTTGATTCTGGAGGGGTTTCGATCATATTCAAATGAGGGAATCTATACTTATAATTTTCATCCCATTGTTTTGTATAGATTCTTCTAACAATCATAGGCTTATTTAGAATGATCTGGTGCTTTATTTTTGTCATAACTAACCAATAGTTATGTTGCACCATATGCTGTTTTAGTATGAGTGATGGATGTAATCCCAATAATGTGCCAACTGTGGAAAAAGCTCGATGATCACATTCATCTTCCTCACATATATCACAACAACTTTGGTACCAATTTTCATAGAAAGTGGGGTCCATGGATGTTGGACTGAGACCAAAGTCAATCCACCAGTCTTTAAACCAATTTGCATGATGACAGTTTTGCATTATTCCAATGGCGCCAAACTTTACTTTTGTGTAATGGGTTTCACCTTTACCATCCTTATTCATTAGGTCCCACCAAAGCTTTTTATAACCTGCAAAATCATAAACAGTGTCAGGGAATATCAAATTCGGATTATTACTTGGCCATTGATTAAAGCAGGTCCAGGTCCATGCAGGTTCTCTTGTACGATGAATGGCAATCCATTCGTAATAGATTCTTGATCTATCACCTCCCCTAGTACTTATGACAGATATGTCATTGAAATCTTCAGAGAGGGATTCTTTTTCCTCCCATGCCCTTCGCATACTATGAGTATATACTTTGTCATGGATCCACATGCTTCCTTTGGGATACACTCATCTTTCTGGTACTAGATGTTGTATGTCTGTATGATTATGAAGATTAGCATCTAGTATTTTAGTATTGCGAAGTTTCCACCTTGATTCCCATTCTGACATATAGGTGGTCCAATCTTTATCTTCTGGGATGCTTCTTAATGTTTCCTGTTGGCTTATCTGATCCCATTCTATGAAAATTATCATAACTTGATCATCATTTTGTTCTTGATGCTGGATAAATTCTCTACTGAGAAAGTCTAGCAAACAGTTCTCAGAACCCTTTATATGTTCTACTTTGAAAGTAAAATTTGCAAAGAGTGTCTGCCATCTTGCAAATTTGGCATCTTCAGGGTTCTTTATTTCTTTTGAAATAACCTTGTCTAGTGCCTGAGCATCTGTTCTCAGCAGAAAAAATTTGTTTACCAAGTGAATGGAGAATTTACTAACACAATTCCATGCAACTTTAACTTCTTTTTCAATAGTGGAGTAATTATTTTCATCTTTACTCCAAACTCCAGATGCATACTGTACGATTTTTTCTTCATTCTTCTGACTCTCCTTACTTGGCCTTTGCTTTAGAACACCTCCCCAACCTATGTTGTTGGCATCTGTTTCAACAATCTTAAAAGAGCCATCATCAGCAACATAAAGAATTGGAAGGTTTTTAACCTTGGATTTAATATTTCTGACAGCCATAGTATGTGCCTGAGTCCAAGGTTTAGGATTCTTTCGGAGTCTCTGGTTAAGCAGAGATCTATCAGTAGCACAAGAAGAATAGAAATTGCTTGCATAATTCAGACATCCTAAAAACCTCTGCAACTGTGTCTTATCTAAAATGATGTCTGGAAATTTATCTGCAAACTCAAGAGCATGGCTCTGCAAAGAAATTTTTCCATTTTCTATGCTATGACCCAAAAAATTTATTTTTGTCCTACATAACTCCTTCTTTTTCTTACTGAGGACCAATCCATTTTTCTGGACCAGTTTCATGAATATTCTCAAATGTTTAAAATGGTCCTGGAGATTCTTTGAAAATATTAGGAGATCATCAATATATGCAAGCAACCATTCACTGTAAGGCTTAAAAATGGAATCCATTACCTTCTTGAATTTAGAAGGTGCATGCTTTAATCCGAATGGCATCATGTTCCATTCGTAGTGTCCTGCTAGTACACTGAATGTTGTCTTCCACTTGTCATCTTCTTTAATGGCCACTTTCCAGAAGCCAGATTTTAAATCAAACTTTGAAAATACTTTTTCTCCAGATATCCTACTTAGCAGATCTCCTTTGTGCGGAATAGGATATGTATCATCTGCAAGAACATAATTAAGAGGTTTGTAATTTATAACAAGTCTAGGAATACCTCTGATCTGTTCACTTCTCTTGTTAACATAGAAGCCATAACAATTCCAAGGACTGTTAGACTCCCTGATCAGCTTTCTTTAAAGAAGTTGATTGATTTCTTTTTCACAGAGCTGTCTGTACTCTTTTGACATGGGGATAGCTCTGGACTTGCATGCTTTGCCCGTATATCCTTCCTTATAGGGAAATTCTACATAATGCTTCTTGCGATGCCAAAAGGCATTTGGTTCTTCTGAGCAGCAAGTATGTTCAAACTGTTTCTGTAATTCAGAGATTTGTCTTTTAATCTGTTGAGAACTCAACTAATATTCAATTCTGATCATGTTCTTATGATCTTTGAGTTCTGTAAGGCTGGTTTCTACTTTGTGAAACTCTTCCTGCATAGCTTGCACCATGGTAGACATTCTGGGTTTAGAAACATAAGGCAAATTAAATCTTTTACCTTTTATAGTGATGAAGTACCCTGCCTTCTTATCTTGGAATCTCATTGAACCATGTGGTTCAGCTGCAGCAAGAAAAACATTTCCAAGAATGCAATCAACTGGAATATCACCTACAGCAAACTCCATGGTGATACATCTATCTTCAAAACAAAGTACAGCTTCTGGTACTTCATATTCTAAAGTTATTTCTCCTAAACCAGTGAGCTTGCGGGTAGCAGTAACCCAAAATCTTGAAGGAATAGCCTTTTTTGAAAACATATTAACATCTGACCCAGAATCAATCAATGCTCTTAGATTATACAACTTTCCTTTTATCCAAACTTGAATTCGAACATGGTGTTGTTGATATTGGATAGTGAGTAGATGAATATCTCTAATTCCCATACTTGGATCAGGATGTCCCTCTGCAACTTCTATTTCTTCAGTAGATTTAGGAGGAGGACCATGCAGAGTATAATTTTTTCTTCTACTGGAGAAGACAGGTGAAGAAACAGGAGAGGTTGAAACCTGTTTGTTCTTTTCAAGGTCTGAAATTCTGTGTTTTAAAACAAAAATTTCTGATTTCATGTTATGTATCTCCTTACTCACCTCCCCCAAAGTGAGTGTACGAGCTTTGCTAGAATTATGTTGGAGATACGATCTGGTATTACGATCATAAGAAGCATCAACAAAGTTTGGCTTCTTACCTGAAGAAGAACTGGAGGAAGTAGTATGCTGCATAAAAGTCTTCAACAATGCAGTTTTCAAATCACCATCCTCCATGGCACGAATTTGTGCAAATGCTTTCATGTCTCCTTCATCAAACTGGGCCATGAGGACTTTTAATTTTTCAGAGAATTTTTCATGAAAAGAGGATTCTGAGGAAAATTTTGAATCATCATCAAAATAATCACAGTGAAAAGATTTTGAATCAGAACATTGACAATATGCATGAACCTCTTCTTCAGAAGAATAAGAAACAGGAGATTCGGAAGATGAACCAAAAGGGGAATCTTCGACAGCTTGCTGAATAGCAAGGCAATTATGACAATCTTCAGTTTTATGAAAGGCAGAATGGAAATGTTGACATTGGTCTTCAATTTTCACAGCAGTACTGGTACTAGCCTGTTGGGGCCTTTTAGACTGTGACTTTTTTCTGAGTCCTCTTTTAGACTCAAGAGCTGTAGGACACATATTAGATGTGTGGCCAGGTTGACCACAAAGCCAACAGACAACACCTTTCATTTTTTCCACCTTAGCATCTCTGGGCTTGATGTCCATAGGAGTATAATAATGAGTCTTTGGGTTATTTCTATAATAACCTTTTCTACCTTTTGCTGATCTTCTTTTCGAAGGTCTGAGTTCTCATCTTTTGTCAAAACTCAGTTTGTAAGTGGAGGCTCGAGCCCTGCGTTGAACCTTCTTTTCTTTTCTCTTTGTCTTTCTGCGAGTGACCAAAGGATCATCAACATTTATTCCATACTTACTACAGAAAGACTTAGTACCAGGAAATTTATTTAATTTATCAATAAACTTGGACATCTTAGAGCTGGTACAAAGATTTATCAACACCTTAGTGATGATAGAATAGATCTCTCCCCATAGATAAACTTCAAGAGGTAATGGGAAGACTTCTTGCAGCTTTAATATGTCAACCAACTTGGAAGGAAGGGCTGCAAGGTATACTTGCTTCCACAAAACATTCTTTGGTTCTTTAACCCAAAATATTCTTTGGATCCAATCTCTGTGGAAGTCTTCAAACTGATTAATATTTCTACACTTCAGATTCATCAATACCATCTCATGCTTATCTGTAAGTGTAATATCAGTACCACAAAAATGTTCTTGTATAAGAGCAGTCAATGCACCAATCATATTATTTTGTGCAGTCCCATCAGGATTGAACCGTATATCACCCTGTTCATCTTTTAAAACTTCTTTCTCCAACTTATCAAGCATTGCAGGAGAAGATTCAAGCTCCCACCATCTGGCAAGTGTTCCAGTAAAACATTGTATTAATGTCTTACAGGATTCCACTTCACTTTTGCCAGAAATACACATGAGCTTATATTCGGTAATCATCTGATCAAGCATCTGCCTGATCTGGGCAGTAGTCAGATTGTCTAGATTCCATTCTTTATGACTATCTGCATGAAATATTTCCCTTGGAGGAATCTTTCAAACTCCATATAGATCAGAGGCAGGATGTCTGCTGAACTGAGGTTCAAGGGCTCATAGACAGGGAGGACATGATGCTCTGTGTCAGAGTCATGAAGGGATGCTACAGACACTTTTTCTGACTGCTTGGGCTTTTCAGATTCAACAGCTTCTTTAGGGAGAAGAAAGGGAAACTTGGAGACTGGACTTTCACTAAGTTCATGAGTGTGAATGGCTTTCCCTTTTGTTAAGAATGAATCTAGTATGGGTTTATCAATTTTTTTCAAACCCATTCTGTCTACTTTGTCAGAAAGATCTGAAATCATATGCCGAGTAGAAATAGAATTCTCTATAATACAATTTTCTACTTCATCAATCTTCTTAAAAGATTCTAGAGAATAATCTTTGGCTGCTAAAGAATTATACTGTACAGAGTTTAAGAAATTATTTACATCATTAATAGACACATGGACTTTGTCTATTTGTTCTTTAATCATGACAGCCTTGGCCATATTCTTCTCTAATCCAGTAACAACAGTGTTTGTCAAATTTATTTGTTCACTGACTGTTTGGACTCCCCTTTCGATCCCTACAAGATTTTCTTGATGCACTAAGGGATGAGCTTAATTTTGAAATAAAAAACAAATTTTAAATATTAAGAAAAAAAAAACATTGTTAAAATAAAAAGTTAAAAAACTTTAAAAATCAATTAAAAATAAAAAATTGAAAAAAATATATTAAATAAAAAATAAAATAAAAAACAAATTAATTTGAAAATATTAAGTTTAATTTAAAAAAAAAAAATCTAATTTTAAATACACAATTTTAATTGAAATAAAAATATATATACAATAATTTTATGTAATTAAAAAAATAATAATAAAAAATTAAAAAATTAAAAAAAAAATATTAAATTCAAATAAATTAAAAAAAAAATACAAAATTTATTAAATTTTAAAAAATTAAATGAAAAAACTAAAAATAAAATTTAATATTAAAAAAATATGAATTTAAAAAAAATCAATTAATTAAAAAAAAAATACAAAATTTAATAAAAATGATTAACAAAATTAAAAAAATTAAATTAAATTAAAAACAAAAAAAATGAATAAAATTTAAAAAAATAAAATAAAATAAAACAAAACAAATTAAAACAAATCAAATTTCAAATATAAAAATTAAATTAAAAAAAATAATTTTAAATTTTTTGAATTTAAAAAAAAAATGGATCGTGGTGGCGCTGCCAATCTGCCTCCCGCCCAGGTGGCGACGGAGGTTGGTCGTTGGGTGGGTGAGGAGGCTGCATGCAGCCCCCCACCCGCCCAGCGACCAACCTCCGCCGCCACCTGGTAGGGAGGCCAATTCCGGGAATCGCCCTTCCGCGACGCGAGGCTGATTCTGATAATCGCCCTCCTGGAATCGACCTCGCGCCACGGGAGCCCGATTGGGCGACGCCAATTCCAGGAATCGCCCTCCTGTGGCGCGCGGATGATTCCGAGAATCGCCCTCCCATGGCGCAAGGCTGATTCCAGGAATCGCCCTCCCGGAATCGACCTCGCGCCACGGGAGGCTGATTGGGCGAGGCCGATTCAGGGAATCGCCCTCCTACGGCGCGAGGCCGATTCCAGGAATCGCCCTCCCACGGCACGAGGCCGATTTCGGGAATCGGCCTCCCGCCGTGGGAGGGTGATTCCGGAATCGCCCTCCCACCACGGGAGGGCGATTCCAGGAATCGGCCTCGCGCCGCGGGACGACAATTCCCGGAATCGGCCTCCCGCAGTGGGAGAGTGAATCCCAGAATCGCCCTCCCGCCGCGGGAGGGCGATTCCGGGAATCGGCCTCGCACCGCGAGAGGGCGATTCTCGGAATCGGCCTCGCGCCGCGGGAGGGCGATTCCTGAAATCGGCCTCGCGCAGTGGGAGGGCGATTCCCGGAATCGGCCTCCCGCCCAGGTGGAGGCGGAGGCCGGCTGCTTGGCGGGCGGGGGGTTGCATGCAGCCTCCCCGCCTGCCAAGCGACCGGCCTCCACTGCCACTTGGGCGGGAGGCCAATTGGCGGCGCCACCACGATCAAAAATTCTTTTTTTTTAAATTTTTTTAATTTTTAATATATTTTTTTTAATTTGATTTTTTTTTTTTAATTTTAAATTCAAAAAATTTAAATTTTTTTTTTTAATTTAAATTTTTTATTTTAAATTTAATTTGTTTTAATTTTATTGTTTTTTTTTTAATTTTTTTTAAATTTAATATTTTAGATTAATTATTTTTTTAAATTTAAAATTTATTTATTAAATTTATTAAATTTTGATTTAATTTAATTGTTTTTTTTAATCTTTTAGTTTATTTAGTTTTTCATTTTTAAATTTTATAAATTGTTTCATTTATAAAAAAAAGCGCAAATTTATGGATATTTGTTTTTTAATTATTTGCAGGTGGTTTTTTTCATTTTTTTTGTTTTTTAATGATAGTTTTTTTTTATTTTAATTCTTTTATTTTAATTTTCTTTTTCAATTTTAAATTTTGTTTTTTTGGGTTAATTTTAAAATTTGTATTTTTTTTTCTTATTATTATTATTTTTTTAATTTAAAATTTAAAATTTAATTTTTTCTTTTTTGTATTTTATTTTTTTTTATCTAAATTTTAATTTCATAATTTAAATTATTTTTAATATTTTTTTTTTTTTTTTTTTTTTAATTATATGGTTTTTTTAATAACTTTGAAAAAAATGTTTTTGATTTTTTTGATTTTTTTTTGGTTAATTTTTGTTTTTTTTCTTTAAATTATGTGTGTTTTTTTTTCAATTTTTGTCATTTCTTTTGATATAATTTTCGAATATTTTTGTTTTTATTTATTTATTTTTGTTTAAATTTTTTATTTTTATGAGTTAATTTTTTATTTTTAAACATTTTTATTGGTTTTTTTTTTATTGTTTTTATATATATTATTTTATCTAAGTTTTGTGTTTTATTACCAACATGAAAATCACCACTCTAAAAAAAAAAGGTTGATGTTGCATCAATACGTTTCAAAATTAGCATGAAAATCACTGCTCTAAAAAAAAAAGTTGATGCTGCATCAATACGTTTCAAAATTAGCATGAAAATCACTAACATTTTGAAAAAAATATTCATACTTCATAAATAAAAATATTAGAGTGTCAAAAATGTGCAAAAAAAAAAGGGCTGATTCTACATCACCACTTTTCAAAATCAGGTGCCTTTTATGCTACCAAAAAAAAGTAGGTAACAGTGCAGTTACCTATTTCATCGGTAACAGTGTTGCATGCAAAGGTGACTAAATATTCAGATTTCTTTCACAAGTTGAGGAAGAAGTTTGATGTTAGAAAACTAGAGATGTGTCACAAAGAGACATTTCCTAAGGGAACAAAGGAGGATGTCAATCTTGTCACTCTGGACAAAGTGTCACTACATTCACCACCAGCTGGAGAAGTACTTGCATCCAGAGGAGAGACACTTGCAACTTTGCAAGATAGTCTTGAGCTCTTGACACATAGAGTCCCATGCATGATTCAGGAGATGCATGAGAAAGAGGAGGTAGATTCCAGCGTTGACACACATGGAGAAGAGAAGCCATCACTCTAACGAGCAGTTGGAGAGATCATTGTACAGGAAGAGGAAACTCTTGTGATCTTGCAAGATGTTTCTGAATCTCAGTTGATCCAAGGTATGCATCCACTTCCATCTCATATTGTTTCAGTACCTCTTATTGAAACTTATGGGGACATGCCATCAAGGCCAATGCATAACCAAGGGTTAGAACAACATGCTGATTTGAAGTAGCAACATATCACTACGCAGAGGACCCTTTATCTAATCAAGGAGGAGATGAAAAACTATCCCATTTTTTCATTGTTAAACTACATTCAACCCTTTGAGTTGAAATGTGGAATTTCAGAAGATGGGATGAGCATGATCCTATGTACAATGGCTGGTTATGAGATCAACATTGTGCCTTGCTTTGAGATAGCATATGCATCATCATGCAGATCTACAACGTTTTTAATGAGCAGCAGTGAGAAGAAGAGGACCCATTCCTTATGGGAGAAATCATATGGCAGCTTCATTCACGAAGCAATGGAGAGACTCTTGGAAAATGGGCAATATTTTCCCCTTTCAAGATGACTCTTTCTCAATAAGCATCTCACAGCTCAAAGAGAAGCTTCTACCTGCAACAGATCTAAAACCTTATTGGTTTTGGAGGGCCACTGATGAGAAGAAGGTCTCATTAAGAGATCTCATTGGAGGTGCACTTCAACATGTCATGGAGTGAAAATTTCTTCATCAGTTTGAGTAGAATGGTATTCTACAAAGGGAGGATACCATGTTTATGCAGAACATCATTCATCATCCACATTCAGATGAGTGGGTGAGGATGATAAGCAAGGGGTTTCATGACCACTTGTAGATATATGACATGGGCCAGCAAGAAGCTTGGTTACACTGGTTGCTCTTGGGTGAGTTTGGTTACTACCCAGAAGCTCCTATTTCTTTGATCCATGCCTTGAATAACACTCATGAAATGAAGAAGGAGGCATGGCTGCGCTGGCTTCTCTTGGGTGAGTACGGTTACCACCCAATAGCTCATATTTCCTTGACTCATTCCTTGTGTATCAATGATAGTATGCAGCAAATAAAGGCATGTTCATTTTGGTTGTCCTTAAGAGGGATTTCCCATCACATGACATCTCCTATGTCTATGTGTTTTGTATTGTGTAAAACTTGGCATGGTACTCTCATGATGTATATTGATGGTGTTAGCTTGTATTGGGCTGATGTGACATTTCACATGTCTATCAGTATGTTTTTACGCCATGATGCACATGAGGAGGTGAAAAGGCAACAATATCTCTTGTTTCTTTGGTTGTTTTTGGGGGATTTTTCCTTGTCTATCTTACATGGCGAAGATGGAGGATGGCAGCAAGAAGCCCTACTCCAATGGTTACTATTGGGAGAATATGGTTTGACATCCTTGTCTACCCATATTTCTCTATTTCTTCTTTTGCATAATGTTGGAATGATGCTTGGATCCAACAAGGCCAGCAGGGCTAAGGATGAGGGCATGTCAATGCTCAATCTACTTCATAAAGCATGGGATGAAGATGTGTTTTGTGAGATGGAACTTTTCCTTTGTGGAAAGAACCACTTTATTTTATATATCGCATGTATTGATGATGATGTTGGACAACTTATGGTTGTCACTTGGTACTTCGTGGAGAAAGGAGGACATCTAACCATACAGTTGGAGGTCATTCTATGCATTCTTGAGAGACAAATTTAGAACCAAACATGCATAACACATTGCACAAAATGGAGGAGGCATTCCTTATGTGGATGCCATTTGGAGGGGAATAGATGGCTTTGCATCTACTTTTTCACTTGCTTGAGGACCAACAACATTTTTCTGGGGAGGACTGTAATATTCCTAAATTTTCACATGATATTTGGAATATTAGAGTTCTTAACTTTCTTAATTAATTAAGTAAATAAAAGGGTGGAGGGACCCATAATCCTCAAGATGAATAGAGATCCACTTTTTATGTGTGAAGGTGGATTAATTAAGCATAGATCTACATAATGGAGTAGTGGAGCAGCTACTAATGTGAAAGGAGTGGAGATCATGTCTCATTAATGAGATAGATCATAGGGGTTGAAGTAGTCAACTTAGATCATGGAGGGAATCTAATGTAAGATCATAGAGAATTCACGATGAAGTGATGGAGGAAGTAGTGAATTTAATGCACACATGATGGAGAGGGTGCACATTGCATGTAGACATGATGGAGGAATTGGAGAGACAACATAGCCAACCATTGAGGATTATGTCCACATGAATAACGCATTTTAGAGGTGGGCCAGGGCTTGGGAAGGCTCACTTTGTATATAAAGGAGATGAAGGCAAGATTGGAGGTATGCTTCAGTTTATGATTTGATGATCTGTTTAGATTTGGACTTGTCAGGTGACATTTCCATGCACTCTTATGTTGTTTAGCTAAGTTTTCAGTGTTGTTTAACATAGGGTGTTCCTGAGCGATAATCCCACCCTTACCTAAGAGGGAATTGTGTGCCTACCCTGGGAAGGTTATTCTGAGTTTCCATTCATCGTCAGACATTAATGCCACACTATTTCCACTCTCTGCAGAACACATACCTTCAAGAATTACGCAATTTCTGAAGATCAGTTTGGGAGGAGGAGGTTGTCTTCAGTATTTCAGTTGGAGGACTGGTGAAGGATTATTCCTATCACCTTGGACTTCAAGATCAGCAATCTCAGGGTCTCATTTCATATCTAACATCAGGAAAAAATTTATTGACCTCTTATCAACAACAATCCCATCAAGGATTGTGCAGTCCATCATTGCAGTTCTAGAGGACGAAGGAAGTTGCTATCATTTCAGCTAGTAATCATGTGAGGGATCATTCCCTCAGATTTCCATCACCATTTCCATTATCCTGGAGATCATTTTCTAGATTTTTCATCAGCCTTGAGTTTCTCCCTCTTTTACAGTATATTTTTCCCAGAAGCTGCATTTTTCAGTTGATGCTTCTTGAAGGAGGAGGAAGAAGAGACAAGATCTCAAGCTTCTAGCGTGGAGATCTGAAGGAGGGATCAGCCCTCAAAGCTTAGATATATTTGTATAATATATTTCAGCCATATTTGGATCAGATATAGCTTCATATCTGCATAATGCAACATTCAAGGGATCAAACCCTAGGAGGGTGATTTTCCAAAATCATAGATCTGGAAAATCCTTTTTGGGTTATCTTGGGTCTTCATCACATTGGCCAGATGTCGAATCTTGGCACCATCAGACCTCTTGAGCTCCATATTTCTGCATTTCCATTTTCAACAACTATATCTACATCATCAGTAAAAGGGACAATGCATTATTTCTTCCTGTAGCTCTCCAGTTACGCAGTGCTAGTTGTAGCATGTTTGCAGGATCATTCAACGCCACTTATTTCGCTAGAGTACCTCTATTTTTACACTGTTGTAACTGTAAATCATATCCAATGAATAAAATGGCTCCATTTTTCTGTATATTTTTTTTTTGTCTTTAGATTTATTGTTTATCTTGCTGCAGTTCTTATATTGTGTTTTAGTATTACTGCATTCTCCCTTTTGGGATATTATAGAGTCTGATGAAGGAAAGAAAGTTTATCTCCCCAATATTGATAAATTTCACAAAGATATCATATTAAAATATTGGGAGATGCAATTAAAACAGGCAAGGAAGGAAATATCAAAGGCAGCAGATCTAACAAGTGGAATCATTGAATCTGTTAAGGGACATATTCTAAAAGCTGAACTTATCAAAGAATCCATATCCAAAGTACTCCCAGAGCTTAAAACATTAGAAGAATAATGGAAGGAAAGCAAAAAAATACAGGAAGAAGCTATTAAAAAGATAACTAAGTTAGATCAGGAAAATTACTGGAATTTTCTAATCAAACCATATCCTCAGTGCCAAAACCTAAAATCATTAACTGATTCTACTAAGAAATCGCTGCGAGTACTTTCGAATGCAGTGTTTAAAGGCCAAGTCAGATCCGGGATTACACAACCATCTCAGTTAAAGCCAATGGTAGATATTTGTCACTGCATAGATCAAATGTGAAAAGAGGATAAGCCCACCTAAGCATGTTGTTATTTTTATTTCCTAGACTGTAGTTTAAGTTTACTCATTATGAGGAAGGTTGTTTGAAACCTCCTCCAATTTTTATGTAATAATATATTTTAAACATATTTAGTTTAGTATTTAAACCCTTCTCATGCATTTAGAGAAGGGTACAGAAATTTTTCAAAAACATTTGCAAAGAATGCACATTTTTAAGTTTGTGAATGCCTTGATGAATTAATGGAATGAAATCTATTATCTTTTGAAATTGAAGTTGTTTAACTCAAGTTTCACTATTGTACTCATTGAATTTCTTTAAGGTGAAGAGGAGCAGAAAAATACTGTCGGTTTGAATGAGTAGAACCTCATATATATGGAACTTTTACACATTATATGAATTTTTTCTTCTTGAATTGACAGTCATCCTTTTATCTATATTATATATGAAAGACATTATCATAAGTGAATTTTAAATGCACTTTTGTACTAATGTTTGTTTATGATTACTTATCTCATATATATTCAAACTTATGAATGCGATATATATTTCAAAATCCTTTTGATTAAACTATTTTGTCAAAAGAATTACTTTTACATCATTTTCATCTCTTTCAACTTTTGAATAAGCTTCATTACCAATTGTTGAAATATATCCTTCTAGATCGCATTAAGGAATGAACACTCTCGGGTATTTATTAGAATAGATATTTATTCAATGCATATGATAGATAAAATCATTTTTCATTTGCATGTTATAAGAAAACACACCCTCATTATCCTTATTGGGAAATTGGTCCCTTTACCCAGTCAGAGCCACTACACCAAACGAAAAATGACTTGCTCTAAGGTCCAGATGGAATTCTGAGGCTTCAACATTTCGGCACTAGAAGGAGGGCCAATTTTGAATGGAAAGAAGGTCTGATCAGTCTAAAAGCCAATATAAGAGTCTCTCTCCCTCTAGATCCCCTTAAACTTCTAGAACATTAGCTAGATCTAAATCCTTAAGATCTGAAGTTGAACATCTCTCTCCTAAGTCTCCTAGTGAAACTCAACCAACACTATCTCTAGATTTTCACTAAAATTCACTAGAAGTTCAATATTTAATTGAAAAGTTAGAGAAAGTATCCATTTTTGCTGAAAATCCTGAGACTTCTCAAACATCTTAAATTAGTGTTTCATCTTCTTTACAACCTAGACGAATATTAACTCAATCTGAAACTCAGAAGATAGGAAGTCCTCCTTTTGAATTTCCTATTGATACCTCTCGAAGGAAAACAAAGAAGATTGAATCAGAGTCAACCACTAGTGAGGTCTTATCCAATAATCCACCTCATTCACCTCCATTACCTCCACTCACTTCCACAACTTCTATTCCAACAATAAGTGTTATTTTAACTAGTTCCAGTACCCAAACTACTACTCCTACAACTACTTCTAGCACTCAGCCTGCCTCTTCTTCAACTCAAACTTCACTTATCATCTCCACCCAAGTTCCAATGGGAGACCAACAACCTCTGATGCAAGATCATGAGGCTTAGAGACAAAAGGCTTCATTAATTATTCCAAAAATCCAAAAAAAAATTCCAAGCAAAGGTGTTGGTACCTTTAGTTGTCAATTTACAACTTTACTAGATAGGGTTGAACTAGTATCTAGGAGGATTGAACAGTTTTAGATTTGTTTCAGCATATTTAGCTTCGATTGATAGATTTAGGGAAGATATGATGTAATTACGATTTTGTCTAAAATAGAAGAATTTGATCCTCAAGAAAGGTCGATTGTTATGTAAGAACTTATAAATTGTAATCTATGAGGAAGAGGAATGGGAAATTTGGCCGTAGAATAATTGATTGAGAGGTTTTCCCTCTGTTTTAATAACATTGTAGATTTTTGTTTATCTGTGTATGCTTGGAAATTTCCCGGAGGTTCATCCCTTCGAAAATCCATTTGATATATATGTTTTCTGTGTAGAATCGAGAGTGTATTAGTTTCTGTGTAAATATTGAGAGGAAATTGAGAGAAGTTATGTTTCTATGGCTTGATTTCAAATATTCGATAATTGTTCTATGTGTATTGAGGTTCGCATCGGAAAAAGGAGGGTTTCAAGAGGAATGGAAGTTGAAATGAAGAAACGGTGAAAATCCGTGTTTAAACGCGATTTAAAACAAAATTTGAAGGACAAGCGGTTTTGGAGGAAACCACTTACTATTATCACGCCGCTTTTGGCATATGCGCAGTTTTATTCATTTCGAACATGATCAAATAAAAATTTGACACGTCGCGGTAACAATACTGCTAGTTTCGCGTAAATTTTGCATGATAAAGTTCAGGGGTTGATTGGATGTGATATCCGTCTGATCGTGATCGACGGAGATCCAACGGTGGTCGTGTGGAATGTCATATGGAGGTTAAATGAAAATGCATGGACCCAATGATTGTTTGCAATAGAGCTTTATTAAAATATTTGAAGTCCGAAACCCATATCCTAATGTTTCCAAACATTCATTCAAAAGGTTTTTAACATTGTTTCCGAAGGTTTACTTAAACAAATTTTTATCAAAGTGTTTGAGATCCGACTTTAATTCTGAAGGTGTTAAAACATTGTTTTAACAGTCAGTTTTTACATTTCCAAAGGTTTTAACATTGTTCCAAAGGGTAATTATTCTGTTATAAATGAGTAAAAGGGGACTTTAGCTTCCATGGTGCATTTTTATTAAATAAATCAATCAGATTTCATATAATTTGATGAATGAGAGTGGAAAAGGAGATCAGGGACAAAATCCTCCTGAGTTAGGAAGCATTGTAACTAAATTTGAACAACTCTCCTTAACGCTTGCACCCACACTTCCATCATTTGTGGTATTGAAGCAGTCTTCAGAGCATTTTCCAGATACTGAACAAGCTTCTAGAAGTCAGAAAAATAAATTTAGTATGGCTATCAGAATTGGTAGAGGTGGTGCTGGTAGAAGAAGAGGTAGACCAGTTGCAAATGCTGAAGTACTGGAGACTATGTAGCAAATTCAAGCCATATTGGAAGCAATTGAAGTAGGACATCAGAGAGATCCTGAAGATGTCAGTGAACCTGAAGCTGAAGAAGAAGAAGAAAATGTTGAGCTTACTCCTAATATGAGATTTTTTAAATCAATTTTATGAACTACATCCAAGCCTAGACTTGAAGTATCAGCTTTTTTAGGAGGATTGAATCTAGAAGAGTTGATAGACTGGATCAATGAAATGAATAAATGCTTTGATTATGAAGAGATGGGTGAAGAAAAGAGAGTTAAGTTTGCTGTCGCAAGGTTGAAAGGACATGCATCACTTTGGTGGGATGGAGTGCAAGTAGAAAGAAGGAGAGTTGGTAAGCAGCCAATCAAGAATTGGAACAAAATGGTGGCAAAGCTGAGAGGTAAGTTTTTTCCTAGTGATTATCAACTTTCATTATTTAGACAAATGTAGAATATTAGACAAAGATTAATGATAGTAAAGGAATACACAAAAGAATTTTACAAAGTGAGCATAAGAGCAGGAAAAATTCAAGATACAACAAAGAAGATTTCCAGGTACATAAATGGTCTTAGAATGGAGATTCAAGATGAGATAAGTATACTGTCTCCTAAAACAGTAGAAGAGGCTTATCAAATGGACTTAAAAGCTAAATAAGAACTCCTAAGAAAGCAATCTGCCAAAGGAAGAGGTACTTTCCGAGGAAGAGTAAGTCAAGGTGGTAGAGGAAGATATACAAAACCAAGAGATGGAGCTAGCAGCAGCTCACCTCAGTATGCACCCACAGAAGGTGATACAAGTGAAAAAAGGAATTCTTATAGAGGAAGAGGAGGCAGAAACAAAGAAAGAGAAGTCAGATGTTACAGATGTAATAAATTAGGGCATAGATCCTATGAGTGTCTAGAGAAAGAGAATGTGGGGACAAACCAAAGCAATGAAATTTTTTCTCAGAATGGAGAAGAAGCAGCAAAGTTGCCTGAAACAGAGAAAGAAATTGTGCAGAGATAGGAAAATATTTTGTGGTTAACAAGGTTTTGTTAAAACAAACAAAGGAAGTTGCTAAACCACCATAGAGAAAGACTTTGTTCAGAAGTGTGTGCAAATTTCAAGGGAAATGTTGTCAATTGGTAATTGATAGTGGCAGTACAGATAATTTGGTCTCTACAGAGGTGATAGAGAAGTTGAAATTGAATACAAGGGAACATTCAACACCCTACAAGGTGTCATGGCTTCAAAAAGGACATCAGCTAATACTAAAGGAATAATGTGAAATAGAATTGCAAATGGGCAGTTACAAAGATAAAATCATGTGTGATGTGATGCCTATGGATGTGTATCACATATTGCTGGGTAGACCTTGGAAGTATGATAGAGCAACAGTACATGATGGAAAGAGAAACACTTACAAGTTTTTCAAGGATGGTATGAATCAAACATTGTTACCTATGGAAGAAGGAGATGCATCGAGTAAAAATTCTGTTCCAAAGGATTTATTGTTGAGTGGAAAAGAATACTTGCAGTATATTGAAGATGATGAGGTAAATTTTGCTTTAGTTTGCAAACCTAAGATAGTATTTACTTCTACTAAAATTTTTGATTTTCCAATTGAAATTCAAGAAATGTTGGAGAATTATTGTGATATTATTGTGGATGATTTTCCTGATGAATTACCACCTATAAGAAGAATCAGCCATCAGATAGATATTATTCCAAGATCAAATTTTCCAAACAAAGCAGCTTACATAATGACTCCTAAAGAAAATGAAGAAATCATAAAGCAAGTGCAGGAATTGGTTGACAAAGGTTTGATCAGAGAAAGTTTGGGTCCTTGTGCAGTACCTACAGTGTTAAGTCCGAAGAAATATGGAGGTTGGAGAATGTGCACTGATTCAAGAGAAATCAACAAAATAACAATCAGGTATAGATTTCCTTTGCCTAGAATTGAAGATTTGATGGATTTTTTGAGTGGAGCAAGATATTTTTCAAAACTAGATTTGAAAAGTGGGTATCATCAAATTAGGATAAGGGAAGGTGATGAATGGAAAACAACCTTTAAAACAAATGAGGGATTGTATGAATGGATGGTAATTCCTTTTGGTTTATCAAATGCACCTAGCACATTTATGAGGCTATGAATGAAGTATTAAAGGAATTTATTGGTAAATTTGCAATAGTATATCTGGATGATATATTAATTTACAGAAAAACAAAGGAAAAATACCTTAGACATCTTAATTATGTCTTAAGGAAGTTACACCAAGAGAAGTTACTGATAAATTTAAAGAAATGTTCATTCATGAAGAAGAATTTGTATATCTAGGTTTTGTTGTTTCTGCTAAAGGATTAAAGATGGATCCAGAGAAGATAAAGGAAATTGTAGAGTGGCCTTCAACAAAAAGTGTTTTTGAGGTAAAAAATTTTCATGGACTTGCTAGTTTTTATAGAAAATTCATAAGGAATTTTAGTAATATCAATGCACCTATCATTGAAACCATAAAGAATGAAAAAAAACCATTCAAATGGACTGCTGAAGCTGAAAGGAATTTTCAGTTCTTGAAGCAAAAGATAACTAAGAAACCTATCTTAGTTTTTCCTGATTTTAATAAACCATTTCAAGTGAAATGTGATGCCAGTGGGGAATCTATTGGAGCTGTATTAAGTCAAGAATATAGGCCTGTAGCATATTTCAGTGAAAATTTGAATGAGACAAGGAGGAAGTACTCTTCTTATGACAAGGAATTTTATGCAACTGTACAGTCATTTAAGAAGTGGAGACATTATTTAATGTCTAAAGAATTTGTGCTATATTTAGATAATCATGCTTTACATTATATTATGCAACAACCTAAATTGAATCAAAAGCATGCAAAATGGGTTGAATATCTTCAAAGTTTTAACTTTGTATTGAAGCATATAAGTGGTCAAGCAAACAAGGTAGTTGATGCCTTGAGTAGAAAAAGCATTCTTGTTCAAGAAAGTCAAATTGAACTGTTAGGTTTTGATTTTCTTAAAGAACTCTATAAAACAGATTTGGATTTCAAAGAAGCATTTGAAGCATGTTGTAATCCTGTTTTGATAGAAAGAAGTCAGTGGTTAGATTATTTCTTGCAAGAGGGTTTATTGTTCAAAAGAAATCAGTTGTGCATACCAAATTGTTCTATGAGAGAAAATTTAATAAGGGAGAAACATAGTGGTGGACTTGCTAGACATTTTGGTGTTGATAAGACTTATGAACAACTAAGTCATTTTTATTTTTGGCCAAAGATGAGATCTGAAGTGGAAAAGTATGTAAAGAATTGTAAAATTTGTCAATATGCAATAGGGAAAAGTCAAAATGCATGTTTGTACATTCCATTACCTATTCCAGACAGACCTTGGGATATGGTAAGTATGGATTTTGTTTTAGGATTGCCTAAGACACAGAGGGGAAATGATGCAATTTATGTTGTAGTTGACAGATTTTCAAAAATGGCACATTTTATTCCATGTTATAAAACCAGTGATGCTACTCATGTTGCCAATTTATTTTTCAAAGAGATTGTCAGATTACATGGGTTACCTAAAAGTATTGTATCTGATAGAGACACCATATTTTTTGGTCATTTTTGGAGGACATTGTGGAAGAAGATTGGTACTAAACTGAGTTTCAGCTCAGCTTATCACCCTCAGACTGATGGGTAGACTGAAATAGTGAACAGAAGTTTGGGTAATATTTTGAGAAGTCTTGCAGGAGAACATCCTAAACAATGGGATCATATTTTACCACAGGCAGAGTATGCATATAATGATTCACCTAACAGAAGTATAGGACAGAGTCCATTTCATATAGTTTATGGAATGCACCCAAGAGGAGTATCTAAATTGAGGAACTTGGGAAAAGCACAAATGAGAAGTGTTGAAGGAGAGGAGTTTTCTTTAGAAATTAAAGCAATACATGAACAGGTAAAGCAGCAGCTACAAGACAACAGCGTCAAGTACAAAAACAGAGCAGATTTGAGAAAAAGAGAAGTTAATTTTGAAGTTGGTGATTTGTTTTTGGCACACTTGAGGAAAGAAAGATTTCAAAAGAGGGAGTATAACAAGTTAAAATTCAAAAAGATAGGACCATGTAGGATATTGAGAAAGTTTTCTGCAAATGCTTATGAAATTGAATTACCATCTAATATTGGAATATCTCCAATATTCAATGTTGTTGATTTGTACCAATATGAAGATGGTGGCACAGATAATAGACTAGAAGACAGAGAACAAATTAACTAGGAAAAATAGTTACCCACAGCACAGACATTACAACTAGAGAGGATCTTAGACAAGAAAGTGTTCAAGAAAACCAGGGGACAGGAGTATTTTCAATATTTTATCAAGTGGAAGGATCAGCCAATTGAGGATGCTACCTGGATGACAGAAACCATGCTGTAGAAGATTTTTGTCCTAAGGAGTCTGATGCAGGAGCATGAGGCTTAGAGACAAAAGGCTTCATTAATTATTCCAAAAATCCAAAAAATTGTTCCAAGCAAAGGTGTTGATACCTTTAGCTGTAAATTCACAGCTTTACTAGATAGGGTTGAACTAGTATCTAGGAGGATTGAACAGTTTTAGATTTGTTTCAACATATTTAGCTTTGGTTGATAGATTTAGGGAAGATATGATGTAATTATGATTTTGTCTAAAATAGAAGAATTCGATCCTCAAGAAGAGGTCGATTGTTATGTAAAAACCTATAAATTGTAACCTATGAGGAAGAGGAAAGGGAAATTTGACCATAGAAGAATTGATTGAGAGGTTTTCCCTCTATTTTAATAAAATTGCAGATTTTTGTTTATCTGTGTATGCTTGTAAATTTCCTGAAGGTTCATCCCTTCAGAAATCCATTTGATATATATGTTTTCTGTGTAGAATCGAGAGTGTATTAGTTTCTGTGTAAAGATTGAGAGGAAATCGATAGAAGTTCTATTTCTATGGCTTGATTTTAAATATTCGAGAATTTTTATATGTGTATTGAGGTTCGCATCAGAAAAATGAGGGTTTCAAGAGGAACGAAAGTTAAAACAAAGAAACGGTGAAAATCCCCGTATGAACGCGATTTAAAACAAAATTTGAAGGACAATCGGTTTTGGAGGAAACCACTTACTGTTATCGCGCCACTTTTGGCATATGAGCGGTTTTATTCATTTCGAACGCAATCAAATAAAAATTTGACACGTCGTGGTAACAATACCGCTCGTTTCGCATAAGTTTTGCGTGATAAAGTTTGGGGGTTGATTGGATACCATATCCGTCCGATCGTGATCGATGGAGATCCAATGGTGGTCGTGTGGAATTTCATATGGAGGTTAAATGAAAAGGTATGGACCCGATGATTTTTTGCAATAGAGCTTTATTAAAATATTTGAAGTCCGAAACCCATATCCTAAGGTTTCCAAACATTCATTCCAAAGGTTTTTAACACTGTTTTCGAAGGTTTATTTACATAGAGTTTTATCAAAGTGTTTGAGATCTGCCTATAATTCTGAAGGTGTTAAAACATTGTTTTAACAGTCAGTTATTACATTGCCAAAGGTTTTAACATTGTTCCAAAGGGTTTAAAACCTTGGTTAAGGGTAATTATTCTGTTATAAATGAGTAAAAAGGGACTTTAGCTTCCGTGGTGAATTTTTATTAAATAAATCAATCAGATTTCATATAATTTGATGAATGAGAGTGGAAAAGGAGATCAGGGAAAAACTCCTCCTGAGTTAGAAAGCATTGTAACTAAATTTGAAAAACTCTCCTTAATTCTTGCACCCACACTGCCACCAACCTCCATCAACCATGGAACAATCTAGGTGTTGTAGAAATGTCTGCTCCTCTTCATCCTCTTCCAAAATACCCTGAAATATGGCTACCTAGATTCAATCCTAATTATGGTCTTCCAACTGAAGAACACATCCATAATTATATGTTAGCCATCAATTTAAAAGAGGTATCTGAAGAAGACTATGTAGTCAGACTATTTCCATATACTCTCACGATATCTGTAGGATCTTGGTATTTATCATTACTTGATCGCTCTATAACTAGCTGGAATATGTTTGAAGAAAAATTCTTAGCCAAGTTTGGAGATGACACAATTACTTCTTCGCTCATCAATGACCTATCAAATCTAAAGGCTAAAATAGGAGAAAAAATAAAAGACTTCAATTCCAGATTTGATAAGTTACTCAATAAAATCCCTGCTACATTAGTCCTTGGTGCAGAGGTTCAAATTGAGTGGTATATTTCTTCTCTACCATATAACATGGCCATTTTTGTTGATAGAGAAAACTTACCTACATTGGCAGAAAATATGAAGGAATCTTTGTCTGTAGAAAAACACATTATAGCTCTTGAAAAGAAAAATTCTCAAGAATACAGGAAATATAAGAAAGTATCCTTTAAAGATGATCCAAAGAAAAAGCCACAAAAATATCCTTTTGATGTAGAAGGTATTTAAAAAGTTTTAAAAACCATGACAAATGAAAGGGAAGACATCAAAAAAAAAGTTGCTAAAAGTTCCAGTACAAAGAAGACTTTCAGACCCTTCAAGAAAAACCAGTCTTCTAATTCTCAGCCGCCCAACATCATATCTAATGTTGAGCCTAATCAAGACATAGATGAAGAGCAAATAGAAGAAGAAGAAACTGAAGTCAAAGACTAAGTTGAACTAAATGGCATGTGGGATTTCATCCTACCAAATGATGAACAACAAGAAGCTTTACTTGTTAGTACAAGAAGCAAGAATACCACTAATGCAACACAACCTAATCAGAAATAGAAGAACTCAAGTCCTGCTAAAGAGAAAATAGTAAGTAAAAATTCTACATCTAAGGTTACACAGACTAACCCTGCTCCTTCAGATGTTCCACCTACATCAAATACAATGGTAGTCTCTGAAACTATTGAATAAAATGTAGTTGAAGATATGAAAAAGACCAGGGCTAACATTTCAATCCATGAACTTACTAAACTAAAACAACAACAGAAGATCTTACTTAGAGATTTTAATGCAGTCCCTACTTCAGCCTTACCTGCTCTAGTAGTAGTTCAAGCTGTTAATCATATGGGTAAACCTCCTTCTCCTTCAACTAAAATAGATGCCACAAATCTTATTATGATAGGTGATCGATCCATCTCTCATACTCCTCCATTTCTCTTAACCTATGATATCTATAATAAGAACGTCCATAATTGTTTAATTGATTCAAGGGCTTCCTCTAATATCATGTTGAAATTAGTTTGTGCTAAGTTGAACATAACTCCTCAAAGTTCTCCTGTTCATATAGTACAACTCGATAGGACAAAAGTAGAGGTGGTAGGAGAAATAAATTATGTTTCTATTAGATTGTCATCAAACCCTAAGGTTTCCCAAATAATTGATATTTTGGTAGTTGATATTCCTGAATTGTATGGTTTATTATTGAGCAGAGACTGTTCTGAGAAACTTCATGGATATTTCGCAACACACTGGTCACATATGTGGTTTCCCCACAATGGAAAGCAAAACCAAATTTGAGTAGATCGTGAGAAATTCATGAAACATACAGTTACTGATATTGAAGGAATCAATGAGCCAGTAGCATTCAATAATAATATTATTGGAAATTACTCGGCATAATCATTTCTTGGAAACTTTAATGCCCAACCATAACCTTTTTTCGATAATGCAGTTATCTCTCAAATTGAAAGCTTCTCCCAGAGAGACACTTCTAAGTGTAAAAATTTTGTAAATAAACCAGTAGTCAATTATTTATTTTGGATCCTTTATTTTGATGGTTCTAAATCAGAATATGGTGCAAGAGTTGACTATACTGTGATAAGCCCATAAGGAGAAAAAACCATGCTAGCATGCAAACTTGAATTCGATTACATGGACAATATAGCAGAATATGAAGCACTAATTCAAGGTTTGTACAAAGAAATTGACCTTGACATTAAATATCTGAAAGTATTGGGAGATTCATAAATCATTGTCAAAAAAGTAATAAATACTATCCATTTTCATTCTGGACATCTTAAGCATTATCAATCATTAGTCCAAGAATTGACTTCTCATTTCTTAGCTTTCAATATTTCCTCTGTACCCAGAATACAAAACGCTAGTGCAGATTTATTGGCTAATGTAGCATCGAAATTAATTACATCTAAAGAATTTAGTCCCGATAGGTTTTCTATTGAGTTTATTTTTAGACCATATGTTCCTGATAATATTACTAATTGGAGAGTCTTTAATCATGATTCTGATATTGTAGATTTCCTTACATCTGAAGGATCTTATGATAATCAAATTTTGGATGAAAATGAACATGATACTCAAATAAAGGAATAACATGACGAGAATCCAATACCAATTTCAGTTGTCAAATTAGAAGACCTTCGTGATTTAAAAGATAGGTTTAAGAGAGTTACTAATTCTAAAACTCAAAGTTAAACTTTAATATTTGAGTTATTAAATTGTGGAACCGATGATAAACCACAAAATGTCAACTTAGGTCTTGGTCTGTCTTCCGAAGAAAGAATATCATTTGTCAATTTACTAAGGACCTACAAAAGTGTTTTTTCTTGGGATTTACTAATGTTAAGACATATGAAACTTATGTTATTCAACACACTATTCCTATGATTTCAAATGAGAAACCAATACAAAAAAAGTTGAAGAAAATTCATCCTAATCTTGAAAGTCAAATCAAAACAGAGTTGAATAAACCTCCCAAAGCCAAGATCATCTTTACAGTTAGAAATTAAAAATGGGTTTCAAATTTGGTTCCTTCCAGGAAGAAAAATGGTGACATTAGGATTTGTATTGATTTTAGAAATTTTAATAAATCATGTCAGAAACACAATTTTCCATTACCAAACATGGAACAAGTACTGCAAACTATAGTTGGTTCTGAACTTATGTCTTTTCTATATGGGTTTTCAAGCTATAACCAAATACCGGTACATCCAGATGACAAATTAAAGACTACATTTAGGACTAAGTGGGGAACTTATGCTTATCAAAAGATGTCATTTGGGTTAATCAATGCAGATGCCACTTTTCAAAGAGCCATAAACACAAATTTTAGAGGAATCATTAATAAATCAATGGTTATTTATCTAGAGGAAATTACAGTCTTTTATAGACAAGAAACCATCCATGCAAATGACCTAAAACAAGTCTTTGATCGATGTAAAAAGTATGTAATTTCACTAAACCCAAAGAATTCATATTTTTCCTTAAATGAAGGAAAATTTTTAGGATTCATTGTGTCCAAAAATGTATTTATATTGATCTTGAAAGAATCGAAGAGAATAAAAGGATTCATATCCCTCATAATAACAAAACCATGCAATCATTTCTTGGACAGATAAATTTTGTAAAGAGATTGTCCCTAACTTTTCATAAATAGTTTTACCTTTACAAATGATGGTTAAGAAAAATTCAGTCTTCAAGTGGGGACATAATGAAAGGGAAGAATTTGATTTAATCAAACAATATATTATCAATGCTCCATTATTGACTACTCGCAATTTTCTTAGTCCTTTCACTTTATATACATTCTCATCAGATACATCTTATGCTGCCATTTTGACACAGCTCAATGACCAAAAAATTGAAGCACCAATATCATTTTTCAGTTCCAATTTGCAAGGTGCATAACTCAAATATTCATCTGTTGAGAAACAAGCATGTGTTTTCTTCAAAGCTATAAATCATTTTAGTCTGTTCCTCCTCAAAAATCACACCAATATAATAGTTTCATTCTTTGCAATAAGACAATTATTGATGCAAAGAGAGCTAGGATATAAAATGGCTAACTGGGTTACTTCTTTACAAGAACATGATGTAGAAATTAGACCTTATAAAATTGTTAGAGGTCAACGTTTTTGCAGAATGCTAATAGGAGCATCTCATTTATCATCAGAAGCAGATTCAGGTAATGATGTACAAGAGTCAGAGGTAAGCCTCTGTTGGCTCCCCATGATTTGCAAGATTGGCAAGAAAAACTCTATAGGGAACCACATCAAACCACTTTTGAGTCCAAGGACCTATCCTTCTTGGAATCAGAGAGGGCTCTCTCTATGTATATGTTTGTAAATGATGTATCTTTATGCTTATGTTTTTTAATTTTAGGCTAGTTTTGAAGTTCTAGGACCGTTTGTTTTGTTTGGTTGATTAATTGATTGTGTGATTAAGTGATTGAGCATTTCAGTTTGAATAGATAGACTGTGGGCATAATTAATCCATTGGGCTATGGATTCATAAAAGGATTTAATTTTTCATCAACTCTACAAGGGTTTTCATATGGCAAGCTAACTATATCAAGTGGATCTCTTAGATTAGATGAAATATGAAATGACAGGAAGTTGTGAAATCAGTAAAAATAAAGGGAAATTAAGAATCCTTTAATCATACTTTAACAAGAAAAGCCTTTTAGGTAACTATTTAAGAAAAACTAAAGGACGGGGCAAACCATAGACTTTTTTGTCCAGAATCTAATAAGCAAACCTTTAAGACAACAATCCAACAATCCTAGAATTACTTTCAAACAAAGAAAACATTCCAGATAACAGTCAGTATAATTAAAGAGCAATTAAGAATTGTTTAATCAACTAAAAAGACCTTTGCAGCAACAGTTTGAGGCAAACCAAAGAACAGGGCATACCACAGACTTCTTTAGCTAGAGTCTACTAAGTAAACTTCAAAGAAAGGCCTTAAAAATAACATTTCAGGAAAAACCAAAGGACACGACATACCATAGACTTCTTTGGTTGTACACTACTAAATCATTTCCAAGACAACAAGCTAGGTGGAACTAGGGAGAAATTAAGAATTCTCCGATTAGACCTTGCAGAAGAAAACATTAAGATAAAGAAAGTAGAAAAAATTAAGGTGCCAAGACAACATATCTCAATCTAAATTTTTTGTTCTTTTATCAGAGAAATGATGGAAAAAATGGAAAACAGAAGGGAAAACATTGAAAAAGAAGGATAACTTCACAATTAACATAACTCAAGAATCCTTTGAACGTGCTTGTATTACTGATGTCAAAAACAGTTACAATATTCTAGTGCAACAAGTCTCTGCAACTTAGATTTTTATCAAATCCAGCCTAGCAGCTCATCAACTAGATCAGCAACCACCAATCAACCAACCAACCAACACTAGAAATGAATAATACATGCAGTATTTAACTGCAAAATTAGGAGGTGATCCTAAGCTAAGGTTTCAGATTTGTATTTATTACAAAGTTAATGCATTTTTACCTTTGAGACCATGCAAGGCTCAAGGGAAAATATATGTGACTGACTCTCTGTAATAATAACTTCTAACTTAACTATTGAGATAACTTTGGGATAATTTTGACTTTTAAGGATTTTCATTTACTTCACAATAACTTTTGAGTAGCTGAGAAATATCTCTGACTATTTCAATAATTCTTGCTTCCTTTATTGAAGTGAAATGAGGTTGTAAGTGTCCAAAGTGTGTATGAGAATTAACTATTGTTTGGCTTCATCATTCAGACCTGTCCTCTGTGTTAATCTTCTCTTGATTTGTCCTTTAAACTCTATTTTCTTCTATTTAATTTCTCTAAACGTCTTTCTGTCTTTGATCTCTGATTTAGACTTTTAATCTTATTTTAACCTTTGCTGTCAACGTCTCTAACTATGTTTATGTATTTTCCCTTTATCTCTACACATCTATGTGAAAAATCTTCTTTTCCTTTACTCTGTTCCTGGGGAATCCATGTTGTCTTTAGAGGGTTCACATAACCATCAATGGTCGTCATCCATTTATGTTTATGTTTATCTTTTGCTCTCGGTCATTTTGAGTGTATAAGAGTTGTTGGATCATCATCCAGATTATTCATTTAAACCATTTTTGGACTATGGAATTCCATTTTTCATTCAAACACCGTCTATCTCCACATTTAAAATAAATTAATTAGTTTAAAAACGTGCACGGGAGGGGTTTCTGCGTTTATTTGGGCTCTTTGGACATTTGCAAAGGTTTTCATGGTGGCTATGGGGCTTATCGCAAAGGCACAGGCCTTTGGAAGGTTTGAAACGAGGCGGTTTAAGGTTTTGGCGAGAGGGTGAAAAGGCAGTTTTCGCATGCAGAGAGGGTGGGTAGGCAGTATTACCTGCGAGGATGTGATTCCATAGGAAGGATGACGCGTGGTAGGAGGTACGAGTGGTAAAACCGCCCATTTTGTGAGTTTTGAAAGTGTTATCGCCTGCTCAGTTGGATGTGCGATAAATGCTTGGGGTCGTTGGATTGGGATGAGCGAGATCGATGATGGTCAGGGTTACATGTAGCGGCGGGTACGTCAGACGGTGGGGCCTGGAAGGTTACATGGCGGAGGCTTATTATAGCACGGGGATTGGTGGGCCTGAGGGTTAATAAAATAATTGGAGGTGCTTATAAATAAGGACAGAAGGTAGGGTTTGATGAGTGCTCGGTAATGGTTTTTAGAGCGGGGAAAATTTTTTTTTAGAGCGGGGGTCCTTTTTTAAAAAAGGGCTTAAAGTATAGAAGAGGCAGGGTCTAAAAAATGTAGAAATTAGTATACACTATGCATGCATACATCCAGATTCCCCTGATCTCACAATATTTAACTTCTTGCAAAATACAGAATCATTCCACTGTTAATATTTTGCAGAAAATTAATTGCAAAAACATGTGAAGCATAAATTAAAAAAAAATTGCACATAACACAGTTGTTTAACGGGAAATCCTGAAGCTGAAAACCCCAACTATCATATATTATGTATATGGAGATCATGTAACAATATCATACAAATCTTATTACATCAAGCTCTTAGTACAATCAATCGTCACACACTAACATAGAAGAAATCTGCAAATCCATGCACCGATCTCTGCCCTCCTTCTAGCCTGCCTCCACTGCGCAATCCCTGCTAAAGAATAGCTCTGAATGAATTTGAATTACCCTTTCCTTGAATGTGCAATCCTCATTGGCAACTCCAATGTGTGTGTGGTGCAATCAATGCATCACTATAGTCACAACAGATAGTCCATCTTGCCCTTTCACCTATCTCTCCACTAGGTCTCCACTGGAACTGACATGCACTATAGTTAACTTCTGTATTGTTCAGTTGATTAATGAGTTATTATTTTTGAATTAATTAACTAATTAATTCACTCCACTCTCACTAGTGTATCATTCAGTTAGACTAGATACAACTAGCTCAACTGAGTCTAACTTAGTTAAACTGAATACAACTCCATGAACTACACTTCCAACTCTGTCATAATTTTTCCACTTCAGTTCTAACTGAGTCCTCCATGCATGAACCACTAGTAAACCCTAGGAATTATGTAATTCCTTCAGCCCACTCATTTTCCAAATCTATGCACTGAAATTAAGTGCTCCAAGAGAATAAGTTGTTGTTTATTGTCGGATTACTATTAAGAGCTAATAATAATCAACACTTCTATTTTTAGATCGACGATCTATAAATAGACTTCGCCCAATATTCTAAAAATAAAATTTCATCTATTTTTCCAACTTGACCAACCATCCACTTAGTGAAGGTGACTCTTTTCACTAAGCTCATCATCTTGTTGAATCAAAACAAAAAATAGAAGGGATCAGGTAGGTTAAACTAAAACAGGGTTTTAGTTAAAATAATGGGTCCCGAATAAGAATAGTTTTTAGCTTAAAACAATGTAAAAAGGATGTTTTACATTGTTTTAGTGGAATAAGGGAAAATGATGAAGGTGAGGGGGTTTAGTGGGGAAAATGGGACTTTAGGTAGGGAGAAGGGTGAATATGAGAGGATTAAGTCTGAACATAAGTTTCTCAGAGCAGGAGGGAAATTTCGAGAAGGTGAAAATGAGATATAGTGAATTAGGAAAAATAGAGACAATGAAGGCAGTGAGATTTATAAGAATAGTTGATAGTCAAGGAATGCTATTTTCAGAAGACTGTTGAAAATCCATAGTCACCTAGTGATATTGTAGAAATACAGGAGGATAATAGCGGCTCCGGCTGGGGACGTCAGCGCCTTTAGGAGGTGTCAAGAACCTCAGAGTTCAGATCTCTGGAATTTGTAGATCAGTGCCTTGTTTGTACTTTGTAGATTTCTCATTCTGCAATTATTGATCTGTTGTTGTTCTTTGTGACTGTGATCTTTAAAAACTTGAAAAGCAAGCTTTGCTGCAACTCAATTCTATGTACCCATCATACTTTCCTAGCATTTTTTCTTCATTTGGGTGAATTTAGACTGGCAAACCATTAACATCATTTTTCTTTTGAAAGAAAAAACTATATATCTCTAACCTTATAGCATCCAAAGGCTCATATTAGACTGATGAGCTCTTTTATTCTCTACCTAATCTACTTATCTGTCAAGATTGAATAGTTTGACAAATTTTCATTCTATAATCTATCAAATGAAATTGAAAGCATGATCAAATCAAGATTAAGCAGTTTGATTGTCATGAACTGTGGAATTTTGGACAGGCTACACACAGATTTTATTTTTGCAAAATTAAAACTCAAAACCAAGGACTGTAATCTAGAATTTGTCATTCATCCCTTTCTTCTCTTTTTGGTTCAGATTTGAACTTTGGAACCAATATATTTTCTTCCTTCCTACTGATAAGCCAAGTTTACACAGTTTGGTAAATCTTCATTCACTATCTTATCAGTAGAAATTCGAAATTTTCTCAATCATGATTAGGATGTATGATTGAACAAGAGTTTCTTTTTTTCAAGAGTAGTGGCATTTGGACTTGCACACTTTCATAATATATATATATATATATATATATATATATCTGCCCTCTTTTCTTCTTTTCTTTCCTTTTGTGTTTGTTTTTGTGAGTTTTTATTTAGACAATGCTATATACAATGAATAAATCTTTAAACTGAGATCTTTAGCTGAAATAATTCTTGAGCATCCTGCCATTGACAGGACCTCCAAACAATTCTATTCCATCCATCTCTTGTAGGAAAAATGCATTGTTACCTCTTGTTGAATGGATGATGTATGGACCTTTCAATATATTGTCAAATTTTCCATGTTTTCCTTTGTCATCTCTTCTTCAATCCCACTTCAGCACTTTCTCTCCAATGCTGAAATCATTTGCCTTGGTCCTTTTGTCAAAAATCTTCTTGATGTTTCTTGCAATTGTTGTGTTTTATTGTACACTTCTTCTCTGGTTTGTTGCAGCTGGAAAGTCTAGTTTATTCTTCTCTGCATATCATTTTCTTCAGACCATGCTTCTTGGATAAGCTTCATCACTAGCACTCCCAAGCTTGTTGGGAAAATTGCATCTACTCCTTACACTAGTTGATAAGGAGACATACCAATTGATTTTTTATTAGTTAATCTGGCTACTCATAGTGCATGTACTAATTTGTTGTGCCATGATTTCTTGTTCTCTTCCAACAACTTTTTAATGATGTTCACCAAACCCTTGTTTGAGGATTCGGCTAACCCATTACCTTGAGGGTAATAAGCTATAGAATGTCCTAATGTAATCTATATTTGTGGCAAAAATCCACCATTTTCTTAGATCTAAAGGCAGCAACATTATCAGTAATGATTTTTCTAGGACAGCCAAATTTAGATAGAATATGGTTTTCAAGGAATTTGATAATTACTAAGTCTGTGGTAGTCCTAGAAGGAATGGATTCTATCCACTTTATAAAATAGTTAGTTGTACTTAAGATCCATTTATGTTGGGCAGAGGAGGCAGGGTGGATTTCTCCAATAAAATCTAGGCCCCATTGTTGAAAGGGATATTCAACAGAAATTAGATGTAAAGGCAATGACAACAGTTTTCTTTTCCCCTCAAAGATTTGGCATTTGTGACAGGCAACTACCATCTTATGGATGTCTTGAAAGAGGGTGGACCAATAGTAACCAACTCTAAGGATTTTATTGACAGTGGTTTTCCAATAGAGGTGGCCTCCACATTCTCCTTCATGAAATTCATGCTTGATCATGTCTGCATCTTCTTCTGTCAAACATTTAAGCAATATTCCTCTAGCATTTTTCCAATATAAAACTTTATCTAAAATGCATAAATTTACAACTTTTAACTTCAAGAATCTAGCCTTTGTTTTGAACAAACCAAGAGGAACATTCAGATTAAAAAGCATAAATAATATATCAGCATACCAGGATGAATTCAGAAATTCTTCTTCAATAGGTGGAGTTGCCATCTCCTCTTGTTCATCTAATGCATTAATCATGTTTATGTCTAGTGCCTGAAAATTTGTTTCAGCCATGAGTTTAGCTAGTCCTTTCCCTTTTATTAGCTTAGTGGGCTTGATTTCTAGATCATTTTCTAAGATAACAACAATCCACTTACCTCTTTTTCCCATCATGATCTTGTGTGAGAATGTATTTTACTACTATGTAAGGCACAAATGCAATGATGTGTGAGTGAAGAATGTAAACTATGAAATCTTTCAATGCCTTGATTAAGGAAAAAACTTGTTTTTCCATTATGTTATATTTCAGAGGTGCATCTCTTAATGCCTTGATGAAAAATGCTATGGGCTGCTCTTAAACTTTCATATTTTTCTGCAGTGAGACATCAGCAACTGTATGTTCTGATGCAAAAGAAAATATGAAGAATTCTTTGGTGAAATCAGGGCTGATCAGAACTGGTGTTTGTTTAAGAGCCTTTTTCACCAAATCAAAATATTTCTTTGCTTCTATGGTCCATTTGACTCCTATTTCTCTTTTCAGCATATTAGTGATGTTTCTTAGGAGTTCTGCAAGGTTTGGTATGAATCTTCTTAAGAAATTTATCTTCCCAATGAAAGATTGCAGCTCTTTGATGTTTCTTGGATGATTTATTTGCAATATTCCTTCAATCCTTTTTGGGTAAATATTGATCCCTTCTTCAGATGTGATGTGGCCTAAAATTTTTCCTTCTTGAAGGCCAAACAAAGTTTTCTTGGGATTTAAAGACAAACCATACTTTCTGCATTTTTCAAAGACTTTTCTTAATTGAGATAGGTGTTCTTCATCAATTTTTGAATAGACAGTAATGTCATCAAGGTATATCACAATGAAGTAACCTATTTCTTCTAAGAAAGCAATATCCATGGCTCTTTGAAAAGTGGCCCCAGCATTCATTAACCCAAAATGAATTTTAACATACATGAAGGTGCCCCAAGGTGTAGTGAAATTTGTCTTGTGTTGATCATCTAGGTGCACCAGCACCTGACTTTAACCTGAAAATCCATCAAGAAAAAATATTATTTTGGATCCTACTACCCTTTGCAGTATATGATCCATTTTTGGTAAAGGGTAGTTGTATTTTAGGGAGGCTTTGTTTAAATTTCTGAAGTCTATGCATAACCTAATTTCTCTAGTTTTCTTCCTCACTGATACAAGATTTGAAACCCATTCTGAATATCTTAGAGGGACTATTATTCCAGCATCATACATTTTCTTAATTTCTTTCTCAACCAAAGGTAATTGGACAGGGTTTATTTTGCGCAATTTTTGTTTAAAAGGTTTCTGGTTTTCTTTGACAGGAATCTTATGCTAGATTATGTCAGTATCATATGAATTTAAATCTTCATAGCTCCAAGAAAACATGTCAGCAAATTCTCTGAAAAGCTCAATGTATATCTGTTTTATATGAGTTGGTAGTGTTTTGGACAATTTTATCATTTTGGGTTCTTGTTCACTGCCTATATTGCATTCTTCTATTTCAGTTTCAGTGGATTCCATCTTTGGCTTCCTAGCAACATCATTAAAGTCAAACAACTCTTCTAGAGGAACCAATCCCTTTGGAAAATTATTATCTTTGGACTGTAGTACTTCAAAATCTTCTTTTTTTGAGTCTGTACACAGTTCTGTCTCATGTGGGTGTTCTTTTTCTAACAGATTTATATCAACATTATCAAGAGGTTCTTATTTGTAAGTTTGTTCCTCAACAAAGCAGTCTTCTTCATGATATGAGTCTGAATTTGGCATTTCAAGCCCATTTCTAGACTACAGTAAATCTTCTATCTGTTTATCTCCTTCAAAATCAGGGACTGCTGGTCTATATTTGACTTGTACTATGTATTTTTTATTATGATAAGGTTTTTGACATGTACTGGCTGCAAATGCTAGACTGTTGGCAAGGATATTGTGATTTCTAGGGAAAAAGGTAAGATCATACTCTTGGAAATTTTTTAAGAGGTCAAGGGCATCATTCCTATATGCTCTTAATATAGGATGCTTAGCTGAATATTCTCCCTTATTCTTCCTAATGACTAGCTCAGAATCCCCAAGAACAGAAATCCTCTTGGATCCTAATTTCTTCACTAATTGTAGCCCTAGGAGCAGTGCCTCACATTCCACTATATTATTTTAACATTGAAAGTTTAGTTTATATGAGTGGCCTTTTGCATGGTTATTCTTAGTGTTTTGTGCCCAAACACCTGCTCCTAAACCAGTTTTACCACAAGAACCATCAAAGCTCATGCTCAAAGAGTTTCAATTTCAGATTTATCATTGGGTTGGTTATTGTGGCTGCCACTATGTTTGTCATTGTGTTGTTCTTTATGGTCCCCATTATGTTGGTTATTTTCTGTGTGGGCCAACTGCTCTGACTATTCCTCCTCCTTTTCCTCTTCTTGTTCAGTTGTTTATTAATTTTCTGCCACTTGTTCATTAACGTTTTCATCATTATAAAGGACAAATGAATCAAGGTCTGTGCGAATGGAATAAAGAGGGGAGTTATCTAGCTTTTCCTAACTACTGACCATGTATTTCATATGAGTTTCCCTATATAGTCTTCTTGGTTGGCTGAAGACCGATATGGTAGCATAGGTCACGTCCATTTAGATGGTGCCTTGAAGTTTAGCTCCCCACGATATTAAAAGGCGCATGCCATATTTAGGAGGAACATCAGCCACTACAATATCCATTACTAGGCTCTTGGCTAGTATTTGTGCTAGATTAACACAGAGATCTTGGATTAGGCCTAGACATTTAAATCTACTGGAATCAAAAGAGTATAATTCTTTGTATGGTCTAGTTATCTCAATGCCTAGTTTTTCCATTACTACCTTTGGCATGAGGTTATGTGAAGCTCCTGAGTCTAACATGGCATTGTGGAGGATCTTATCATGGATATTCAAATTGACATAAAATGGAGGAACACCTCCCTCTTTAAATTTACCTTCTACTTCAAGTCCAAATAGAAGTTCAGGTTTGTCATCATTTAAATTTATAGAATCGGCATTTTCTCCTATGTTTAAAGCTTTCAACACTTGGGATCTATATACATCTTGGGTGACTAATTCAGTAAGAGGTATGGAGATTTTAATCTTGGCAATTTCATTCTCTACACTGAAAGGTGTATGAGTTTTTGGAAGGTTCAAATCATTTTTATTAGACACTGTTTTTATAGCAATTTCAGCTTGCTGATTTTTATTAGGAATCTCAGTTAAAACAGTTTTGTTAGGGCCAATAGCTAGATTTCTAGTGCTACTTTGGTCACCATTATATTGGTTGTTTTTGTTTCCACTTTTATCAGAGCTTTCAACCATTATGTTTGGATTGTCTGTTGTCTTTTTAGGAATATTTTCAGGGATCTTCCGAGCAGAAATTTCAGATTTATTTCTCTTGGGAGCACCTTGGGTTTTCTTGCTTCTGAGGTCATATTGTCTATGTACTTCAATGGTGGCATTTTCAAAGCCTTGTTTATAGTCTTCGGATTCTAGGATTTCTTTTTCAAATTGAATTGGGGAAAACATGCCTTGTTCTTCCTCTGTGAGGAAAACATTATCCTCATTATTTATTCCCATTAGATTGATGTGACTTTCTTTTGTTCTTGAATTAGCCCCTCATCCCCATCAGCATAGTTTTCTTGGAAATGAGGCTTGATTTGCTGATCAGGACCTATCTGTCTTATTTGAGGGGGGTTTCTCCTAAAGTTTTGGTTTTGTTTTTGGTTTTGATTTAGATTTCTATTTTGAGGAGTTGTTTGGTTTTCTCTCGGGTAAGCTCTCTCATTCACATTCATCCTCTCCATCGTCCTTTCCATGGTTTTAACTAGGTTATCAATAATTGTATTAGATGTGGAGGCTACAACTTCTTCCCTATATGTGACTCATTTTTTAGTTTTTTATTCTAGCTCTTCGGATGAGAGGTTTAGGGTGATGGATGAGATCATCTATTACTGGGACCGGATCTTCTTGGCTAAGAATTCCAAGCTCAAGGAGAAGATCTTACTAGAATCACATGATTCCCCACTTGCCGGGCATCAAGGTTTCACAAAGACCTATAGGTCCATAAGAGAGAGATTCTCGTGGAAGGGTCTCAAGGAGGATGTGCTCCAACATATCAAAGAGCGCACCACTTGTCAACAAAACAAGGGAGAGCACACCCACCCTGCTAGATTATTGTAGCCACTACCTATTCTGGATGGGAAGTGGGAAAGTATATCTATGGATTTCATCACCGACCTACTGACAGTACAGGGTAAGGATTGTATCTTTGTAGTTGTTGATAGAATAACAAAGTACTCTCATTTATTTTCCATTTCTGCACATTATACTGCTTCATAGGTAGTTGAGCTCTTCTTCAGAGATGTATTTAGACTCCGTGGTCTCCTAAGGACCATAGTGAGTGATCGGGACAGTCGGTTCATGGGTGGCTTTTGGCAAGAACTTTTCCGGTTAGTGGGGACTGATTTGACTCCAAGCACTAGTTATCACCCCCAAACCGATGGGCACACCGAGATAGTGAACAAGTGGCTAGAAGGCTACTTGAAGAACTATGTAGTAGGGCAGCATAGAGCTTGGTTGCATTAGCTCCACTTGGGAGAGTATGGTTACAACACTGCTCACCATATTTCTATTGGCATGACTCCATTCCGGGCATTATATGGGTATGAGGCACTCTCATTTGTTGATGTTATGTTTGGGGCAAGTAAGGCTCCAAGGGAAAAGGAATGGATTCAAGAGAACCAGGACATACTCAGGGCACTCAAGGATAGCATTGCTACTGCCTAGAACCAACAGAAGATGTATGCAGACCGTGGTCGGATAGAAAGATAGTTTGAGGTGGGGGATCTTGTCTATCTGCTTCTTCAACCTTACAAATAGTCCACACTCAAGGAGAACAGAGCTGAAAATCTCAAACCACGTTTCTATGGGCCATACAGGGTGATCAAGTGTGTCGGTAAGGTAGCATATGAGCTGGATCTTCCTAAGGGAAGCAAGACCCACAATATCTTCCATGTCTCTTGCCTCAAGAAGGCCATTGGGAGGAATATAGTTGCCAACATGGATCTCCCCCATATTGATGATGAGGGCCACCTAATTTTACAGCCAAAAGCAATCTTAGACACAAGGGAGAGGCAGCTGAGGAACAGAGTCATCAAGGAATATCTGATTTAATGGAGGAATCTACCAGATGATGATGCCACTTGGGAGGGAGAGAAGATCTTGCAGCATCCTTCTTTACTATTGCTTGCGGCCAAGAAAATTTTGAGTGGGGAGGACTGTAATATTCCCAATTAGCCACTGCTAGTTGGAATATTATACTTGCTCCATTTTTGCAGTAGAAGAGTAGAAATTCAATAAAACAAATCCCAGTGTGAAAAGGGATCAGATTAGGAGGATAAATAAATCCACCTTGGTGTAAAAGAGGACAATGTCGGTGAACTAGATCCAGTTGACCAAGTCAACAGCGTTGGTACAAGAGGGAAACCAACAAGGACAACGCAGTTTTGAAAGGGGAATCTTCTCTAGGAAGCCACCACATCAATAAGTGGGGTCTGGGGTAAGGAGGCTCACCAAGGATAAAAAGGAGGAGATAGTAGCAAGGAAGGCATTCAATAATCATCTATGTTTGGTCTTTTGAGTGATAAAAAGCTTCAACTATTTAGTTGTAGTTGCTGCACTGTTTAATGAAAAGAATTCTCATGCGGGAATTCCATCTTCACCTTTGGTCTAGCTAGTTGAGAGATCAAAAGGGAAGGTCCTGAGCTCATTTTCCATCACCTAACTTGAGGGCATCCATTATTTATCAGCTACAGTGTAGTCACTTCCAGTAACTACATATTTTCTGCAGTTGCAGCATTTGCAGGGTTAAACCCTTCTATTTTGTGCTTGTTTTGGAGGAGGAGGTGTCTATTTCACCCCGGAGAGTTTATCAAAGAGGGCCTTGGGAAATTTTCTGTATTTTTCATCCATTTTAGATCATATTCAGTCTTTTATAATACAGATTTGCAGTGGAATGCGTTATTTTCTACAGTGCTGCATTTTATATTGATATTTTGTCGGAAACCCTTGTCGGGGTGTCCCAATGTGCTTGTAAAAGAGGTTAAGCCTCCCATTTCTGATTCTATTATTAATGAAAGCTACAGACCTATATTGAATCATATTTTTCTGTAGATTCTCTAATAAAAATCACGTTGTTGCAATCTTCAGGAATTCTATTTTGTGGAGTGATGGGATTGGGGTGTTTTTGAGCATATATGAGTTGGGGAGATCTGTTTAATGTAGCTAGGATGATTTGTTTATGATTCCATTTCATATTTAAGCTACATATAGTATATATAAGAGGATCCAAGCCCTGTTTTTCATTTCTGTTTCATGTTTTCCTTATACAGCGTCCTCATTGGAGATATTGCACAAATTCCTGAAAAGGAATATTACATAGTATCTTGGGAGGATTCATTACTGAGTTTGCAGTAGACTCAACTATATTATAAAGAATTAGAACAAATATTCTTCAAAGGACCGTGAGGTAAGTATCTTAAATATTTAAAACCGTGGATTAGGATGCTTCTGTGTGAAAAGGGAGTTTTTCAAATGTAATAATATTGCTAGTTTACTTATGTTTGGAGGAAGAAAAGGAAAATATGATCCAAATACTGGTACAATGAGAAGTGGAAAGATATATAGAGTAGACACTAGGAAACGATATCGTGGAAAATATCTAAATACCTTTGCACAAACTGATTATAGTCCCCTTTCGAGTGAATGTGAAAGTGAAAGAGAAGAAATCCAACCCTAGGAAGCTTTGCCATATACCCCCTTCCAGCTTGAGAGTTCACCAAAGAAAAAATCCAGTAATATTTAGGGTATTGGTGGTCTCCCTAATCCCCCTATCCCTCCTACCCTCCATCCCCCTCCCACTCCCCCTCCCCCTCCCCCTCCCCCTTTCACCCCAAGAAGAGGTATGGATGACGATATGAAGCTACCTATTTTTAGAGGAACTCGAACAGAGGATCCAGAGTAGCTTTTTTTTTTATGAAAAGTTGTATGGGCAGGGAATCAGGTCAATAATAACAATATAAAGAAGGTGCAACTCGTTAGGACATTGCACAATAGGGCATTGACATGGTATATGAAGTTTTAAACTTATCCAAATAGAATGTTTGAAGACATTAAAACCATGTTGGTTGGAGATTTTTTGAAGTCAAATTCGAAGTCACAGTGCATCACTAAGTTGAAAGAATAATATAGAAGCCTATTGAGTCTATTTGGGAGTTGGATCAGAGATTTAAGATGTTCTTGGATCAGGTGAAATTTGACATAACTTTGTAGCAACATCAAGAGTCGTTCATACTTTCGCTTCTACCGCATATCATATTACCGTTGATGCAGTAGAATATAGAAACTCAAGCCAAAGCTATGAATATTGCAATGAAGTTGGAAGCTTCGCCTATAGGAGATACTAATGCAGGTATGCAACAGAGCCAGAATTAGTTGGTGAACTTGTCTCTGCGATTAAAAGACATAAAGAAAGGTAAAGAAGTTGGAGAAGAAGTATGGTGTACAAATTTCAAGTCAAAGGTCCATTCTAAAGAGCAGTGCCTTGTCTTTGGAGATTACATGGCTAGTGGGGCACCAAATCCCTTGAACATAGGATCTAGCCTATGGTGCGAAATATGCAGGACCAGAGGGAAGCATTGCTCAGAGGAATGTTACCTGTTGTAGAAATATGTAAAGACTCTAAAGAATTTGTTTTTCAAATTATGTGAATCAATGGGACATGATGAGAATAATTGTCAAAGTGATTACCTAATGATGGAGTGTAGTATTGATGCCTATAGAATGCAAGTAGAAGATTATGGACATGAGGACAATGGATATCACGGTGGCCGAGGAGGCTGTTAGTCATCTATAATTTCTGTTATACCTAATGATGGCTAGAATCAGTTTGCAGCCTTCAAGAAATAATTTCAAGCTAATATGTTAGTTCTTGAAGCCTGGTTGTTCTCTCTGTCCAAAGAAACCCGACTTCACTGATGTTTTCACTTCAAAACCTTCAAAGAAGCCCTGCTGGTTTTCAAAGAACTATTTTTGGAGTCTCCTTTTGCCTCCATTTCATTCACTCCTCATTCTACCTTTAACAGTATTTTTCCCCTCTAAAAAAGCCTCTTTTCTCCCCTTAATTTATCCTCATTCCCTCAAAATCCCCTTAAATCCTTTTAAATTCCCCCTTTTAAGGTTTTAAACCCATTTATTTACTCTATCAAAACTCTTGAAAATGATCAAAAACCTTTATTTTGGTCTAAAAACGCCTTTTTACATTTTAGGGCTTAAGCGCCTTTCGGCTTAGGCCCTAGCCCCTTTTCCGTCATATGACCCGGCACTGTGACCAGGCGCTAAGCCCATCGGCTTATCAGCACTTCACAGCTCGCGCTTCCCCGCTTCCATCTCCCGCATTACTTTCTTCCTTTGATGGCCAATCCCCCGAAAAAATCTCCACCATTGATCCTGTTTGAGATCTAATGGCTCTCGCTCCATCGGCACATCGCAATCGCTCCCCCCACATCTCTTCCTCCCATCTGTCTGGATTCCCGATGTGCGTGGCCCCAATTTAATCATAGCCATCCATTTCCCCTCATCTAACGACCCACATTATTCCCGCATTTTCACCCCACCATCCTTTTATATCCTCCCGTTTGATCTCAGCCATTCATTTCTCCCAGATCAACGGTCACCATTTAACCGCACCATTTCACCATCCAATGATCAGTCTGCTACGCGCCGATTTAGTTGAAATCATCACCGAGTCCCACCTTTCTTCCTCCCATGCATCTATTTTCCCTTCACGTTTGTTTTTAACCATCGATCTGTAACCCCCGAATCGGATGACCACCATTTCACTTCGTGTTCATTCCACAAAACCACTTGATTGCGATATTTCCACGCGAAATAGGTGGGTTTTCCTGGAACACGTGTCGCACCCAGACATCTATCGCATCCCCTCGGCCTAATACTTCTTACCACCTTTACCCCACATGAATACCGCCTCCGGTATTCCTGAAACCGCTTATCGCCTTTCGCGCCCTTATTCAAATGAAACCCTGGTTTCACCTATCCGTCATGGCTTTACCTTCCATCGCTGCATTCTCACTTCCTCCACAAATGTTCCTTCGCCTCTGCCGAGCCTTCTGTAAGCAGTTTAAGCCCAATTCGCAAGTTTTATTTAACTGGTTTGTTGATTTTATACAAGTTTAATGGAAGTTGTTCAATAAAATCTGTCCCACAGCAAATATAGTTGCAGAGGCCGAGGATGACGATCCTCTGTGGCCTATTCAATTACATAAAGGGATGAAGGGTTAAATTCCAAGTTTTAGTCAATAAATCATGATATTGACTATTAAATCAAACCCTCCAGTGCAAAGAAAGTACCCATCAGCAAACAGTGAAGAGTATCAGAGTTTAAGATAAGGGTTAAAGGTTACAGTCAAATCCTGAGGATCAAAAGACTTAACCTGTAGTTCAAAGAATGAAGTTGAAGATGATTAAAGGATAGATCAACAAGGCAGGAAGCCTCGAGCACATCAGGATAGAGAAATTAATTCATCGAAATATCTGAAGCCACCTGTAGCCTGATTTTCACCTACAAAGACACTTTGACAGTTATCACACTGACAGAACATCTTTTGACTGTCAGAATAGTTATTTTAAGACATGGGAAAGCCTTAAAACCCACTCTTTTCACCTACTTTATCCTCAAGAAGTAAAGACAGAGTTATTAAACAGATAAGTAGTGCAACTCATTCCTACCTTAGGCTTTGTGTAGTTTTCAAGGCTAGGAATGCATTTACTCTGTAATTAATAACATTTTGAACCCTAAAAAGAGTTCCACCGCTTCATTCTTCTATAAATAATCTATGAGGAGCTCTTTGTTATGGGTTGGTTGTTGGAATTTGAACTCTTTGAAGTTGTACATAGTCTAGATGAAGATTAAGAAGAAATTGAAGTATTGGAAGATTGATGATGTTTTGACATGTTTTGTTAATGAGAAGGCTCTATCATTGGATCCCTGAGCATGGATTTTGGTGATGCATTCTAATCTGTTAATTTTTTTTCCCGTTTTCCATTCTATTTCATCTTTTCTTACTACAGTAGCGTAAAAATTTTAGGCTAAGAAATGTCTCCCAAAAGCACCTTAGACCTGTTTACTCTCCACTGTTTTATGTTTTCCCCTACCGAGGCATTCTAGAGAATTCTTAATTGCTCTCTTGAACCCTTATGCTTGTTTATTTCAGAAATATTTCAAACATTTGGTCTCAAGAATGATTTATGGTTTTCCCTGCTTACTTGCTACCACTTGAAAACTGTTTCTGAAGTCTCCCTTTAAAGTACCATTGTTTACAGTCTGCCAAAGAGGTCCGTTTTGATCATAGCCTTTGTTTTTGCTGAGATAATTTTTTTGAAGGTATTTATAATTGTAATTAGAGATGTTTAGGTGTTCCCTCTTCAATGATTCAGTTATTTGTGAATCTTTTATGTTTTCTAAATTCCTTGAAGGTGAAATATTTGGATGAAATAGAGTGTTCCTCGACTCATAGATTTCATTTGAAATTTTTGTCTTGAAATTGTTATTTGTTGAAGTGTAATTTGTATAATTCATGGTTAGCCATGTCTATCAAATGCCTCTTCATGGTCAAATGATGTTTTTAAGTCCCTTTATTGAGAACTACATATAACTAAGGGTTCTTAATTGCCCTTACTTCTACTTCTCCTTCTAAATCCTTAATTTCCATTTCATTTCATCCACCAAACCCAAGATCCATTGGCCAAGTTAGATTTTCCATATGATATCCCATACCCATTGATTGAGCTTGTTATAACTTCTTCTTGACTCCTTTTCCCAATGGCTCTGATATTTCCCCTTTCTATCTATGCTTCCTAGACCATTCATGTCCAACCAACCAAACCCAAACAAACAAATTTTCACATAATAACTAGCCTGAAATCAACCCTTAAAATCAAACAAGACATATCTGTGAAAACAATTGAGAGATCCCTCTCTAAGACTAGGACGGCTAGATCCTAGAGCTCTAAAGCTTGGTTCTGATGTTGCCTTTATCATTTGGCTTGCCAATCAGCCAAATCACAGGACCCCAACATAATGGTGATCACAGTGGGACTTCTTAGTTCATAAATGCATGAATAACTCTTAAAAAATCTTTAGACCCTCAGTAAATCAAAGAATATCTACTAAATCTACCACCTCGTCGCCACTACAACATAATAGCGAACACAGTGGGACCATATGAGTAAATAATAGTCCAACAAGCTCCTATAGACTCATTGGTCCTTCAAAACGAAAAACTCAGAAAAACCAAAACATTGTAGATTATTTTCATAATAAACATTGGTGGTGGACCATAAAACATTTTTCCTCCAGAAGAGCTAAAAATTTCCACCTGGCGACTCCACTTGCCTCTAGTAGGCCTATTACTTTACCAGTCCTTGTAAACTCCCCTGGGAATGCATTGAGCAATCCTAATCATGCTGATGGTGGACAACAAAGTTCAAAATATTTCACCTGGCGACTCCACAATCCCAAAATACCTAATGATTCCACTGGAAGAAGAATCCGAACTAGTTGAAAAGATGCAGTGACCTCTTTATAATTAACAAACATGGAATCAGGTATAGACAGAGAAGCTAAACACATTATTGGACCTAACTGGAAAAATTGTGTACATACTTGATAAGAAATTGGAAAGGCATGAGGCTGATACAGATGTTGATTATCCAGAGAAACCCATACTTTCTCCTGATCAAAAACAAACTCAACCACTACAAGACATAAACAACAAACAAAATATGTATGATGAGCAAGATTACAGAGAAAACAATGAAGAAGGTTTTCAAGAAAGTCCTGGCAGCCTACCTTTATCTTGTATTGCGTTGTTAAGAGAACTTTACAACCAAAATGAAAATGCAAAAAGTGAGCAGTGCTTTGAGGAAACAATAAGCCTCTTAGGAAACACGGAACCTGAAATAGAAGAAAAATCAACACATATAGGGACACTCCCTCTATGTTATAACTCATTTTAGATTTTAAAAGGAGAGTGGCATCCTGACAATGTAATAGAAACAATTCATGAACCTCAAACTAACCATCACAAAGATCAAGAAGAGTTGTTTGAGAGTGGAAAAGATCGGGAAATAGAAGATAATCCTCAAAATTTTCCTACAAGCACAAGTAAAGATTCCCTAAGAGAGGCTCAAGAAGACATCCAATCTCAAAATCAGTCAACACAAGAGAAAGAGGACTACTATACTTCTGCCCAAAGCCAAATAAAAATTCCTCCTCTTTTGACAGAAGAAGAAATTGATCAAATATTAAATAAACAGCCAGCCCTCAAAACTTCATTTGAACAAAATACTTATGCTCATCTACCTACTGAACCTTGTTGTCTTGAACCAAGAAATAAACTTGTAGATCAGCTTAAAGAAAAACAAACTAATAGCCCAATATGTTTGATTGGTGAGATTGTTTATACTAATGATTTTCCAATTTTTGATCATTTTGATGATGATGATGAGCTTCAAGCAGAAACTAATCATGCAGGGCAATCAACATTTGATTGGTGTCATGAAATTCACTATCATCATCTTGAAAGCAGCAATCAACCAATCCAATCCATAAAAAATAGCTTTCACATAATTGGGAGTCAGCAATCTATCAGTTGTGACGATGAGGTTGAGAAGAAATAGGAGTTTCTTGAGAAAGATGAATATAAGGAACCTTCTCCTGAGAGGGTTGAGGTAGTAAAAGATACCCTTGCTCAAGAATATGATGATCTTTTCACAGAGTACAGTCCGCTGAATCAGAGCATACCAGGACTACAAGAGGACAACACTACAATATATGATGAGTCCTCCAGTTCAGATGATAATGAAGATGAGGAAGAAGTTCTTTCTCAAAAGAATCTTAAGCTTGATCCAGTGGAGAAAAAGTAAGCCTGGTCGAAACCTATCTTCCAAATATTCATAACTAGGCATTATTTCAAGATCCCCATGCTCATTTCTTGAAGATATTTGAAGAAGGGATAAAGGTTGTTAGAAGCAGTGTATCACCAAAAGCAAGAAGATTTTTTAGCACTACTGCTAAAGAACAAGGGAAATGGGAGTGGCCCTGTTTGTCCAGCATGCTCAAGGAGATGAGCAAAGACCAATCATGGAACCATTCACTTGATTGGCTATATTGGAAAAGGGAGTTCATCAGCTAAATATGTAAATTTTCCAGGTTATATTAGTTTAGATAGGAAATCAAATAAGCTCAGCCTATGAGCATTTAGTTAGTTTTTGTTTTTGCTTTGAAAAATAATGAAAAATAGAAAAATAAAAAGAGGGAAAATTAAAAGAAGAAAGGTATAGCCCCATACTAAAAAAGAAAAGAAGAATCTGAAAGTGTGCAAGCTCAAATGCCACTACTAAAAGAAAACACTGCTATTTAGTCATACAGCCTAATCATGACTAGATAGATTTCAATTTACTATTGATAGGTTAGTGAAGAAGATTTGCCAAACTATTTAATGTTGGCTTATCAGTAGAATAGATTAGGATAGAAGAAAGAATGGTTCAAACATGCTCAAAATATGAACCAAAGAAAAGAAAGAAAAAGATGACTCTAATTAGATCAAAACTTGAGCCAAGAAGAAAGAAGGATGTCTTTCATTTTTCAGATCTTAAGCCTTCACAGTTTTGTTTTAATTTTCTACAAATAAAAGTCTATGTAAAACTAGTTTCTTATGCCATAGACACTACAGCAAATCAGACTATTTAATCCTGGTTTGTCTGTGTTTAAATTTCTGTTTTAGAATTTAGAGAATGCAGATTTGTCAAACAAATTAATCTTGACAGATAGTATTTAGGTAGAGAATATTTTGAGTTCAACTGTTTAATATGAACTCATGGAAGAAATAAGAGTAGAAATAGATTAGTTTTTTCTTTCAAAAAGAGTAGAATGTTGATGTCAAGGATTTTGCTAGTCCAAGTGCATCCAGAAGAAGAAAAAATGCTAGGACAAGTAGGATTGGGTATGTAATGATGCTGCTTTGAGAATGTCATATGCTGTAGATTGCTGAAATGTTCTCAAATCCAAAGATAGCCAACAAAAGAAAGAAAAGAATGCTGCCTAATGGATTAAGACAATGGTCTGCTGAAAGCCAGAGATGGATAAACTAAGGTTCTGGACACCTGAAGAGAATGTTGTCCTCCCCAAGTGGAGCCACTATTAGCCATCTATAATTTCTGTTATACCTAATGGTGGCTAGAATCAGTTTGCAGCCTTCAAAAAACAATTTCAAGCTAATATGTTAGTTCTTGAAGCCTGGTTGTTCTCTCTGTCCAAAGAAACCTGACTTCACTAATGTTTTCACTTCAAAACATTCAAAGAAGTCCTGTTGGTTTTAAAAGAACTGTTTTCAGAGTCTCCTTTTTCCTCCATTTCATTCACTCCTCATTCTACCTTTAACAATATTTTTCCCCTCTAAAAAAGCCTCTTTTCTCCCCTTCATTTATCCTCATTCCATCAAAATCCCCTTAAAGCCTTTTAAATTCCCCCTTTTAAGGTTTTAAACCCCTTTATTTACTTTATCAGAACTCTTGAAAATGATAAAAAAACCTTTCTTTTGGTCTAAAAATGCCTTTTTACATTTTAGGGCTTAAGCACCTTTTGGCTTAGGCCCTATCCCCTTTTGACTCAGTGTTGTGACCGAGCGCTAAGGCCATCAGCTTATCAGCACTTCGCACCTTGCGCTTCCCTGCTTCCATCTCCCGCATTACTTTCTTCCATTGATGGCCGATCCCCTAAGCAAATCTCAACCATTGATCATGTTTAAGATCTAATGGCTCTTGCTCCATCGGCACATCACAATCGCTCCCCCCACATCTCTTCCTCCCATCTGTCTGGATTCCCGATGTGCGCGGCCCTGATTTAATCACAACTGTCCATTTCCCCTCATCTAACAGTGCACATTACTCCTGCATTTTCACCCCACCATCCTTATATATCCTCCCATTTGATCTCAGTCGTTCATTTCTCCCAGATCAACGGTCACCATTTAACTGCACCATTTCACCATCCAATGATCAATCCGCTATGCACCGATTTAGCTGACGTCATCACCGGGTCTCACCTTTCTTCCTCCCGTGCATATCTTTTCCCTTCGCGTTTGTTTTTAACCATCGATCTGTCGGCCCCGGATCAGATGACCACCATTTCACTTCGTTTTCATTCCACAAAATCACTTGATCACGTTATTTCCACACGAAATAGGCGGTTTTTCCAGGGACACATGTTGCACCTAGACATCTATTGCGTCCCCTCGACCTAATACTACTTACTAACTTCACCCCGCACGAATATCGCCTCTGGTATTCCTGAAACCACTTATCACCTTTTGCGCCCTTATTCAAATGAAACCCTGGTTTCGCCTATCCGCCATGGTTTTACCTTCCATCGTTGCATTCGCACTTCCTCCACAGACGCTCCTCCGCCTCCGCCGAGCCTTCTGTAAGTATTTTAAGCCCAATCTGGAGGTTTTATTTAATTGGTTTGTTGATTTTATGCAGGTTTAATGGTAGTTGTTCAATAAAAGTCGTCCCACAGCAAATATAGTTGCAGAGGCCAAGGATGACGATCCTCTGTGGCCTATTAAATTGCAGAAAGGGATGAAGGGTTAAATTCCAAGTTTTAGTCAATAAATCATGATATTGACTATTAAATCAAACCATCTAGTGAAAAGAAAGCACCCGTCAACAAACAGTGAATATTAAATGAAGAAACAGTGAAGAGTATCAGAGTTTAAGATAAAGGTTAAAGGTTACAGTCAAATCCCGAGGATCAAAAGACTTAATCTGCAGTTCAAAGAATGAAGCTGAATATGATTAAAGGACAGATCAACAAGACAGGGAGCCCTGAGCACATCAGGACAGAGCAGTTAATTCATCGAAATATCTGAAGCCACCTGTAGCCTTCTTTTCACCTACAAAGACACTTTGACAGTTATCACACCGATAGAACATCTTTTGACTGTCAGAACAGTTATTTTAAGACATGGGAAAACCTTCAAACCCACTTTTTTCACCTACTTTATCCTCAGTAAGTAAAGATAGAGTTATTAAACAGAGAAGTAGTGCAACTCATTCCTACCTTAGGCCTTGCGTAGTTTTCAAGGCTAGGAATGCATTTACTCTGTAATTAATAACATTTTGAACCCTAAAGAGAGTTCCACCTCCTCATTATTCTATAAATACTCTATGAGGAGCTCTTTGTTAGGGGTTGGTTGCTAGCATTCGAACTCTTTGAAGTTGTACATAGTCTGGCTGAAGATTAAGAAGAAATTGAAGTATTGGAAGATTGATGATGTTTTGACATGTTTTGTTAATGAGAAGGCTCTATCATTGGATCCTTGAGCATGGTTGTTGGTGATGTATTCTAATATGTTAATGTTTTTTCCTGTTTTCCATTCTGTTTCATCATTTATTACTACAGTAGAGCAAAAATTTTAGGCTAATAAATGTCTCCCAGAAGCACCTTAACCTATTTACTCTCCACTATTTTATGTTTTCCTCTGCTGAGGCATTATAGAGAATTATTAATTTCTCTCTTGAACCCTTATGCTTGTTTATTTAAGAAATAGTTCAAAATTTGGTCTCAAGAATTATTTATGGTTTTCCATGCTTACTTGCTGCCACTTGAAAACTGTTTCTGAAGTCTCCCTTTAAAGTACCATTGTTTACATTCTGCCAAAGAGGTCTGTTTTGATGATACCCTTTGTTTTTGCTGAGATAATTGTTTTGAAGGTATTTATAATTGTAATCAAATATGTTTAGGCATTCCCTCTTCAATGATTCATTTATTTGTGAATCTTTTATGTTTTCTAAATTCCTTGAAGGTGAAATATTTGGATGAAATAGAGCATTCCTCGACTCCTAGATTTCATTTGAAAAGTTTGTCTTGAAATGTTATTTTCTGAAGTGTGATTTGTAGAATTCATGGTTAGCCCTATCTATCAAATGCCTCTTCATGTTCAGATGATGTTTTTAAGTCCCTTTGTTGAGAAGTACATATAACTAAGGGTTCTTAATTGCCCTTACTTCTACTTCTCCTTCTAAATCCTTAATGTCCATTTCATTTCATCCACCAAACCCATAATCCACTGGCCAAGTTGGATTCGCCCTTTGATATCCCATATCCATTGATTGAGCTTGTTATAAATTCTTCTTCACTCCTTTGCCCAATGGCTCTGATATTTCCCCTTTCTGTCTATGCTTCCTAGACCATTCATGTCCAACCAACCAAACCCAAACAAAAAAACTTTCACTTAATAACTAGCCTAAAATCAACCCTTAAAAGAAAACATGACATATCTGTGAAAACAATTAAGAAATCCCTCTCTAAGACTAGGAGGGCTAGATCCTAGAGCTCTAAAGCTTGGTTCTGATGTTGCCTTTGTCATTTGGCTTGCCAATCAGCCAACTCATAGGACCCCAACAAAGGCTACCAAGGAAGAGGCTGAGGAGGTGGAGTTGGTCAAGGATGTGGACAGATAATTTGTTATAATTGTGTCCAACCAGGTCATTTTTCAAGATGTTGTCAGAACCCCACTACAAAATGTAAGTATTGTAAATATTTTGACCGTGTAATTGAAGAATTCCCTGTACTTATGGCAAAGATGAAATAAAAGAGTAATAAATAGCCAACGTAGAATATTCAAACGATGATTGATGAAAGGAGGATTGATGAACCTAGAATTATTATTTTTACTAGAAGTGGAGTTGCGACTAGTAGTGATAAGAAGGATGGAAATAAGGAATTTTAAAATCTAGGTGGATGGGTTAGAAATACTGTAGAGAAAGTTCTTGTTTTTTATACTCAGAAAGAAAAAAGAGTATTCATGGAAGCAAAGCAAAGTTTTATGGATGTTGGAGCTTCAACCTCTAGTGCAAAACCAAGGCCTAGTAACTGCAAAGTGTCATCATTTGCGCCACATAATCGAGCTCCGATGTAGGATCAAGCCCCGACACAAGGCCAATAGTCAAAAAATCAAGTAAGTATTTTAATTTATTTCATGTAGACTTTTATTAATTTGTTAAGAGATCAAAAGGCTGTAGAAGGACTTAAGGAGTTGATAGACTCTTGTGCATCTAAAGAAGCACCACAAAGAAAGATAAACACAGTCAATAACTTGTGTCTACAAAAGAGAACTAGAATATAAATGAGGCTCAATGCATAGATAGGAGAATATGAGATGGACAAAGTTATTATGGATCTTGAACATGATTCTAATGTCTTGACGAAGTAGACATGGGAATTTATGGGTAAGTCGAAGCTACAATGGTAACCTACTCAACTAAGGATGGAAAATCAACAAAATATCCTCCCTATGGGAAGATTACCAGGTGTGATAGTGGATATTGGAGGAGTGTGCACTACTACTGATTTCAAAATAATAGAGATTGTTGATGAAAGTAACCCTTATCCTGGATTACTTGGACTTTATTGGTCATTTGATAATTTGGCCATAATTAATTTGAAGAAGAGACAAATAATATTTGAAGGAAAAAATATGAGGGTAATTTTTCCCTTGGATCCATTAGAGGGAGTAAGATACACATAATGAATGAGAGAAGAATATTGTGAACACGCTTAGACAACATTTATCAAATGACAAAAAAGGAACAATATTGGGTTAACCCTACTACAAAAGGAAAGTTGAGTTGGGATCATAACAGTTCTTGTACCTCTGATTCAGAAGAAGAGTTGGAAAATTGGCATAATAGGTTGCATGAAGTATCCAAAAGGCATTGTTTAAGAGTTACCAAATCAGTTTTTTGTATGACATTTGAGGTATGTAACCTACCCTCTTATGATGGCATAGGAGATGTGAATACTTTTCTCAATGATTATGAAGAACAAGTTCAAGAACATCAAAGGTTGTTAGCCTTGGATGTAGCCCTGAAAGCTACCCCTGCTAGATGGTGGAATGAACATAAGAAGAATATAGGAGGTTGGCAGGAATGTCAAAGATCAATGTGGATAAGGTTTGGACATATAGAAACACAAATGGAGATAAAATACAATACTAGGGAGCATATCCAGCTATGCACTTTAGCATGGAAGGAGATTCTACAACAAGAGTGGGTACATGGATTCATTAATACATTGGAAACAAACCCAAGAACTAGTACTTAGAGACTGAGCTTCGACATGGTAATGAGAATTGGGTAGACATGGTCGAAGGCTTCATATTAATGTTCAACTTTCATGATGATTTCCCACACATAGATTTGTATCTTCAGCCAGTCAAGAAGAATATTTTTGAAAATTGCACCTTAGGGACATCGAAAAAAATAATTGGGTTGCATAGATAGAATATTGAATGGAATGCTATAATATTATTGCAGATGGAGAAGAAGAAGATGCTCACAACATCGACATAGTAAAGTCAAAAGGATACCGCAAATTCACTGGTCTTGAGATACATATACCAGACATAACAAAGCCACTGAAGACTAAGAAGGTAAACATAGGATCAAACAAGGATCCCAAGTTTGAAACTATAGGAGATTAATGGGATGAGGAAATAGTCAGTAAAGTTACAAAGTTAATTCATGAATACCAAGAAGTGTTTCCCACCAAATTTTTAGAAATGAAGGGTATACTAGGAGATCTATGAGTCATGAAGATTCCTTTGAAGCCTAATCTGAATCCAATCAAACAAAGACCTTACAGACTTAACTCGAAGTATAAGGAGAAATTGAAGGTAGAGATTGATAAGATGATAACAATAGGGATTATTGAACGTGTCCAAGAATCAGAATGCGTGATTGCTATGGTGGTACAAGAGAAGAAGACTATAGGAGTAATTAGGATCTGCGTTGATCTAAGGAAGTTGAATGATAAATGTCTACATGATACATTTCCTACCCCTTTCACATATGAAGTGTTAGACAATGTAGGAGGACGGGAAGCTTACTCATTTACATATGGATTCTCAGGGTACCATCAGATTAGGATTGCCCCTGAAGATTGACATAAGAGCACATTTGCTACAAAATGGGGCTCATATCAATACATAGTCATGACTTTTGAATTGAAAAATGCCGCTACTATATTTTATAGGTTGTTGATAGCAGATTTTAAGGAGTACATTCACAATTTTTTCGAGGTATATTTTTATGACTAGACAATATTGGGATTGTGGATTAACATGTGGAAGATTTAGACTTATGCTCAACACATGTAGAAAGTGTCAGATCTCTTTGAATTTAAAGAAGTGCATATTTTGTACACCATTCGACATATTGTTGGGACATATTATCTGTAAGTAGTGACTAATGGTAGAACATGATAAGATTGTTGTCATTGTAAACCTGGATCCACCTAAGACAGTAAGACAACTTCATACTACGTTGGGACATACTGGGTATTACAGGAAGTTCGTCAAGGGGTATGTGCAGATCACTTTTCCCATGGAGAAATTTTTGAAGAAGGATTCAACCTTTCATTGGAATGAAGAATGTCAGAAGAGCCTTGATACATTGAAAGAAAAAGTGGTAACTGCACCTATAGTAGTGTTCCCTAATTGGACCAAGGACTTTCATGTCCATGTCAATGCTTCTTGTATAGATTTTGGAGTAGTATTAGCACAACCTGGTGAAGGAGATATTGATCATCCTATAGATTTTTCAAGTAGCAAGTTCTCTACAGCAGAAAAGAATTACACCACTATAGAAAGGGAAGGATTGGCCATGGTGTATGATTTACAAAATTTTAGACATTATTTGTTGGGGTCACACTTTAAGATGTTTACAAATCATTCTACATTGAGATAATTGTTAAACCAGGATGGTTGAATGCAGGACCTGACCATCTGTCAAATTGGATACAAGGGAAGAACCAACTAGCAGAGAAGATAATCTCCCTAATGTGTAGTTATTTGCAATAAGAGTGGTAGATGATCACTTTGCAGATATTACTCAGTTTTTTACTACAGGAATGGCTCATTTAGAGTATACTATGTATCAAAAGAAAGATTTGGTGGTTAAGGAAACTGAATTTTCAATAATGGCGGGACACCTATATAATATGGGACGAGATGAGATATTGCATAGATATTTCCCTGAACATGAAAGACGGATAATTCTAAACAAAGCTCATGGAGGTGCATTTGGGGGACATTATGTAGGAAAGGATATTGTGTAGAATATTTTGAGAGCAGGATTATCATGGACTACACAACATAAGGATGAAAGGGAGTATTGTAGAGCATGTTATGTGTTTCAAAGAATAAGGAAGCCTTCCAGAAGAGATGAGATGTCGTTGGTACCACAAGTTACACTACAACCTTTTTATAAGTGGGCCATTAATTTTGTTAGACCAATCAATCCACCTGGAAAAAGGACTGTTGTGAGATACATAATTACAACAACTAGCTACTTGATGATATGGGCCAAAACAAAACCAGTGAGGGACTGTAGCGCATAAACTGCAGGGAAGTTTTTTTTTAATATATATTTTCTAGATTTTTATGTCCAAAGGTTTTGATGGGTGATCAAGGTTCAAATTTTCTGAAAAAGACTATTGAAGCATTGACTGAGGAGTTCTAGGTCTTTCATGACATGAGTACCCCTTATAACCCTCAGGCCAATGGAACAGTGAAAGAATTTAATAATATTTTGGAGAATTGACTCATTAAAATATGCAATGTGAATAGAGATTATTGGGACCTTATGATTCCAGCAGTATTATGGGCCTATCGGACCACATGTAAGAAGTTGACAGGTCAGGAACCCTTCAGGTTGGTTTATGGGCAAGAAGTTGTGATGCCAATGGAATAAATTGTGCCTAGCTTAAGGATTGCATCTTTTACAGATACGACATACCCCGAGATAATGGAGGAAAGAATGTCAGAGTTTCTTTCTTTGGAGGAAGATATATTTGTAGCAGGATTCCATCAGAAGGTGAATAAAGCAAGGGAAAAAGCTTGGCATGACAGACATATTAAGAAGAATAAGTTCTAGGTAGGAGATCTTGCCCTCCTTTATGATAGTAAGTTTGTGAAATTTCCAGGAAAATTCAAGACACATTGGTTGGGACCATACATTATCAATAATATCACTGATGGAGGCGCAATTAAATTAACGAAGTTGAATGGGGAAGTGATTCAAGGAAAATTAAATGGTAGTAGATTGAATTTCTATAGGGACGACGCTACCCCTACAACCTCACTTTGAAGAAAATAGGAGAAAATTCTTAGTGCCACCTGCATTTTAAAGTGAGCACTAGACTATAAACTACGTTGCATAGGAAGCTTCAACGTAGAAAGTTGCTTTGCCACAGTCTTTATTATGTCAAATTTCATATAATCCAAAACATAAGAAGGTTTTTTCGATGTAATATCAATGCGTCGAAGTTAGCCGAAACAATATGACTGTTAAAAGGGAAATTTGGCATTCGATGGCATGGGAGGATGTATTTATGAAGACAACTAGCAAGATCTAGTGGCAAATATGCAGTTAATGAACCAAATTTGAACTAGATTTCAAGCAAATGATGAGGTTAGAAGCTCAAAATTGTTATAAAAGGTCGCATACCGCCAATATTTTGGCACTTTTCTGTCTAAAAGCTCAAAATTTCGAAGTGTCAAAAAATTGTAGAAGTTGCGCTCTTGTATTAACACTGAGGAATTCATTCCCACATTCGAAGAGAAGGGTATAGCAGGAATCATGTAAGCCACAACATCATCTAGTACAACATCAACATCACCATCAACCACAACAGCATCACCCCTCACAGAGTGGAAATATCCATGGAAGAACCATCCAAAGACTAGAGAACAAAGCACAAACAAGACATGAAACCTGTCAAGCCACATCCAGAACCTAAACCTATTAAAGACAATGAGGAGGAAGCAGAGCAGAAGAAAATGGAAATGGAGGGCGTAGCGTTTCCATCACTGCATCCAACATATATTCCACCAAGAAAGACAAATGTGAATCCAGTGAAAGATTCAAAGGATGTGAAGTATGGCACCTTTACCCGGCTATTTCCAGAGAAAGTGGCATTTGAGGGAGAGCTGCTTGGGAAAATTCCATAGTTTAAGTTCACGAACTCCAACTTCAATGATAAAAATAAGTACCCACATTTTGCACCAGGAAGGTATCTGAAGCAGGAACAATACATGAAAATTGGCATGACAAGGCTGGAACCATAGAAATGGGCAGGTGGATTAACGCGGTCAAGGTTGCGGAACATGTTAAATGTGCTACACTTCAACAGAAGTACATCAAACACAAGTTGTGTAAGACAATTTCTCATGCTGGTGCATGAAGGATGCCTTTATATGTGAAAGAGGATACCATTGAAAAAATTTTGATTGGGATAATTACAGGGTCGGTGTGTTAAGGACGGGACCCTGCAGCAGAATTTGTGGGAAAATATTAGGATAAAGCGGTAGCTGAAAATATGAGGAAGAATTTTGGGTTGAAAAAATGCAAGCGAGGCTATGACATCAACTCAATCAGTGACTAAGGATTCTTCTTCACTGCACACATATTAGTCAGGAATATCATGGGAAAGTGTCAAGCCAATGATGTCGAGTTAGAAAGCATTGTAACTAAATTTGAAAAACTCTCCTTAATGCCTGCACCCACACTGCCATCAACCTCCTTCAACCATGGAACAATCTAGGTGTTGTAGAAATGTATGCTCCTCTTCATCCTCTTCCAAAATACCCTGAAATATGGCTACCTAAATTCAATCCTAATGATGGTCTTCCAGCTGAATAATACATCCATAATTATATGTTAGCCATCAATTTAAAAGAGGTATCTGAAGAAGACTATGTAGTCAGACTATTTCCATATACTCTCACAAGATCTATAGGATCTTGGTATTTATCGTTACATGATCGCTCTATTACTAGCTAGAATATGTTTGAATAACAATTCTTAGCCAAGTTTGGAGATGACACAATTACTTCTTCGCTCATCAATGACCTATCAAATCTAAAGGCTAAAATAGGAGAAAAAATAAAAGACTTCAATTCCAAATTTGATAAGTTACTCAATAAAATCCCTACTACTTCAGTCCTTGGTGCAGAGGTTCAAATTGAGTGGTATATTTCTTCTCTACCATATAACATGGCCATTTTTGTTGATAGATAAAACTTACCTACATTGGCAGAAAATATGAAGGAATCTTTGTCTGTAGAAAAACACATTATAGCTCTTGAAAAAAATAATTCTCAAGAAGATAGGAAATCTAGGAAAGTATCCTTTAAAGATGATTCAAAGAAAAAGCCACAAAAATATCCTTTTGATGTAGAAGGTCTTTAAAAAAATTTTAAAACCATGACAAATGAAATGGGAGACATCAAAAAACAAGTTTTTGAAAGTTCCAGTACAAAGAAGACTTTCAGACCCTTCAAGAAAAATCAGTCTTCTAATTCTCAGCCACCCAACATCATATCTAATGTTGAGTTTAATCAAGACATAGATGAAGAGAAAACAGAAGAAGAAGAAACTGAAGTCGAAGAATAAGTTGAACTAAATGGCATGTGGGATTTCATCCTACCAAATGATGAACAACAAGAAGCTTTACCTGTTAGTAGAAGAAGCAATAATACCACTAATGCAACACAGCCTAATCAGAAACATAAGAATTGAAGTCCTGCTAAAGAGAAAATAGTAAGTAAAAATTCTACATCTAAGGTTACACAGAATAACCCTGCTCCTTTAGATGTTCCACCTACATCAAATACAATGGTAGTCTCTGAAACTATTGAATATAATGTAGTTGAAGATATGAAAAAGACCAGGGCTAACATTTCAATCCATGAACTTACTAAACTAAAACAACAACAGAAGATTTTACTTAGAGATTTGAATGCAGTCCCTACTTCAGCCTTGCCTGCTCCAGTAGTAGTTCAAGCTATTAATCATATGGGTAAACCTCCTTCTCCTTCAACTAAAATATATGCCAAAAATATTATTATGATAGGTGATCGATCCATCTCTCATACTCCTCCATTTCTCCTAACCTATGATATCTATAATAAGAACGTCCGTAATTTTTTAATTGATTTAGGGGCTTCCTCTAATATCATGCTGAAATTAGTTTGTGCTAAGTTGAACATAACTCCTCAAATTTCTCATATTCATATAGTACAACTCGATAGGACAAAAGTAGAGGTGGTAGGAGAAATAAATTATGTTTCTATTAGATTGTCATCAAACCCTAAGGTTTCCAAAATAATTGATATTTTGGTAGTTGATATTACTGAATTGTATGTTTTATTATTGAGCAGAGATTGCTCTGAGAAACTTCATGGATATTTCGCAACACACTGGTCACATATCTGGTTGCCCCACAATGGAAAGCCAAGCCAAATTCGAGTAAACCGTGAGAAATTCATGAAACATACAGTTACTGATATTGAAGGAATCAATGAGCCAGTAGCATTCAATAATAATATTATTGGAAATTACTTGGCATAATCATTTCTTGGAATCTTTAATGGCCAACCATAACCCTTTTTTATAATGCAGTTATCTCTCAAATTGAAAGCTTCTCCCAGAGAGACACTTCTAAGTGTAAAAATTTTGTAAATAAACTAGTAATCAATTCCTTATTTTGGATCCTTTATTTTGATGGTTCTAAATCAGAATATGGTGCAGGAGCTGACTATATTGTGATAAGCCCATAAGGAGAAAAAACCATGTTAGCGTGAAAACTTGAATCCGATTGCACAGACAATATAGCAGAATATGAAGCACTAATTCAAGGTTTGTACAAAGCAATTGACCTTGACATTAAATATCTAAAAGTACTGGGAGATTCAAAAATCATTGTCAAAAAAGTAATAAATATTATCCATTGTCATTCTGGACATCTTAAGCATTATCAATCATTAGTCCAGGAATTGACTTCTCATTTCTTAGCTTTCAATATTTCCTCTATACCCAAAATACAAAATGCTATTGTAGATTTATTGGCTAATGTAGCATCGAAATTAATTACATCTAAAGAATTTAGTCCCGATAGGTTTTCTATTGAGTTTATTTTTAGACCATCTTTTCCTGATAATATTACTAATTAGAGAGTCTTTAATCATGATTCCAATATTGTAGATTTCCTTACATCTGAAGGATCTTATGATAATCAAATTTTGGATGAAAATGAACATGATACTCAAATAAAGAAAGAACATGATGAGAATCCAATACCAATTTCAGTTGTCAAATTAGAAGACCTTTGTGATTTAAAAGATAGGTTTAAGAGAGTTACTAATTCTAAAACTCAAAGTTAAACTTTAATATTTGAGTTATTAAATCATGGAACCGATGATAAACCACAAAATGTCAACTTAGGTCTTGGTCTGTCTTCCGAAGAAATAATATCATTTGTCAATTTATTAAGGACCTACAAAAGTGTTTTTTCTTGGGATTTATTGATATTAAGACATATGACACTTATGTTATTCAACACACTATTCCTATGATTTCAGATGAGAAACCAATACAAAAAAAGTTGAGGAAAATTCATCCTAATCTTGAAAGTCAAATCAAAACAGAGTTGAATAAACTTCCCAAAGCCAAGATCATATTTATAGTTAGACATTCAAAATGGGTTTCAAATTTGGCTCCTTCCAGGAAGAAAAATGGTGACATTAGGATTTGTATTGATTTTATAAATTTGAATAAATCATGTTAGAAACAAAATTTTCCATTACCAACCATGTAACAAGTACTGAAAACTATAGCTGGTTCTGAACTTATGTCTTTCTATATGGGTTTTCAATCTATAACCAAATCCTGGTACATCCAGATGAAATATTAAAGACTACATTTAGGACTAAGTGGGGAACTTATGCTTATCAAAAGATGCCATTTGGGTTAATCAATGAAGATGTCACTTTTCAAAGAGCCATAAACACAACTTTTAGAGGACTCATTAATAAATCAATGGTTATTTATCTAGAGGACATTAAAGTATTTTATAGAAAAGCAACCATCCATGTGAATGACCTAAAACAAGTCTTTGATCGATGTAAAAAGTATGTAATTTCACTAAACCCAAAGAATTCATATTTTTCCTTAGATGAAGGAAAATTTTTAGGATTCATTGTGTCCAAAAAAGGTATTTATATTGATCTTGAAAGAATAAAATAGATTAAAAGGATTCATATCCCTCATAATAACAAAACCATGCAATCATTTCTTGGACAGATAAATTTTGTAAAGAGATTTGTCCCTGACTTTTCAGAAATAGTTTTACCTTTACAAACGATGGTTAAGAAAAATTCAGTCTTCAAGTGGGGACATAATGAAAGGGAAGCATTTGATTTAATCAAACAGTCTATTATCAATGCTCCATTCTTGACTACTCCCAATTTTCTTAGTCCTTTCACTTTATATACATTCTCATCAGATACATCTTATGTTGCCATTCTGACACAGCTCAATGACTAAGAAATTGAAGCACCAATATCATTTTTTAGTTCCAATTTGCAAGGTGCAGAACTAAAATATTCATCTGTTGAGAAACAAGCATGTGTTTTCTTCAAAGCTATAAATAATTTTAGTCTGTTCCTTCTCAAAAATCACACCAATATAATAGTTCCATTCTCTACAATTATTGATGCAAAGAGAGCTAGGATAGAAAAGGGCTAACTGGGTTACTGCTTTACAAGAACATGATGTTGAAATTAGACCTTATAAAATTACTAGAGGTCAAGGTTTTTGCAGAATGCTAATAGGAGCATCTCATTTATCATCAGAAGTAGATTCAGGTAATGATGCACAAGTGTCAAAGGTAAGCCTATGTTGGCTCCCCATGATTTGCAAGATTGGCAAGAAAAACTCTGCAGGGAACCACATCAAACCATTTTGGAGTCCAAGGACCTAGCCTTCCTAGAATCAGAGAGGGCTCTCTCTATGCATATGTTTGTAAATGATGTATCTTTATGCTTATGTTTTTTAATTTTAGGCTAGTTTTGAAGTTCTAGGACCATTTGTTTTGTTTGGTTGATTAATTGATTGTGTGATTAAGTGATTGAGCATTTCAGTTTGAATAGATAGAATGTGGGCATAATTAATCCATTGGGCTATGGATTCATAAAAGGATTTAATTTTTCATCAAATCTACAAGGTTTTTCATAGGGCAAGCTAACTATATCAAGTGGATCTCTTAGATTAGATGAAATATGAAATGACAGTAAGTTGTGAAATCAGTAAAAATAAAGGGCAATTAAGAATCCTTTAATCATACTTTAAAAAGAAAAGCCTTTTAGGTAACTGTTTAAGACAAACTAAAGGACAGCGAAAACCATAGACTTCTTAGTCCAGACTCTAATAATAAAACCTTTAAGACAAAAATCCAACAATCCTAGAATCACTTTCAGACAAAGAAAACATTCCAGATAACAGTCAGTATAATTAAAGAGCAATTAAGAATTGTTTAATCAACTAAAAAGACCTTTGCAGCAATAGTTTGAGGCAAACCAAAGGACAGAGCATACCATAGAATTCTTTTGTTGGACTCTACTAAGTAAACTTCAAATAAAGGCCTTAAAAATAACATTTCAGGAAAAACCAAAGGACACGGCATACCATAGACTTCTTTTTTTGTACACTACTGAATCATTTCCAAGACAACAAGCTAGGTGGAACTAGGGAGCAATTAAGAATTCTCTAATCAGACCTTGCAGAAGAAAACATTAAGATAAAAAAGCAGACAAAATTAAAGTGCCAAGACAACATATCTCAATCTAAATTTTTTGTTCTTTTATCAGAGAAATGATGGAAAAAACGGAAAACAGAAAGGAAAACATTGACAAAGAAAGATAACTTCACCATTAGCATAGCTCAAGAATCCTTTGAACATGCTTGTATTACTGATGTCAAAAATAGTTACTATACTCCAGTGCAACAAGTCTCTGCAACTCAGAGTTTTATCAAATCCAGCCTAGCAGCTCATCAACTAGATCTGCAACCACCAATCCACCAGCCAACCAACACTAGAAATGAATAATACATGCAGTATTTAACTGAAAAATTAGGAGGTGATCCTAAGCTAAGGTTTCAGATTTGTATTTGTTACAGAGTTAATGCATTTTTACCTTTGAGATCATGCAAGGCCTAAGGCAAAATATATGTGGTTGAATCTCTGTAATAATAACTTCTAACTTAACTGTTGAGCTAACTTTGGGATAATTTTGAATTTTAAGGCTTTTCATTTAATTTACAATAACTTCTGAGTAGCTGAGAAATATCCCTGACTATTTCAATAATTTTTGCTTCATTTATTGAAGTGAAATGAGGTTGTAGGTGTCCAAAGTGTGTATGAGAATTAACTGTTGTTTGGCTTCATCATTCGGACCTGTCCTGTGTGTTAATCTTCTTTTGATTTGTCCTTTAAACTCTATTTTATTCTATTTAATTTCTCTAAACGTCTTTCTGTCTCTGATCTTTGATTTAGAATTTTAATATTATTTTAACTTTTTTTGTCAAGGTCTCTGACTATTTTTATGTATTTTCCCTTTATCTCTACGCATCTATGTGAAAACTCTTCTTTTCCTTTACTCTATTCCTGGGGAATCCTTGTTGTCTTTAGAGGGTTCACATAACCATCAATGGTCATGATCCATTGATGTTTATGCTAATATTCTGCTCTCGGTCCTTTTGAGTGTATAAGAGTTGTTGGATCGTCATCCAGAGTATTTATTTAAACCATTTTTGGACTCCGAAATTCCATTTCGCTTTCAAACACCGACTACCTGCACATTTAAAATAAATTAATTAGTTTAAAAACATGTGTGAGAGGGGTTTCTACATTTATTTGGGCTTTTTTGACATTTGCAAAGGTTTGCATGGTGGCTATGGGGCTTATCGCAAAGGCACATGCCTTTGGAAGGTTTGAAATGAGGCGGCTTCAGGTTTAGGCAAAAGGGTGAAAAGGCAGTTTTCGCATGCAGAGAGGGCGGTGATGCAGTATTACCCGCGAGGATGAGATTCCATAGGAAGTATGACGCGTGGCGGGAGGTACGAGTGGTAAAACCACCCATTTTGTGAGTTTTGAAAGTGTTATCACCGACGCAGTTGGATGTGCAATAAAGGCTTGGGGCTGTTGGATTGGGATGAGTGAGATCGAAAATTGTCGGGGTTACATGTAGCGACGGGTAAGTCAGACGGTGGGGCCCGAAAGGTTACGTGGCAGAGGCTTATTATAGGGCGGGGCTTGGTGGGCCCGATGGTTAATAAAATAAGTGGAGGTGCTTATAAATAAGGACGGAAGGTAGGGTTTGATGAGTGGTCGATAATGGTTTTTAGAGCCGGGAAAAAAAAGACTTTAGAGCGGGGGTCCTTTTTTAAAAGAGGGCTTAAAGTATAGAAGAGGCAGGGTCTAAAAAATGTATAAATTAGTATACACTAAGCATGCATACATCCATATTCCCTTGATATCACAATATTTAACTTCTTGCAAAATATAGAATCCTTCCACTGTTAATCTTTTGCGGAAAATTAATTGCAAACACATGTGAAGCATAAATAAAAAAAAATCGCACATAACACAGTTGTTTAACGGGAAAGCCTAAAGCTAAAAACCCCAACTATCATATATTATGTATCATGGAGATCATGTAACAATCTCATACAAGGCTTAGTACATCAAGCTCTCATTACAATCAATCGTCACACACTAACATAGAAGAAATCTACAAATCCATGCACCGATATCTGCCCTCCTGCTAGCTTGTCTCCACTGCGCAATCCCTATTGAAGAATAGCTCTAAATGGATTTGAATTACCATTTCCTTGACTATGCAATCCTCATTGGCAACTCCAATGTGTGTGTGGTGCAATCAATGCATCACTATAGTCACAACAGATAGTCCATCTTTCCCTTTCACCTATCTCTCCACTGGAACTGACATGCACTATAGTTAACTGTTGTATTGTTCAGTTGATTAATGAGTTATTATTTGTGAATTAATTAAATAATTATTTCAATCCACTCTCACTAGCGTATCATTCAGTTAGAATAGATACAACTATCTCAACTGAGTCTAACTCAGTTAAACTGAATACAACTCCATGAACTACTCTTCCAACTTTGTCATAACTTTTCCACTTCAGTTCTAACTGAGTCCTCCATGCATGAACCACTAGTAAACCCTAGGAATTGTGTAATTCCTTCAGCCCACTGATTTTCCAAATCTTTGCACTGAAATTAAGTTCTCCAAGAGAATAAGTTGTTGTTTATGTTCGGATTACTATTAAGAGCTAGTAATAATCAACACTTCTATTTTTAGATCGACGATGTATAAATAGACTTCGCCCAATATTCTAAAAATAGAATTTCATATATTTTTCCAAATTTACCAACCATCCAAAAATAACATCCTGCAACTTCTGAAATATGATCACCATGTCTAAAAATAGACTTGCGCCAAAAATAGCCTGCGGGCCCACTTAGTGAAGACGACTCTTTTCAGTAAGCTCATCATCTTGTTGAATCAAAACAAAAAATAGAAGGGATCAAGTAGGTTAAACTAAAATAGGGTTTTAGTTAAAATAATGGGTCCCGAATAAGAATAATTTTTAGCTTAAAACAATGTAAAAAGGACATTTTACATTTTTTTAGTGGAATAAGGGAAAATGATGAAGGTGAGGGGTTTAGTGGGGAAAATGGGACTTTAGGTAGGGAGAAGGGTGAATATGAGAGGATTAAGTCTGAACATAATTTTTTCAGAGCAGGGGGGAAATTTCGAGAAGGTGAAAATGAGATATAGTGAATTAGGAAAAATAGAGACAATGAAGGCAGTGAGATTTCTAAGAATCGCTGATAGTCAAGGAATGCTATTTTCAGCAGACTGTTGAAAATCCATAGTCACCTAGTGATATTGTAGAAATACAGGAGGATAATAGTGGCTCCAGCTGGGGAGGTCAGCTCCTTTATGAGGTGTCAAGAACCTCAGAATTCAGATCTCTGGAATTTGTAGATTAGTGCCTTGTTTGTACTTGGCAGATTTCTCATTCTGCAATTGTTGATTTGTTGTTGTTCTTTGTGACTGTGACCTTTAAAAACTTGAAAAGAAAGCTTTGCTGCAACTAAATTCTACCTGCCCATCATACTTTCCTAGCATTTTTTCTTCATTTGGGTGCATTTAGACTGGAAAACCCTTGACATCATTTTTATTTTGAAAGAAAAAACTATATATCTCTAACCTTATATCATCTAGAGGCTCATATTAGACTGATGAGCTTTTTTATTCTCTACCTAATCTACTTATCTGTCAAGATTGAACAGTTTGACAGATTTTCATTCTCTAATCTATCAACATGAAATTGAAAGCATGATCAAATCAATATTAAGCAGTTTGATTGTCATGAATTGTGGCATTTTGGACAGGCTGCACATAGATTTTATTTTTGCAAAAGTAAAACTCAAAACCAAGGGCTATAATCTATAATTTGTCATTCATCCATTTCTTCTATTTTTTGTTCAAATTTAAACTTTGGAACCAATATATTTTCTTCCTACCTACTGATAAGCCAAGTTTGCACAGTTTGGTAAATCTTCATTCACTATCCTATCAGTAGAAATTCAAAATTTTCTCAATCATGATTACGCTGTATGATTGAACAAGAGTTTCTTTTTTTCACGAGTAGTGGCATTTGGACTTGCACACTTTCATAGTATATATATATTTATATATTTATCTGCCCTCTTTTCTTCTTTTATTTCCTTTTGTGTTTTTTTTTTTTGAGGTTTTATTTAGACAATGCTATATACAATGAATAAAGCTTTAAACTGAGATCTTTAGGTTAAATAATTCTTGAGCATCCTGCCATTGACAGGACCTCCAAAAAATTTTGTTCCATCCATATCTTGTAGGAAAAATGCATTGTTACCTCTTTCTGAATGGATGATGTATGGACCTTTCAATATATTGTTAAATTTTCCATGTTTTTCTTTGTCATCTCTTCTTGAATCCCACTTCAGCACTTTGTCTCCAATGATGAAATCATTTGCCTTGGTCCTTTTTTCAAAAAGATTCTTGATGTTTCTTGCAGTTGTTGTGTTTTATTGTACACTTCTTCTCTGGTTTGTTGCAGCTAGACAATCTGGTTTATTCTTCTCTGCATATCATTTTCTTCAGACCGTGCTTCTTGGATAAGCTTCATCACTAGCACTCCCAAGCTTGTTGGGAAAACTGCATCTACTCCATACACTAGTTGATAAGGAGACATACCAATTGATTTTTTATTTGTTAATCTGGCTGCTCATAGTGCATGTACTACTTTGTTGTGCCATGATTTCTTGTTCTCTTCCAGCAACTTTTTAATGATGTTCACAAAACCATTGTTTGAGGATTCAGCCAACCCATTACCTTGAGGGTAATAAGCTATAGAATGTCCCAATGTAATCTGATATTTGTGGCAAAAATCCACCATTTTCTTGGATCTAAATAGAATATGGTTTTCAAGGAATTTGATAATTACTAAGTCTATGGTAGTCCTGGAAGGAATGGATTCTATCCACTTTGTAAAATAGTCAATTGTACTTAGGATCCATTTATGTTGGGAAGAGGAGGTAGGGTGGATTTATCCAATAAAATCTAGGCCCCATTGCTGAAAGGGAGATTCAACAGAAATTAGATGTAAAGGTAATGGCAACAGTTTTCTTTTTCCCTCAAATATTTAGCATTTGTGACAGGAAACTACCATCTTATGGATGTCTTGAAAGAGGGTGGGCCAATAGTAACCAGCTCTAAGTATTTTATTGACAGTGGTTTTCCAATAGAGGTGGCCTTCACGTTCTCCTTCATGAAATTCATGCTTGATCATGTTTGCATCTTATTCTGTCAAACATTTAAGCAATATGCCACTAGCATTTTTCCAATATAAAACTTTATCTAAAATGCATACATTTACAAGTTTTAACTTCAAGAATCTAGCCTTTGTTTTGGACAAACTAGGAGGAACATTCAAATTAAAAAGCACAAATAATATATTAGCATACCAGGATGAATTTAGAAATTCTTCTTCAATAGGTGGAGTTGCCAGCTCCTCTTGTTCATCTAATCCATTAATCATGTTTATGTCCAGTGCTTGAAAATTTGTTTCAACCATGATTTTAGCTAGTCCTTACCCTTTTATTAGCTTAGTGGGCTTGATTTCTAGATCATTCTCTAAGATAACAAAAATCCACTTACCTCTTTTTCCCATCAGGATCTTCTATGAGAATGTCTTTTACTACTGTGTGAGGCACAAATGCAATGATGTGTGAGTGAAAAATGTAAACTCTAAAATCTTTCAATGCCTTGATTAAGGAAAAAGCTTGTTTTTCCATTATGTTATATTTCAGAGGTGCATCTCTTAATGCCTTTATGAAAAATGTTATGGGTTGCTACTGTCCTTTTATATTTTTCTGTAGTAAGACATCAGCAACTGTATGTACTAATGCAAAAGAAAATATGAATAAATCTTTGGTGAAATAAGGGCTAATCAGAATTGGTGTTTGTTTAAGAGCCTTTTTCACCAAATCAAAATATTTCTTTGCTTCTATGGTCCATTTGACTCCTATTTCTCTTTTCAGCATATTAGTGATGTTTCTTAGGAGTTCTGCAAGGTTTGGTATGAATCTTCTTAAGAAATTTATCTTCCCAATGAAAGATTGCAGCTCTTTGATGTTTCTTGGATGATTTATTTGCAATATTCCTTCAATCCTTTTTGGGTCAATATTGATCCCTTCTTTAGATGTGATGTGGCCTAAAATTTTTCCTTCTTGAAGGCCAAACAAATTTTTCTTGGGATTTAAAGACAAACCATACTTTCTGCATTTTTCAAAGATTTTTCTTAAGTGAGATAGGTGTTCTTCATCCATTTTTGAATAGACAGTAATGTCATCAAGGTATATCACACTGAATTTACCTATTTCTTATGAGAAAGCAATATCCATGGCTCTTTGAAAAGTGGCCCGAGCATTCATTAACCCAAAAGGCATTTTAACATACATGAAGGTGCCCCAAGGTGTAGTGAAAGTTGTCTTATGTTGATCATCTAGGTGCACAACACCTGATTGTAACCTGAAAATACATCAAGCAAAGATATTATTTTGGATCCTACTACCCTTTGCAGTATATGATCCATTTTTGGTAAAGGGTAGTTGTCTTTTAGGGAGGCTTTGTTTAAACTTCTGAAGTCTATGCATAGTCTAATTTCTCCAGTTTTCTTCCTCACTGATACAAGATTTGAAACCCATTATGAATATCTTAGAGGGACTATTATTCTAGCATCATACATTTTCTTAATTTCTTTCTCAACCAAAGGTAATTGGACAGGGTTTATTCTGCGCAATTTTTGTTTAAAAGGTTTCTAGTTTTCTTTGAGAGGAATCTTATGTTGGATTATGTCAGTATCATATTAATTTAAATCTTCATAGCTCCAAGAAAACACGTCAGCAAATTCTCTGAAAAGCTCAATGTATTTCTGTTTTATATGAGCTGGTAGTGTTTTGGACAGTTTTATCATTTTAGGTTCTTGTTCACTGCCTATATTTCATTCTTCTATTTTAGTTTTAGTGGATTCCATCTTTGGCCTCCTAGCAACATCATTAAAGTCAAACAACTCTTCTAGAGGAACCAGTCCCTTTGGAAAATTATTATATTTGGACTGTAGTACTTCAAAATCTTATTTTTTTGAGTCTATACATAGTTCTGTCTCATGTGGGTGTTCTTTTTCTAATAGATTTATATCAACATTATCAGGAGGTTCTTCCTTGTAAGTTTGTTCCTCAGAAAAGCAATCTTCTTCATGATCTGAGTCTGAATTTGGCATTTCAAGCCCATTTCTAGACTGCAGTAAATCTTCTATCTGTTTATCTCCTTCAAAATCAGGGACTGCTGGTCTATATTTGACTTGTACTGTGTATTGTTTGTTATGATAAGGTTTTTAACATGTACTAGCTGCAAATGCTAGACCGTTGGCAAGGATATTCTGATTTCTAGGGACAAAGGTAAGATCATACTCTTGGAAAGTTTTTAAGAGGTCAAGGGCATCATTCCTATATGCTCTTAATATAAGATGCTTAGCTGAATATTCTCCCTTAATCTTCCTAATGACTAGCTCAGAATCCCCATGAACAGAAATCCTCTTGGATCATAATTTCTTCACTAATTGTAGCCCTAGTAGCAGTGCCTCACATTCCGCTATGTTATTTGTACATTGAAATTTCAGTTTATATGAGTGGCTTTTGCATGGTTATTCTCAGTGTTGTGTGCCCAAACACTTGCTCCTGAACCAATTTTACCACAAGAACCATCAAAGCTCATGCTCAAAGAGGTTCAATTTTGGATTTATCATTGGGTTGGTCATTGTGGCTACCACTATGTTTGTCATTGTGTTGTTCTTTATGGTCCCCATTATGCTGGTTATTTTCTTTGTCGGCCAATTGTTCTGACTGTTCCTCCTCCTTTTCCTCTTCTTGTTCAATTGTTTATTCATTTTCTGCCACTTGTTCATTAACGTTTTCATCATTATAAAGGATAAATGAATCAAGGTCTGTGTGAATGGAATAAAGAGGGGAGTTATCTGGCTTTTCCTGACTGCTGACCATGTATTTCATATGAGTTTCCCTATATAGTCTTCTTGGTTGGCTAAAGACCGGTATGGTAGCATAGGTCATGTCCATTTAGAGGGTGCCTTGAATTTTAGCTCCCAGTGATCTTGAAAGCGGCATGCCATATTTAGGAGGAACATCAGCCACTACAATATCCATTACTAGGCACTTGGCTAGTATTTTTGCTAGATTAACATAGAGATCTTGGATTAGGCCTAGACATTTAACTCTACTAGAATCAAAAGAGTATAAATCTTTGTATGGTCTAGTTATCTCAAGGCCTAGTTTTTCCATTACCACCTTTGGCATGAGGTTTTGTGAAGCTCCTGAGTCTAACATGGCATTGTGGAGGATCTTATCATGGATATTCAAATTGACATAAAATGGAGGAACACCTCCCTCTTTAAATTTACCTTCTACTTCAAGTCCAAATAGAAGTTCAGGTTTGTCATCGTTTAAATTTACAGAATCATCATTTTCTCCTATGTTTAAAGCTTTCAACACTTGGGATCTATATACATCTTGGGTGACTAATTCAGTAAGAGGTATGGGGATTTTAATCTTGGTAATTTCATTCTCTACACTGAAAGGTGTCTAAGTTTTTGAAAGGTTCAAATCAGTTTTATCAGACACTGTTTTTACAGCAATTTCAGCTTGCTGATTTTTATTAGGAATCTCAGTTAAAACAATTTTGTTAGGGCCAATAGCTGGATTTCTAGTGCTGCTTTGGTCAGCATTATATTGGTTATTTTTGTTTCCACTTTTATCAGAGCTTTAAACCACTATGTTTGGATTGTTTGCTGTCTTTTTAGGAATATTTTAAGGGATCTTCCTAGCTGAAATTTCAGAGTTATTTCTCTTGGGAGCACCTTGGGTTTTTTTTCTTCCGAGGTCATATTGTCTATGTACTTCAATGGTGGCATTTTCAAAGCCTTTTTTATAGTCTTCAGATTCCAGGCTTTCTTTTTCAAATTGAGTTGGGGAAAACATGCCTTTTTCTACCTCCGTGAGGAAAACATTATCCTCATTATTTAATCCCATTAGATTGATGTGACTTTATTTTTTTTCTTCAATTACCCCCTCATCCCCATCAGCAGAGTTTTCTTGGAAATGAGGCTTGATTTGCTGATCAGGACCTCTCTGTCTTATTTGAGGGGGGGTTCTCCTAAATTTTTGGTTTTGGTTTTGGTTTTGATTTAGATTTATGTTTTGACGAGCTGTTTGGTTTTATCTCGGGTAAGCTCTCTCATTCACATTCATCCTCTTCATCATCCTTTCCATGGTTTTAACTAGGTTATCAATCTTTGTATCAGATGTGGAGGCTACAACTTCTTCCCTATATATGACTCATTTTTATTTTTTTATTCTAGCTCTTTTGGCAATCATATTGGCTTCTACACTTACTGCTCCCTTCTTCATATCTTCTAATGTGAGGGGTTCTCTTTCTCTTAATTGATAAGCCATCTCTGGATCAAAACCATCATGAAATTTCATTAGAGCTAGACCTTGTGGAGGTTTCATGTGTGTAGGGAGGGAATTATATACACTATTGAACCTAGTAAAATATTCTTAGACACCCTTTCCAACATTCCTCATAATGTTTTCATACTCTGATAAGATTGGAGAGGGTTATTCTTGACTTCCCATTTGTTTAAGAATAACTGATGAAAATTAGGGAGGTCATTTATGCTATTAGGGTTTAGACCTTTAAACCATTTTCTTGCCTCTCACCCTAAGCTTTGAGCAAACATCCTTATTTTGAAAGTTTCATCATCTATTTCTTGTCTGTCAAAGTAGTCATTCATTCTATCCACATGTAGTTGAGAAGTAGTAGAACTACTTGCATCATATAAGGGAATCCTGGACCGATAGTCCTATGTTAGAACAACTAAAGGCAATGGTAAAACTAGTGGAGCATACCATGTTTCCATGATTTGTGGTCGGGGAAACAAAGGAGGGTTAACAAGTGGAGGGCTGACAAAAGGAGGTAAAGGGTTAAATGGAGGAAGGTGAACAGTGGGGGATGAGTTTAGTACAACAAGGTTTTGTTGCAAGGTGGATGGGTCTAAAACCATCTGGGTTATCCAATTTTGAGATCTAGTCCTAGAAAATATTTATTCTAGGGGTGAGATAGAGAGGATATTCTGCAAGTCTTTAAGGTTTTCAGGTAGGGAACTTGCTTTGTGGATTGGTCTACTAATAGTTGGGTTTTTAGATCTAGGAGAATTCCTAAGGATTCTTTTAGGATTGTTAACTATTGCAGGAGGATTCGGGTCTGGATGGGATCTGGTACATATTATTCTAGGAGCCAGAACTTAGATCTAAGGTTTAAATAAGGCTTAAAGATTTTATATGTGAAAGAAACACTTAATCCACAAATTATTCTTGACTAGGTCCTTTGAGGTTAAATGTTATCAGGATTTTTCAATAATTTCCCAATGGAGTTTATAGAAAACCAGTGGAGTCAGCAGCCCTACTAAAAACCAGTGGAGTCACTAGGTGGAGGATTTTTAATTGTTTTGAGACTGGTTGTTGTCCACCATCAGCAACCAGATACCATTCTTGGCTAACACTTGATTCATCTAAGTTTGTAAGTGGTTTTGCGAGTTCTTGAGGAAATATTTAAGCTTTTAATTACTCAGTTCCCCAGTATGGTCGCCACTATGTTGGCTCCCAGTGATTTCCAAGATTGGCAAGAACAACTCTACAGGGAACCACATCAAATCACTTTGGATTCCAAGGACCTAGCCTTCCTAGAATCAGAGAGGTATCTCTCTATGTATATTTTTGTAAATGATGTATCTTTATGCTTATGTTTTCTGATTTTAGGCTAGTTATGAAGTTCTAGGACCATTTGTTTTGTTTGGTTGATTAATTGATTGTGTGATTAAGTGATTCAGTGTTCCAGTTTGAAAAGATAGACTGTGGGAATCATTAATCCATTGGGCTATGGAGTCATAAAAGGATTTAGTTGTTCATCAACTCTACAAGGGTTTTCATAGGGAAAGCTAACTATATCAAGTGGATCTCTTAGATTAGATGAAATATGAAATGATAGTAAGTTGTGAAATCAATAAAACTAAATGGAGATTAAGAATCATTTAATCATACTTTAAGAATAAAATCCTTTTAGGTAACTGTTTAAGACAAACCAAAGGACAGGGCAAACCATAGAATTCTTTGGCTAGAATCTAATAAGCAAACCTTTAAGACAACAATCTAGCAATCATAGAATTACTTTCAGACAAAGAAAACATTCCAGATAACAATCAGTATAATTAAAGAGAAATCAATAATTCTTTAATCAACTAAAAATACATATGCAGCAACAATTTGAGACAAACCAAAGGACATGGCATACCATAGACTTCTTTGGCTGGACTCTACTAAATAAACTTCAAAGAAAGGCCTTAAAAATAACATTTCAGGAAAATCCAAAAGACAGGGCATACCATAGACTTCTTTGGTTGTACACTACTAAATCATTCCCAAGACAACAAGATAGGTGGAAATAGGGAGCAATTAAGAATTCTCTAATCAGAACTTGCAGAAGAAAACATTAAGATAAATAAAGCAGGCAGAATTAATGTGCCAAGGCAACATATCTCAATCTAAATTTTATGTTCTTTTATCAAAGAAATGATGGACAAAACGGAAAACATGAGGGAAAACATTGACAAAGAAGGATAACTTCACCATTAACATAGCTCAATAATCATGTGAACTTGCTCATATTACTGATGTCCAAAACAGTTACAATACTCTAGTGCAACAAGTCGCTGCAACTCATAGTTTTATCAAATCCAACCTAGCAGCTCATCAACTAGCTCAGCAACCACCAATCAACCAACCAACCAACACTAGAAATGAATAATACATGCAGTATTTATCTACAAAATGAGGAGGTGATCCTAAGCTAAGATTTCAGATTTGTATTTATTACAGAGTTAATGCATTTTTTACCTTTGAGGCCATGCAAGTTCCAAGGCAAAATATTTGTGACTGACTCACTGTAATAATAACTTCTAACTTAACTGCTGAGCTAACTTTGGGATAAGTTTGACTTTTAAGGCTTTTAATTTACTTTGCAATAACTTCTGAGTAGCTAAGAAATATCTCTCACTATTTCCAAAGTGTGTATGAGAAGTAACTGTTGTTTGGCTTCATCATTTGGACCTGTCCTCTGTGTTAATATTCTCTTGATTTGTCCTTTAAACTCTATTTTCTTCTGTTTAATTGCTCTAATCTGCTTTTTGTCTCTAATAACTTATTTAGACTTTAATCTTCTTTTAACCTTCACTGTCAATGTCTATGACTATGTTTATGTATTTTCCCTTTATCTGTGTGCATCTATGGTGAAAAGTCTTCTTTTCCGTTACTCCGTTCCTAGGGAATCCTTTTTGTCTTTAGAGGGTTTGCATAACCATCAATGGTCATGATCCATTGATGTTTATGCTGATCTTCTGCTCTCAGTCCTTTTGAGTGTATAAGAGTTGTTGGATCATCATTCAAAGCATTTATTTAAACCATTTTTGGACTCTGGAATGTCATTTCCATTCAAACACCAGCTACCTGCACATTTAAAATCAATTAATTAGTTTAAAAACCTATGCGGGAGGGGTTTTTGCGTTTATTTTGGCTTTTCGTGCTTTTTGGACATTTGTAGAGGTTTGCATGGTGGATGTGGGGCTTATCGAAAAGGCACATGCCTTTGGAAGGTTTGAATCATGGCCGTTTCAGGTTTTGACGTGAGGGTGAAAAGGCAGTTTTCGCATGGAGAGAGAGCGGTGAGGCGATATTACCCACGGGGATGCAATTCCATAGGAAGGATGAAACATGGTGGGAGGTACAAGCGGTAAAACCGCCAATTTAGTGAGTTTTGAAAGTGTTATCGCCCACGCAGTTGGATGTACGATAAAGGTTTGGGGCCGTTGGACTAGGATGAGCGCAATCGACGGTGATCGGGGTTAGATGTAGCGGCAGGTAAGTCAGACAATAGGGCCCATATGGATACATGGCAGAGGCTTATTATAGTGCGGGGTTTGGTATAATACGGGGCCCAATGGTTAATAAAATAATCGGAGGCGCTTATAAATAAGGATGGAAGGTAGGGTTTGACGAGTGGTCGGTAAGGTTTTTTAGAGCGGGGCTAAAAAAAAACCTTTAGAGCGGGGGTTATTTTTTAAAAGAGGGTTTAAATTATAGAAGAAGTGAGGTCTAAAAAATAGAATGGATTATGTAAGTTAAACAAAAACAGGGTTTTAGTTAAAATAATGGGTCCCAACTAAGAATAATTTTTCGCTTAAAACAATGTAAAAATGACTTTTTACATTGTTTTAGTGGAATAAGGGAAAATGATGAAGGTGAGGAGGTTTAGTGGGGAAAATGGGACTTTAGGTAGGGATAAGTGTGAATATGAGAGGATTAAGTCCAAAAATTAGTTTTTCAGAGCAAGAGGGCAATTTAGAGAAGGCGAAAATGAGATATAGTGAATTAGGAAAAATAGAGACATTGAAGGCAATGGGATTTCTAAGAATAGCTAATAGTCCAAGAATGTTATTTTCAGCAGACTATAGAAAATCCATCATCACCCAGTGATACTATATAAATACAGGAGGATAACAGCCTCAACGATGCTCAGTCTAAATATGTTGATCTTAATATTTATTTGAAAAAAGGATATTCCCCAACACAGCTCAGTTATAAGACAAAGTGTTCTTTAATATTGAAATCTAGGCAATACGTAATGGTCAATGATGTATTTTTTAGAAGAAACTTTGATTTTGTGTTATTAATATGCTTAGATAAAACTGAAGCAGAGAAATTTTTGCAGGAACTCCACAATGGACCAGTTGGAGGACATTTTGGAGGAAATACAACAACACATAAAATCCTGCATGCAGAATACTATTGGCCAACACTTTTCAAAGATGCTCATGATTATGCAAGGAAATGAAATTTTTTTCAAAGTGCATCTGGAAGACAAAGGAAACCAACTTTTCCATTACAACCAGTTAATATCGAACAACCATTTGAGCAATGGAGATTATATATAATCGGTGAGATCGTTCCTAACTCCTCCAAACAACATAAATACATCCTCACAACTACTGATTATTTTACTAAATGGGTGGAAGAAATTCCACTAAAATTAGCCAACTCTGAGAATATTATTGAGTTCATTGATCATGTTATCATAACTATATTTGGTTTACCTACTGCTTTGATGTTTGACAATGCATCTTATTTCTCAGGAACTACTATGATAGAATTTGATATTAAAAGAGGTTTTAAACTCAAATATTTTGCTAACTATTATCCTCAAGGAAATGGTTTAGCAGAATCAACAAATAAAAACCTTATTAGAATCATTAAACGAACTGTTGACCAGAACCAAAAAAATTGGCACAAATCATTAACATTTTCTCTTTGGGTAGATTGAATAACTCAGAAGGCCTCCATTGGCACTTATCCATTTAAACTTGTTTATGGGAGAGAATTTGTTCTTCCTACCAATGTAGTTATTCCTTCTCTTGCCTTGGTTCAATTTACTGATGAATCACCTTCTTCTTCTTTGTAAGTAAGACAATTTCGAATCCTTAAACTTGAAGAAGAAAGAGAAAAAGATAAATTTACTCATGCACATCATCAACATTTAGTTAAAGCTTCATTTGATACAACTTCTGTCACTCCAAAAACATTTCAAATTGGTGATCTGGTATTGAAATGGGATAAGGCACACAAAGAAAAAGGTAAACATACCAAATTCTAAATATTGTAGCTAGGACCATTTCAAATTATAGAAGAAATAGGCCCATCAATGTTTTTATTTCAAGATCTATCAGGCAAAAGAGATTCTTTTCTTATTAATGGGTAGATTTTAAAGAAATACTTTTCATAGGACGTAACCTCTTATATTCCCTGTATATTATTGTCTTTTCTTTTTTAGGAAAATAAAAGTTGAATGATATTAATTTTTGGCTTTTGAAATAAACATCTCAAAAAATATTTTTTGATTTATTTCTTTTAGAAATAAGAATTTTTAAGGAAACAATTGAAAAAATTGAATATCAAATAGATTTTATTTCGCTGAAAAAATGTAGTTTCAATGAAGTTATTTATTCTCTAATAAAACTCTAACTTTTATAAAGTATGGTTACTCTATTATCAGTCAAGAAATGAATCTTTAACATAGTAAAGAATATTTTACAGATAAGAAATCTTAAACTCTAAAATTATCATTCAGAATCCTCAAAAGGACCAATGATTCACCCCATCCAGAAAACTTTTCAATTTTTAGAATGTAATTCAAAAAATTGTGTTAAAAAGCTTAGAAGATAATAAGTCTCATCACGAGCTTATTTACCATGTTCATAGGAAAATAGTTAAACTGCCATTACCAATACTGCCTATCAAAACATGGTAATGACTTGAGATTATATCAAAGGGAAAGGGGTCTCATCAATAGTCAGCTTGATTAGTTTAATTACAACCAATGAATGTCATTGTCAATATTTGGTTACCAAACCAAGACAATGACTTTTAAGTGATAAAAAATACATAGAAATTATCCACAAAAAAATAAAACAAGTTCCAAAAAAGATAAAGTATATAAAATTGAAATTATTTTTGGAAGATTGTAAGAGTAACTGAATGGGACAATGAATCATTGCTGGGTAAAAGGTAACCCTGCCAAAAGCATAAATTTCCTACTGGATCAGAGGCTCTACCTATGATAAAAGAGTATATATTTATAAAGCCAATCTGAATGAGCCACCTGCTTCATCTTTTTTACCATAGTAAATACTGATATAGATATTCATATTTTTATTTTTAAAGAGAAAATAGTATGGATTATGATAAAGTGAGATTTTATGGCTTAGTGAGATATTATTTGTATTGAAATTCATTCCTACAACTATTTTATTTTGAAATTTTTTAGAAATTTCAAAAAACCAATCAGAGATAACTGATTCTCCCAAGTGAATCGCCAATTGTTGTACTATACAACACCCCCCATTTATTTTAATAATAAAAGGGGACCCTTTAAAAATAAATAGAAAATTATACGCATGATTTCATTTTAGCTTAAGTCTTAAAAAAATTTAGGAATAAAGGCTTTTTCTTTCCACTTAGATTTCAAAGCGCATACCACAAATTGCATCACTTAAAAACCAACAAAGTTATAATACATATAAGATTTGCAAATTGCGATATGCACTTCAATTTTTTTGAATTATATAAAATCCCCATTGAAAAATCTTAAAAATTCCTTTAAAAAAGAAATCATGTCACGCCTTCTTTAAAGAACAAACTTATAGCACTTCGAAAAAATTGTGATGAGTCGGACCCGATGAAACAATAAAAGAACAATTAAAAGTAACTGAAAGTACAATAAAGCGAAATACCATGAATCTTTAGCACATATCATGTTTCGCAACTAGAAACCAAATTAAAAAATTTATACACTGCAATAAGTTTCGATGTGCGATTTGTGTAGATCGCATTTTGCAGGATTCATTGGCAGTGAAAACATAACTATTAGTATCTATAAAAGTTGCGATGTGTGATATAAACACTTAGTATTCAAGTTCATGAAATTATTCTTATTCAATCAATCTGTTATAAAATCTAATGAATTAGATCACTAGATTAGACATATTGTGTAAGGCGTGTAAGAGTTTTGATAGAACGAGTTAAGGGTTATTAAAGACGTTTAATGGGTGCAAGGTCCAAAATATTGATATCTACTTGAAGCGTGTTTTAAATTTAGAGCGTTGAATTTTGATTATGTTTATTTAACTTTAATCTCTATCCTCATCTTTATTCATCTCAGATCTGAATTTACTCACTTTTGCTGGAATTCAAGAAACCACCTAACAAAGTAAGATCAACTGGAATGACAAAGAAAGGCCAAGAAATTTCCCAAGCGTCTGCTGCAGAAGACACATACATTCCTCCATTGTTCTCAGACACATCGTGCAACAAGGATTATGGGAGTTCTTCATGGGAGGCCATGTACAACATGTTTGAGGGAGAAAAACCAAGAGAATTAGTGAAAATAGTAACAACGGATTGGGCCGTTTCATCAGACCCGTCTTAATTTGAAGTTGCATGTTCATTTCTCCACAGAATAGCGACGAGGTCGAAGATCTTACCATACATAGATATGATAAAGTGGGTAATTGACAACCTCAGCATAGCAGATAGATCATTTAAGAATTCTAAGTTGGAGAATATTGATTCGTTCACTACAGAAGATTTACAGATAATGTATCATTTGCCTATGCCTAGAAGAATTATGATAAAGCTTTTGTCTAAAGCTTCACGAAGAAGAATACAGACCTCATGAAAGTGATAAAGCAATGGAAAGAAGACCAAGGTAAGCTAAAGCGGGATAAACTTGGTATGTATCCGATAGCACAATTACCCTCCCCATATTTTTATGCAGTAGGAATGCTATGAAGGTTATTTGCTAAACCAGATACCACTAGATTTTCCATAGAGTCGGTTCATTTGATTGACATAATCATCAATTCCATTATTATGAATTGGGCAACCATTTTGTTTGATAATCTGGCTAAAACCATTATGGATTATAGGAAAAATAGATTCTATTCCACTAGGACAATGCCTCCCTTCTACATGAGTGCATACATCATGGATGCAATTTGTTTTTGTTCAATATTTCTTATTATGGGATGGAAGTGGACAAGACACGACCCCACTCCAATTCATATTTACGATAAAGAACTGTGGGAATCTAAGTTTCATCTGCATTTCTATAAAATTTGTAATGAAGTTATGTTTCCCATACATCAAACCATATTTAATGAAAGAGCCCCTAGGATTTCTAAGGAAGCTAGCACAGATATTCTACCAGTTGCTAGATGGTTTGCTGAAGAAAATTTCACTTATATCAAAGTTTTTGGGTGTTATTCTTCCCCCCATGTTTTTCCTTATTATGTTCCTGATAATATTTTAGCTAGAGAAATTTCTTATCAAACTTTAGTCAATGGTGTGAATAAACAACTCAGAGATTCCAAAAAAGCTATCTGGCCTACTTTCCCAGTACGCTGTGGAAATTTTTCCCTTTTTGAAATTAGTCATGCAGCTAAAGAGATTTCAAATATCACTTCATTGAATATGGCTTTAATGCCAAAGAGACCATATGGTCCTAATGATGTGGTTAATAATTTTACCAACAATATTAAACTCAAACCTTTCATGAATGAGAAGGAAATGTTCAATGATTTATTTGAAGGTGTAGAGAAGCTTACAAATGTGTTGAAAATTGCATCTAATAAACTCAGTAAAGCAGAATTTGAGGCTTTTCAAGCATATAGAGGCAAGAGACTAGAAACAGTTCATTTGGACCTGTTATTTATTGAAGAAGTCAAAAGGCCAACTCCTAGAATTAGTTTAGATGATGAGGCTAAGGACATGTCAGAAGATGAATCTCAGGAAAAATCAAATCAAGAGTCAGAACAATCACAACACCACTCTCAGAATTCATATCCACTCTGACAATGAATCTGAAAGCAGGAATGAAATTCCTGAGAAAATAATTGAAAAAAATGATTAAATGAATTGAGATGCAAACTAAAGGTGAAACTAATGGAGTTGAATCATCTTCTAAATAATTTCAACATATCTAGAATACACCTGAGCAGATAGATAAACCTCAAGAAAAGGATTTAAAGAAAGAATGGGAGAAGTTTTCTAAAGCACTGGAAATGCCACCACCACCAAATCCTAATGTTGATGAATCAACAAGCTTCCAAACTCTAGAGAAGACCCAGAATATAGTGGAAACTACAATGCCACTACAACAGGTACTAGAAGATCAGGATCAAGAGATTATCTCGGCCTACCCAACACAGGAAATCATTTTGAATATTGAGGAAATTCCTCCATTAGATGTTTTCTACAACCGAGGCCACAAAGCTATAGTTAAGAGAAGAAAGAGAATAAGACTATATGAATCAGAAACTGGGGCCTTGACAACGAATCAGTGGATGTTGTATGGAAGGACTCTCGTGCTAATCCTACTGAACATCTCACTAGACTATCACAGTTTGCTGGAGCATATGCAATTTCTACCATTGACAAAGCAGAAGAAGTGAAGCTTCTTCTCAAGCAAAAGGAAGACAAAGTTCAAGAGTTGGAGAAACTACTAGAACAGAAAAAGTTTAATTCCAGTAAGCATATTGAAATGAACATGTCACAATTCCAAAAGGATTTTTATAGATTAAAACTGCAGCACCAAGTAAAAATTTTAGAAAAGGAAACTCAGATAGAAGAAGCTATGGATAAAATTAAAATTCAGCCTCAAACAGAGAAATTTATTAAAGAGGCACTTGAATGGAAAAAAAATTAAAGCAGTAGCAAGAAGATTTATATCATCAAATTTTAGTTACAAGTTCATACTGTGATACAAGAAAAAATTTGGTCCAACAAGTGGCTAACAGGAGGCTATAATGTGAAAAGGTTAAAAATAATATTTTTGATTTCATCCAATGGAAAGAGTCTGATGAAGGAAAGAAAGTTCGTCGTCTCCCCAAGATTGATAAATTTCACAAAGATATCATATTCAAGGATTGGGATATGCAATGAAGACAGGCAAGGAAGGAAATATCAAAGGCAGCAAATCTGACAAATGGAATCATCGAATATGTTAATGGACAGCTTCTAAAAGCTGAACTTATCAAAGAAGCCACATCCGAAGCACTCCCAGAGCTTAAAAAATTAGAATAAAAATGGAAGGAAAGCGCAAAAATACAGGCATAATCTATTAAAAATATAACTAAGTTTCATCAGTGCCAGACCTACATTCATTAACTGATTCTACTTAGAAATTGTTGCCAGCACTTTTGAATGTAGTGTTTAAAAGCCAGGTTGGATATGGGATTACACGGCCAACTCATCTAAAGCCAATGGTAGATATTTGTCACCTTAGAGATCAAATGCGAAAAGAGGATCAACCCACCTAAGCATGTTGTTATTTTTATTTCCTAGATTGTAGTTTAAGTTTACTCATTACGAGGAAGGTTGTTTGAAACCTCCTCCAATTTTTATGTAATAATCTATTTTAAACATATTTAGTTTATTATTTAAACCCTTCTCATGCATTTAGAGAAGGGTCAAGATATTTTTCAAAAACATTTTCAAAGAATGAACTTTTGTAAGTTGGTGAATGCCTTGATGAATTAATGGAATGAAATATTTTATCTTTTGACATTGAAGCTGTTTAAATGAAGTTGCAATATTGTACTCATTGAATTGATTTAAGGTGAAGAGGAGAAGAAAACTATTGTCGGTTTGAATGAGTAGAACCTCATATATATGGTACTTTTACACGTTATATCAAGTTTTTCTTCTTGAATTGACAGTAATCTTTTTATCTGTATTATATATGAAATTTGTTATCATAAGTGAATATTAAATGCACTTTTGTACTAATATTTGTTTATGATTACTTATCTCATATATATTCAAAAATTTGAATGTGATATATATTTCACAATCCTTTTGATTAAACTATTTTTGTAAAAGAATTTTTTTTACATAATTTTCATCTCTTTCAACTTTTGAATACTCTTCATTACCAATTGTTGAAATATATATTTCTAGATCGCATTAAGGAATGAACACTCCTGGGTATATAGTAGAATAGATATTTATTCAATGCATATGATAGATTAAATCATTTTTCATTTGCATGTTATAAACAAAACACACCCTCATTATCCTTATTAGGAAACTGGTCCCTTTATCCCCAGTCAGAGCCACTACATCAAACAGAAAAGGACTTGCTCTAAGGTCTGGACTGAGTGGTTTTCCCCCACGTTGTTGCAACATAATTCTAAGGCTTCAACAGGTTCAAGCAGTGGAAGATCACATTGAGAATCCACAACAAGTTCTCCAACTTGTAAAGGATAACCTCACTCTAGCGCAAAATCTAATGAAGCAACAAGAAGATAAACATCACAATGAAAGAATTTTTGACGTAGGAGACTGGGTATTTTTACAGATACAACCATACAAATAAATTTCCCTCAAGCAAGCTAAGAAGGATAATAAATTATCACCCAATTACTATGGTTTGTACAAGGTGTTTCAAAATATTGGTACTATGGCATACAAATTGGAGTTGCCTACATCTTCCCGAATACACCCAATTTTCCATGTTTCATGCTTAAAGAAGGTTATCAGTGGTAGGCTCCCAATTCAAACATTATCACCAGAACTTGAAAAAGAAGGAAAAATCATATTTCCTGAAGTAGTCACAGAAACAAGAACCTAAAATCTACAAAATCGATCAATTTCAGAGTATATTAATAAGTGGGAGAACTTACCCACTGAAGATTACACATGGGAGGATAAGAATTTTATATAGAAGCATTCAAAAATACTTAAGCGTTGAGGAAAAAACTTTTTTTTTATGGAGAGGGGTATGCTAGGTCCTTATAATACTAGTGTACCGTCCTTATTGTTAGTTTAACCCCCTTATTGTTATTGTAGTGTCCATGTAGCCCCCATATTGTTATTGTTGTGCCCCATAGAATCCCACTATTGTTATTGTTGTTCCCTTACATTATTATTTTTATGTAGGCTTTGATTATATTGTGACCCCTTAGACTCTTATATATATAAAGGAGGCCTTTTCATTTGTATCATCCAGGAGTTTTTCATTTATGTGATTTAAAGGATGTTGCCCCCTCGAAGAGGCTAATTTTCAAGTCATTGATCTATCTTTTCTTTTGTTTTGCGATCTGGTTGAATAACAGAAACTTTGGTTAAAATTTCCAAAACACAAAAAAATAATGCAGATTCAATGCACTTTGATCACAAGGTGAATGATATAGTCCTTTGCGAGGAAAGAACTAATAAAAAATTATGAGTATTAATGAGAAATAAAAAATAACATAAATAATAAGAAGAATTTAAAAGGAAAAAAATGATTTAGTGGCTGCAACACTTAATATTTCCCTACATTCATGCCTACTCGTATTTATTCCTCTTTTACAACCACCTCTTTTTCCTCTTTTCTCATGTGAAAAGTTGAAATGAATAATACTCACATTTTCTTCTTTTTAAGTATTTAAGATCCATATTGTAGTTTTTCTAGCTTCATTTAAAAACTAGAAAATAATGAATCATTGTTCAGTGATTTGGTGTATCAAGAGCACTAGTGCTTCCATACCGAAGTGGGGCATTGATTAACCTATACCAAAGAGGACCACAAGTGTTCCCATACAAATGGAGAGAATTGACAATTTCATAGAGAATCCCTAGTGTGCCCATACAAAATTGGAGCCCCGCTATCTTTTTGGATTAGAAATACTTCAATAAAGATGTGTGACAAAGAATCAATGTATCTAGACTAATATGGAGCAATATTAGAGTGAATAATCATGTATTTTTTGGTTTTTGGTACTCCAATGTACATTAGTATAGGAGAACCAATGCACTTAGGCCAATGTAGAGAACTAGTGTGCTTGGAACAAAGTCGAACATTGACGTATTTATAGCTAGATGTTACTCTACTACACATATGGTCATGGAGCACTAGTTATCATTGATATAAAACATGCTAGTGCATCTAGGGAAGCATTAGTGTACCCATACAAAAGTGCAACACCCATGTAATTTTGGATTATTGATACTTTAATGAACTTGTGTTACAGAGCATCAACGTCCCTAGACCAATGTGGAGCAATATCATAGTGAAGAATCTATGTCTTTTTGGGTTGTCCATACTCCAATGTTCATTAGCCTAGGAACACCTCTACAACTAATCAAATGTAGAGAACTAGTTTGCTTGGACCAAAGTGAAGAACTAATGTCTTTCTAGGATGTTTTTTCTCCACTACACATGTGGTCATAGAGAAATAGTTATCTTTTATAATAACATGCTAATGCATCTATGTTAAATTGATGAGTGAAAACTAGCATCTATAAAAACCTCCAGCTACCACCCCCACAAAGATTCCGTAAAAATCCTATGTAAATAAGGAACTTTAAAATAACTTCAAAAATATGCTACTAGAAGGTGTTTTCATTGTAGTATCTAAAGGACCATACATTAGGGACATTTTGAGGTCCAAAATAGACCTCCTAAGGAAAATAATAAAATAATAGTTAAAATAATAAAATAAAAGTTATTTAAAAAAAAAGGAAATTACCTTTTTTTATTGTATTTTCGGCTTATCTTCTTGTAGGTTTACTCAAATGTCAAATGTAGGCACATGTTAGATGTAGAATTAAATTCCATGTTCAATGAGTACCCACTCTGAATAGTTTCTAGAATGCACACATAAAAAAAAATTGAAAATTCATGAAAAAAGTGTGTTCAACACGCTTCTAATTGCAATTGGTAGAAAGAATTTGGTTATAGGAAGTTCAAGGGCCTGACGATCTAATGCATCTTTCTTGCAACAAAGATTCTAGTTATGATTATTTTAAATGGAAATTTTTACAACTTGGTTGCATGCAAGCCAAGGGGTTGACAATCTAATGAATCTTGGCTAAATTTTGAATCAACAAATGAAGGTTTTGGTTATGATTACATTGGGTGGAACTCATTACAGTTTGGTTACATGAATATTGGGAGGGTACAACGGTCTAACAAATATTGGTTATGTTTTTAATCAACAAATTATTGGGCATTTTTCCCATTCCTTATGGATATCTATGGTCAATAAAATATAGGTGATTTTGATACCCCATAGGAAACAATGGGAAACATAATTGGTATGGAGTGTTGTTGGGAACACTAAGGTTGTGAGTCTCGGATGCGGGTGTTAATCACAACTGATAAGGGGGTGGGCTTTTGGGTTGGCAAGTGGCATAGCCACATGGCCACCCATGGGTCTTAGCGGCGAGCATTAAATTGCTCCAGCCGCTCCCACACTCGCCATTTAATTCATTCCAGTCGCCGAGGCCATTTCCATCCTCTCAAAATGAATGCTCAGAGTTGTTTCCCTCCTCTGCCTAGTTTTTTTCCCACTTCGTTTGGTATTCTTCCTCCTTTGCCTCATCCTCTAAGCTGTAACTACCCCCCTAGAGTCGCGGAGCCGAGCTCCCGCACGCCTACAGGGAGACGTTGCAGTCTCCTCTGCTGTATTGAGGTGCTCCCTGGCCACCATTTCTTGCAGAGCCTTCTCTGTCGTCTGAATTTCACCTTGGCAGATAGCTTCACCCCTGCTTCAGCACCCTCGGCCCCTTGGCTCCATCACCCTACTGCTTCTTCAGCTCAGAGCACTCACCCTCCCCATTTCTCCACCATGCCTCGTCTTTGGCACCGCATGCGCTGTAGATGCGGTAGCAGCAGAGGGTGAGCTGCTAATCACTCCTCCCCCTCGACCCACTCTGACACTCCTCCCTCCTCCCTGGAGCATTCCCATGGTCGATATCCAGCCACCTGCAGTGGGCGCAGACATGCTGGAACTTCAAGTAGTCTCGTCCATCTGCTCTGCACACTTCTTCATCGACCACAACTCCACTGCTGCCTCGGCTAGAAACGATTGCCTCTTCACCTTCCACCCATTTGGCTCAATTTCACTTCCTCTGCTCCCTTGACCACCCGCATGTCACGGCTACCATCACTATTTCCTTCAAGGAGGAACCCACTGGTGTGGTTAGCCTCCGCCTGACTAAATTGCAGAAACTCTCCAACCAAAGTGCTCCTTCTGTAGCCGAGAAGAGTGACCCTGTTTCCAGTAGCCGCAACAAAGGTTCTGACAGCAGCAATGATGAATGGAAGAGATGTAAAGATGTTCAAGGAAAAATATAGTGATACCAAGGTGCCCCGGAATGTATAAGATGCCACCCAGGACACGCGAGCAGATGACACCGATGAGTACAAGTGTCTAATTGTGGAAGAGACACCTCCCTCTCCAAATGACACCTAAGCTCTCAGGTTCTTTCTGGTTCATGGTTTTTGGTTCCAAGGTTTTTGGGCCTGTTTATTTAGTTTCTGGTTTCAACTTCTATCAAAATTCTGCAAACAATTATCATTTTTCCATGTGTAACGCTAGTATCCTCTCTATAGGCAGCAAAAAAACCACTTTTTGGACTGGTTTCCCCTTCGTGGGCAGTTCCTTCTTTACATTTTTGAGAATCATGCATTTGAAATAGGCTATAACTGTAGAGGCCTGAGCCTCCCTATATTTTTATGTTACATTAATAGAAAGTAGTCTTATGTAGAAAAAAAAAAAACACTGAGGTTGTGAGTTCAACCCCGCTGGTTTACATGTTCAAAATTATTATTTTTTATTTTATTTTTATTTATGCATTTTGTTGCATAAATAACAAAACTTTGATGGCCGACATTAGAATCCAACAACCAATTGAAAGGCACCTAGAAATAGCCCTTTTGTAGAGTATTTAAATTTTTATATAGTTGTATATTGTTATTTTGATATTTCAAGCACAATATTAGTCCAAATTTGATTCTTAAAGAAGATGGGTGATTAGGTATCATATATGAATGTAACCAGATGGATATGATGTTGTTTTGACACTAATTTAATGGGCATAATCTCTTGTGTTTGTTTTGAGGGTCTATGAGCATGTATAAGTTGTTTTGGATACATGATGTAAATATGTTATAAGGAAGGGTTTGAATGACCAGATTGAAGAACTAATTGAAGTAGAGTATGGGAAATAGTATGAAAGCCAACAATAGTGATTAGCATGAATTTTGTGATAGTCATTTCCATGTAATAGTTGTATATTGTGTGGTAGTGCAGTGATTTTAGGTTTTCTCGAAGTGAAATGTAATGGTTGCAGGATTTACAGTGACAAAGTTTGGAGGTTGTGATTACAGTTTGTGATAGTCCTTTTGCTAACAGATTCATTAATATATGATTAAAGTGGATACAATTTAAAAATTATATTGAATAGAAGTCCAAAAGGAAGTTGAAGAATTACATGGGTACCTCCATTGAGGTCGGAGCCTCAATCAGGTCAATTCCTTCACTAGGTTGGAGCCTCAATCAGGTCAATTCCTTCACCGAGGTTGGAGCCTCAATCAAGCTTAATACTAGAGTTGGTTGGAGCCTACTCATCACTAAGGCTGGAACTTCAATCAAGTTGGATCCTATAGTAGTTTGGAGGATTCTCATCATTGATGTTGTAGCCTACCATGAGCAGTTGTTTGCATTATTTCAAGGTTAGTATCTTAATCAGGTTGTATACTACCACAAGTGGAAGCTTGCATTTCTTGTGGGTATTTGCCTCCAATAGGTTGTAGCCTACAATTAAATGTAATGAATTGAAGATAAAGAAGAAGGATATTGATAGATTTCTCTTTTATGGGTTTCCACCTAAAAACCTTATGCCAATTTTTGATGTGATGGCTTCTTGATATGTTCTTGATAAGATAGCGGATTGATGATGAATTATTATGGTTGATGAAATAATGCTTATGATTCATTGCCATATGGTTGTTTAATTATGAAAGTTGTGAGATATAAAATTTGATCTCACACTGATTCACCCCCTCCCCCTCTCTGTGTGACCTTTTGGGTCAACAAATATATCCTTCTATCATGAGGGTTTTTAGAGTACTAATGTTGAACAATGCATGGAAATATATTGTTGGAGTAGTCTCTCCTAGGTATATATATTTTGATGGTTCCAATTCTTCATCTTCTTCATATTCACAATATATGTAGAATAATATCTTTTCACTTCATTTTTACCATTTAATATACATCTCACATGTGAAATGTAGTCCCTTTTCTCTTCTTTCATCCATATGTTGAGTTTCCAACCTTGTCGATCTAGGATATGAAGCATGATTTTCTTTATAGTTATTAGTGACCAATTTTTCCATAGCCATATTTTTACTTTCAACTTTCCTTTCTATACTAAAAACATGTTATAGGGATTGATTTTTAGAGAGATGCACCTCATGTTGGATGTCTTCCTTTAAAGTTCCCATAAAGAGGTCTAACAAATTATCCTTTAAATTTTTCTTTCCCTTAAGACTCAACTTCTGGAATTGTTGAATGTTCTTTCTAAATAAACCTTTTTTTTGTCAAATATTTCCTAATTAAAAAAATATTGTATTTCTATTAATATATCCATGATGTGATATCAATTCATATAATAAAATAGAACAAGATACAACATAATCCTTTTAACTTTTTCAAAGCCATTGATACCATATATGTTGAAATTTTTCTAAAAACATGGTTGCAATATTTACCTTTTTAAAGGTTTCCACTTTGTGTAGGTCAAAATATTTCTCCATGTAGAATGTCCATTTTATAGGAACATTACAATCAAACTTACTCATATCAATCTTTATAATGTAGTAGTTCCTTGATGCTAACATGAAGCCCTAATGATGTGGATCTTGGAGTGAAAAAGCATGATTATGGTTCTGTGATTCAATATTTTTTCTCTCCAATTGTGATTAAATACTCCCCATAGGTGATCAAGTTCCAACACAATTGTTATCCTTATTCATGATTTCATTGGATCTCAATATCCCTTTTAATAATCCTCTCCAAGAGAATTTATTCCATGGTATTCATGAATTTTCTTATTTATTCTTTATTTTCATTCATATTTGTTACACAGTAATTTGTCACCGTCCCTACCATTCCCCGTCCCGCACAATGGAGGACCCATTTTGTGACTTGTGAACATTGTCATGCCTTGAAAACATCATCAATGCATTCCTCTAAGCATGAGCTTCAATTTCCCTGAAGACATCTCCTTGCAAAAAAACATGAAAACATCTCCTTTTGCATTGGCGCAGGCAGACAGTTCATCACTCGCGCCAATGAGGAAAATCCTACAAAGAGGCCGTGCCAACTGGCGCTCTGTCCCAGAGCAGTAGTCATGCCAGCCAATTTAAGGAGTGTTTTTTAAATAAAGATGGTGGAAGTTGTGTTTCAACAAACTCAGAAACCATTACCTATCTTGAGTTGGGAGGTTTGGCTGCGGGAGTTCTATGGAAGGGAAGTGGTTTTGCCACCTCCCATGGAACCTTCCTTGTTAATAGGGCCAATCCCACAATAATAGGGATCCCAACTCCCTCCTTCCCCATCTATAAAAGCCTGCTCAATTCCATGGCAAGCTAGTCTTGAAGTGCCTAAGCTTTGAATCTCCAAATTCCCAAGAGCCTTTGTGCTGTAAGAGCCCTCTTTCTTCCCTTAAGGCTGACTCAAGTGAGGAGACTATTGTCGAGACACTCTGGAGAGGTTTTCCCTTTCCCTGGCGAGCTTTGTGAGACGTGAATGACTGGAGACCCATCCGAAGGAGACCACGACGTCATAACATTGGTTTTAATCTCTTTCGATTGTTATTTAATGAATGATTACGATTATGGTTCCACTCTGTTTTCGATTATGTTAATATGAGTAGTATCCTTTCTGACTGATATTTAGTTGCGTATGCTGGATTTTATGCTTGTATCTGTTTGTTTCTTGCATGTGCAGGTGTCCATCCACAGAGATCATGGAGGATTGTGATCTGCCGAGGCTGAGGAACGGGAACGCTCTCTTCTTTAGATCGTAGCATTGGATTCCAGGTAGGCCTCCATCTTTGGTCTTTTCATTCGTAACTAGGAACTTGCGTTGTAACATTTCGTGATTGTTGCTAGACCCCTGCTGGGCTAGTAGGGATCACCTCTGTCTGCAGAGGGGATTTACCTCCTCAAAAATTTGGCGACTCCACTGGGGACCCAGATCTCCCACTGCCAGAAGGAGATGACTAGGACGAGGAGTTGGGTAAGACCTCATGTTTTTGACTTTATGTTTTATGTTTTTTTTTTTTGTTAATACACATTCATCCTAACACATTTTATATATGTATGCAGATGTGGGACCTGAGAGACCAGCTGGGATGTCTCCAATCTCACAGAGGACACAACTCGCCCTTGATCCTCAGGGAGAGGGCACCGGAGGAGAGGATTTGATCCAGAATCTTGAGGGCATTGCCTGAGGGATTCCGGACTATGCTCGGCTGGCGAACGTACAGATGGCATACCAGCGCCACACGGTGGGAGTTCCAAGTCGGATCCACCGAATCCTGAGACGCTTAGTGCGTGCAGTCACATGCTATCATGAGCACCATGCGGATTAGCTCTTAGGATTTATACCACACCTATTTTTTGAGAGACGTATCGTCTCCGGATGTACTTAAGACGATTATGTATATTTTGACTTTTATGTGACACACTCTATGTAAACATTTCGATATCTATATATATATGCATATCTATTTCTGGATGGATCTTTCTTTACATGTGATGATGATTTATAAATTGCGCAAATGTCTGTCTAATACCAAATTTGCTACTGCATCTGTTAATGTATTCAAATGCCTAGGTATATGATGATATGTAATGTAGTCAAAATTTCTTTCCAGTAATCGAATACGCAGATACAGACGTAAGATGGACGGGTTCCTTACCGAATAGTGTCCGTTCAGTTGTAACACCACAAGTTGCGAATCTAGATACACGAGCAATTCGCGGATACCAAGGTTTACTGCCTCGGTTAATAATTCTAACATAGCACTATATTCAGCGATGTTGTTCGTGGTACGTCCTAGACACACTCCTTGCAGGTCAATCAACTCACCAGCAGGATCATAGATTACCCAGGCTGCTGAAGACAGATTCCTGGTACTACGGGAGGCACCATCCGCGAAACCAACAAATGGATGAATAGACATCTGCACAACCAGGAAGACCCGATCAGCAGAAAGATGTTTACAAAGCACACCACACAATACATGCACACAAATGAAAATCACACACCTATGTACACACACCACACCAAGAAATCACTTCAGGCATAGTACTTTTTGAGGTACAACCCATTTCTGGGTTGCGCCAGCAGAACTCCTTCATAATCTATAAGCTTGTAGGCCCCATTTTTCAAAACGCGTTTTACTATATAGGGCCCATGCCACATAGGCTGGAACTTACCGGCTCCAAGCTTGTCATGTGCTTGATCGTACAGGAGGACGAGGTCCCCTTCAATAAAGGAACGAGGAGAAACAGATTGATCAAAATGAGTTTTGACCCTCTTCTTTTGTGCTTCGATAACCAAAGCAGCTAGACGACGGGTTTCATCTAACCGTTCCAGATACAGAAGGTGTTCTTCCTCAGCAGAAGTATTAGGTAGAAGCTCCACAGCTAATTTTAACGAAGGGATCTTGCATTTAATCGGAAGAGTTGCTTCCAGGCCATACACCAATTGAAATGGTGTGAACCCAGTTGCACTCTTTGCAGATGTTCGGTATGCCCAGAGAGCTGAGAACAGTTGGAGATGCCAATTGGATTTGTGAATACCAACCGTTCACTGAAGCATAGTGACCAAAACCTTTTTCACTGCTTCAACCTAACCATTCGCTTGAGGGTAATATGGTGTCGAGCTGTCGTGACACAAGCCCAATGTTGAAGTCAGCTCCGCCATCATATAATCTCGGAAATGAGTACCGTGATCAGTGACGATGGCTTGAGGAACCCCAAATCATGCAATAACGTGTTTGAATATAAATTGAGCAGCCGTTTTCCTGTCAGCAGCTAGTTTAGGCATCACCTCGGCCCACTTGGTGAAGTAGTCGATGGCGACAATGATATACGCATGCCCCCCAACTGAGTGAAGGTTACACGTCATAAAATCCACGCCCCATTTCGCAAAAGGGCCGACGGTAATAACGGGATGCAATGGTAAAGGCGGCACGCACATCTTGTGCTGAAATATCTGGCATGCATGACATTTACGGACTGCAGTGATACAGTCTTTGAATATGGAAGGCCAGAAATAACCTGCTCGCAGAATCTTCTGGGCAGTAGCATACCCGGACATATGTCCACCACAGGCGCCACTGTGGCAGTCATTTAGGACCTTCTCAGCCTCTTCCAAGGTTAGGCATCGCCGGAGCACCGAATCTACTCCAACGCGATATAAGGTATCTCCTACTATACGGTAGGGTTGGGACTGGTGCCGAATCCGACGGCGGGCAGCTTTATCCAACTCAGACCGAAATGTTGAGGTCTGAAGATACACTATTATGTCACCGTACCAAGGGTCACGAGTACTGATGAGGAAAAGCGTTTCGTCCGGTATATGGTCTTCAGAGTGTGAGGGAGCAGAGTCTGTAGGGAGAGAACATATCAAATCCGTGAAGACCAGTGATTTAGTTGACTTAGCAATAGTGAACTCTAAGTCAAACTCCTGTAGGATCACAATCCATTTGGAGTACTTGCCCCCCAATAATTGTCTAGAAAGAAAATACGTCATAGGGTTGCAGTCTGAAACCACTGTTATCGTGCGCAAAAGGATGTAATGGCGAAAGCATTGTACATCGTGTACTGCTTCTAATGCCAACTTCTCGACATGTGCATAACGTGTTTCCGGGTCGAGAAGGTTCCGTGACAGGTAATAAACAACATGTTCATCACCGTGATCGTCATCGTGCACCAAGACCATGGCTATGGTGCTAAATGCGGCAACTAGATATAAAGTGAAGTCGCGGTGGTAGTCCGGAGGATGAAGCAATGGAGCATTGACAAGCAACGTCTTCAGCTTCTCAAAGGATTCCTGAGCAATTTCATCCCAATGAAAGGGAACGTTCTGCTTTAACAAATGAGTGAATCCTTTGGCCACCTCGGCATAATCCGGGATAAAGCGCCGAAGAAAGTTCGCTTTCCCTTGCAGACTCTGTAACTGATACAGGGAGGAGGGTGATGGGAGATTTATGATGGCCTCGACCTTTAAAGGGTCAAGGAGAATTCCGTCTTTCAAGACGATGAATCCTAAAAGACGGCCAGAATCAACGCAGAAGACGCATTTATGAGGATTGACCCTGATATTGTAGCGCCTGCAATGAAGAAAGATCTGGCGGAGATGCTCAGGATGGTCCTCTCGCTTACCCGAATGGGCTGGCAAGTCATCCAGATAAGGCTGAACGATATGGAAAATGTCATGAAAAGCGTAGGACATCGCACGATGAAAAGTGGCTCCAACGTTCTTCAAGCCGAACGGGAGTTTTTTATACGCGAAAGTACCCCACGGACAGATGAATGTGGTCTTGTTTTGATCCTCAGGTGCAATATTGATTTGGTTATATCCTGAGAAACCATCCATTAAGGAATAGATCTCACTCCCGGCACATTCGTCGATGATCTGGTCTATAAACGGAGTGGGATAATTATCCTTTGGACAGGCGCGATTGATGTCGCGATAATCCACACAGACTCTAATCGTACCCTACTTTTTATCGACACGGACAATGTTAGACACCCATTCTGTGAGGGGGATGGGATAAATAAAACCCGCGTTTAGAAGTTTTTCAACTTCTGCTTTGATGGTGGCGGCTTTTCGAGGATGCATGGGGCATAAGCGTTGGCACACGGGTTTCGCACCTGGATAGGTTGGAATCTCATGCACTATGATGCTGGGATCAATCCCCGGCATTTCCTCGTAAGACCACACGAAAAAATCTCTGAATTCTTTGAAAAGCTCAGTATAGACTTGAATCTCATCGGGAGAACAAGTCACACCCACGTGAATATTCTCAACGATCCCCGGTTTAACAGAGATGTTGATTGGAACAGTTTGAGTAATGTTACTCAGGTTATCCTCCGAAAAAACCTCGTGCGTCAAGATGGGTGTTTGAAGAGGAGGGGAAGGAACCTGAGTAGCATAACGCTCCAGACAATCAGTCATTGCCCCCAAGCTAGGCATAAACGAGGAGCGATGATGTCCATCACCCCAAGGCAGCTCCTCAAGAGACATAGTTTCAATGATAGCCTCATCGGAAGGAAAATTCTGTTTGAGAGGATTAGGTGAATCAGCCTGACCAAGCCAGGGGGATTGAGAGTAGACATCGAGAGCCATGCTCAAAGGAGCATGCTGAGGAGGTGCAGGGTCCGATGCAGCAACAATCTCACAGTAGTTGATCTCTACTGGCGTTAAAGGCATGGATTCTCCAAAATCATATACCTGCTCAAGTGTAGGAATGAGCCAGGGGTCATCAGACCTGGACAACATGTTGACTTGGGCGGTATGTGGTGGCGGTGTGGGAAAGATACCCATGAGGACTGGGTCTTTGAAGAGACCAGGTCCTACACTGTCCGGGGGATTCAGAATTTGATCCACGTATGGCACGTTGTTCTCAGAGTTAGAGGTGAAAAATGACAACTGATCCACCGTGACAATATTGCCCTCGTGAGGGAACTTAATGAATCGAAAGATGGTGGATGGCCCGCAGAGCATGGCATGGGTCCAGCTGTGGCCAAGAAGTATATTGTAGTTGAGTTTAGGATCAACCACTTCCACTTCTACGTTGACAGTTTTTCCCTGTAATGTGATCGCTAGACTCTCAAGAACGCCCAGGGGTTTAGATTCCCGACCATCAAATGCCTCAAGGGCATTGGGAGATGATGACAGGGCTGGAGAGCCGATGGCCTTCCAGAAAGCGGAGGACATAACGCAGGTAGATGCACCCTCATCCATGACGGCCCTATGAATTTTCATACCGTTAATCCCGACTTGAATAACCAGAGTGATTTGATGTGGAAGCCGGGGAGTGAAATTCTCCAGATCGAAGGTGAGAAGACTCGAGTCGGCGGGATCAATGTCCCCGATCGCAGACAGTAAAGCCTTCCATTGTGAAGGACAACTTTGAAGAACTTCTAGCACAGACATGGCAGACGGCGCCTATGCCAAATCCTCAACAATGTTGTAATGTTGAGCGGCACGAGCATTTGGATTATAAGAAGATCTTCGAAGGACACCTTTGGGAGGTGGCTTCACAACGGGTTCAGGAGAAGGCTTCTCGATTTCCAACGGACCGGAGACAGGTGGGGGATGCGGCCCATCCGCAACTGCCTTCCTGGGTGCCTGCCGCAATTCGTTGTAATCCTTCGACCGCATAGCGACAGAGATAGGTGCAACACTCTTCACCATGAAAACCTGAGACCCAAACAGTGCAGATGGTGACGGCTGTTCGACCATCTGGGTCTGCTGAGAGGGAAATGGCTCTTTCAACACGGCCGGAGTCCCTTTGGGGCCTTTAAGAAGTTGACTAACCTCGGATCGTCATGGACAATCCTTAGTATAATGGTCCCCTTCACAGATGAGGCAAGGGTACTTCGGTTTACGCTGGGAGCCATCCTTAGTACGAGATTTAGATTCTGGTTTCAGGGCATCAGATTTAGATTTTCCTTTGCCCTTCTTCTTCCCCTTGGAGGATTTGTCCGCAAGATTGGCCTGAATGACATTCACCTTCGCGGTTTTACCAGAATCGGATGAGGCGGGATTAGCAGAGGTATTGTTGGAAGAATTAGCCTTCTGCTTCCCATTCGAAGATTTCTTCAAATTCTGAGAGACAGAACCAATGACACCATCCACCGCAGGGGTAGGCGGAGCCTTAGTGGTTCCGGGCCGTGGAGCATCAGTCCCCGTGGGTTTTATTTATCCCATCTTACACAGTAATTTGTCACCGTCCCTACCATTCCTTGTCCCACACAATGGAGGACCCATTTTGTGACCTGTGAACATTGTCATGCCTTGAAAACATCATCAATGCATTCCTCTAAGCATGAGCTTCAATTTCCCTGAAGACATCTCCTTGCAAAAAAACATGAAAACATCTCCTTTTGCATTGGCGCGGGCAGACAGTTCATCACTCGCGCCAATGAGGAAGATCCTACAAAGAGGCTGCGCCAACTGGCGCTCTGTCCCAGAGAAGTAGTCATGCTAGCCAATTTAAGGAGTGTTTTTTAAATAAAGATGGCAGAAGTTGTGTTTCAACAAACTCAGAAACCATTGCCTATCTTGAGTTGGGAGGTTTGGCTGCGGGAGTTCTATGGAAGGGAAGTGGTTTTGCCACCTCCCATGGAACCTTCCTTGTTGATAGGGCCAATCCCACAATAATAGGGATCCCAACTCCCTCCTTCCCCATCTATAAAAGCCTGCTCAATTCCATGGCAAGCTAGTCTGGAAGTGCCTAAGCTTTGAATCTCCAAATTCCCAAGAGCCTTTGTGCTATAAGAGCCCTCTTTCTTCCCTTAAGGCCGACTCAAGTAAGGAGACTATCGTCGAGAGACTCTGGAGAGGTTTTCCCTTTCCCTGGTGAGCTTTGCGAGACGTGAATGACTGGAGACCCATCCGAAGGAGACCACGACGTCAGAACATTGGTTGTAATCTCTTTCGATTGTTATTTAATGAATGATTACGATTATGGTTCCACTCTGTTTTCGATTATGTTAATATGAGTAGTATCCTTTCTGACTGATATTTAGTTGCGTATGCTGGATTTTATGCTTGTATCTGTTTGTTTCTTGCATGTGTAGGTGTCCATCCATGGAGATCGTGGAGGATCATGATCTGCCGAGGCTGAGGAATGGGAATGCTCTCTTCTTCAGATCGTAGCATTGGATTCCAGGTAGGCCTCCATCTTTGGTCTTTTCATTCATAACTAGGAACTTGTGTTGTAACATTTCGTGATTGTTGCTAGACCCCTGCTGGGCTAGTAGGGATCGCCTCTGTCCGCAAAGGGGATTTACCTCCTCAACAATTTGGCGACTCCATTGGGGATCGTCTAGATTTCACTGTCTCGTTTTGATTATTTTATGATTTTCCTTGCTTGATGAGCCTTCTGGGTTGGGTTCTTTTGCTGTTTTTGCTTCTTGGTTTGCTTAGTATACATTGATCTACTTCTGGAGTAGTTCTTTTTTTTTTTTTGGCTGAGAAACTCGACTGGCGCGCTTTTTAGCTCGACAGTCGCGCCAATTGGCGCATGTTGCTTTTGTTTCGCCCACGCCAATTGCTTTCTGGCGCCAGTTGCAGCCTTACAGTCGCGCCACTCCTGTAAGGCTTTTGAGTTTGCTCAATTTTGAGCTCTCTGGGTCTGGTCAGTGCTTTTCTTCTTGATTTTCCGACTACCTGAGTGTGTTGGAGTCCTGTTTGACTGGAATTTTCCTCCGTCCTTTGGTTGTTTGCTTTTATCTATCAATTTCACGTTTTGAGCTCTAGGGCATCTAGTGGCTTAGTGTATCGAGCCCTCCTTGGGAGTTTTGGTGTTTCATTTGTCCAGTCGACTTTCTGATTGCTCCTCCGCATCCTCTTAGTAGTTGTTTACTGTTTTGTTGCGATTTTTGGGTGATTGCTCATTCCTTCATTCAAATTTCGTTTGGTCTTGCTTTGGGCCTAGATTACACAGTCCATTGGAGCCTTTAAGTCCTTTCTTGGTTTTGAGAGAAATTGATCGATTTGGGATCTGGTTGCTTGTGTCGTTGAGTGAAATTTGCTTGTTTTTCTCTCTCAATATCGATTTTTTAGGCGAAATTTTAGGTTCGGCCGCTGGCGCAGCTGTTTTGTGAACAGTCGCGCCACGTGGCGCGAGCCCTTTCTATAAAAGAGCCCATTGGCGCGAGTCCGTGCCCGATACCCGCGCCAATGAGCGCGGCCCTAAAATTTCAAAAGTGGCCACATAGAACTGATTTACAAGGGAAAACTATTAAAAAATGGATGAAAATGTAGAGCAAGGGAGCGCCTCTTACCTGTAGCAGACGAGAAACTGAATGGTCAACCGGATCTGTCGAAATTGCCGTCAGAAGTTTCTGCTCCAAATGGATCACTGTTGCTTTTTACCGAGGTAAATAGTAAATGTAATTTCATTTTTACCAATTTGGCATATTTATAACTTTTTGACATAAAATGAGTTGTAAAAAGTCATTTTTATCGAATATTTTTATATATTATGTCGAAAATGGGTTTTACGCTTGCTTGGTATGTGCAGCAGCAGGTTTTTGCGACTTTAATGATGGAAACGAGTTGTATTTTATACTTTTTCGGACTCGGTAAATACACGAAAAAGTCACTTTGGAGTCATCTTTCAGCTCTTTTCTGACTCTCTAAACATGAAAAGATTGCCGAGGCCCTTGTCGTTTTGATCTCGTTAAAATGGACACGAATCGACATCTACCCAGTATACGTTTACCCCTTTTTCGGGCTGGGATGGATTGATTACGAAAAATGAATACCCTAGCCTATCGCGACTAGGAGGTTTTCTCGGATATTGTTTTCTACCTTTTCGGATCTGAGGAACTATTTACGAAAAGGGACCTGTGGAGTTTACTTTTCTGCTGTCTTTTCAAACTCTCTAAACATGAAAAGACGTCGAGTTCTCCCTTTGTCAGACTCGTTAAACCCTGATGACATCGGATCCAGTCAAAATGACGTTCTCCGAGTTCCTCCTTCCTAGGACTCGTTAAATGCACTAGGATGGATTCGCCCGAAGGGCGGACTTATATTACAAGCATATGCTATCCCCTTCAAGCTTGTTATCAAAAATAATTGGGGTACTCGCCAGAAATGGTGGGGGGAAAATGGAACCATATTCGTTGTCGTCGGCAGTATGTTGCTCTTGAACATGGCACTTGTCTGCATTCGTGTTGGGTTGGGGACATCTCATCTCGTTTTTTCACCTTGATTCCGTGGGTTTGGACAATCCTTTTTTGACCTCTCATCTGCTCATTGCCTCATCACCATGACCTCTGATCCATTGATGTCAAATACTGCCAAGTCCACTGTCGTGCCGTTTATATTTTCAAGAGAAGTTGACCTCTGCAAATATCAACCTTCCTCTGATTCTTATACGATCCTGATTCACAACAAAAACATCATGTTCCTCTGTCTCATGTCGATGATGTGGGAAACATTATGGCCCACCTTCGATTAAGGTCAGTTCCTGTCGACTTTAGCTCATTATCCAGGAAGTTGATCTAGAGACTCCTTTATGGTACCTTGGAGCCTGCATGCCTCAATGGCAGGTTCGTCGCATTCGACGTGAGGTTTTCATCATTGGCCTCCGATCGAGTGATTCTGCGGGTGTTCGACGCCAACTCATTGATTCACACACCATAGATTGTACCTGCAGTACCTTGAGGGCCATTGTCATTATTGGTGGTTCCTCTCGCATCTGTTAATGGGTTTCATCATTGGCTGGTAATCAGACGATGTTCCTGCATGTTCGACTTCAGCTCACATATTCGCATGCTCGAACTTGTACTTTGTTTGGTTCGAGATGGAGCGCAAGACCCTGGATTGTGTCTTTTGTAATCCAGGCTGTGATTGTGGATTATTATCATTATGTATATGACTCGTTGATTGGATGGCTGCGACCATACCTGAGTCTATTTATTTGATCCTCGCTGGATGGCTACGCCCATGCCCTAGATCCAGATTATAGTGTACTCTGTTGGCTGCGCCCATACCACATATACATCATGTACTTGAGATATCAGTTGTATTTTTCTGCGCAGGTTTTTCGACGGCGGGCCTTCGGGGGGGGGGGGGGGCATACTTTAGGGGGCATCTGTTACACAGTAATTTGTCACCGTCCCTACCATTTCCCGTCCCGCACAATGGAGGACCCATTTTGTGACCTGTGAACATTGTCATGCCTTGAAATCATCATCAATGCATTCCTCTAAACATGAGCTTCAATTGCCCTAAAGACATCTCCTTGCAAAAAACCATGAAAACATCTCCTTTTGCATTGGCGTGGGCAGACAGTTCATCACTCGCGCCAATGGGGAAAATCCTACAAAGAGGCCGCGCCAACTGGCGCTCTGTCCCAGAGCAGCAGTCGCGCCAGCCAATTTAAGGAGTGTTTTTTAAATAAAGATGGCGGAAATTGTGTTTCAACAAACTCAGAAACCATTGCCTATCTTGAGTTGGGAGGTTTGGCTGCAGGAGTTCCATGGAAGGGAAGTGGTTTGCCACCTCTCATGGAACCTTCCTTCATGATAGGGCCAATCCCACAATAATAGGGATCCCAACTCCTTCCTTCCCCATCTATAAAAGCCTGCTCAATTCCATTGCAAGCTAGTCTTGAAGTGCCTAAGCTTTGAATCTCCAAATTCCCAAGAGCCTTTGTGCTGTAAGAGCCCTCTTTCTTCCCTTAAGGCCGACTCAAGTGAGGAGACTATTGTCGAGAGACTCTGGAGAGGTTTTCCCTTTCCCTGGCGAGCTTTGCGAGACGTGAACGACTGGAGACCCATCCGAAGGAGACCACGACGTCAGAACATTGGTTGTAATCTCTTTCGATTGTTATTTAATGAATGATTACGATTATGGTTCCACTCCGTTTTCGATTATGTTAATATGAGTAGTATCCTTTCTGACTGATATTTAGTTGCGTATGCTGGATTTTATGCTTGTATCTGTTTGTTTCTTGCATGTGCAGGTGTCCATCCGCGGAGATCGTGGAGGATCGTGGTCTGCCGAGGCTGAGGAACGGGAACGCTCTCTTCTTCAGATCGTAGCATTGGATTCCAAGTAGGCCTCCATCTTTGGTCTTTTCATTCGTAACTAGGAACTTGCGTTGTAACATTTCGTGATTGTTGCTAGACCCCTGCTGGGCTACTAGGGATCGCCTCTGTCCGCAGAGGGGATTTACCTCCTCAACTGCTCGATACCCGCGCCAATGGGCGCGGCCCTAAAATTTCAAAAGTGGCCTTAGAGAACTGATTTACAAAGGAAAACTATTAAAAAATGGATGAAAATGTAGAGCAAGGGAGCGCCTCTTACCTGTATCAGACGAGAAACTGAATGGTCAACCGGATCTGTCGCAATCGCCGTCATAAGTTTCTGCTCCAAATGGATCACTGTTGCTTTTTACCAAGGTGAATAGTAAATGTAATTTTATTTTTACCAATTTGACATATTTATAACTTTTTGACATAAGATGAGTTGTAAAAAGTCATTTTTATCAAATATTTTAATATGTTATGTCGAAAATGGGTTTTACGCTTGCTTGGTATGTGCAGCAGCAGGTTTTTGCGACTTTAACGATGGAAACGAGTTGTATTTTATACTTTTTCAGACTCGGTAAATACATGAAAAAGTCACTTTGGAGTCATCTTTCAGCTCTTTTCTGACTCTCTAAACATGAAAAGATTGCCGAGGCCCTTGTCGTTTTGATATCGTTAAATTGGACACGAATCGACATCTACCCAGTATACGTTTACCCCTTTTTCGGGCTGGGATGGATTGATTACGAAAAAGGAATACCCTAGCCTATCGCGACTAGGAGGTTTTCTAGGATATTGTTTTCTACCTTTTCGGATCTGAGGAACTATTTACGAAAAGGGACTTGTGGAGTTTACTTTTCTGATGTCTTTTCAAACTCTCTAAACATGAAAAGACGCCGAGTTCTCCCTTTTTCAGACTCGTTAAACCCTGATGACATCGGATCTAGTCGACATGACGTTCTCCGAGTTCCTCCTTCCTAGGGCTCATTAAATGCACTAGGATGGATTCGCCCGAAGGGCGGACTTATATCACAAGCATATGCTATCCCCTTCAAGCTTGTTATCAAAAATAATTGGGGTACTCGCCAGAAATGGTGGGGGAAAAATGGAACCATCGTCGTTGTCGTCGGCAGTATGTCGGTCTTGAACATGGCACTTGTTTGCATTCGTGTCGGGTTGGGGACATCTCATCTCGTTTTTTCACCTTGCCTCCGTGGGTTTGGACAATCCTTTTTTGACCTCTCATCTGCTCATTGCCTCATCACCATGACCTCTGATCCGTTGATGTCAAATACTGCCAAGTCCACTGTCATGCCGTTTATATGTTCAAGAGAAGTTGACCTCTGCAAATATCAACCTTCCTCTGATTCTTATACGATCCTGATTCACAACAAAAACATCATGTTCCTCTGTCTCGTGTCGATGATGTGGGAAACATTATGGCCCACCTTCGATCAAGGTCACTTCCTGTCGACTTCATCTCATTATCCAGGAAGCTGATCTAGAGACTCCTTTATGGTAACTTGGAGCCTGCATGCCTCAATGGCAGGTTCGTCGCATTCGACGTGAGGTTTTCATCATTGGCCTCCGATCGAGTGATTCTGCGGGTGTTCGACACCAACTCATTGATTCACACACCGTAGATTGTACCTGTAGTACCTTGAGGGCCATTGTCATTATTGGTGGTTCCTCTCGCGTCTGTTAACAGCTTTCATCATTGGCTGGTAATCAGACGATGTTCCTGCATGTTCGACTTCAACTCACATATTCGCATGCTCGAACTTGTACTTTGTTTGGGTCGAGATGGAGCGCAAGACCCTGGATTGTGTCTGTTGTAATCCAGGCTGCGATTGTGGATTATTATCATTATGTATATGACTCATTGATTGGATGGTTGTGACCATACCTGAGTCTATTTATTTGATCCTCGCTGGATGGCTGCGCCCATACCCTGGATCCGAATTATAGTGTACTCTGTTTCGGATGGCTGCGCCCATACCACATATACATCATGTACTTGAGATATCAGTTGTATTTTTCTGCGCAGGTTTTTCGATGGCGGGCCTTCAGTTGAACATGTTCTCGTAAAGCATTTCACCCCTCTCTCTCTCAGGCCTCATCCTTTAGGGGGCATCTGTTACACAGTAATTTGTCACCGTCCCTACCATTCCCCGTCCCGCACAATGGAGGACCCATTTTGTGACCTGTGAACATTTTCATGCCTTGAAAAAATCATCAATGCATTCCTCTAAGCATGAGCTTCAATTGCCCTAAAGAAATCTCCTTGCAAAAAAACATGAAAACATCTCCTTTTGCATTGGCGCGGGCAGACAGTTCATCACTCGCGCCAATGAGGAAAATCCTACAAAGAGGTCGCGCCAACTGGCGCTCTGTCCCATAGTAGTAGTCGCGCCAGCCAATTTAAGGAGTGTTTTTTAAATAAAGATGGCGGAATTTGTGTTTCAACAAACTCAGAAACCATTGCCTATCTTGAGTTGGGAGGTTTGGCTGCGGGAGTTCTATGGAAGGGAAGTGGTTTTGCCACCTTCCATGGAACCTTCCTTGTTGATAGGGCCAATCCCACAATAATAGGGATCCCAACTCCCTCCTTCCCCATCTATAAAAGCCTGCTCAATTCCATGGCAAGCTAGTCTTGAAGTGCCTAAGCTTTGAATCTCCAAATTCCCAAGAACCTTTTGTGTTGTAAGAGCCCTCTTTCTTCCCTTAAGGCCAACTCAAGTAAGGAGACTATTGTCGAGAGACTCTGGAGAGGTTTGCCCTTTCCCTGGCGAGCTTTGCGAGACGTGAACGACTGGAGACCCATCCGAAGGAGACCACGACGTCAGAACATTGGTTGTAATATCTTTCGATTGTTATTTAATGAATGATTACGATTATGGTTCCACTCTATTTTCGATTATGTTAATATGAGTAGTATCCTTTCTGACTGATATTTAGTTGCGTATGCTAGATTTTATGCTTGTATCTGTTTGTTTCTTGCATGTGCAGGTGTCCATCCGCGGAGATCGTGGGGGATCGTGATCTGCCGAGGCTGAGGAACGGGAACACTCTCTTCTTCAGATCGTAGCATTGGATTCCAGGTAGGCCTCCATCTTTGGTCTTTTCATTCGTAACTAGGAACTTGTGTTGTAACATTTCGTGATTGTTGCTAGACCCCTGCTGGGCTAGTAGGGATCGCCTCTATCCGCAGAGGGGATTTACCTCCTCAACAATATTTTTTCCCATTTCATCCATCATTCCTCTATTAAGGTTTTCTTGAGAACTTCATAAATCTACTTTTACAAAAAGCTACCATCCATTTTATTAACTTTCTTCTCTAATTGAGAGAACCTAAATTCTAAGTCTTCACTTTCTACATGATTCCTAGAAGACCATTAAGAAGGTTTAATTGTTATATTATATTTCTTTATAGACATATTAATAGTACTCCTCTTTACCATAACTTTCAATCACAAAAAAAGGATCTTCCAAACAGAATTTATATCACTTGTAAGTGACATATCTTTAAACCTTAATTTGGAGAATATCTAATGGCTAACGTTTTTCTTGATATATCATTGAGATTGGTCCTTTATAAATCTAAAATTTGGGCTAGTAATACTTTGATATGTATTATATACAATTCAATATGTCTAACCAAAATTTGATGTGACAAGTGAAAGTTATGGTATCTTTCCTTAAAATTGTTGATTTTTGCCCTCTTCCCAATAGGAAATTTGTATGATATGTTATTTATCCATTTATTTAATATGATTCTAAAATTTTTACCTAAAGTACTTCATTATGTTTCCTCAAATCTATGAAAATTTAATAATTTGAAGTGTCTCAGGAAATAATTATAGAAAAAATTCTATGATCATTGATTTGAACTAATTTGAGGAAAATTCACAAACCCTAAATTAGACAAGGTATATCACATAAATTATAGCGAACTGAAATCTAAAATTTTTACTAGATATACCCAATGATACCTTCTAAACCATTTCAAAATTTCATAGTGTGAAACATCCCAAAAACATAATTATAGTGAAAATATTGAGATGACTCATTTGAAACATATTTCAAGACTAATCACAAACCCTAACCTCCATAGCATATATCTCTAAATTTATAGTGAACCAAAATCTAAAATTTTAGCAAGAGGTTCCCAAGATATCTCCTTAACATGTTCAAAATTTCACCATGAAACATCCCAGAAAAAACTTATAGTGAAAATTCCAAGATGGCCTATTTGAAGCAACAAAACCCTAGGTTCTGATACAAAATTTTATGAACCTTTTACCTAAAATTATAAAAAACAAATAATTACAACCCAGTTTGAGGTGGGAACATCCTTTAAAATTAACACAATATATAAGACAATATTTTATGATCCTAATACTCAGTAACACTAGGTCTCCTTATTATGTATATAGGAGAGAGGATACAAATATAACAAAATGGTACAATGGAAGGTTCTAGCCTACATAACAATATAAAAATAGGAATGCAATCATTTTATGGTTAACATGGGGCTTATATAGGGCTTAATACTTGTGCTTAAAATAATAATAACATAATGATCTATACATATTTGCAAGGACTCCCATCAACACTTTTATTTCATCTTCTTATCTTCTCATCATAACCATTTTCTTAAAGATGTTATGTCTTTCACTCATCTCACAATAATATTTGTGCTTAACATATTAATAAAAAAAAATTTGTAAGCAAGCCAAAATCTTTATATTTTCAAAAATTTACGTAAGGTGCAATCATGTAGGTCTGGAATAGTCTATATCCCGGAGTTGTTTTCCATGAAAAAAAAATAGAAAAACTAGAAGAAAAATAGTGCGTGGGGAAATTTGAAAGAAATTTCAACTGCTCAAGAAATTGAACTAAAATTTGGAGACATAAATTCTACTCTACTAATATTTGGAATGAAAATCACAATTTATAACAACATGCATAGACACGCAATAAGAAAAAAAACAAGTACACAAGGATTTCTAGGGGAACCCAACTGAGAAAAACCCCTCAAGCCTCTTTGCATTAATAAGTTGAATAGAAAAACTATTACATTTGCATGTTCCAACTTTGAGCACCACTTGCAAAAGAAAAATTGTTCTCACTGTTTAACGAGGACCTCTGGACAACACTTAGCCAATTTATTCCTCCTCTAGCCTCCTGTTTTCTTGCGCAAATATGAGATAATTCAAGATATTAAACTATAGGGAAGTCCCTATTTCCTTGCGCAATTCCCAAGGAATTGATCTCCTGATTGCATGCAAAAATTATACACTCAAATAGTATACAATTAATGTTACACTGGAATTTGACTCCTCCATTCAAACTGAGAAATTTGAATTCCATGCATGTTTGGGATATTTTGGATTGATTGATCAGTTAACTAATAGATCTCTGAGTTAGATTGTTGTCTCACTGTTCAATTGTCCTTCAACTGATTCTATTAATTTTTAGAGGTCAGTTAACTAAGTAAAATTGAAAACAATTGAACTAGATTACTAAAATTTAGCAATAAACACATGCATGACTAAATTCCAAACCCACTAACTCGAATTTGTTGATCTAACTAAGTGAAAAGATCCATGTCAGACTAGTTAACTGCCTCCAATTTGTCTCGGTGATGTGGAAATTCGATTTAATCAATATGAATAAGGCTAAAGTCAAATTGAACCTTTATTGCTACACTTTTTAACACTCCCTCTTAGCAAGAAAGGTATTTTTCACCACCCCTATCCTACACCTATGGAATTTGAATTTACCTCTTGAAAATGTCTTTGTCAGGATGCCAGTATCTTGTTCCTCAGTTAGAATGTATTGTAGTAACATAATTCTCATATGCACACAGTCCTGCAAATGATGATATCAGATATCAATGTGCTTGGCCCTACCATGAAATACTAGATTCTCATAGGCCTTTATGCAACTTTGATTATTAGAATATATAATTTTTTAATCCATGTCCTGATTGAAAATACCCACAAGTATTTTCCTTATCCATATGGCCTCACATGATTCTTGACTTGTATCCATGTATTCAACCTCTACTAAGTTGAGTGCCATAAAAATCTACTTCATGATGTACAAATATATAGTTGTGGACCCAACACAGAAGATAGCACCTAAAGTACTTTTCCTATCTGATGGACTTCCTGCCCAATATGCATCGATGAAGCCTTGGATATTCACTCCCCATGTCCTCTTATACCATATTCTACAGTCGATAGCGCCTCTAAGTTATCGTAACACATTATTTGCTACCTTACAATACAACTTGGTAGGCCTCACCATAGCTTGACTAAGTCGGTTTACTTCATAACACATGTCGAGTCTTGTGTTCACAAGATACATCAAAGACCCCACAAGCTGCATGTAAATGGTAGCATCAACCTCTTCACCTGAAGTGGAATTCTCCTTCCTTCATTTTATAGCTAGAGGTGTGTCCATATGCTTACAATTATACATGTGAAATATCTAAAGTATTTCAGAGGCATACTTCCCCTAAGACACAAACAATTCACCATCACCTTTCCATATTTCCAATCCGAGGAAGTAATGCATTAATCCCATGTATTTCATCTCAAATTCCCTTGAAAGATACTATTTGTAAGAGTATATCATCTTCTCATCACCTATCAATATTAAATCATCAACATACAAGACAAGAATACGCAACTTACCATCTACCATTATGTGATAGAGGTTTGCATCTGCTTCACTTTTGGTGAATCCCAATACACTAAGATAACTATTGATTTGAGTGTACCATGCTCGGGGAGCCTGTTTGAGACCATAAAATTATCTCTTGAGTCTTCAAAAATGTGACTCCTAATCATATGTCTCAAATCCTTTTGGATTCTCTATGTAAAATTCCTCCTCAATAACACCATTGAGAAAGGAGGTCTTCGCATCCATCTAGTGGATCTTCCAACCCATCTACACAGCTAATGCAAGAATTGATCTAAAGGAGGAATACCTTGCCACAGGGGAAATTTTTTCCTCATATTCAACTCCCTCTACCTCAGAAAATCATTTGGCCCCAAATCCAACCTTGTAGTTCTCGATTCTCCCATCAGGTGCATGATTCACTTTGTAGATCTACAAACAGGTTGAGAAACTTCTTCCTAAAGTGAAGAACGTGTTGACTCAATGATCTCTATCATGAGAGCCATGTAACCAATGTACTTCTCAGGTGACCTCCTTTTCCTACATACTAATGTAGGGCCTCTCACATTATCCCTAGAATCCTACAACCATCTATCATCTTCTTTGATTATATTTCCCCCTTATCTGGATGTTTCTGGTTGAGTGGGTGTCTCCACTCGGCCTCCTCTCTACTCCTCCATTTGTGGTTGCTCCACAAATTCCTAAAGCTCACCCTGAGGATCCTCCTTTAGAACTAGAAGCTTCTCCTCTAGTGGGATATGTTATCACTCATATTTTCCTTGAAGTTGTTGGGAAGAGGAAAGGGGTCCGAGGTAACCACAAACCAACTTGTAGGTACAAAATCTAGCCAATCTGTACCCAGAGAGAGCTCTCTCTTTAAGTTTTAGCTTTGTTTTGAAAGATATTAGGCTAATTATGAAATTTTATGGATTTTGATTGTGTTTGGGTGGTGGAATTCAATAGCAGAGGGGTATGACTGAGTAGTTTAGGCCATTGGGCTAATGGAGTAAAAAAAGATGGCTTAACTGGATTTGGTTTCTTAACAAGGGAGGGTTTCACAGGGCAAGGTAGTCAAATAGGGAACAAATAAAGACTTAAAATGAATGGAATGGACTCAAAATGGGTGAAGGGAAATTAAGAATCCTTCAACCTATTCTAAAGAGGGAAATTGAATGATTATTAATAAAGGGCATTTAAGAATTACTTACCAAATAATCAGAATGAATAAACTAGGAAACAGGAGCAATTAAGAATTCACTGTTCATACTAGTTCAGAGGAAAACATTAAGAATAACAACGATTGAAAACATATTGCACTCAAGCACTTTCTGAATTATTCTTTTTCATTTATCATTCAGTTATGAAACATAGATGGTATAATAAACAAGAAAAACTTTAAAACATAAGGTATAGAAGACTTATTGATCCGGTATCTGATTCAAGAATCCTGTGAAAAGTCCTTTGCATCAATTCTTTATCCAGCTATCCATACAAAATTTGGCCAACAAAACTTTATTCCAAAATAATCAGTATTACAACAAAGTCTAAGAATCCACCCCCCTTAATACTCAAATTGAGGGAGTATTTATATAAAAGATTACAAAAATATCTCCTAACAGAGAGATATATTTTAGGGTGACTCATGAATAAGTTACAAGAAAATAGAGATAGATAGTCTCATAGATAGGAGAAGAGGTAAACCGATGTTGTGTTGTTCCTATTTTGTGAGTGTGCTGGAGGCAGGCCCTATGATTTGGCTTGTTGCTATCTTCTTTGGTAACTCTGTGCTGGCTACCCTGTTTTTACTGATACTCTTTACCTGTACTGATACACTTTGACCTGTTTGATCTCTGTTTATCCTTTTTACCCTTACTTACTGTAGTAAATAACCAAAATTCATCCAAGGGTATTTTTACAACATGTCCAACATATCTTCCCACCATTGTGCTTCTGGTATTCTGGTTCGTTGAAGCTTTCTCAGGGTCTCATCAGTTTCTGTGTATCTGAAAAAGGTAGGCTGAATTGGAAACAAGTGCTTTATCTCATTTTCGACATAGAACAAGTTTTCTAGACTGTCATAAAGAACTTTGCCAGTAGGAAACGCTTTTGCTGTTGATGAACTTGTTGATGGACCTGCCTAGTTGGTTGCATACTGATTCAATTTCTCAACATAGTCTTGATGACTCATTAGTTTATCATGAATAAGTAAAGGACTTGGCAACCCTTTACTCTGCAAAATATCAAATCTTTTCGCAAAAGCATTGATTTCTTCCTGCATATCATGGCACCTTCTTTCTAAATTTTGCATCAAAGTTCTTTTAGTAAAAACCTTTTTTACTTCCAAAATTGTCCCTATTCTATCTTGACTGCCCAGCTCTTCAAGATGATATTTGTTCTTGGTATTTAAAAATGGTATGAGATCGTTGGCTTCTTCAGGCATATTTCCTAATTCTGCCCTTGCATTTTTAACTTCTTCTAGAGCCAGTTTAACTAAATCATTTTGCTCATAAATTATTTGGATTGATGGCCAAACATTATTTATTGATTGAGTGATGTTGGCCCAAAGAATTCACTTGATTTGTTTCAAAGGTTTCTCAAATGTGAGATCCTTTTCTAATGCTTTCACCAAATTTTCTAACCTTTTGATCTCTCCTGTCTTTTCTGCAACATTTATCTTTGAGAGATCATAATTTTGTTCCAAGGTAGTAAATTGTTCCTTTACCTTTTGGAGATCTGTAACTTGGAGCTTCAATTCCTCCATTGATTTTGTTAGTTCTTTTGTGCTCAAATTGGAAGTGTTACCCTGTGCTAGTTTTGTTGTGGCTTCTGGAATGTTTGATGCTAGTGCTGTCCCAAGTGTAGAAGGGACTGCAGTTGAGACTACTGGTATTACATCGGGAGGCTGAGAGGTCGACTCTCCCTGCTTGTCCTTCAATGCTTTTTCAAGTTCTTGCTCAGTCTCATCAAGTCGTTCATTAAGTTTTAAGAGAAAATCCATCAGTTCTTCTTCAGATTTTTAATTTATGACTTCAGTAGTCTGTGGATGCCTTGAAGGTGGCAGCTTTATTTGTTTCCTTAGGGCAGCAATATCATCATCTTTCTTTTTGATTAAGGCTTCTATAGCTTTAACATCTTTGGGATCATGACCCAATCCAATAATTATTTCTTCTAAAGACTTTATTCTGTTATCTTTGGCCTGGGAGGAATCTTTTTCCAGATGCAGTTGGACAGTTGTATTATCCAAGGACTTTTGAAACCTTTGGGCCATCATTGCCTTACTAGTCAAGGTTGAATAAATCATTTCTCCAGTTTTTTTATGCAATTCAATCTGATCCAAAGGATGAATATCCTTTACCATGAATTCAAAATTGGTTCTAAGGTAGTCTGCTGCTATTTGAGGTTGCTGCACTTTAGGCTTAAAATGAATCATTATCATTTTACCTTCCTTGATATCATAGGTTGACATTAATCTCTGTTGATTTGTGGGGACCATCTTCAAATTTTGATTATAAACTTGAAGTCTCAATGGATAATTTTTTGCTTTTATGTCTATAAATGTCTTCTTTATATTCCAAGCGTCTTTTACTGGTGGTATGAAGGATGATACCTCTGCACTTTGTTGTCTTTCTAGCTCCTTTTTTTATGAGCTAGTAGATGTCCCACTATCTGGGAATGTTTGCTGGCTGTCTACTCCTTCTTTCCCCTGACTATCAGTGATATATTCAACAATTTCTTCTTCTTAGAGGGGATTTAATATTTGTCTTTTGGTACCAGGTTGTTCTGAAGGTCTACTGGCAGGGGTAGCTGTTTCACTGTCTCTCTTTTTACTTCTTTCCTCATTTAAGGGATTTTGCAACATTGGAGGTTCTTCCATATTGACCTGAGTGGGAGAGGTCTGCATTTGGGCTTGCTCCTTGGAAGTTTTGGGCTACTCATACATTGTGTATTTCTCTGTGACCTGTGTACTGGTCTCTTTTTCCTTACCTTTGGATGTTGTTGTGGTTGGTTTGTTGGTTTCCTGTGAATGTTGCTGAGAGGTTCTAGCAGAGGAGGGACCAATCCCTGATCTTCGTACCTGCCCAAAATAATCCAGGTCAAGTATTTTCTTAATATCTCTCATAACATTATCAACATCGACTTGTTCACTATATTTTTATACTAGGGTCCCTTCCATCCATTCATCCATATTTGCAAATTGTTCAATCTCTAGAATCCTATGGTGAATGTATGGTGACAATATGTTCTTCATTCTTCTATCACATATAAAGCTATTAGGGTCATATGGTACCCACCAAAAACTCTTTTGCAACTTAAGATAATCTTCCAGAATTCTTTCTGCTTCTTTCCATGCATCTCTACTGTTACAGAAAAAAGGGCCTAACTGACTCTTGATTCTAAGCTGAGCTTTCTTCTTGGCATTAAAAAAATGGACCAGGTCTGAATTTATTATTTGCCTGAAATATTCCAAGGCAAAGAGCCTCATTGGAACATACTTTGGTAGCTTAAAAGGGCAGAGCTCACACCCATACATCCTGATTTTTGTATGGTTCTTGTGTAGGTACCAATCACCTATCATGTATTTCTTAGAGAGCTGGAGGATTTTCTTCATATCACTATTAATCCTAGGAGGGGAAAATCCTGTTAATAAGGTGGTTGCTGGGTGAAAAAATAGGTCAATTAATTCATTGTATGAGTAAGGGGAGTCAAAGGAACTATGGAAGACTGCAGATCAGAAGATTACAGACCTTGGATTTCCTCTAGTGTCAAGTTTCATGACAAGGAAGGGGAAGTTCTTTAACTGATAATAGAGCATAAGATGGTATATAAAAGTGGAGTATTTGAAAACTCTTTCATCTTCCAGTCTCATGAACTAGTCATGAATCTTGTCAGCAATGTAAGAGGCAAAGTCATATTTGACAGCAGGGGGCTGTCCAGGAGTAAAAATTGACAACAACACTAGGGTTATCTCATCAACGTACTCACTAGTGTTGAATCCCATTATTAAAGATATCATATCCACTATAAGTCTGCCCATATCTGTGAAAAAGGTATGTCCATAAGGAGGGGGGCCTTTGGGTTGATGTTTTTGTAGCATGAAAGTTTGAAAGAGGCGATTCAATTCTTCTTGGGATAATTTTGTGGATTTTTCAAGTATATCTCCCATGGAAAGAGGAGTCATGGTTTGACCGGGATGAAATTGTAACATTTTCATTGATGGATTGAGCATTTATTGGAAAAAGAATGGTTTGGCTTGGGGACATAACTGCTCATTGATTAGGGTCATAATTGGCATGGCGGTGATAAATTATTTTAGGAAAAACATGAACTGAGGGTAGAAAATACATAGGAAGATTGGATTCCCATAGTCCAAAAATATCAGAGCCATTCAGGTAATCATCTCTGCTTTGGCAAAAGGTTTTCAGGGGATTTTCGCTAAAGGTGAGGTCTTTTATCTGGAAGTCCCTATCCGCTAGAGGCAGATTGTTAGTATGATTCTTTCGTCGTAAAAGATCACTTTAGCTACGCATAAAAAATATCCCTAACATTGATTATGGCTGCAAAATATCTTTAAGTTTGCTGCAAAAATTCATATCTAAGCACAAAAAGACATTAAGCAGATAAAATATAATATGGCTCCATGCATCCAATGAACAAGACAAGAACAAAGTGTCTAAAAGAATGTTTTGTATTATATTAAAGAATGGGGCACCTGAGAGGAAAACAAGAAAGGTGTTTTCCGGTTCTCCTTAGTGGGATGGGTTCTTGGAAGTCCTCAGTGTTTCAGATCTAACATTTCTCTCTCTTATGGATATAGAAAAGCAAACATGGAACTCAATGGGAGTTCACAAAACAAAATGGAAAATGGTGACCAAGAGTAGATCCAGAGTGATCTAATGCAATGGAGGTGACTAATGAATAGGGAAAACCCCCCTATTTATAACAAAATATTGGGGCGGTCTAGAACTCAGTGCATGAATAAAATATTATTAATCGAATTCTAGAAGCACCCTTTAGGAATATTTTATTATATTTGTTGGAGGGAAAAGGGTTCTTGACTTGGGTCAATTCCTTTATTTATAAATAATAAATAAACAAATGGTTTATTTATCATCTTAGGGAAGTGATGGGAATATAATTAAATAAATAATGGTTTATTTAATTATTTATGGATGATTTAGTCAAATTTAACTAAGAATATTATTTAAATAATGATTTAAATAACTTGTTCTTAGGAATTAATTAAACAAATAAGGATTTATTTAATTAATTTCTTTTTTTTTGGTTAAATATGACCAAATAAGTTATTTTATATGGTGAAAGCAATTTTATGTAGGGTAAAATTGGTCTTACATAGTGTACTTGGGTTCATCTAATAATAATAGGTTAGATGACCAAAAAAATGGTGTAACACAGATAGTCTAAATCTTTGTGGAGAGCATTCAGGGGTGCAACAGTCAAAGCCACAAGGGTTTCCATTTCTGGTTCTTGTGGATTCAAAAAGGAATCTGGGTTTTCAGTGAAAATGGGCAAAATTTACAAGTCTGGGAACTTATGTGGTAAAAAAAAGAATGAATTTATACTGTATTTTTATCTTTTTTCTGTGGAATTAGAGTATAAAATCAAGACTTGTAGGTTTTTGGTGGAAATTGGATAAATACCTGTGTTTGGGAAGTGAATAGTGCGAAAACAGGTACAGGCAATAGCTGACAGGTTCTGAACTGGTTCAGCTGCAAATTTCTTAGCAAGGTGGTGGTTGGAAATCTTCGACGTTCTTTGCATGGGAACACTAGTCGCAGTATAGAATGATTAAAAATATGTTTGTTTGTTTTATTAACAAAGTCGAGGTTGGCGGGGATTTTTGTTATTTGGGCGAATGACGTGCGCGGGAAATGACATTTTGTCGTATGCGGAGGGCGGTAAGTGGTATGATATCGCACCACTTTTGGGGACGGGCAGTATTTGGCCAGGAGCCAGCGATTCCATAGGTTTTGCGACGCGTGGCAGGGAATTGTTCACAAAACCACTCCGCGATCACACGCTAATGTTCGGTCGTAGAGGGCTATGCGAAATGCACAACTGCTATTGGATGTGGGGTACTTGATCAGACGGCTATTGGGGAGGCGAGGTGACGGGTGTTTAATGAGGGCGAGCCCAATACAATCAAAGATTATTTAGTCATATCGGGAGTAACGTGATTGGTCGGGAAAGTTATTAATTAATTGTGGGGGTTAATTAATCCTTATTTAAATTAATGTTGTATTATGGTTATATTTTAACCAAGGGGCGGGATATGTAAAATTTGGGGATTTTGTATAGTTATAGTAATACGGGAATGGGTAGATTTATAGGGGAAATAAATAATATAAGTTAAAAGTTAATATGTCAAAAAGAATGAAAAAGTGCTAAGTATAAAAACATTAGGATTGTGTATTTAACTTAGGCTTGAATGAAAAAGGGTTTTTATGGGATATTGTGCAATTTTCCTAAGTAAAATAAGATTTTACTTAGGAAAAAACTTATGGACGTAAATGAATGACTTATGGATGGTTTTAAGTACTTAGGGTTTTAAATTATTGGGTCGAGGGTCCGGTCCCTCCAAAATTCATAGAAATTCTCTGAGCCCCTCTAATTTTCAAATACCATAGTACTTAGGGGAAATTAGTGAAATTCTTAGGGAAAAATGAGAAGGGGAGTTAATCATTTGACCTTGTTTTGCTTGAAATTCCTCCAGTGTAATGTCTGCCTTGCACTTGTAATGAAAGTAAAGATTAACACATTTAGATTTATTATCCATCTCATGTAATTCTGCAACATCGTCTACCTACTCTACCTACTTTAACCTAACATTTTTTCTTCTTTATTAGGGTGCACTTAGACTGGAAAACCCTTATCACACTTTCTTTTCTTTTACATATAGAAATCTATCTGAGTCTAACCTTATTACATCCAAGGGCTCAGATTAAGTTGTTGAGCTCCTTTTATTTACTCTACCTATCTACTGATCTGCCAAGATTAAACAGTTTGGTCAAATTTTATTCTCTATCTCTAAAACATAAAATTAAAACATGAACTAGCCAAGCTTAAGCTGTTTGACTGTTCACCATTTGTGGCATAAGTTACAACTTGCACACAATTTGTTTATTACATAAGAGCAAAAAGTAGTGGCATTTAGACTTGCACACTTTCCTTGGCCATTATTTTGGTGGGGTTCATTTTCTTTCACTTTTTTTGCCATTTTATTCTTTTCACCCTTTGATTTTTCTTTTAGGGTATACCCTCTTTACATTTTTAAATTTTTTTAATTTTTTGACAATATGGAAAACCTTTGCAACAAGGAAAGGTATGAACATATTACATAGCCCATCAAGTCAATCATGATATATGACACCTATTGGTATAGGAGCATAACAAGATACTCAAATTTCATTCCAGAGAGCATCTCATAGCCTTCTCCTCATCAAACTTAACATCTCTCCTCACCATTGTCATCCTCAATGAAGGTAGATACACCTGGTAATTGTGTGAATTTTTGGTGTATCTTACAAAAACTCCACACTCTATTGTATGCTTAAGTTTCTTCCTTGAATCCTTAGAGACATGAAAATAAATTGAAGCTCCAAAACTTATGAAATGAGACACATCATACTTTCTCCCAAAGAAAGCTTCCTCTGATGTGATCATACCAATTATTATATGAGGACTCTAGTTCTATAAGTAAATTGTTACGTTACATGATTTTTCCCATAGATGCAATGGAAGCCCCTAATCATGTAGCATATCTATTGTAGATCCAACTATGCTCTTGTTCTCCCTCTCAACTACCCCATTCTATTGTGGGTTATGGGGTGTTATCAATTCTCTTTGAATATCTTCTTTGGCACAAAAATCATTCAAGTAATTCAAAAAAATTCACCTCCATTATCACTCCTGAGAACCTTCACCTTCTTCCTAGTCTCCTTCTCAACTTATGCCTTGAATTATAAAATTTTGGAAAACACTCAATCCTTTTTCCTCATGAAGAAAATCCATCATTTTTTAGAGAAATCATCCATAAAAATTATATAGCACTTAGGTTTTGTTGTGGAGGCTGTAGATAAGCATACACAAACATTAGAGTGGAATTTATCCAATATTTCATGTGTTCTTATATCTCGGCCATGGAAGGAATATTTGACATATTTCCCCAATGTGAAACCCTTGTAGACATCTTGTTGGTCAAGAGAGCCTTTAGGGATACCGATGGTAAATGTTTGCATGATTTTGAAGGCACCATGGTGTATATGACCCAATCTCATGTGTAAAATTTCTCCAACATATTGACTCGACACTTTTTATGCCTCGTTGCTCAATGCAGCGCAATCTCCCACCTCAACTTTGTATAGGTTCTTCACTTGAACTCCAATCTGCTTCACTTGACTGGTAGCTATGTTTCTCATAAAGGCTTTCCCTTTACTGAAAATAACATCATAGTGTAATAACCCTAGTTAAAAATCAATGTAATGATGTTAATAAAGGAAAAATAAGACCAAGTTCACGGGACACATATTTCAAGCTGAATGTTGGGAAAAATCATAGTGATGGGGCAAATTTGTGATTAATAAATGGCTATGGAAATAATGGAAAATAGGTGAAAAGGAAGGTGCAAGGTCACATAATTTCCTATAAGGAAAATTGAAGGAAAAATAGAGGAAAATGAAGAAAATAGAGGCCTCAATGATAAAAATGCTTCTGAGGATTAGTTCACAAATTTTTTCGTTCAGTCTTTGGTACTCTCATTCTATTCTCTCTCTCTCTCATACTCTTGCACACTTAGAGTTTATTGGAGCACTCTTGGAGGATTTTTCCATACTTTGATTTTGAGAAAGAAGGAAAAGGAAAAGTAGAAAACCATAAGAGGACAGCGGGATCAACAGTTACAATGGGTTTGCTTTGTAGGTACCGAGATGCATGTATGATTTCCTTACTAGTGTTGGCATGCATGGTATATGCATGTGGTTATTTGGTTATGATCTGTCATTGGCATGGAGGTTTTCCTAGACTGACAGTGGTTTTTCCTAGCCTTACCATTTCCTCGATATCCATGGTGTTGTTGGTTTTCCCCTTTATTTTCTGGTTGGTGCTCATGATCCTTATGGATATGGGCTGATTTATTAGTTCCTGGAGCCTTGTTTGGACAAACGTTCAGGAATCCCTGGAACAAATTGGGTTGAATTACTAGTCAAGGAATCCTTGGCTGGAAAAATGTTGTGGAGCCCTTGGTGGGTTGAGTTAATAGTCCTGGATCCTTGGTTGGACAAATTCTATGGATCAATGCCAAAATTATGGATTGAGCTACTAGTCCTGGAGTTGGGTTGGAACAAAAAATCTTGAGCCATGGATAGCTTGGGTAGAGACCGATCCAATGATGGTTAGTGATGTCAGACCATGAGGTGCAATCATTGGTTGAGGGTTGAGGTGGTTTGGCCTTTGGAAGCCCTAGTTTGGTTTTGATTGGTTTATTCCATGAGATCCCACAATCATGCTTGGAATCTGGTACAGGGGTGGTTGGTTGAAAGGGAGATTTGGTTCAGACCAATCTATGGTTAGGTGGTACATGGAAGTCCCTGAACTGGATGGAATTGCATATGTTAATATGAAATTCCATCAGTTGGAGTAATCCAGTGAACAGGGTATTTATTGGACCAGATATGTTCACAGAGATGGAACAAGAAATGTAGTTAATCAAGAAGAATCTAAAGGTAAAATAGGCCAGGAAAAATATATATGAATATCGACATAAGGTGTTTAAGGAGTTTCATATTAGGGAATAGGTGTACTACACATCAATCCCAAGAAAGGCTCCTTGAGAATAGGATTATGTGTCAAGTTGGCACCTCGGTATTGTAGAATTTTCAAGATTATTGAGAGGATTGACCAGTAGCCTACTGAATTTCACTACCTTTGAGAGTGAAAGCCCGTGATTTTTTCCATGTGTCATTGCAGGTGATTCCAGAAGGATAATTCCAACCAGAAACTCAGTGAATTTTTCAACAAAATATGTTCATGATTCTGAATTGAGCAATCAAGCAAGTTAATGTGCAGTGGAAGCACTTTGGGCCCGATGAATTTACATGGGAGATGATTGATAAAATGTTGGCTACGTATCATTATCTATTCACTGGTTGAGCAAATTTATTTTGGTATATGTTTGATGGCGTCTTCAGTTATGTCTATATATGCATATGTATGTAAATACCGCTTCAAGTTGTGTTATAAAGCTCCAATAAGTGGTATGGTGTTCATGATGTGTTGGTTATGTTTTAGTAGATAGATATGATGTAAATATAGTATCGAGCTATGTTATAAATATCCATAGACAACATTTTTTTGTTGGTTTATAAGTGTCATTGAAAGTCGAGGACAGTGCTCCCCCAAGGGGGAGGGTTTTGTAACATCCTTGGTTAAAAATCCATGTAATAAAGTTGTTAAATGAAAAATAAGACCAAGGTCATGGAACACTTATTCCAAGCTGCATATTGGGAAAAAACATAGTGATGGGGATCAATTTTGATTAATAAATGACTATGGAAATTGGAAAGGCAATGGAAAAGGAAAAGAGGCATTAATTGGCATTTTATTTATATAATCATGGAAAATAGGAGAAAAGGAAGGTGAAAGGTCATATAATTTCATGTGAGTAAAATTGAAGGAAAAATAGACGGAAATGAAGAAAATGCAGGCCTTAATGATAAAAAGGCTTCTGAGGATTAGCTCACAACTTTTGTCAGTTTAGTCTTTGGCACTCTCATTATATTCTCTCTCTCTCATACTCTTGTACACTTAGAGTTTCTTGGATAACTCCTAAAGGATATCATCATACTTTGGATTTGGAGAAAGAATGAAAAGGAAAAGGAGGAAAGCGCTAGAGGACAACTGGATCAACAACTACAGTGGGTTTTATTTGCAGGTATCGAGTTTATCATATGATTTGCTTACTGTTTTGGCCTGCATGGTATATGCATGTGGTTATTTGATTATGATTTGTCATTGGCATGGAGTTTTCCCTATATTGATAGTGGTTTTACCTAGCCTTTCCATTTCTTGGATAACCATGGTGTTGTGGATTTTCCCATTTGTTTTCTGGTTGGTAGTCATGCTCCTTATCATTTTGGGTTGAGTTATTTGTTCCTAGAGCCTTTGTTGGAAAAATGCTCTAGAAGCCCTGGAACATCTTGGGTTGAGTTACTAGTCCTGGAAGCCTTGGTTGGACAAACACTTTGGATCCCTTAGTGGGTTGAGTTACTAGTCCTGAATCCTTGGTTGGAAAAATGCTATGGAGCCCAACGACGGTTGTGGGTTGAGTTACTATTCCTGAAGCCATGTTGGAAAAAACACTCTAGAGCCCTAGACAACTTGGGTAGAGATCAATCTGGTTATGGTTAGTAATGTCTGACCGTGAGGTAGAATTACTGGTTGAGGGTTGAGGTGGTTTGGCATTTGGAAGCCCTGTTTTGGTTTTTGTTGGTTGATTCCATGGTATCCCACATTCATGCTTGGAATATGGCACGAGGGTGATTTGTTGAAAGGGAGATTTGGTTCAGTCAAATCTATGGTCGGGTGGCATGTGGAAGTTCCTAACTTGGTTGGAATTTAATATGTTAATATGAGATATTTTCCTCTTGTAATTCATGAGTATTTATATTGTTATTATGTGTCTTTGATGAATATTCTATCATCATTATTATGTTGGTTACATTCTAGTTGTAAGCATGGTTTCATGACAGATTTTAGTTGTGGACCGTTGGTGAGAAAGAAGGTCTCTGAGTAAGACCCAGGTTCGGGATAGAGGCCAACAAGGTTTCCGCAGTAGTCTAGCACAATGCTGACATTTTCACTCTACTCCAAAGAGCAGAGAGTCTCACCTAAGGCATTCCGTGACCTTAGTAAGGTTAGGAACAGACCAGATATCGACTGATCACAACTATAGAGAAAAATAGATAGAACTAGATACTCCAAATAGGTTTAGCTACTTTGCACAAGATCCTACTCCTGAACGTATTCGAGATGCAAAATCAAAATTTAAGAGCGGCCAATACATTCATCATAACCAAATTCTCATCACATAATTCAGGACATCAAACCCAGCTAGAAGTATATTTCATTAAAAATAGCGGAAAATTACATTACTCCTCAGAGTTGAGTACAGACGGACTGACTACAACATAACATAACATAATAGAACAGAATTGAACAGAACAGAACATAACCGAATGAACAGAACTCTGCTACAACTCTCTTCCTCCACTCGCTGCTCCACCAACCTCTTGTCTACACTGTTCGACTGCCTATTTGTTCCTTTTCCAATGCAACTGTTAGTTTTCCCTCCTATTCCACTTTGTTGTTTGACGCAACTCCCTAATCACTGCAAGTTCCGATGCCTATCCTTGTCACTCCTTCTTGCCATCTGTGCTTGTTTCCACAGCTGTCGTGCCACCTGCTCTCTAGCTCACCGCAATCGTGACAGCTCCCTGTCTACCGTGGTTGCGCTCCACCACCTGTTATTCATAGCTCAAAACCATTTTATTTTCAAAACAAGGGCCCCAGCAAGCCTTGACCACATGCTATTGACTCGTCCTGAATCAATCATTTTCTGCTGCCTCGGTCTCCATTGGTCCTCTTGCCTCTGTGGTTGGCCCTGTCTTCTTCGTTTCCTCTCCTTGTCCAAACAAGGGCCCCAACTTGGGAACCTTTTCCGGCGCTGAAGATTTTAGTTCTGCAAAGTCGGTAATGGCTTGTTGCCATTCCTTCATGAGTTGGTCCGTTTCTGTGGCAATTTTCTCCACTTCCTTCTCTCCTGCAACTATCGTCAACTTGTTGAATACTTCCTTAATTTTGATTTTGGCCTGAGCGGCCATTTTATTATTGTTTGTGCAGTGATCTTTACGGTTTGTCTCAATTCTCGAAGGACCTATTTGGTGGCAGTTGAATGTTCTTCAATATTATGTATCTTAGTCTCTAGCTCCTCCGCTTGGTTGTACAATTGGTTAAGGCCAGTGGGGTATGTGCCCTCCTGTATTTCTTGTGAGACTTGCTGCAGGTGTGTCGAGATTGGCTGAGCCTTCATAGTCAGGGAGGTTGAACACTCGTGAAAATGTTTCGGAAGGTCATAAGATTCTTTTACTGCGGTGCCCAGGGTTTCCTGCATCCCGGTTACTTGTTTCTTCTTCTCTCTGACCCTCTCAACATATACAATTGTAGGATCTGGCAATGTCAGTCTAGTTGCGAGCGTTTCCTTTAGCTCCTGGTTCTCCTTTATGAGATTTTCCCAAGCTGTCTTCATGTGGAGAGACCTTTCGAATATAGTGCAAACCGTTATAGCCCCTAGTGTCTGGTCATCTTGAGCTATCACAGTTGATCAAAGATCCTTAAAAACATTCGTCACCTTCTCTAGTTGCACCTACAGACTTTCCTTTTCTCCCTTCAATTTGTCGCACTCTTCAGTAAGCGTAGTAATCTGCAGCTGTTTTTATTCAAACCTCTGCTGGAGGTCATTGTAGAGTCCTTCGGTCTATTGTGCAGCACTCTGGATGAAAGTGTACAATTTTTCTGTGCCCCAGGTCTACATACTTTTAGCTCCCGAGATATCTTGGTTTGGTGGCCTTTCTCTGAGTGGTTGACCATTGGCTATTGACTTGGCTGAGTGTTCCTATGGTGACGTCGGTTGGTTCTATTACGACAGCTAATTCCCAGGTGTATTCATGCTTGTTTTTGGCTGAACCTGCTGCAGTATCAAATTTTCTTACTGAAAAGGGTTCGCCTCCTTGGGTGAGGGCGTTGTGTCTACGGTAAAAGATCCCCCTCAAATTTTAAGGTCCTGGAAAGTGCTCTGTTCAACAAGGGGTTGGTTAACCTTAAGTACCAATGATGTACTCGAGTTAACCTCTGCCTCATTGTCTCCATTTTTTTTACATTTTTCCTTGATTGGGTCTGAAATGGTTGCTGATATGGATGGAGTTTGGGTGGAATGGTCTTTGGAAGTGAATGACGTGTGAGGCGATGAATGGTGAGCGCGAGTTGGAGATGTATGAATATTTAAGAATGAGTATGGATTAAACATAGGTAGCTCAGAAGTTACCTCAGGGGCCACCTCTGGCTCCTCTTGAATTGGTGCACCTATGTCCATAGGTTACGTTTGATCTTCCCCAGTGAGATCAACCACCTTCTTAGGCACCATGACCCTAGCTTTCTTGGCCTTAGGAGCAACTACAGGTGGCTTAGGTGCCTTACTTTTTTTTACTGGAACTACTGCTGTGACTGGGGGTGAGTTAAACATTGTGGGCAGCAGGGTAGTGAGTATGGGTGCAATTATGGAGGGTGATGTAGAATTGGAGGCGTGAAACTATGAAAAATAGGAAACAAGGGAGAAGTGTTAGTGAGAGTTTGCATTATCCAATTGAAGCATTTTACTCTCGTGTCTAGCTCCTCCAGTAATGGTGTTAGCCTCAGCTACAACACTTTGTTTAGTGTCTCATCTGGTGTCTCCCCTAGTAATGGTTTTGGTTGCATCCCCTCAAATGAGTAATGATGGACTCCGCTTCTGATTTCCATTCCCACTCTCGGCCAGGAGTAGACCTCAGTGTGGAATTCCTTTTCATCCACATGAAACTTCAATGGCCTCATTCTAAATGTTGTTTCATCCACACAGGTAGGCCTTATGTAGGTTTTTTTGTGAGTGACCCCAAACGATATTTGAGACGAATAACTTTCCAGTAAACACCTTGGGGCCCTTTGTTGCCTCGCCACTATGTCCACCATCTGCCTGTACTAGAATGTGAATGCCTCTTCATTCACCTCCTTTGTGCTTGGGTCTCCAGAGAACTTCCAGGGCATAAAATTCCTTGCCAACGACTGAATACTTGTGATTTACACAGGCTGTCTGACTCTCGGGAAATTCCATTTCCACATTGTGAACGCCATGATTAGGTAGTTGTAGATGAACCCAGTGGCTCTTTTATAGTTATCCTCGCAGGCTTTGAACAATTCATTCAGTTGAAACGCACACCAATTCAGCTAGGTTCCCTGGAGGCAGTGCTCCGCAACTGAGATGGTGTCCAAGGTGCATTCGCCCTTTGTATAGTGTCTCATGGTTTTGCTTGCAATCAGGTAACAGGAAAACTTAATTATCGGGTTGTTTATGAGGTCTATCTTTGCCCCCTTCCCTCCTCTTTTGGTGTCATATTTCTTGTAATAGTTGCAATCTCTAGCCTTCTTTATCCTTTTGGAGACTGTCTGGAATGTTGTGGAGACATCCCTCTCTTCTGCTGATAACCCCTTCAGCTAGTGAATATCTTTTGCATGCATTAGTATCTCCCTCCCTAGCCATAGTGACCGGTTCTGGAGTCTGCTTAGTAGGAATTTCATACACTGCATCGCAGCTCCTGTGGTTCTGAACACATGGAGGTTCCTCAGGTTTAGAATTGTGGACTATTGGATGCCTCTAAAATATGGAAGTAACCTTGCTGCTTCTTCTCCTTCTTCAGTAGCATAATTTTCTATAGAAACTTGCCTCTTCATCGCTGTAAATTGGTAAGAATCCGTGAAGTCTATGTTGACCAACAATGCATTGTCATATTTACCCACCAGCGACTCCATTCTCTGAATTCTCGTATCGAGCTCGGGCTCAACAACTGCTGGTGCTACCTTGGTCATTTTTCTCTTCTTTGGTAAACTTGCAAAGCTACCCCTATTGTTTCTCTATAAATTCCTGCCTCTGGATGCTTTCTCTAGACTTCTTCTGATGAGATTTCTCTCGTTTATGTTAATTCTTGTTTTAACTCGGAATTATCTAGCATTCTCGTGCTTTCTTCTTTCATAAAGGTTATGTAAGTAACCGGCACGAATGAGGTTGATAAGACCCCATAACTAATTAATTTTTCCTTCCTCCCCCACGGCTATAATCATGTGATTAGTTACCATGATGAGGTGGGTTCTGACATGGCTGACTGTGACTTCAGGATTTGGGCAGACGTGATGGGTAATGATTATGGCCTAATATGGAAAATTTATTGCGGTATGAATGATACTAATTATAGCAATTACTTCTCAAATATAGGTAATCCTATGGACTAACATGGGAATAACGGGTCATTATTATGGAATGATGTTCGACACATTTGACTCTCTGACATGGATGACACACTGGACACTACCCTCCCCCTGACCACTATTGGTTGCGATGCAGTCTCCGCATCACAACTGTGAGTTTCTTCTGTTATTGCGGTTTTGCTTTATTTGTACTCCTATCTATTCTCTTCTCAGGTGCAAGAGAGTTATTGACTCTACCTACTCTATTCTACCCTACTGACTCCTCTCGGTTGCGAGATTTATTGGAAAATTAAATAATGTAACTTACTCGTGATAGGGCTTCAAGCGTGCGCCATTCACCCATCCTTGTAATACCTGGTCGTCCAGTTCTGCTAACAGAACTGCTCCTAAATATCGAATTTCAATCACATGGTATGGTCCCAGCCAATGCATTCTCATTTTACCTGGGAAATTTTGGAAATTTCTATCATACAGTAAAACTTTTCCTCCGACCGCAAATGTTTTGTGCTTAATATGGCAGTCATGCCAAGCTTTCTATCTGTCTTTCTAGAAAGTCTAATGAAACTTTGCTAGAAACATGTCCTCTTGAAGTTCTTGTACCTCTTGTAATCACTCTCTCAATGATTCTTCCTCTGATAAATGTAGTGTTGACGCAATTAACAGGCTTAGTATGACAAATTCAGTCGGTACCACTGCTTCCCTCCCGTACACCAGCTGGAACGGAATCTGTCTATTCAGTCTTTTGACAGTTTTCCTGTACTCCCACAATGTTGCTGGTACATGCTCATCCCAGTCATCTCGATCAGCGTTGAAAATATTCGTTAACCCCTTTTCCAGAATCTTATTGAATGCTTCCACTCTATCATTTGCCTGAGGATGGTATGGACTGCTCTTATGATGTTGTACCATGGTGTTTTCTAGCAGAGATTTGGTCGTTGCATTGATAAAATGTGTACCTTGATCGCTGGTTAGACTTCTGGGGCAGCCAAATCTGTTGATGATATTTTTAAATTTGAATCGAGTTGTTGTTTCGGTAATGCAATCCTTCATTGGTACCACTTCTGCCCACCTGATAAGATAGTCTATTGCAGTAATGATGTACCCGGCCTATGAGTGCCTTGCAACAGGTGATATCGGTCCTATAAAATCAGTGACTCGCTTCTCAAATGGCTGCAATGCTTTTACAAGCTGAAGTGGTAGCTCATCTCTCTGTGATGGATGTCCCATCCTCTGGAAAACATCACATTTCTTTACAAATGCCTTACTGTCCATGTGTACCATGGGCCACCATAATCCTGCCTGCAATATCTTCCTCGCAGTGGGTTTTTCACTAACATGTCCTCCCGCAACTCCATAATGGCATTCCCACAATAAATCTTCCCTCTCATGATCCAGGATGCATCTCTGCAAGACTTGGTCTAACCCCATCTTATACAGGTGTCCCGCTATTAGCTGATACTCTGCTGCTCTAACTACCAAATGTATTTTTTGGGTTGTTGTATATTCATTCGGGCACTGTCTTGTTGTCAGATAGGTTTCTATCTGGTCTAAGTAGTCTGGGATGGCTTCTACTCTAAAAAGATCAGCATTTGGCAGCCGATCATCCAGGTACCCTTCATTTTATCCATTTTCTAACCTTGACAAATGGTCAGGACCTACATTTAGTCTACTTGGCTTCACTATCACCTCGAAGGTGAACTCCTGAAGCAGTAGGAGCCATCAACAGATCCTTCCTTCCAGGATTGGTTTGTTAACTAGGTACTTTAAAGCTGAATGGTCCGTGAAAAATTTAAACATACCTCCTAATAGGTAGTGGAGATTTTTTTGAAGGGAATACACCATTTCTAAAGCTTCTCGTTCTGTTGTGGTGTAGTTCCTTTTAGTTTTTGATAACTTAGGGCTCTCAAAATAAACTGTGTGATCAACTAAAGTATATCCTCGTTGAGCCAGAACTACTCCAATTGCAATGCTAGAAGCATCAATGTGGACATAAAATTGCTTGTCCCAATTAGGATTAATTAATATGGGCACGCTCAACCATTTTTCTTTCAGGGTATTAAGGGCAGTAGTACAGTCATCTGTCCAATGGAATTGTCAGGGTATTAAGGGCAGTAGTACAGTCATCTGTCCATTGGAATTGCTCCGATTTCCACAAAAGCTTCTCCAATGGGGTTGTTATCTTTGCATAGTTGTGGACGAATCGCTTATAGTAGCCGATGTGGCCTGGCAGTGACCTTAACTGCTTCACGGTTTCTGGTGCCTCTATGTTGATTATAACTGCCACCTTTGTTGGATCAACGCAAACCCCTTGTTTGCATACAACGTGTCCTAGCAGTGTCCCAAAGGGTACTGCAAAGACGCACTTCTTGAGGTTTAATGAAATCTGGAATTTCCTGCATCTGTCAAACATTATCCTTAACAACGTTGCATTATTCTTTAACAGGCTGTAAACTGTCCAGTCATCCATATAGACTTCCAAGAATTTATGGATATATTCCCGAAATGCTTCTATAACAATCTGTGAAAATACTGCTGATGCGTTTTTCAACCTGAATGGCATTATATGATATGAAAATGAGCCCCATTCGGTTGTGAAAGTTGTCTTCTTATCTTCTTCAACTATCCTTACTTGATGGTATCCTAAAAATCCATTCGTAAATGAATAAGCTTCATTCCCCACAACATTGTCAAGAACCTCATCACTAAACGGAGTGGAGAATGGGTCATGTATGCATGCATTGTTTAGGCTCCTGTAGTCAACATAGACTCGAATTTCAGACTTTTCCTTTTTACTTTGTATGACTATAGAACTTACCCACTCTGCTTCTTCCATCGGGAATATCAACCTTGCCTTTAGCATTTTATCGATCTCTGCCTTGAATTTTTCTTTCACTCTTGGATTCAGATGGTATGGTCTATGCTTTACTATTCTTGTGTTGGGCTTCAAAATTATATGCATTTCCCCATGTCTCCTTTTATTCCTTTTAGCTCTGCTACCGAGGATGGGAACAATTCTTCATATTCCTGTAGCAGATTAAATATCTCCTTAGTCGTTTCTACATCCCAGTAATCACGAATTGACGCAAGTTTGGTCTTTTCCGGTGTTCCGATGTTCATCTTCTTAGTCTTCAGCGATAGAAGGTGAATTCCTTTTGTTGTAGGTTCTTCTTGAATATCTTGCTCCCCTTCCTTTTCCTCGAAATATAGATGTCTAAGATCTTCTATATCATCATCATCCATCTCACTGTTTATCTTTTTGCATGCTACCGATTGTCTGATATTTTGTTTCAGGAGTGGTTGTTCTTCATCCTCTTGAATCTCTAAAAAGAACAATACCCATTTAATGGCCTGCAACGCTTGTGTTTCTAGTTCTGCTTTTCCTTCAAAGGAAAATCATTGCGTAAATTGATCCGCAACTGCTTGCCAAGTACCGGTTCCTCTTTTCTTCTCTTCAGTTAGGTACCACGCTTATGGAATCGAATCTAGTGAATGTAAAAACTTGTGTACCCACAGATCTTCCAGGTATCTTGCTTTCTTCCATTGGTCCTCACAATATTGTAAATATTTTCTGGGGTTAGAGCCCCCTTGGTACTTTTCAATGAATTTTGGTCCTTCCTCTTCCTTGAATCTGGCCCTCAACGCTGCTGCAACCGCATCCCATCGTGATAGAGCATTGCGGTGGTTTCTCCACCACCTTGCTGATGTGGATTGTAAAGCCACATCCATGAGTGGGACTCTATGTTCCATTGGTACTTTATCTTCTATCTTGGCAATAAAGGTATTTACAACATTCATATTTGATAAAGTAGGATATTCTCTTACCTCATTTCCAATCCAATTTATTCTTCTGATATTAGCACATCTTCTTGTATTGGTCTCATATCCCCCCTACTGCCAATCATCCCAGGCTATTTCTGAGCCTAATTCTGAGCTTTGAACGCTTCTCCAACTCACAGTTCCCCCCGCTGTGGGGTTGATATAATATTCTCTTTTCCTTATTGTCATCTGATAGAGATGATCAAGAAGCTGAGCATCCTCTTTGTTGTCAATAGTCTCTATATATTGGGGTCCTTGATATGGGTAAAGTGGCTGAGTGACCCTGACTTCCCTGTCTTCAAAGATCATTAGTTCCTTCTTCAAATCTATTATTACATAGTTCTCAAAATCCCAGTCTATCCCCAATAATGTTGGATAGGGATCCTTATCCCCCATAATGTCTATCACCTCAAAGTCTGTGTATGTCTTTACCTCGACAACATCAACCTCGAACTCCTCTAGCCTACCTATGGGCACAATACAATACTGGTTTTCCATGCGGAGTTGGATTGGTGAATATGTCAGCTTCGTTCTTCCCAATGCTTCCCATGTTTTCCTTGGAAAAATGTTGAAATTTGACCCTAGGTCAAGCATTGTGTCCTTAATTTGGAATCCTATGACTTGGGTGTTTACATGGAATTATTTCCCTATTCTTCTCTTATTCCTTTTGACTCTTTGTATGTATTTATAGGTTTTTTCATTTTAGTCCTCTGGTTCTGTGGTCTCCTGCACCACCATCTCCAGATTCTACTTCAATTTTTCTAGCATTGGTGCATTGGTTACAATTTTAAAAAATAGTTGGAACCATTCTTCAATCATAGTGCTTGTACTAGTCTGTTTCTCCTTGTCTACCTTGGGTTGTGGTAACTCAATGCCTTTGCTCCCCCCAAGTTGGATAAATGTTTCCACTGCTTCTTTAAAGTATTGCTTCTATCTTTCTAGCCTGAATATTGGCTTTGGAGATGTTGGCCTTATCAGCTTTATCCAGTCTATAATCTGTGTGTCTTCCCCGGTTCTCTTTCCCCCTTGTGTCACTATAGCTATGTTATGCATAGCCTGAGCCTCTACTATTCCTGGCTCTGCATTTACTAGATTTTCTCCTCTTTGTCTGGCTCTTTCTTCCCATCTTTTAATTAGCTCTGGGTATTCTTTTGTTGTGTGCGTAGTAACTCTGCACTAAGAGCACCATGGTATTCTAGGAAGTGGACATTCCCTGGCTACATGGCCCTCTTGGTCATAGTTGTAACATCTTACAGGTCCTCTTCCTCTAGCTCGGCCTCCTCTCATGCCTCCTCCTGGTCCCCTGGGAGCCTCATTCACTCTATATGATGGCATGTCCAATTGTTCCGCCAGTGCATCCAGAGCTCTACACTGCTTTTTTTTGTGTGTTGTGGAAGCACATAACTCATAGTATATGTTTTTTGGAACGTTGGAGTATTTTTGCAAGATTGGGCATAGGTAGGGCGGATGACCAATGCGTTTGCATGTCTCGCAATATTCATTTACTGCCTGATTCTGTTGCGCAAGGAACCCTGGGTAATGGGGTTGCGGCAGATATAACCATTGAGTATTTATCTGTGCAACTCCCCCTACCGGTGGAGCTCCCTGTGTCCCTACTGCCGAAGTCCCCACATTCTTCCCTCGCAACCTTGGACATTCAGTGACCACATGTCCCTCCATCAGACAGTGCATACACCATACATTGGGTCTTGCAGGTCGCATTGGCTGAATGTCCTTCAACGTTTCCGTCAGACTAGTTATCTAATGTTGTAACCCCAATATGGAAGGGTCTTGAGCTGCGGACCCTCCTTTGAACTCCTGCGGATACCCCACCATGGCCTATATCTTCATATCTTTCTCCAATGCATCTTTTAAAGTATCAATCTTCTATTGCGTTAATGGAGTTATTTTCAGTGGAAGAAGGGCCTTGATGAACCAATCTCTCTGATGATTCAGATCGATTGGGTAACTCAATTTTCCAACCACATCCTTGAACCTTCTCATCAGATCCCATGCAGTTTCACCTTCTTGCTGTTTAATCTCCCACATCTCTAACAAACTTTGTTGATCTATCTGAGGTAACTTGAATTCTTTAACAAATTCTCTCTTTACATCATCTATCACTGGGTTCGGATGAGCCTCAGACCATTTAATAAACTATCGTAGAGCTCTCTCCCTGAGAGTAGTTTGAAACTCGATCAACTTAACCGCCTCTGGTGTCTGTCGAGCCCTCCATATGGCTTCGCAAAGATACCAGTGTTGTTCCACATTGTCATTTCCCCTCCAAGAGAAATCTAGGTATCGGGTAAATGATCCTACCATGCTTCTTTGTGTGGGTGATACTAGAATAAAACCCCTATTTCCCGACTTTGAAATGGTATTACTAGCACTACTGCTAGTTTGTATTACTGTTTTAGACTGAACACTATTCAACTTACTCAATTCTCATAACTTAACAAAAATTTCACTTAGTGGCTGATAGAGTACCAGGGGAAGGTCGAGACTAGAGCTACTTGAACTTTGGGGAATATATTTACCTTGAGTTATGAGTGTTGGCCCCTCTTAGAATAGTTGCTCCATCGCAACATGCAACTCCACATCGGACATCTCCTCGGGGCACGTGTCCTCCACGTTGGACTTTTCTCCCTTTTCTCTTTGGGCTGGGCTCCTATACACTTTCCTGACTTCCTTAATGGTCCCTCCTATTCCTTGGGATTCCATCTAACCTTCCATCTCCTTTTTCATCTACGGCGCCTTCTCCTTGTTCTGTCGACTACTTTCCTTCTTATCCAACTCCTTCATCACTCTCTCCCACCACTTCTTAGTTATCTACACCCTTCGATGTGCTTGCCGCTCTCTCAACCTACTGGAGGTCTCGGCATCCATATCCCTATTCCCCCTTCCAAATTACTTGTAGAATCTCTCCCTCAGCTCCTTCCCCCAGTACTGGAGGTTTAGGTTTCCATCTCAAATTTTTGGAATTCCATCAATCCCTCGTCTACCATTAGAGCTTTGATCCACAAAGGAATATCCTTCAACAACTCTCCTCATAATCCAGATTTGAACACGTCTTCTGCTTTTGAAATGGACTGGTAACACTCAGCTGCAAATTCCACTATGGATCCTTCCAAGGTAGATTGCACCCAAAAATCTATAGCTCGGGTCAAATCAGTATCTAACCGATGGAGGGCTACCAGATCCACGTGAAACCACTTGTGACAGATTTTTCACGAGCTTCCTTGGACTGTCTTGACTTGTAGTCTCTGCAACCAGTTATAGAGTTCTTATGGAAACTTTCCCTAGAAGATTTCATAGATATCACTCGCAGATTCAGAGAATAGAACCCGATCTGTAACAGTTTTCTCCCTCTGTTGTCTCAACTCAACTTTTTGCGCTATGAACTGAACTAAGTGGTTATCCCACCAGCTTCGTATTTCTCTTTCAAAGATCCGTGATACCATGATCTAGCTCTTAAATGAAATTTGGGGTCCCAGCAATGGAACCATTTGTTGGCAAGAAAGAAGGTCTCTGAGTAAGACCCAGGTTGGGGATAGAGGCCAACAAGGTTTCTGCAATAGTCTAGCACAATGCCGAAATTTTCACTCTACTCCAAAGAGAAGAGAGTCTCACCTGAGGTGTTCCATGACCTTATTAAGGTTAGGAACAAACCAGATATCGACTGATCACAACTATAGAGCAAAACAGATAGAACTAGGTACTCCAAACAGGTTTAGATACTTTGCACGAGATCCTACTCCTGAACGTATTCGAGATGCAAAATCAAAATTTAAAAGTGGCCAATACATTCATCATAACCAAATTCTCATCACATAATTCAGGAAATCAAACCCAGCTAGAAGTATATTTCATTAACAATAGTGGACAGTTACATTACTCCTCAGAGATGAGTACAGACGGACTGATTACAACATTACATAACATAATAGAACAGAACTGAACAGAACATAATAGAACCAAATGAACAGAGCTCTCCTATGGCTCTCTTCCTCTGCTCTTTGCTCTACCAACCTCCTATCTACGCTGGCCGACTGCCTATTTGTTCCTTTGCCAATGCGACTGTCAATTTTCCCTCCTCTTCCGCTCTGTTGTTTACCGCATCTCCCTGGTCATTGGGAGTTTCACTACCTATCCTTGTCACTCCTTCGTACCATCTATGCTTGTTTCTACAACAATCGTGCCACCTACTCTCCAGCTCTCCGCAACTGTGACAGCTCCCTGCCTACCGTGGTTGCACTCCACCACCTGTTATTCGTGGCTCAAAACTGTTTCATTTTCAAAACAAGGGCCCCAACATGGACCTTAACATATTTTGATTAGTAAATGAATGGTTATTGAATGCATGACCTAATATATGCTTTTGCAGATATTATGAGATGGAATTAGACCTTCTTGTGGATTCTCAAATAAGTATGAGACCCCTATGTTCAGATACGTAATTATAACCTATAGATCGTATATTTAAAATGTGTTTGACAGAATGTATGTCATGGTTAAGCCTATTTAGATCAATTTATTGATCAAGTTTCATATTAAAGGCTCTGCCTTGGTTTCACTTATCATTTCTGGAATTTTTATCAAGTTCTAGGTAGAGGTCAGGATCCTAACCTTAAAAAAGTGGCTTAGATATCAAGTTTTCATACACAAAAATGAGTAATTTAGTCTACAGTTGTTTAGAGGTTGGGTTATCCATGCGACTCAAGGCTAAAAATCGTTGGATTTCCTTGTTTTGCAAGAGACTGAGAACCCAGGTCAGTGAAAAAGAAAGTTAGCTCAGGGCTTGGGTACCTGCAGTGGTGTTTTGGCTTATGAGGGTCTTGTGGCTCTTGAGGTTGGTGAAAAGGAAAGTTAGTTGAGGGCTTGGGAAACTGTAGTGGTTTTTTGGATCCTAGGGGTCTTATAGCTCCTGAAGAAGTTCAGTAATACTTTAGTATGTTGATTCCACTTCCTTAGCTATACCAAGGAGGTTGAGTCATATCATAGTAACTCTTCGTCACATATTTACCTCGATGGATCAATGAACTTGGGTAAGTGTGGGAGGAGGGTGTTACAAAGTGGTATCAGATCAGGTTGCACTCTCTTTGGGTGATATATGATACTATAGATTGGTATCAGAGCATGTTACACTCTCTTTGGGTGATATTTGATACTATAGAGGGGTATTAGAGCTCTCAGGTTCAACACTTGGACTGGATGGGTGGAATGTGGTTGTCATGCATACATGTAGGTTAACTATTTTTTTGTTATGTATGCATGGTGATGGTCATTGATTCACTTTTGTTTAAATGTAGAATTTTTTTTTGGGATGTGTTTGTCATGCATACATGTTCATGATATATGTGTTTATTATACATGTTAGTATCTATATGTTTGTTATGCATGTATTATTATGGTTTTGATTATCATGCATGAGGTCATTGTATGTATTTAGTGTTCTCATGCATGTTGTTGGTATATTTTTATGGTTATGTATATATACATGTATCGTGCTAATATGTATTTATCTTGTAGATGAGATAGCATCCCCTAAAATTAATTAAGGTGTGTTTGATTATGTTTATATTTGGTTTATCTAACATAGTATGTTTGCAGGAAGAAGATCAAGATGAATAGAAAATTGGTGGACTACAGTTCACGACTCTCCGTACATATCATATAAGCAACATGGTGATGAGTACTCCCCTCACATAGCAAATACATTGAGATGTTTGAAGGCAGAAATAAGGAGTTGAAAACTGGATAATGACAGGATCATTTAGGCATAGGAAAGGCTTGCTAGGGAACAAGAGGAACAAGCAGAGGTTAGTGCAGTCATTCTGCAAGTCTATTAGATTTGCGGAGACATGGGCCTCTTAGGATCAGTCATGGATAGGAGGAAATGACAAATGGTGCATATGGAAATAGACCTTGATCAAGACACAGGTTGGATATTGAGGATACAGTCAGAGATGCCAGATTTTTTGATACACCTGACCGAAGGGGTATTGATCATTGGTTCTATCCTAATTTTGGTTCAGAGAGACAGTATGCTCATCACTGTCACCATCCATATAGGAGGATCTATAAGAAACATTTTCCAGAATATTTTAAGAAACCAAAACCACCTACATTTGACAGAGAAATGAAGAAGTCACAAGATACAAAATATTGGTTGCTTGGGATGAATAAGTTCTTAAAATTTCTTGACTATTCAGAGAACATGAAATTCAGGATAGTTATCTTCAGTCTCAAAGGTAAGGAAGACATTTGGTTGGAATTCATCAGGAACGTTATAGGCATTTGGGAAGATTAGTTGACTTGGAGGGAGTTTGAAACACTTTTCAGGAAGAAGTATCTATCTGAGAGATACTATGATTACAAGGCGAAGGAGTTCTATGAGTTCAAGATGTGATTTATGACTAATGAGGAGTATAATATAAGATTCTTGGATTTATTGAGGTACGTGCCTTATGTTAAGGAGGAGACAGCTAAGACTCAGAGATTCAACAATGGGTTAATGGTAGCATTCAAATACATGATTGAGTTTTATGATCCTAGATCATTGGAGGAATCCAAAATTAATTTGAAGAATTTTTATGAGGAATCAAAGTGTGGGTATAAATATAAACATGACTAGAAAGGTAATGAAAAGAATAAAGGAAAATGGGATAATAATTGAGGACTACTACAAGAAACAAGTAACAAATATAATGCAATGCCACACAAGAAGTTCAATGCATCTAATAGAGGATAGGGATTTCTTTCTGAGGAGAAGAACAAGGGTGATGGTAGGAAGCCTTTACAGTGTTGGACTTGGGGCAAGGATCATCCCTAGAGATATTTTGCACAAAATCAGGGTGGCATACCACATATATATTGTGCTCAGGAGGTAGAGTCTATGGGGGATGTTGGATAGATTATTCCTCAGATTTGTGTAGTGTTGGATAAGAGGAAGGCGGATCATCAAGCACCTATTATCAAGATGGACGGTAAGATTTGTGATCAATTTTTTTTTTTTTTTGATTGACCCTGAATATAATTATAGTTATGTTAATCCTAAATTGGTGGGTAAGTGTTTATTGAATAAATAAGTGCATTAAAAGTCTTAGTTAGTGTAGTTGGATACAGGTACTAAGAAAATGGTTCATCATTGGGTAAGGGCTTGTGAATTTGAGTTGAATGGTATTCCCACATTAGCACATCTAAATGTGCTTCCATTGGGATCATATAGTATGTTGTCTGGTATGGATTGAATGTACATTCACATTACTAAGGTGGATTGTTATGAAATTGCTATTGAATTCTTGGATGACAATGGAGAATAGAGATTCTTGCAGGGTAAAAGGAAGGGAACATTAGTTAGGATGGTTACAACTATGTAGGAAAAGCATCGTTGCAAGAAAGGGTGTGCATTATTTGCAATGCATATTTCCTGTGAAAAAGGTAAGGATTTTGAGGATGCAGAGGTATTCAAGAAGTATCTGGTTTTACAACAGTTTCAAAATGTGTTGCCAGTAAATATTTCAGGGCTAACACCTCATAGGCAAGTGAAATTTTCTATTGAGTTGTACCAGGAGTAGCACCAACATCAAAGGCACCATACAGTACGAGCACTCCACAACTAGTGGAATTGAAGTTGAAGTTGAAGGAATTTTTTTCCAAGGGATACATTAGGTCAAGTGTGTCACCTTGGGGTGCAGCAATGTTGTTTGTGAAGAAGGATGGTATTCCCAGGTTATGCATCGATTACAGACATTTGAACAAGGTAACCATCAAGAAAAGGTATCCATTTTCGAGGATCGATGACTTGTTTGATCATTTGAAGGGAGAAACATTATTTTCAAAGATTGATTTGAGATCAGGATACTATCAGGTACACATTAAAGAAGAGAAAATATACAAGACTACTTTCCATACTAGTTATGGGCGTTGTAAGTTTTTTGTAGTTCCTTTTGGTTTGAATAATGCTCCAACTACTTTCATGTGTTTGATGAATAGTGCATTGTGTCCTTATCTAGACAAGTTTGTGATTGTATTCATCGATGATATGTTGATATATTCTAAGAATGAGGAATAGCATGTAGAACACTTAGCAGCAGTGCTAAGACTACTAAGAGAGCAACAGTTTTGTGGAAATATCAGAAAATGTAGTTTCATTCAGACGAAGCTACATTACTTGGGACTTGTTGTCTCCAAGGAAGGCATAGCAATGAATCAATAAAAGATTAGAGTTATCATGGAATGGGAAGCTCCTAGGAATTTCAATGAGGTCATCTTGTTCATGGTGTTAGTAGGCAACTATAGGAGGTTCATAAGGAAATTCTCATAGATTTTGTATCCTATTACATCATTACAGAGGAAAGAAAAGAAATTTTAATGGACAGAGAATGTGCAGCTAGCTTTGAGCAGTTGAAATAGTTGATGATCAATGCTCCAATTCTAAAGGTTGCAAATTTGGATAAAGAGTTTGTGGTGTGTACAGATTCTTGCAAGAGAGGAATTGGTGGTGTTATGATGCAAGAAGGATTGGTAGTATTTTATGAGTCAAGGAAAATGAATGATCACGAGAATAAATCTGTGACACATGATATTGAGTTGGTAGCAATCATCCATGCACTAAATATGTGGAGGCACTATATTCTAGCCATGAGGTTCATTCTCATGAGTGATTATAGTGGGCTGAGATACTTGTTTTATCAACCAAAATTGAATGCCAAGCAAGCTAGATGGTTGGCTACGATCAATGATTTTGACTTCAAGATATGATACATTAAGGGTAAAGAGAATAGGGTTGTGTATGCTTATAGAGGGAGAGTACATGTAAATCACATAACAGCTATGAGTTCATATGGGATAGATTTTCAAGATCATATCTTGTAGGGATGACATCAGGATGACAGGTACTAGCAGCTTAAGCACAAGTTACAGTAGTAGGGTACAGGTGAAAAAGATGTGGACTATAATATCATAGCAGATGGTTTGGTGAGATTTAGAGACAATATTTATGTGTGGGACAACAATGAACTTGTTAGACTCCTATACCAATAGGTGTCATTTTTCATGATTGACTTGTTGAAATATGCAATATGTTCAAACCTTTTTCTTGTTGCAAAGGTGTTCCATATTCTTTAAAAATCAAAAAATCAAAAAATTTTAAAAAATGTAAAGAGGGTATACCCTAAAACAAAATTAAAGGGTGAAAAGAATAAAATGGTCAAAAAAGTGAAAGAAATGAACCCCAAACAAAAATAGACCAGGAAAGTGTGCAAGTCCAAATGCCACTACTATTTCATTTTTTGTAATAAACAAAATTGTGTGTAGTTTGTCAAACTTTTGCCACAATTTATGAAGAGTCAAACCGTTTAAACTTGACTCATTCATTTTTCAATTTCATGTTGTAGAATAGAGAATAAATATCTAACCAAATAGTTTAATCTTGGCAGATAAGTAGATAGGTAGAGTTAATAAAAGGTGCTCAACAGTTTAATCTGAGCCCTTGGATGTAATAAGTGTAGACTTAGATAGGTTTGCCATGTAAAAGAAAAAGAAGATTGATAAGGGTTTGCCAGTCTAAGTGCACCCTAATAAAGAAGAGAAAATGGTAGGGTAAAGTAAGTAGGGTAGGTAGATGTTGTTGCAGAATTACATGTGATGAATGATGGTTCTAAATGTGTTCAATTCTACTTTCATCACAAGTACAAAGGCAGATACTACATTGGAAAAGTTCACAGCAAAGAAAAGTCAAATTATTAACTTCCCCTCTCATTTTCCCTAAACATTTCACTAATTTCCCCTAAGTGCTAAGGTATTTGAAGATTAGAGGGGCTCAAGGCATTTCCTTGACTTTTGGAGGGACCGGACCCTCGGCCCAATAATTGAAAAACCTAAGTACTTGAAATCATCCATTATCACATTCATTCACCTCTCAAAATCTTTTCCTAAGTAAAATCCCATTTTACTTAGGAAAATCCTTCAATTTTTCATGAAAAGCCCTCAAAATCACTTTTTATTCTAAGTTTAAGTGATGAAGTTAGTATAATGCAATTTTCTTTAAAAATCTTCACTTTCTTGGTTATATTAAAGAATTTTGAGTTCACCCTGTCCCCTTGTCATATTAACTCTAAATTATGTATTAACTCCCATAAAAATCACCTTTTCCTATGTATATAATTCCTTTTTTATAAATATCCCAAAAACCCATACATTATAGTTTTTAGCCAAAGTATTTAACCCCCATATATTCAAATAAAGAACCCACATTATATGCCCTTTGGCTAAAAAATATCATTATAAATAAAATCTGCCCCCTATGGTAATTGAACTAATTTAATTTAATTATCGTATAATAAGAATATGAAAAAACTTTGAACATATGGAATATGTGTTTAAAACAAAATAAATTCGAAGTTTAATTCAAAATAAACTTCGAAAAAAATCCATTCTCCGTGTATGTTTTCTCCGCGCCCACTCATTTTCCCACATTTTTAAAGCAAGGGATTAATTAACCCTCCAGGTTAATTAATAACCTCCCCAGCCAATCAAATCACTCCCGAAATGATTAATTAACCGTTAAACACGTCGGACCCACACCATTAACTCCCCGCCATCTCCCTGTTCCATCAACCGTCAGATCGCCCGCTCCAAGATCGACAGCTCTCGTCAATTTCGCTAGCCATCCTCAGTCCCAAAGTTAACGCACGAAATGACAGCGGTTTTCAAATAGTACCCTGGCCATGCGTCGTTTGCTTTGTGGATTCACTGCGTCCCCGCCCAAAACCGCCTACCTTCAAAAGTGGTGCGGAATAAACCACTTACCACCTTTCCACTCGTGACATGTCCACTGTACCATGTTGATGTCATCCCATGAATTAATAAAAAATCTCGCCACACTGTTGACTTTGCGAATAAAACCAAACAACCCACGTCTTTTTCATTTTTTCCTCCACAGTGAACGACTACACCTCCATGCACAGAAATTCAAATCTTCACTGCTGAAGTCTGTCAACCTTTCTCTCATCAAAGAAAATTGCAATCAAGCTTCCCAGAAGCTCGTCCGCCATAACCAGTACCCGTTCAAATCACTGTTCATTCAAATCTTACCTGCCAATATCAATCGTTTACCCGTTTTAACACAAACACCCTAGTGTTGCTCATTTTCACCTGATTGTGCAGTAAAAACTCTTTGTAACCCAGCTGCATCACCTGAAGCCTCTGTTAACCAATTTGAGCATGGTTTACCTATCAAAAATCATTCTAGATTCACTCCACAGACCTCTCAAAATCAAATGAAACCTTTTCGACCTCCCCTGCAAACCAATGCTTTCTTAACAATTTGTTTTGTTTTACAGGTAATCAGAAGACCACATCCTTGGATAAATAGTCTTAATACTAGTCATAAGACTTGTTTACTCCAATATTGTTATCAAATCTATTCAAATAAAGGTTAGAAAGCATAACAGCTAAAGAGTATCAGTGGTTAAAGTGTATCAGGTAAAAGTCAGAATGAAAGTTAAAATAAAGTTACAGAGCAGTCAAAGGTAAACAGTAAAAGTAATTACAAAGGAAGTAAAATGGTAAAAAGAGGAAATGATAATACTTTCACCAACATTTAATTTTGTCTAAAGTGAAAGTAAAACAGTCAAAAGAACAAAAAAGTGAAAAGATGAAAAACACAACAAGAAGTAATATTTTTGCAGAAATTGCATGTTTTAGTCATTGTTTTGCAGAAACTATTGTGATCAATCCAAGATTAATTTTGTGAAACTGAAGGAGTTTTATGTTTTTAAGAGTACCATATACAAAAACCTCTCTCACTTTTCTAACAGCTATTATGGTTTTGGAAATATTAAACAATGTTGGAAAGCACTTTTTGCATAAAATACCAGTTAAGTCATCATTTTGCAGAGAAGATTTTGGTACATCAAAAAAACATCATACAAAAATGAAGGAGGTTTTTGTTCCTAAGAGACCCATCTACAAAAACCTATCTCAATTTTTGTACAATGATTTCACAATGAGAGATACATGCACATCTTTATAGGTTATTTTTCAGACTCTGTAAAACTCTGTTTTACACATATTTTTGCAGAGCCTATTGTGCACCGCTGGAGAGGAATTTTAGGAAAATTAAAGAGGTTTATCTCACCAACATATTTATCTACAATAAAATCTTTCACTTTTTACATATCTGTTACGGATTGATAAATACAAAGATATCATTGGACCCCAAGTTTGCAGAATTGTTGGAGCGGAATTCACAAAAAAAGGAAGCAGTTAGTGACTTGGATGCCTCATCATCAACTAAGAGTTGGATCAAATTCAAATTATCATTTTTTTCATCACCTATCCATAAAAAATAGTGCCAAATATATGTATTAGTTTGAGTTTCCTTTACTTAAGTTCTATTTATGTAAAATAGTTGGAGAGATTTGTGAACTAATCTTGATATTTTTTCAAGATATTTTAGTTTAGAATTTATATAAATACTTCACTCTTGGAAGTATTTTGGGTGGATTATATTACTTTGCTGTAACATTGATCTTTTAGAATAAAATTGCTTTGGAGAAACTTCTTTGTGGCTTGCTGGATGATGATTTTAAGCTCAAGACTTTTTGCAGGATTCATGTGTCCGACTACAGTTCAATAAGTCTTTTCTATCCTATATTTTAAGTTTTATATCTGTTTATAATATCACTCTGTTCCATTTCTGAATAATTGACATAAAATAATAAATTAGAATTTATTTAAGTGTACTCTGATTTCAATTGTGGTTATTCTAAATGTTTTCTGCTAAACTAGTTATAAACAACGAATTCTTAATTGCTCTTGTTTCGTTGGTTTAAACATTTTGATTACTATAGTAAAGAATTCCTAAATGCTCTTTATTTGTAATCATTCACTTTCTTTCTTTTGAACATGTTGAAATATTCTTAATTGCCTTTCATCCCTTCAAAATCTATTCCATTCATTTTAAGATCTAAAATTGTTCTCTGTTTGGCTATCTTGCCCTGCAAAGCCATCTTGTGTGTAGAAGAGTAATCCAGTAAAGCCATTCCTTCGACTCCATAGCCCAATGGCCTGAAATATTCAATCTTGCCCTCAGTTGATGAATTCCACCATTCAAATTCAAACCAAATTTCTTGGACTTATAACTAGCCTAAAACTTTCTAAGAACAAAGCTAAATTTTAAAGAGAGAGCCCTCTCTGGATACAGATTGGCTAGATTCTGTATCTGAAGGTTGGTTTGTGGTTACCTCGTGTTTACTTTCCTTTTCCACAACTTCAAGGAAAACTTGAGTGATAACATAGTGGCGACCATACTGGGGACCTGAATCATTTTATTGTTACTATTGTTTGCTTATAAGCTACAGACAGAGTCTAAAGATCAGCCAATTAGCCTTTGAAATGCTTTTTCTCTGCAATTGCATAGTAAATAAATGTTGCTTCAGTCTATCTCTGGTTTAGCTTAATAAATGAACTTTAGTTTCAAACATTCAATCAGACTCTCTAGTTTAATAAATCTTTGAGAAAATTTTAATTAAAAATCTTAAATTTCTTGAAGAGTTTGTAGAAGTTGTTTTGAAAATTCACAAAAAATTTGGTTTCCTGAAGAACTAACTTTCTCTTCAGAATTGTTTTACAGGTTTAGATATGATCTATGATGGTGGACAGTGATCAGACACATAAAGGTTAAAATCATCCACCTGGCGACTCCAAATCCATTTCATAATTAAGACTCCACTGGAGGAATGAACCTGGAAGAACAATATGGAAAGATCAGGCTTTCAACTTGGATCTTAATCCAAGACATTATGTTCTTTCTCGTTAAGATTCAATATGTATTGTATTTTATATAAAGATCTAACTTGGTTGTACAGATAAATTGGCTTTTCATTATGGTTGATTTTCAAGATGATCCAAGAATAAAACGAAGATATGCTCCCATGAGCAGAAATCACATACCTAGATTTCCACACAAACTACCAAAGGTAAATTGGAGTGAAAATCTGCCTATGTTTCAGGATGAGAATATTGATGATCCTTTACTACATCTCCTTAAATTTCATATACACTTATCAAGATTGAAGGGTGATTGTTGGCATGAGGATTGCCTCATGAAAATATTCATGGGAACCTTAGAAGGAAAAGCAAGGGAATGGTACGAAGCTCTCAAACCTGCAAGTTTGTTTTCTCTAAAAGATTTTCATAAGGTATTTTATGAGCATTACAAAGAAGATTTTCCATCTTTATCATTAGCTGAAAATTGTTGTGATCAAGTTGAAGATCTTATAAATTACCTTAAAAATATTGATGAAGATTTTGGAAATTGGTTTCCTGAAGATTTATTAAAATAAGTCCAAATTTTTCTTTCTCAAGTTAAATGTCATAATAATCAAGAGGAGTTAAACAAAGATGAAATAGATCAGGAGATAAATCAAGATCCACAAAACCCCTCTGTATTAACAAATGATGTTTCATTTAATGTTTTGAATGGAGTTAAATAAAATAATCAACCTCATGATCAATTTTTAGATAAGAAAAAAAACAACTATCATTCCAATCTAAGAATTCAAACATTCCCACCCCCCCTCACCGAAGAAGAAATCAATTTGCTTCTAAACATGCAACCATCCTCAAAATATTTACCTAATGAAGAGATTGTTTCAACTTCTTCTAATGTTGATGAATGTACAAAAGTTTTTATCCATGAAGGGATAGAAGAACAAGTTGATGCTCATGTTATTCTACCTTCCCAAAAAGGCTCATTGCTTGATATCACACCTATTGAACAAAACAATGATTTTCAAATAGAATGCAACCAATCTAATCAAGATATATTGGGATTGTTGGAAGAGAAATATGCTGATCCAATGTTTATAATTAATGACATTCCTTATTCTGAATATTTGCCTAAATATGATCAGTATGATGATAATTATGATAATTTGAGGGATGAGATATTAGAACTTCAACTTGATGAGGATTTTCTAAGAGCTTTATTTCTTATTTTTAAATCAGGAAAATGTTCTCGTCAAGTTAAAAAATGGCTTCTTGATATAATTTCTGAAAATTATGAAAATGAAATCAAACTTTTGCATTCTCAAATTCAGTCATACCATTTCCGAAATCCTAAAGAATTCTTTGAAAATCTTCCTTCTCCAAAGCAAGAGGAAATTGTACTATCTTTTGACTTACATATTGAAGATGATTATTCTTTCAAACACAAGACTGAAGAAATAAGTTTATGGTCTAATATTCATAATTCAATTGAACAATTAGTCATTGAAGGCCTAGAAGTAAATAACATACATCATGCTTTTATTGATCCTATATCAGATTACATGGAGAATCTTTTGAGCCCAAATATGCAAACATGTTTTCTCTATAAGGATCAAATACATCAAAAGTGGCCTTTACACATTGTGTCATTTATTATAAAGGCACATGATCATAACATACTTCCAATTTTGATCACAAGCAATCAAGTTATCCATTTATTTTTACAGCTACTTGATTGGCTTTATTGGCATTTTTGTATTACCTGATTCAATAAGATTTTTAGTAGGTTGAATAGGTAGATAAGTGCCAATAAGCTCAGAATTTTGAGCATTTTTTTTAGTTTTCAATTTTCAGCTAGTTTTTCATTAAGTTGGTTTGAAAACTTTTTGTGTGTTGTTTTAGTTTCAGATCATATTTCAGTTTGCAGAAGACAGAAGACATTTACAAGTTCGCCAAGGTCAATGGATGAGGACAACTGACCTGTTGTTCTTGATTTTTCACCAGGAAAAGTCATCCCCAGGTGGAGCTAGTGTTAGACTCCTATACCAATAGGTGTCATTTTTCATGATTGACTTGTTGAAATATGCAATATGTTCAAACCTTTTTCTTGTTGCAAAGGTGTTCCATATTCTTTAAAAATCAAAAAATCAAAAAATTTTAAAAAATGTAAAGAGGGTATACCCTAAAATAAAATTAAAGGGTGAAAAGAATAAAATGGTCAAAAAAGTGAAAGAAATAAACCCCAAACAAAAATAGACCAGGAAAGTGTACAAGTCCAAATGCCACTACTATTTCATTTTTTGTAATTAACAAAATTGTGTGCAATTTGTCAAAATTTTGCCACAATTTATGAAGAGTCAAACCGTTTAAACTTGACTCATTCATTTTTCAATTTCATGTTGTAGAATAGAGAATAAATATCTAACCAAACAGTTTAATCTTGGCAGATAAGTAGATAGGTAGAGTTAGTAAAAGGTGCTCGACAGTTTAATCTGAGCCCTTGGATGTAATAAGTGTAGACTTAGATATGTTTGCCATGTAAAAGAAAAAGAAGATTGATAAAGGTTTGCCAGTCCAAGTGCACCCTAATAAAGAAGAGAAAATGGTAGGGTAAAGTAAGTAGGGTAGGTAGATGTTGTTGCAGAATTACATGTGATGAATGATGGTTCTAAATGTGTTCAATTTTACTTTTATCACAAAGTGCAAAGGCAGATACTACATTGGAAGAAGTTCACAACAGAGAAAAGTCAAATTATTAACTTCCCCTCTCATTTTCCTAAACATTTTACTAATTCCCCTAAGCACTAAGGTATTTGGAGATTAAAGGGGCTCAAGGTATTTCCTTGACTTTTGGAGGGACCAGACCCTCGGCCCAATAATTGAAAAACCTAAGTACTTGAAATCATCTATTATCACATTCATTCACCTCTCAAAATCTTGTCCTAAGTAAAATCCCATTTTACTTAGGAAAATCCTTCAATATTTCATGAAAAGCCCTCAAAATCACTTTTTATTCTAAGTTTAAGTGATCAAGTTAGTATAATGCAATTTGCTTTAAAAACCTTCACTTTCTTGGTTATATTAAAAAATTTTGAGTTCACCCTGTCCCCTTGTCATATTAACTCTAACTTATGTATTAACTCCCATAAAAATCACCTTTTCCTATGTATATAATTCCTTTTTTATAAATATCCCAAAAACCCATATATTATAGTTTTTAGCCAAAGTATTTAACCCCCATATATTCAAATAAAGAACCCACATTATATGCCCTTTGGCTAAAAAATATCATTATAAATAAAATCTGCCCCCTATGGTAATTGAACTAATTTAATTTAATTATCATATAATAATAATATGAAAAAACTTTGAACATATGGAATATGTGTTTAAAACAAAATAAATTCGAAGTTTAATTCAAAATAAACTTTGAAACAAATCCATTCTCCGTGTATATTTTCTCCGTGCCCGATCATTTTCCCATATTTTTAAACCAAGGGATTAATTAACCCTCCAGGTTAATTAATAACCTCCCCAGCTAATCAAATCACTTCCAAAATGATTAATTAACCGTTAAACGCGTCGGACCCACACCATTAACTCCCCGCCATCTCCCTGTTCTGTCAACCGTCAGATCACCCGCTCCAAGATCGACGGCTCTCGTCAATTTCGCTGGCCATCCCCAGTCTGAAATTTCAACGCGAAATGACAGCGGTTTTCAAATAGTACCCTGGCCACGCGTCGTTTGCTTTGTGGATTCGCTGCCTCCCTGCCCAAAGCCGCCTACCTTCAAAAGTGGTGTGGAATAAACCACTTACCACCTTTCCACTCGTGACATGTCCATTGTACCATGCTGATGTCATCCCATGAATTAATAAAAAATCTCGCCACACTGTTGACTTTGCGAATAAAACCAAACAACTCGCGTCTTTTTCATTTTTTCCTCCATAGTGAACGACTACACCTCCATGCACAGAAATTCAAATCTTCACTACTGAAGTCTGTCAACCTTTGTCTCATCGAAGAAAATTGCAGTCAAGCTTCCCAGAAGCTCGTCTGCCATAACCAGTACCCGTTCAAATCACTGTTCATTCAAAGCTTACCATCCAATATCAATCGTTTACCTGTTTTAACACAAACACCCTAGTGTTGCTCATTTTCACCTGATTGTGCAGTAAAAACCATTTGTAACCCAGCTGCACCACCTGAAGCCTCTGTTAACCAATTCGAGCATGGTTTACCTCTCAAAAATCATTCTATATTCACTCCACAGACCTCTCAAAATCAAATGAAACCTTTTCGACCTCCCCTGCAAACCAATGCTTTCTTAACAATTTGTTTTGTTTTATAGGTAATCAGAAGACCACATCCTTGGATAAACAGTCTTAATACTAGTCATAAGACTTGTTTACTCCAAGAGTGTTATCAAATATATTTAAACAGAGGTTAGAAAGCATAACAGCTAAAGAGTATCAGTGGTTAAAGTGTATCAGGTAAAAGTCAGAATGAAAGTTAAAATAAAGTTACAGAGCAGTCAAAGGTAAACAGTAAAAGTAATTACAGAGGCAGTAAAATGGTAAAAAGAGGAAATGAAAATACTTTCACCAACATTGGAAGTTTGTCTAAAGTGAAAGTAAAGCAGTCAAAAAGAACAAAAAAAGTGAAAAGATGAAAAAACACAACAAGAAGTAATATTTTTGCAGAAATTGCATGTTTTAGTCATTGTTTTGCAGAAACCATTGTGATCAATCCAAGATGAATTTTGTGAAACTGAAGGAGGTTTATGTTTTTAAGAGGACCATATACAAAAACCTCTCTCACGTTTCTAACAGCTATTATGGTTTTGGAAATATTAAACAATGTTGGAAAGCACTTTTTGCAGAAAATACCAGTTAAGTCATCATTTTGCAGAGAAGATTGTGGTAAATAAAAAAAACATCATACAAAACTGAAAGATTTTTTTGTTCCTAAGAGACCCATCTACAAAAACCTATCTCACTTTTTGCACAGTGATTTCAGAATGAGATATACATGCACATCTTTACAGGCTATTTTTCAGACTCTGTAAAACTCTGTTTTACACATATTTTTGCAGAGCCTATTGTACACAGCTGGAGAGGAATTTTAGGAAAATGAAAGATTTTTATCTCACCAACATATTTATATACAATAACCTCTTTCACTTTTTACATATCAGTTACGGATTAAGAAATACAAAGATATCATTGGACCCCAAGTTTGCAGAATTGTTGGAGCAGAATTCACAAAAAAAGGAAGCAGTTAGTGACTTGGATGCCTCATCATCAACTAAGAGTTGGATCAAATTCGAATTCTCCTCTTTTTCATCACCTATCCATACAAAATAGTGCCAAATAGATGTATTAGTTTGAGTGTTCTTTACTTAAGTTCTATTTATGTAAAATAGTTGGAGAGATTTGTGAACTAATCTTGATATTTTTTCAAGATATTTTAGTTTAGAATTTGATAAATACTTCACTCTTGGAAGTATTTTGGGTGGATTCTACTACTTTGCTGTAAAATTGATCTTTTAGAATAAAAGTTCTTTGGAGAAACTTCTTTGTGGCTTGCTGGATGATGATTTGAAGCTCAAGACTTTTTGCAGGATTCATGTGTCCGACTACAGTTCAATAAGTCTTTTCTATCTTATGTTTTAAGTTTTATATCTGTTTATAATATCACTCTGTTCCATTTCTAAATAATTGACATAAAAGAATAAATTAGAATTTATTTAAGTGTACTCTGATTTCAATTGTGGTTATTCTAAATGTTTTCTGCTAAACTGGTTATAAGCAACGAATTCTTAATTGCTCTTGTTTCGCTGGTTTAAACATTTTGATTACTATAGTAAAGAATTTTTAAATGCTCTTTATTTGTAATCATTCACTTTCTTTCTTTTGAACATGTTGAAAGATTTTTAATTGCCTTTCATCCCTTCAAAATCTATTCCATTCATTTTAAGATCTAAAATTGTTCTCTGTTTGGCTATCTTGCCCTGCAAAGCCATCTTGTGTGTAGAAGAGTAATCCAGTAAAGCCATTCCTTCGACTCCATAGCTCAATGTCCCGAAATATTCAATCTTGCCCTCAGTTGATGGATTCCACCATTCAAATTCAAACCAAATTTCTTGGACTTATAACTAGCCTAAATCTTTCTAAGAACAAAGCTAAATTTTAAAGAGAGAGCCCTCTGTGGATACAGATTGGCTAGATTCTATATCTAAAGGTTGGTTTGTGGTTACCTCGAGTTTACTTTCCTTTTCCACAACTTCAAGGAAAACTTGAGTGATAACAGAACTCAAGAAGCTTATCTTGGGGGAATTTCATGTTAAGTCGTATTGAGGTCACTCGAGATATCATAAGACATTTACACTTGTGAAGAAGTTCCACTACTGCCTGAATTTGAAGAAAGAGGTGGCATAGTTTGTCGCAATATGTTTTGATTATAAAAAGGTAAAAACAGAGTGTAATCATCCAGGTGGACTACTACAGCCGATTTTGATGCCAAAATGGAAATGGGAAGTAATTTCCATGGACTTATTTATAGGTTTTCTGAGGGCCTCTAAACATCATGATTCAATTATGGTTGTGATTGACAGGTTGACCAAGGTATCTCACTTCATTCTAGTAAAGTCTACGAATTTAGCTAGTGAGGTAACACAGGTATTCGTCAGAGATATAGTGAGGTTGCATGGTGTTCCAAATAACATTGTGTCAGACGTGGATGTGAAGTTCACTTCCATGTTTTGGAAATATTTATTTGCAGGCTTGCGTACAGATTTTTCCTTCAGCATAGCTTATCATTCACAAACCGATGGAGAGACAAAGAGATTCAACAAGATTTTGGAGGAAATGTTGAGGACGAATGTCATGCAGTAGCAGCAAAAGTGGGAAGAGTATGTTCCACTTTTGGAGTTTTCATATAACAATGTGTATCAAGAATCTTTGAAGATGAGTATGTTTGAAGCGATTTATGGGAGGAGTTGTAATATTGCTATCAGTTGGAGCAATCGAATGAACAAGGTATTGATTGGACCAGACATGTTGGTAGAGATGGAAAAATAAATGTAGTTAATCAAGAAGAAAGTAAAGGTAACATAAGTCAGGAAAAAGATATATGCAGATCAACACAAGGTGTTTAAGGAATTTCAAATTAGGGAATAGGTGTACCTTCACATCAATCCCAAGAAGGACTCCTTTAGGATTGGATCATGTGCCAAGTTGGCACCTTGGTATTATATACCTTTCAAGATTATTGAGAGGATTTGACCAGTAGCCTACCAAATTTCACTTCCTCTGACAGTGAAAGTCCATGATGTTTTCCATGTGTCATTGTAGGTAGATCCAGAAGGAGAATTAAAACCAAAACCTCAGTGAATTTTGCAATGAAATATGCTCATGCTTTTGAATCGAGCAATCAAGCAAGTTAATGTGTAGTGGAAGAACTTTGGGCCCGATGAATCTACACTGGAGATGATTGATCAAATGAGGGCTATGTATCCTTCTCTATTCACTGGTTGAGAATATGTCTTTTGGTAAAGGTTTCATGTTGTGTTCAGTTATGTCTATATATGCATATGTATGTAAATATTGCATAAGGTTGTGTTATAAAGCTCCAATAAGTGGTATGGTGTTCATGATGTGTTGGTTATGGTTTAGCAGATAGATATGATGTAAATTTTGTATCGAGATATGTTATAAATATCCATAGACAACATGTGTTTGTTGGTTTATAAGTGTCATTGAACACTGAGGACGGTGTTCCCCCAAGGGGGAGGGTTCTGTAACATCCTTGGTTAAAAATCCATGTAATAATGTTGATAAACGCAAAATAAGACCAAGGTCATGGAACACATATTCCAAGCTGAATATTGGGAAAAAACATAGTGATGGCGATCACTTTTGATTAATAAATGGCTATGGAAATTTGAAAAGACAATGGTAAAGGAAAAGAGGCATTATTTGACTTTTTATTTATATAATAATGGAAAATGGGAGAAAAGGAAGGTGAAAGGTCACAAAATTTCATGTGAGTAAAATTGAAGGAAAAATAGAGGAAAATGAAGAAAATATAGGCCTCAATGATAAAAAGGATTTTGAGGATTAGTTCACAACTTTTGTCGGTTTAGTATTTGGCACTCTCATTATATTCTCTCTCTCTCTCATACTCTTGTACACTTAGAGTTTCTTGGAACACTCTCAAAGGATTTCATCATACTTTGGATTTGGAGAAAGAAGGAAAAGGAAAAGCAGGAAAGTGCAAGAGGACAACGTGATCAACAACTACAATGGGTTTTATCTGTAGGTATCGAGTTTCATATACAATTTCCTTGCTATCCTTGGCATGCATGGTATATGCATGTGATTATTTGATTATGATTTGTCATTGGCATGGATGTTTTCCTAGATTGGCAGTGGTTTTACCTAGCCTTGCTATTTCTGGGATAGCCATGGTGTTGTGGTTTTTCCCATTTTTTCTGGTTGCAGTTCATGTTCCTTATCATTGTGGGTTGAGTTATTTTTACCTGTATCCTTTGTTGGACAAACGCTCTAGAAGCCCTAGAAAATATTGGGTTGAGTTACTTTTCCTAGAAGCCTTGATTAGAAAAACACTTTGGAGCCCTTGGTGGGTTGAGTTACTAGTCTTGGATCTTTGGTTGGACAAATGCTATAGAGCCTTGAGACAGTTGTGGATTGAGTTACTAGTCCCAAAGTTAGGTTGGAAAAAACACTCTGGAGCCCTGAACAACTTGGGTGGAGATCGATCTGGTGATGATTAGTGATGTTTGACAATGAGGTGGAATTATTGGTTGAGGGTTGAGGTGGTTTGGAATTTGGAAGCCCTGGTTTAGTTTTGGTTGGTTTATTAAATGATATCCCACATTCCTTCTTGGAATATGGCACAAGGGTGATTGGTTGAAACAGAGATTTGGTTCAGCCAAATCTATGGTCGAGTGGTACGTGGAAGTACCTCACTTGTTTGGAATTTCATATGTTAATATGAGATATTTTCCTCTTCTAATTCATGCATATTTATACTTATTATTATGCAGATTTGATGAGTGTTCTGTCATTGTTATTATGTTGGTTATATGATGGTTGTAAGCATGGTTTTATGAAAAAATTTAATTATGACTCTTAACATATTTTGATTAGTAAATGAATGGTAATTGAATGCAAGACATCATAGACATTTTTGCAGCTATTATGGGAGGGAATTAGACCTTATTGTGTATTTTCAGATAAGTATGAGACTAATTCAGGTGGATATTGGTGGCCACCCGCCTATTCCACTTGGGGCCCCACCTTTCAGTTTCCTTAATTATAGCACAGTTTACTATTTTTAGCAATTTTTTCGAGTCCTGAACTTCTGGAGCCGTTTTGAGGTCCTAAACGAATTTTTTTGGGCATCAATGTAATATTCCTAATTAGCTTTCAGCTAGTTGGAATATTAATTTTTTTCTTTTGCTAATAAGATAAATGAATAAGTGGGTAGATAGACCCATAATTCGCTTTAGTAGGAATAAAACCACTTCTAATGTGAATGTGGATCATTATATCAGCTGAATAAAGCACTTTTGGGTATGAATAGGGACTAAAGCATGTGGAAAGGGTCAAATTTGACCAAATCAATAGCGTTGTCATAGATGTAGTGGAGAGATAATGGAGGATAACGCAGCTATGATGGAGGAGTGTATGCATGAGAGTAGAAACTTTAATGAGTGGGACCCAGGGTGAGGAAGCTATACAAGAATATAAGGACTGGGATGGCAGCCATAGAAGGCATTCTAATTATTGTTCATGTATTGGTCTTTTATAACTTTCTGCACGCTTCAGCTGTTTAGCAGAGTCTGTTGTTATTTTAGCACAAGGGTGTTTCCGAGCAGGAATCCCACCCTCATCCTTGGGGGAATTCGAGTGCCCACTCATGAGAGGTTCATTGAGCTCCATTTCCGCTATGTGGTATTAGGCCAAGCTTTATCCATTATTCACAACGTATTCTCCTTCAGGATTGTGTTGTTTTGCAAGGCAGTAGCAGTGGAGGGTTGATAGACCCAGTTTCTGAGCTTGTTTTCTAGTGAGGGGAGTAGCCCTTCATTCGGGAGGCTAGCAAGGAGATTCCTTGAGAATTATTCCACCATCCAAAATCATTCCAAGCTTCTACCATCATCTACAGTGCAATCTCCTTCAGAAATTGTGTTACTTTGCAGGGCAGTGCAATGGAGGGCTTAGTGCCCAAGTTTGTGAGCTAGTTTTCTAGTGAGGGTAGCAGCCCTTCATCCGGAAATCTAGGAGAGAGAAGTTGCAACCATTTCCTTATCATACCATCCATATCCTAGTAGAGATTCAGTGGTATATTGTTACTCATCCCTAGGGATGCACTTTTCATATGGTGTATTTCCGAAAACCCCTTCTGGGTTGTCTTGGAATTGCGCTTGGGAGCTTAGATCTCTGACACCGACACTTTTTGAGCATTATATCAGCAGATCGTTGTATTTCTATTTTTTAGCATCAGTGACACTCACTAGGACTGTGCTGTTAGGGTCCTCTGGCATTTTGAGTTGCAGCAACATTTCATGTTTGGGTGTATTTGATCTTTGGAGGCTTGTTTTGCGTAACTTGAGTGACATTTTCCTCAAGATATTGTACTCATTTGCTGTTGTTATATGTAATGAAATGGATATATTATTTTCTCATGTTTTGATGTAATTTTATTTAGTGCATTTTCCAGTTTTATGTTCTATATTCCTATCTTTCCCATTTTAGAATATTACAATAGTATCAGAGCATAGTGTTGGCTCATCCTATGGGGAACTACATCTATAAATTTGGAGCAGTGGATGGAAGAGAGTTTCCAAAACTTCTTCTCCAAATTACGCAGGATATTGCTAGAGAAATCAAGGATATGAGGAAGGAAATACATAAAGAGACCCCAAGAAGGTCTCAACATGGAGAGAGTTCTGGCACCTCACATTATTGGTGTGAGCAATAAGCATTACAGCCTGTTCCACAATGCTCCACCATGCCTACATTCCTAGCCATAGGAAATGAGGTAGGAGGAACACAAAAGGAGGAGATTCTTGGTTATTATATCCTATAATATGAATCTCAATCTTAGAGTTTCAGAGAGCATCTAAACTTCCAAGGGTTCTGTCAAACCAAGGATAATAGAAGACCCAGTAATCATTGTTATCTCCCTGTAATTTGCTAGATTGATTTAGATACAAATGGACAGGGGTAACATCAAACCAAGCTTTGGAATCCAAGGACCTAGCCTTCCTGGATTCAGAGAGGGATCTCTCTATTAGGTGCAAAGATGTGAACTTGTTTGCTGATTAGGGTTGACTGTAGGCTAGTTATGAAATATTGGTTTTGTTGATTGTTTTTTGGTTGGGTATGATGCTTAGATAGACTAGATAGAAAAAAGGAAAACTTCAAGTCATTTGGAAATGGAGTCTAACAAGGTCATGATAGGTTCATTAATGGATTAGGGAGAATTGTAGGGCAAATCTAGCTTGGTTGATGGATCTTTGAGGTTTGAAGGATCATGAGATGGACATTAATTTTGAGAAACAAAGTTTCACAAAGAGAATTAAAGAATTATCTATCATATACTTAAACAAAGGGATTTGGAAGAATCATAAGCATGGAGAGAAAATCAAAGGCAGAGAAAACCCTAAACTCTTTGATTCAGAATTAAAGCAGATAATTATCCAAGACAAACATTCAAATGAAATACAGAAAGGCAAGAAACTTATTTAACTTTCAGTGATTTCATCATCAAAGACATAAAACATTTAAGATGCACAAATAACTATAATCAAAGAAGGAGAGAAACCCTGAACATCCACAATCATAGCTATGAATTTCCTTTAAAACAATTAGATAAGTAAATGCAAAGAGCAGGATTGAAACAAACTTCTTTGACAAACCTAAGTAATGATGCTTTAAATAGATGACTTCAAGAATAGTGTTCTTAGTGGCAAAAAGAAGTAGGGCTAGCCATAAATCATGTTGGATACCATCTGTTTTAAACCATTCAAGAAATAAACAAGCTTAGGAGATCCTTAGAGAGAAAAGAAGGATTCTCTAACAAGTCTTAGCAGAAGAAAACATTAAGGTAGTGAAGAACAAACAAACTTAAGGTGACATTAGCAAACATTTTTTAGTCTAAATTATTTGTCCTACTGTAGCATAGAAATATGGAAACACAATGATAAACTAGAAAACATGAACAAAAAGAAACACTTCACCGTCAACCAGGCTCATGGATCCTGCAACCAGTCCTCCTCCATCAACAACCAAACCAGGGCATTCATAAACTCCAAGACATCAAATTATTTTCAAATTCCAAGGGACTATGTATTACTTCAGAATCAATCATCAAAATCCAACCCAATACATAAGAGCCTCATGCTCTATTTATGGAGCAAGTGAGGAGGTGGAAACCATAAGAGGCTTCCAGAAACCCTAATCCTGTCATAAATGTCATTTATGTGCTTAATGACCATGCAAGGCACAAGACACATAATAGATAAGCTAATAAATGAAAAATATCATAAAATAACTCCTCAATCAAATCTGGATTTTTTTTCCCAAGAAAATATTTAAAAACTATTTTTCCATAAATTTGTGCCTTTTGTTGACTTTTTTCCAAAAAGACAATCTGTTTGCGGAGAGCTACTTTTGTAGAAACTAGGTTGTTTTGCAACCACGTTTTGGGCCACTTCCCGATTTCAGATTTGGCCCCGTGACGGCTCGTCGGAAAGCCTGAAGAGTCTAATTTCCAAAAATTGTTGTTTTTTTCTGATCCAGCTCCTATAAGCCAGTAAAAAATGCAAAAACATATAGACTGTCATTTGCGCAACGCGAGGCCTAAAACAAAGGCGAAAAGGTGATTTTTGAGGTGTTTTTTGACCTTTTGAGGGCTCAAAACTTCTCCAAAACTTCTGAAATTTGGTGTGGATGATGTGAAAGCTAGGAAAGACCCAAAAATTTCAATATTTCCTCCTGAATATGCTCCAGATTTTTGCGGAGCGCCAGTGGCGCTGCACAAACTAGGCCAAAAATTCTCAAAAAACAAAATTTTCTCCAAATTCCTTCAAAATTGGTGGAGACCTTCCTTAGATGTTTTTAGAAAACTGCTGAGAAGCCTCAGCCAAAATTCCAAGGCTGTTATGCTCATTTTCCTCTTTTAGGGTTTTTACCTCAAGGAGAGCCTCCTTGAGTTTGGCACAAGCAAGCCTGCCCTTCTTTGCGTAATGCTGGGTCATTTTATTTTGGAGAGAAAGGCCTCTCTTGATCTTTCTGAAAACCTTATGCTCACTTTTGTAATGCTGAATGATGTATTATGCCATGGAAAAATCCCTCTCTAGCTCTTTGATTGTGCATCTTTGGTTTGAAGTAGCAACCTAGTGGCCATCTCCTTATCTTCATTGTCACTGTCTAGGTCAATGCATTTGGGATTTTGTGTAGTTTTCTTGACTTTATTTCCTTTCTTACCTTTGCCCATATTTTCCTTGCCATTTTCAAGTCTTTGAGTTGATGTAGATGACAAGTTCCCTTGCCTTTTGGAGTCAGAAAACACTTGCCTTGACCCTCTTTGATATGTGCAAGTAAGAGGAGTGATGGAGGTTTTGGTGGTGTCTTCATAATGGCTATGACCTTTGGTGTTTTCATCATCTCCCTTACCTTTATCATGATCCTCTTTAGTGATTACATGCTCTGTTTGATCACTACTTTTTTTTACCTTCAGCACCATCATCATCATCATTTTCTTCACTTCCTTCTATGTTGTCACTTTGGCCTTCAAATTTATCATTAACCTCTACACTTTATTCACTTTCACTTTGTTCATCATTATCGCCCTCCTCTGTTTCCATATCTTCTGCCCTTGATATGGTGATTAGGGTTAATGGAAAAGCTAGGGTTTGGAGGGGCCAAATGAAAATGGTGGTCAGCTCTTCACAAATGAGTGGTGTGACGGTGGGGTACATGGCTGAGTGCCTTTGAGGTTTGATGAAGGTTTTTTTATATGAGATGCAACCACCCTAATTCACTCTCCCTCAAGTGACAATTTTGTTCAAGGTGGCCAAAAAACAGTGTTTTATTTTGCATTGAAGACCTATGGTTTACTCAAATTAGGGTTTAACCAAAAAATACTTGATGAGGAAAGAAATAGGCCACCTACCACTTTTTACTCTTCTACAAGCTTTGGAGGTGACTTGGAGGTGTCTTTGAGCTTTTGGGCAAGTTTTCTTGTAATTCTGGAGGAAATTCTGCATTTGCGTAGCGCCAGCTATTTGTGTAGCACCACCCTCCACTTTGCGCAGCACAATGCAAAAATGCACTGTGAAAAACCCTGTTTTTGCCGCACCATGGTCTTATTTGCGCAGCGCCAGTCATTTGCGCAACGCCACTTTAGCAGAAAATGGGTCAACTTGAATCCAAGGGTTGATGACCTTCTGGATGTCGGATTTCAGCCCAAGATATCTCGTTGGAAATATTGACTTGTCTAATTTCCAGATACACCATTTTTTCCCTGATTTGAGTTGATTTTATTAGTCAAAAGTTGATTTCCCCAAGACTGGTCAAAACGTCTTGAATGATGGTGCAGAAATGCAGAGTGCTAGTGCAGACCACTTTTGGATGCCTTCCTCAATTCCAAATTGAGCTCATGATAGCTCACTGGAAATCTCTTCAAGTCTAGTTGTCTTTTGATTCATCAATAAAGTAATTTGGACACTACAACTGCGAGAAAACTTGATTTTCCTATGGTCATTACAGCAGTGCAGAAATTCTCCCGTGACACCTATATTTTTGACATTGCTCCCAAACCATGATACCTATGTAAAAACGGAAGGAATTTTATCATCTTGGCCCTATTATGGACAAAAACCTCTCTCACGTTTTCCAACTTCATCTCGGTTTTGTCAAAAAAATATTTTTAAACAAAACTGGCCCTGGGTGTGGCAAATGACTTGGCCCTTGGAATGAATTCTTGGAAAATGATGGAGGCATGATGTTTATGAGTTGGTATAGACTTATAATTTCTGATATGATCTATCAAATGGATCCTTTCCTCCTATTCCTCTTTTCCATGGAAAACCCTAGCTTAGTTGGAAGAGGAAATTAGGGTTTGGTGTAGGGGATTTAGGACTATCTTGTAGAGGGAGGGGAATGAAGGGGTTAAGGGGTGTCTAAATTCTTGGGGAAATTTTGGGAGATAGGGATAGATGTTAGAGAGTTGGGGAAAGTGGAATTTTAAGAATTGAGTGACGGTAAAGGGTCCAAAAGGGAAAAACATAGGCCTAGTCTCAAAAAGTGTCAAATTGTGGCAATAGACTAGGTTTTGTAGAAAAATGATGATTTTGAGTGATAGGAGTGATGGGAAGTGTTTATGAAGGTATATTAAGGATAGGAGGAGGCATAAGAGAATCAGGATACAAGCCTTATTGATGAGTTAACCATGGAGGTCATGAAACCAAAAAAAATGCCCTTAAAAAACCCTAGATGGACAATGGAGGAGTTAGGAAAAAATAGAGGGCTGAGGCCAAAGGTGTCAAAACATAGTGATAATGAGTGGCATGAGCCCATGACGGGTCATTTGGGAGTAGTGAGCTGACCTTGACATGATAGGATGATAAGATAGTGAAAATTTTATCCTAAGGATAATGAAGGCATTGAGATTTCTAGAACTCACAATGTTTATGAACTTTTTTTCTATAAATCTAGGATAAGTATTTAGTCATCCATACAAAGCAAAAAATTACTGATGACTAACAGTGGCTCCACTTGGGGAGGGTAGCTCCTTTTTAGGAGGTGTCCAGAACTTCAGTCTCGGTTTTTATGGAGACCAATGCCTCATCCATTGGGCAGATTTTTCTTCTTCCATTTGTTGATGCTTCTTTGAAGTTGTGATCTCAATAATCTGAAAACATGATTAGCTCAAATTCATCTCTGCCTACCCAAACTACTTGCCTAGAATTTTTTCTTCTTTGGGTGCACTTGGATTTGTAAACCCTTGACATTTTTCTTTTTGAAAACAAAAATCAAACTATCTAATTGTACCCTTATTTCTTCCAAGAGTTTAGATTAGGCTAATGAACTCTTTTTATTTTCTACCTAGTCTACTCATTTGTCAAGATTAAGCTGTTTGGAAAACTTTATTCACTAAGCTATAAACATGAAATTGAAAGCATGGTTCCAATCAGGATTAAACAATCTGACTTACCATGAGTTTGTGGCATAAGAACAAGCTACACACAAATTTTATTTCCATAAAAATTAGGAAACATAAGGGCAGTAATATATCATTTGTTAAGCATCCCTATTTTCCTCTTTGGTTCAGATTTGAGCATGTGGAACCAGCATTCTTCATCCCTAATCTATATTTCTTGACAAGTCAAGTTTGAATGTTTTGACAAGCTCTCTTTCGCTAACTTATCAACATAAATTTAAAACAAGTTCATCCATGATTAGGCTAGATGACTGAACAAGGCTTATTTTTTGAACTAGTAGTGCCATTTAGGCTTGCACACTTTCAATACTACTATTTTTTGGGTATGGGGCTGTATCTATTCTTCAAATCTGCCCTCTTTTTTCATCTTTTCTCTTTTTTTTTTATTTTCAAAACAATCTATAACTAAAATATGGTCAAAGGCTGAGCTTATTTTCATGCCTATCTATCATAATCTAACCTATACATGATATACATTTAGCTGGTGAACTATCTTTTCCAATACAGCCAATCAAGTAGATGATTCCATGAGGGATCTTGGTTCAACTCTTTGAGTGTTTTGAAAAAATCAAAAGGCCACTCCCACCTCACTTGTGTTTGAACAGTAGTGCTTAACATTTTTCTTACACTTTGCAACAAACTACTCTTGACATAACATACTCTTATTTTAGATGTCTCTAATAAATAAACAAAGGGATCTTGAAACAATACTTGAATGTGAGGGTTTATAAAATAAGCTTGATCCAGGACTGCTTCTTCCTCCACTTGGCTGAACTTGGGACTCTTTTGGGAAATAAAATCTTCATCTTCCTCATGAATATCTGAACTAGCAACCTCATCATATATTGCAATTTTGTCTTCTAGCATACTTGATATGTTCTGATTGAGTGGGCTGAATGATAGACCCTGATTGATTTCTTCTTTAGTTATAGGAGGAGGCATCTTCCTTTTTTCTTGGATAGAACCATATCTGTTCTCTTTCTCTTACGGAGGTTGGACATAGGTTTGAATGTGTTCTTTGTTGTTAAAATCAATACCCAAATATTTATGAATTCTTATTGCATTAAGGTTGTATTTGATGAACTGAAAGGAAACACAACAAAGAAGTAAAGACCCTTCTCTTTCTCCCATACTTTCTGCACTTTCTTCTTCACTGTCATAGCTGAGTGGCATTTTCTGATCACTATAATTGAGCTATTGAGAATGACTGTCTTTGTCCCACAAACTAATCACTGATTTTTCGGTAGTGTTGGCTTGAGTTTTGAGAACATAATCATCATCATATTGATCATATTTGGGCAGCTTATTCATAGGAGGAATGTCATCCATTATGCACACTTGATCAGCAGATTGTTCCACCATATGAAAAGGAGAGTGTTCATGGCCAAAAATTCTCCTTTAGAAATCTGAAATGACTCAAAGCACAAGGGTAGGGACTTAAGAGGTGTTGGCTCATCTTCCATTTCTGGTTTTGTAATCCAAACAATCATACCAAGATGATTTGAGGGGAGAACTTCTGGATTTGAAAAAGGGTTTGTATCATCCATTTCCTCCCTTACTGATTCTTTAGAGCATTCTACCTTGTTTCTATTCTCAATTTTATTGTAATACTCTCTTAATTATGAAGCACAAGATGTAGGAAGGCATATAGTACTTACTTGACAAATTTCCACATCTTCTTCTTTGCAACCTTGGTCAGCTAGTATTTTTTGATAGCTATCTTTGCATTGAAAAGACTGATTTGGTTCCTCCTAAGAAAATGGTACCGACTGCTCTGAATAATTAGCACCAACCTCAACCTCATACTCTTCCTCTTTCCTGCCAAGTATATGCATCATTTTGTTGATTGTATCTGTCAACATCTCTAGCTTTACCTCTGAAGAAGTTAGTTTCTCTTGAGTTGCTTTGTCCTTCCTTATTTCTTCTAACCTTTCCTCTCTTTCCATTATGTTGAATTCCACAGTAATTGCCATATTTTTCATTTCTTCTAGGTTTGAAGGGTATTTTTCTCTTATCTGGAATTCCATCTCTGGGTCAAAAGTACTTGGGTAGTGCAAGAGATCCCACCCTGAAGGTGGCTTTATCTTAGCAGGTATTGCATTGTATACCTTATTGAACCTGGCTGAAAAAGTCTTGTACTGTCTCCCCTGGTTTTATTTTTAAATTCTTGTATTCCTCTATGATGAGAACTTCATTTCCCATGATCACCCACCTATCTAGGAAGATTTGAGTGAATTGATGAAAATTGATAATGCTTGCAGCTGAAGGTCCTTAAACCAACTCTTAATTTTTCCTTGTAATGATAAGGTAAACATTCTAATACACACATCATCTTCTTCTATTTCAAAAAGGTCAAATAAATTCTCAAGATTTTGAATGTGTTCCTCAGCAGTGACTTTTGAGCTTTCTCCATCAAATCTAGGTAGTTTATTTGCAAGATTTGCAGGGAGGGCTTGGAAGATAGGAGGTAAAATCAGAGGCTTGTATCTTTTTGGGACCTTTGTGGGTATAGGTAGTGTAAAAAGATATTTATGGTTGTTTGAGGTTTCAGCAAGAGCAGGAAAGGTGGCATGAGGCTCATGTTTCACTAGGTATTCCACAGGTGAATCTGGGGTAAGCACAGGTGTATAAGTTTGCTCGTTTTGAGGCTTAGCTTTTCGAGGCTTGAGATCTTTCAATTGATAAATGTAGATCTCATATTTGTATTCTTGATCAGGCTTAAATTAGGATAGAAAATAGTTATAGATAAAAATAATAATTTCTTGAATCCAACTTAGGCCTGAGTGCTCTTTTTTTCTAGGATGACTGGTCATGTTTCAAGTTCTTCCTCCAGTGGAGTATTTAGGTCTATTGAGAGTTGTGGAGTCACCAGGTGGATGATTTCAAATATTTTAAGGTAGGTTGTTGTCCACCATTAGCAACTGAATACCAATTTGAGGATGTTTGTGGGTTTTCTGAGGTCTTAAGGATGTCTAAGATGTAATTTACTCAGAGGGTCCCACCGTGATTGCCATTATGTTAGTGTGGCGATGAGGTGGAAAATTCACTGGATTTTCTAAATCAAACTTAGGGTCTAAAGAGTCTTAAGAGGTGTTCAGGCAACTATATACTCAAAATTCCCACCGTGATCGCCATTATGTTAGCTCCCCATAATTTTATAGATTGATTGAGATACAAATGGAAAGGGGTAACATCAAACCAAGCTTTGGAATCCAAGGACCTAGCCTTCCTGGATTCAGAGAGGGATCTCTCTATTAGGTGCAAATATGTGAACTTGTTTGCTGATTAGGGTTGAATTTAGGCTAGTTATGAAATATTGGGTTTGTTGATTGTTTTTTGGTTGGGTATGATGCTTAGATAGACTAGATAGAAACAAGGAAAACTTCAAATCATTGGGAAATGGAGTCTAACAAGGTCATGATAGGTTCATTAACGGATTAGGGAGTATTGTAGGGAAAATCTAGCTTGGTTGGTGGATCTTTGAGGTTTGAAGGATCATGAGATGGACATTAATTTTAAGAAACAAATTTTCACAAAGAGCAGTAAAGAATTCTCTATCATATACTTTAACAAATGGATTTGGAAGAATCATAAGTATAGAGAGAAAATAAAAGGAAGAGAAAGCCCTAAACCCTTTGATTCAGCCTTAAAGCAGATAATTATCCAAGACAGAAATTCAAATGAAATACAGAAAAGCAAGAAACTTATTTAACTTTCAGTGATTTCATAATAAAAGACAGAAAAAATTTAAGATGCATAATAACTATAATTAGAGAAGGAGAGAAACCCTGAACATCCAAGATCATAGCTATGAAGGTCCTTTAAAACAATTAGTTAAGTAAATGCAAAGAGCAAGATTGAAACAAACTTCTTTGACAAACCTAAGTAATGATGCTTTAAATAGATGACTTCAAGAATAGTGTTATTAGTGGCAACAAGAAGTAGGGCTAGCCATAAATCATGCTGGATACCATATTTTTTAAACCATTCAAGAAATAAACAAGCTTAGGAGATCCTTAGAGAGCAAAGAAGGATTCTCTAACAAGTCCTAGTAGAAGAAAACATTAAGGCGGTGAAGAACAAACAGACCTAAGGTTCCATTAGCAAACATTTCTTAGTCTAAATTATTTGTCCTATTGCAACATAGAAATATGGAAACACAATGATAAAATAGAAAACATGAACAAAAAGAAACACTTCACCATCAACCAGGCTCATGGATCCTGCAACTAGTCCTCCTCCATCAACAACCAAACCAGGGCATTCATAAACTCCAAGACATCAAATTATTTTCAAATTCCAAGGGACTATGTATTACTTCAGAATCAGACATCAAAATCCAACCCAATACATAAGAGCCTCATGCTCTATTTATGGAGCAAGTGAGGAGGTGGAAACCATAAGAGGCTTCCAGAAACCCTAATTCTGTCATAAATGTCATTTATGTGCTTAATGACCATGCAAGGCCCAAGACACATAATAGATAAGCTAATAAATTAAAAATATCATAACATAACTCCTCAATCAAATCTAGAGTGTTTTTCCCAAGAAAATATTAAAATTCTATTTTTCCATAAATTTCTGTCTTTTGTTGACTTTTTGGCAAAAAGACAGTCTGTTTGCGAAGCGCTTATTTTGCAGAAAATAGGTTGTTTTGCAACCAAGTTTTGAACCACTTCTTGATGTCAGATTTGGCCTCGTGACGGCTCGTTATAAAGCCTGCGGACTCTGATTTCCAAAAATTCTTGTGGTTTTCTGATATTTCTCTTGTAACCCAGTAAAAAATTCAAAAACCCTCAGACTATCATTTGCGCAGCGCCAGGCCTAAAACAGAGGCAGAAAGGTGATTTGTGAAGTGTTTTTTGACCTTTTGAGGGGTCATTACTGCTCCAAATCTTCTAAAATTTGGTGTAGATGATGTGAAGGCTAGGAAAAACCCAAAAATTTCAAGCTTTCTCCTGAAGATGCTTCAGAGTTTTGCGGAGCGCCAGTGGTGCTGCGCAAACTAGGCCAAAAATTCTCAAAAAACAAAATTTTCTCCAAATTCCTTCAAAATTGGTGGAGACCTTCCTTAGATGTTTTTAGAAAAATTCTGAGAAGCCTCAGCCAAAATTCCAATTTTTTTATGCTCATTTTCCTCTTTTAGGTTTTTTACCTCAAGGAGAGCCTCCTTCAGTTTGGCACAAGCAAGCCTGCTCTTCTTTGCGTAATGCTTGGTCATTTTCTTTTGGAGAGCAAGGTGTCTATTGATCTTCTTGAAAACCTTATGCTCACTTTTGTAATGCTGAATGATGTATTATGCCAAGCCCAATTCCCTCTCTAGCTCTTTGATTATGCATCTTTGGTTTGAAGTAGCAACCTAGTGGCCATCTCCTTATCTTCATTATTACTGTCTAGGTCAATGCATTTGGGATTTTGTGTAGTTTTCTTGCCTTTCTTGCCTTTCTTACCTTTGCCCGTATTTTCCTTGACATTTTCAAGTCTTTGCGCTGATGTAGACAACAAGGTCCCTTTCCTTTTGGAGGCAGCAAACACTTGCCTTGACCCTCTTTGATATGTGCAAGTAAGAGGAGTGATGGAGGTTTTGGTGGTGTCTTCATCATGGCTATGACCTTTGGTGTTGTCATCATCTCCCTTATCTTTATCATGATCCTCTTTAGTGATTACATGCTCTGTTTGATCACTGCTTTTTTTTACCTTCAGCACCATCATCATCATCATTTTCTTCACTTCCTTCTATGCTGTCACTTTGGCCTTCAAATTTATCATTAACCTCTGCACTTGCTTCACTTTCACTTTGTTCATCATTATCACCCTCCTTTGTTTCCATATCTTCTGCCCTTGACATGGTGATTAGGATTGATGGAAAAAATAGGATTTGGAGGGGCCAAATGAAAATGGTGGTCATCTCTTCACAAATGAGTGGTGTGACGGTGGAGTACATGGCTGAGTGCCTTTGAGGTTTGATGAAGGTTTTTTTATATGAGATGCAACCACCCTAATTAACTCTCCCTCAAGTGAAAATTTTGTTCGAGGAGGCCAAAAAAAAGAGGTTTATTTTGCATTGAAGACATAGGATTTGCTCAAATTAGGGTTTAACCAAAAAATACTTGAGGAGGAAATAAATAGGCCACCTACCACTTTTTACTCTTTTGCAGGCTTTGGAGGTGACTTGGAGGTGTCTTTGAGATTTTGTGCAAGTTTTCTTGTAATTCTAGAGGAAATTCTACATTTACGCAGCCCTAGCTATTTGTGTAGTGCCACCCTCCACTTTGTGTAGCACAGTACAAAAATGCACTGTGAAAAACCCTGTTTGCGTAGCGCCATGGTCTTATTTGCACAGCGCCAGTCATTTGTGCAGCGCCATTTCGACAGAAAATGGGCCAACTTGCAGCCAAGGGTTGATTACCTTCCAGATGTTGGATTTGGGCACATGATAGTGCGTTGGAAAGATTGACTTGCCTAATTTCCAAATAGACCATTTTTTCCTTGATTGGAGTTGATTTTCTTAGTCAAAAGTTGATTTTCTTAGTCAAAAGTTGATTTTCCCAAGACTGGTCAAAAATTCCTGAATGATTGTGTAGAAATGCAGAGTGCTGGTGCAAACCACTTTTGGATGCCTTCCTCAATTCAAAATTGAGCTCATGATAGCTCATTGGAAATATATTCAAGTCTATTTTTCTTTTTATTCATCAAGAAATTCATTTGGACAATACAACTGTGAGAAAACCTGATTTTCCCAAGGTCATTCCAGCAATGCAGAAATTCTCCTATAACACCTGTAGTTTTTCCATTACTCCAAAACCATGCTACATGTGTAAAAACTGAAGGAGTTTTATCTTCTTGGCCCTATTATGGAAAAAAACCTCTCTCACGTGTTCCAAATTCATCTCGGTTTGGTCAGAAACATATTTTTAGACAAAACTGGCCCTGGGTGTGGCAAATGAGTACTTGGCCCTTGGAATGAATTCTTGGAAGATGATGGAGGCATGATGTTTATGATTTGGTATGGAATTATACTTGCTGATATGATCTATCAAATGGATCCTTTTCTCATATTCTTCTTTTCCATGGCAAACCCTAGCTTTGTTGGAAGAGGAAATTAGGGTTTGGTGTAGGGGATTTAGGACTATCTTGTAGAGGGAGGAGAATGAAGGGGTTAAGGGGTGTATAAATTCTTTGGGAAGTTTTTGGAGATAGGGATAGATGTTAGAGAGTTGGGGAAAGTGGAATTTCAAGAATTTAGTGAGGGTAAGGGGTCTAAAAGGGCAAAACACAGGCCTAGTCTCAAAAAGTGTCAAATTGTGACAATAGACTAGGTTTTGTAGAAAAATGATGATTTTGAGGGATAGGAGTGATGGGAAGTGTTTATGAAGGTATATTAAGGATATGAGGAGGCATAAGAGCATAATTATATAAGCCTTGTTAATGATTTAACCATGGAGGTCATGAAACCAAGAAAAATGCCCTTAGAAAACCCTAGATGGACAATGGAGGAGTTAGGCAAAAATAGAGGGTTGAGGCCAAAGGTGGAAAAACATAGTGATAATGAGTGGCATGAGCCCATGATAGGTCCTTTGGCAGTATTGAGCTGACCTTGACATGATAGGATGATAAGATAGTGAAAATTTTATCCTAAGGATAATGAAGGCAGTGAGATTTCTAGAACTCACAATGTTTATGAACTTTGTTTCTAGAAATCTAGGATAAGTATTTAGTCATCCATACAAAAAAAAAAATTACTGATGACTAACAATCACAATAGAGGTAGAGGGTACATGCAGAACAATGGTCTGCAACTTACTTTGGGTAGATTCTTTCTGCCTTCTTTTGATTGGTCACCCAAGTGCACAACCAAAGCTTAGGTAGAGAAATCAGACATCTATTTCCAATTGAACCGAGTTTCAGAGATGGAGGCCATTAAGATAGCAGCTTTGCACCTTGAAGGTGAAGCACATGAGTGGTGGTTTCATGGCCTATCTACATTGGGGCATGGCAGTATAACTGCTTATGAATAATTTACAGAGAAGTTGCTGGGAAGATTTTACCAAAGATATCCAGAAGCTCATTTTGTTGAGCTATATAAGCTCAAGCAGCCAGGAGATCCAGAGACTTAAATCTATGAATTCCTGAAACTTTCAGTCATGGTTCCACATCTATCTGTGGCTAGAAGAGCGTGTATGTTTTTTTATGGGATAGAAGAGCCTTTGCATAAGTTGGTATGATCCACTAGACCAACTACGCTCCAAGATGTTATTGAGAGGGTTAGATACTTGCAAAATACTTTGCCAAGGGTAAGATCCCCCCCTCAGCAAGAGTTCTCTTCTCAGTAAAAAGAGGAAGCTATGAATATTCCTCCCTCAAGAGATGACCAAGAAAAAGTGTCTCTTAGTGATGATGATGTATTCTCCAATAATGATGAGGAGGAAGAAGAAGAGTTGAAAGGAGATACTAGTGTTGTAGCACCAGGAGGAGGTCCACCAGCATCTGGAGGTGGAAATGGAGTAATTTCTCTAACTAGAGGAGCCCTTTCATCCTTGCGGGGAGTTCCAAAGCATCTAACATTAGGAGATCGAGGCACAATCCAGGAGCAGCATGTGCTGGTATTGATAGACAGTGGGACTGCCCACAATTTTATTGATGCCCAACTAGCGGAGAGGGGAGGCATACCCACCAGTGATTCTGAAGGATTTTCAATTATGGCCTCCAGGAATAAGCAGTGGGGGAAGTGTGTTCTAGTATTGATTATAACCTTGGGGACATACACACTGATAAGTCACTTATTTGTGGTCAAGACCCCTAACACCAATGTGATATTGGGTGTGCAGTGGCTGATTACACTAGGGGAGGTCACTATAGACTGGGAGGCCTTGCAGATGGAATGGATATACAAGAAGAGTGGTAATCAGTGATGGAGATAGCCACTTCTTGGATGGATTTGGGAAAGTATTGTTCTATTTTGGGTATGCTCAGTTGACACCCAATTCCATTTACTACTTCCATGTAAATGAGCAGATAGACACAGCAAGAAAGTGGTTGGGAAGCTACATGCCAAATTATGTTCATGGGAAGAAAGGAGCCAAACTGCATTGGTTCCACTTGGGCAACTATTTTCACCCCCCAACATTTCATATGGCACTTGTTAACACTGGAAAATTGTATAGCAGAAAACGACATTATTTAATGTCAAGAAAAAGGGTTTACAAGGCTGGAAGACATTACAGAATTTGGAAAGTATTTAAAAACCTCTAAGGTCTGATTAAAATCAAATTTGAACAAGTCCTAAATGCTCTTTGTGCGCATAATGCTTCGTGAAGAGCTCCTTTGCGCATTTTTTTTTCCAATATGCGCGCAATCCTGGGAATGGAAAAATGTCGCTTTCCGGCACCACACAAAGCAAAGGACAAGTGATTCCTCACTTGAAGCCGCCTAAGGAAATCCACCAACGCCTCCATAGACACTAAGTGAGCACACAATGGAATATTTGGAGCACACAAAGGAATCATACCCCTCTCTTGGGTCACCATCCACAATGTACCAAAAGAGGGAAGGGAGGATTTGAAATCTCCTATATAAGGCCACCATGAGATGACGAATTAGTGAACACATTGTTATGTGGGCCAGAATTTCCCAAGTAATACCAGCAATGTGTGAGTCGGAGTTGAAGATAGAGGGGACTTAATTATTGGCCAACAAGTTTAGTCCAACACAGTATAGAGAGAGGGAGACTGCACCAAGGCAAGCTTGGGATAAAAACATCCTTGCATCGGGACCTAGAACCCATGGTCTAGGGGCCCTTTAGCAAGAGGGTAAAGTTTCACTCTTATTACTACCAGCACTCAATAACAGGGGCCTACAGCCACCGTTCGTATTATTGTTTTTGTTTGACTCTTTTCAGAGCTCATGTTTATTTGTTTTAGTTTTAGTTTATATATGCATGTTATTTCTATATCTAGTATGCTTATTATTATAGCTTGTTCCACTAACTTGCTTGACTCCATTTCTTTTTCTTCCTGTTACCAATAACTTAAGTGGGTAGAGCACACCCCTTAAGTTGGTTTGATTTCGTACATACATGCACAAAACACACTCCAACAGGATTGGTGACTCCACTAACATTTATTACCAAGTTTATGTGGTTGTGCCCTTTTTTTGCAGAGACCTCTATCTGTGCTGTGGAGTGGAGCTGAATTTCCCCTGATTTCTCTTACAGTCCCTAGTTCACCCCAAGTGACAGACTAAAGCAGAACAATTCCAAAAAAAAATTCTTGTAAGACTTTGCGCACTTTTTCTTCCCACAAACGCGTAGGGTGCACGTTCAGAGCTAACCCACAGGCAGACAATGCACCTATTTCATCTTTTTGCGCGCAAAATACAGAATCAGCAATTTCTCCCAAGTTTTTATCTTTTCCTGCTTGAAAATTTCTTGGAAAACCCTAATACACTTGCCAGCACTGGTTGTAGTACCCCACAACTTGTTAAAGCTCACTCTTAGCTGCTTTTTGTAGTCTTAGTGTCAGTTTTACAAGTTGATTTTTGCAAAGTTCACACATAGTTTAAGTAGGGGGGGGGGAATAACTTGCATTCCGAAAAAAAATTATGTTTTGCAAATTTTGGTACTAACGCACCTAGATAACTAGCCAAAGTAAGTGGCCCAAGACCACGCATGCATAGCTAGTTTTCTTTTTTATAGTGTAAATTTTTTAGTTTAGTTCAATTTTTGCACTAGGAATTTCAAGACTAGGATTGAATTGTTTATAGAAGAGAAAGTAATCTCTGCTACCTTTGCACCCTCCGGTAATCCTAGGTAAGCATATGAATGCTCCCTATTTACAATTTTCCATCTCCTTATAGTTGGTCACATATATTAACTAGGAAAAATAGAAAGCGGCCCATTATCCACACATGTTTTTCTTTTAAGCTAGGAACAATACAACATAGTTTAAATAGGAAATTTTGTAAAGGGTCATCGAATATCCACACGTTCAAACTATGTGCTTGCCCACTTTATGCTCACACACATCCACTCACTAAGCAAAGAAAAGACACCTAAAACTAACTTAACCAAACTCATTAAATTCTCCCCACAGGGGCCACAAAAGAATTTATAGCTTAAGTTAGGATCAAGGGGGTACGCATCCAATAAGCCGCCTTGATCATACTTCATCTTCAAACATAGATTTTTTCTATTTAGGGAGATTAAAATCCACCTATCAGCCCATGGCAAAGAAAACCCGAGCGTGGCAGAGACCCATTTCAGAGGGGGTTAGGCTTAAGCGCAGTGTGGGCAGGTATCAGTCAAGGCTACCTAACTTGGCTGATACTTGGTACTGTTAGCTGACTTACCAAGAAGCCCAAGACTCGAACCCTCACGTGGGACGATGGTTCTTAGTGGAAAAAAACTAGGGCATCCTTTCCCTATAGGTGACGGTGCAGGAAAACACCAGACCCTCTACCCTTACCTTGGTGGATTTTCTTCTTCTGACTGGGGGTGTCGCCAGATCTTACGGGACATTGTGCCAGCACTCGCAAGAAATATTATCAAGGCCCAGTTACGTTTGAGTGTGTGAGGATGAATAGGTATTATAGGATTTTAAGTATCATACGCAAACAAAGAAAAACCACTTTTTTGATTTCTTGATCACATAGATTAATTTAAAGAAAATTTTATTTTATTTTTCTCTTTTTTTTATGTATGTGACAAGAAGTTTTCTTTGATCATATACTCTATCCTCTCAAATTTTTCCAAAACAAAACCTGGTTGACACCATAATTGACCCAACGAGACCTCATCAATCTAGGCGTCTTTTGGACCTCCCCCCATTACCAGGAGGGGTTTCAGGTCTTTTTCCATTTAGGCGTCAAAGACGAAATGCTGCCACCATTATTGGTTTTTCCTTTATTGGGGAATCCTTAGTTGGGAACCCTAGTCGGTCTCCCAACACCACACCATAGACCAGTCCTCCCACGACCCCTAGAGGGTAGAGGAGTTCATCCCATTCAAGAATCCAACCGAATACACAGCAGGGTACGTCGCAGACTAACCCTCTTCCTAACCATAACTTTGTGTTTTCGCACAGTGCCATGACGTCAACCTCCCAGTCACATTTCTTAGCTTCGTTGAATCTACCTGATTTAACCAAGCTAACAAATGACCCCATCACACAAAATCCTACATGGCCACCCATGCCTACAAAGCTCCCTTCAGATATTCCAAATTTCGAAGGATAACAAGCGAAAGACCCAGGTAATCATGTCATGACCTTCCACCTGTGGTGCTCATCGAACAATATCATTGATGACACTATTCAATTGAGAATATTTCAACACACTCTAATTGGAGTAGTCGCGAAGTGGTACGTGGAGCAACCCTCAGCTTCACATGGAACCTTTGGCGCCCTCGCCACCGCGTTCCTAAAATATTTTTAGTTACTCGTTCACCATGATTCCGGAATGGAATTACTAACTCATTTTAGACAAACCCCCATCATCCATACCTCGGACCATCTCCATGAATGGAGGCAGCGTCGCTGTTTATGTAAAGTTAAACTCGAAGATCGAATTCTATTTGATTTGTTCTTGAAAAATCTTACGGCATAGACTTCAAAGGATGTGGTGCAACAGAAACCCACATCTAAAGAGGACGCTATCAGAAAAACCTAGCAGCTTGAATTGATTTATATGCAGCCATGATACATATATAACATCCTGCCTAATGCCTCGTGCCTGCAAACTTATCAAGAATTTCCAGACACGTCAAACTCTGTAGATGGACTAATCGGGTCATTGACCCAAGGTTACCTAGGCAGCAGTAGTCAAAACCCTGGTTACACATACAGTTCTACCCAGAACATACCTCAACCCAGTTTTCAAATTCATCATATGCCTTAGCAAAATTTGACCAATCGGGTGCCAGCGTATCACCAGGGAGGACCTTACCCTTTGACTCAGGGGAATCAGTACACAGAAAGAAAAAAAACACTGACAGAAGAGCCTTCCTCCAATATCCAGGTGAAAACCAGGGACCGCATTATGCTCAGTCCCCAACACACGACCCACCTATGCAAACCAATGCACAGGTGAACTTTGTGCAGCCATCCCAAAACCAACCACACCAATATAACCAGGAGAACTACCCTCCTAACATGGTGAAGAAAAAATCCAAAAACAAGCCAAAAGAGAACCCTAGACAGGGGGGCAGCAACCAGCAGCACCCACCGCAATCCCAAGCTAGAGGCAACTCCAAATGGAATCAGAACCAAGAGCCAAGCAATTCCCAACGATAGAGAAAAATTCCACCTCTTTGAAAAAATCATTCTTGTTTGATATGTGGTGAGTACGGCCACTATACTCACCACTGTCCTGATCTCCCTGAGCTGAAGAAGCTACAGAGTAACCAAGGGCAAGGAGGATCTTCCCAACAACCAGTTGTGATGCAAGAACCTTTCCCCCATCAAGGGACGGTAAGCACTCAACATCAAAATATAGACAACTCCGGGAAAATTAGCCATGAAATCTACATGACTGGCGAAGATATGTTTTTCCAAACATGGAATCACAATTACGACACCCCACCAGACACCAATACGTCAGGGGCATGTACCAGTGCACCGACTTCACCTTTGACCATTTCAAATATGCCTATAGAACCATTGCTGAAAATGGCGAAGGGACCTAATAGGCAAGCAAGCAACTACTCCAAAGTGGCCCATAATTATAGTATCGTGGATGATTTAGCTTAATCTCCCATTGCTATGTCTTCTTTGGAAGTATTTCAGTCATGCCCAAAACAACGGAAAGAACTAGTTTCTGCGTTAGGCGCTATCGACCCTGCCGATACATGCCTAACAAATTTTGACTTAGATAAAGACACCCCTAGGCTTCCTTCCATGGTCACCTTCCAGATACCAGTGTTGATCCAGAATATCACAATTCAAGGATGTGTCATAGACGAGGGTGCATCCATGTGCACCATGTCAAAAAATGTTTGGCAAAAGTTAGGGTCTCCCGAACTAAAACCCTCAGTCATCACGCTTAGAGCATACGATGATCGTCTTTCAACCTCCATTGGCCTCTACCAAAACGTCTCAGCTTGCTTAGCCAGAAAGACGGTCCACATAGACATTGAAGTGTTGGACACTCATCTAGACTACAATATACTCCTTGGGCGGAGTTATATGTACACCATATCTTCCATAGCCTCCTCTATCTTTCACATCATGATGTTCCCCCACAAGGATCGCATCATTATTGTAGACCAACTGACGCACAGCGAGAAGAGACCCCTAACAAACACTAATGTAATTCTACCATATGTAGATACATCCTTGGATGCTCTCTCACGGTACGAAGAATATGGCCCCCGCCAATTCAAACCGTCGTCTGTTCTAGGGTCATTCCTAGGAGATCCTCCCATAATCCCTGAGTCATCGCCCAATGTCACAGGGGATCTGATGTTCATGATGTCCACATCAAGTGCCGAAGCTAGTCAGGACATGTACACAAGCAGTAATGGCACCGAGTCATTGGCCACGACAGACTCTCTCACTTACGCTGCCTCCCAAAACCCTTTCCTCTACCCCCCACCTGGTTTCGTCTCCGAGAAGTTTTTGGTAACACTGGTATTACCCAACATATCATTGGAAATCCCAGTTTTGTACCTTGTTCCCCCTGCAGGAATATGATCCACCGATGTTACTACCACAGGATTGAATCCCCTCAGTCCCGAGGAGGCCCCACTCATCCAAGAAACAGTCGAAACCACCCTTGCAAAGTAAATTCCAATTACAAGACCAATGATTATGGCTAAGAAAACTAAGAAAAGAGGAAAGAAGATGGTGACCCCTGCCATTCAACGGGAATCACCAGTCTATGCTATATGCAACGTAATAGGTCACCCTACCCATATCTGTCTATATCTCGATGAATTAAAACCACTCCTTGGCTCTGAGACAGACATCACAACGCCGCATTCCTATAAAAAGGAACCTACCACCAAAGGTAAAGGCAAAGCATTGTGTACCAATCGCACATGCCCTCCCTACAGCAACTATTGATCAGGTGATCATGTCCAAGAGGAAAAAAAAATGCTCAAAATTGGAACTTCTTAGAATTGGTAAAAAACTGATCGACCGGATAGTGTTCATCATTGTGATCCTAACTCCATGAATAGTACTCAAATCCGATGTCAAATGTGAAATATATTCAAGTTTTAAGTTGCACAATGACCTTCAAAACAGCACCTTTGAACTCAAAAATCATGTCATCTTCAGAAAATTTATCAATGGAAAATTTCATTTTATAATGTTTGTTTGAGGGCCTATTAGAGGGTGCCATGTGGCATGCCTAGAGGCTACCACGTGGCCCCAGGCCAAAGGTTAAAAAGGCTGTTTGAAAATTTTATGGTGGGCAGCCCCAACCCGAGCTGAACGTGTTCGAGTCAGTCAGGCACGACCCGACCTGAACGGTCACAGGTCATCAATGAAGGAAACGTATAGCAGTGAAACGGGCGGAGGTCATTTAACACGAGTAATGTTTGAACGTGAATGTGAACAAGGGTTCTGAACGCGTTAAGTCAGTCAGGCGGAGGACGACCCGACCCGAACGCGTTTCGGTCACCATGTAGTGGCCCCATTTGACAGATGAGCGGTGAAGTGAATAAGCTCCAGGGCTTAAGCCCTCATCCATAAGACCTTGCAGTGGTGCCCAAGGGCTAACCGTTCGGCAGTCATGCCGATGGTTCCGATGGAAACCTACCACATGTGACCACTCCAGTTTCATTAATACAAACTGTTGGACCGCAGTTATGTAGCGGCTTATCCGGCGGTCAGGGCGATGGTCTCATGTGACCCTGCCCCATTACACATTAAATGTTAGTGTTAACCACTCGGTTAAACTGGAGCGTGCCCCCATTTTCGGCAGCATTTTCTAAACTAGTGGAGATAACTGGAGTCATCCCAAATTTAGAGGAGTTTTTTTAGGCAAGATTGGGAAAATACTATTTTGATCATAACTTTCAGGTTACTGAACCTTTTTGGATGAAATTTTAGTGAATTTCAACTATTCTAAGCATTCTAGAGACATTGGTCAGGTTGCAGAGCCAACAGAGGTGTCTTTCAGCCATTTTTTCTTCAGAGAAGCTTGGAGAGCCATCAGGACCATGGGGTAAATGGAGCTGAATTGGACTACACTTCACTGTTTTAGGGGAAATAAGAGTCATTCTTAGCTTCTTTCCACATTCTGAATTCATTTTCACGGCTGGTTTGGTCTTTTTAGGCCTTTTTATCACTGTATTACCAATTTGAGCATCATAATATATCAAGGACATGCATGCCCATTGGGAGCCTTGGACCCAGAAGATGTAGCCGAGGAGGGGTGCACTACCTCATCATGTTGTTGTGTGTTTATGGTGAAATTATTTTGCTATGTAATTCAGATTCAAGTTGTTAAACAGTAAATTTAAACAACACTCCCTCACACTTAAATTCATAAACAGTTACCAAGAACACTTTGTTTTATTTGCAAGACCTTACAAACACTTTGCACACTTAATTTAATGGAAATGAATACTTTGAAAAATAGTACAAATACTTTCATTTTCAGATCAGTTGGTATCAGAGCTAAGGTTTACAGCCTTAGAAGCTAGATTTTTACTCAGCATTTGTTTTGTGCAAAGATATAGTTGATTGTTTGCAAGTTTTGATGCTTACTAGGCTTAAACTCAAGAGAGGTGAAGGAAACTTGGTTAGTGCACAAACTAATCCACAACCAAGAAGGGTCAGAGAACCACCTCCAAGAGCCATAGAAGCAGTTTCAAGCATGTCTTCAAGAGAGGGAGAAGCTCCAGAAGATATGGATCCCAAGGAAGAAGAACGAGTATTCCGGAAAGCTTTCTTGGATATGACTGAGATGGTGAGGATACTCTACCAAGAAAGGAATGATAGGCTTGTTGGAGAAGGGTCTAAAAACTAGAAAGGAGAGGGTTCTTCAAGAGGAAAGAAAAGTGATGGAAATTCAAAGAAAGGAAAGGAAATAGTGATCCACCATCCCCATCTTCATCCTCTTCCTCTACATCGTAATCCTCAACTTCGTTGAATCAATCTCACAAGTCTAAAACCACTGGTAAAATTCCATTTTTAAATCTTGATGTCAAATTTAAATTTCCTATGTTTAATGGTGAAGTCAATGCAGAGAAACTTGACAATTGGATCAAGCAGTTGGAATTTTATTTAAGGATACAAAACCTTCATGATGACGACACCAAGATACAGTTAGCCTCATTGAGAATGGATGGAGTAGCATTGGTATGGTGGGAAGCCAAGACCAAGGATGAAATTAAAAAACATGGTAGGATTTCTTTATCATGGGATGAATTTATTACTGCAATTAACAATCAATTTTATCCATTAGCTCATCTACAAAAGGCTATCATGAATTGGAAAAACTTTAGACAGCTTAAGGGACAAAATGTGCAAGACTACACCCAAGAGTTTAGGAGAAGAGCACTCTTATTAGGGGTAGACTTACAAAGTCAAGATAATTTTCTGAAATATATAGGTGGTTTTCATAGCTACCTTAAACATACTATCCTTATGTTCAATCCTACTAGTCTAGACAAAGTTTGTATGCAAGCTACGCATTTAGAGGCTAGAGGTAAAAACACTTTTGATGATGGTAGAAACAAGCCTTTTAAAGGGAAGAACAAAGATAAAACCTTTAAGGGAAAAGGAAAAAGGAATGCATCTATAAAACAAGAGGGTGAAAAAGTAATATGTAAACATTGTTCAAGAGAAGGCCATGAAGAGAAAAACTGTTCGAAATTGCATCCTGAAAAAAGAACTCAATTTAACAAAAACAAAGGAAAGAAGAAAACTGCAGCTACTACAACTACACCACAAGATTTAGGTGATGATTCAGGTGACGAAACCAAAATTTCAGCCATGGGTTTGTAAATTATGAAGGGAAAGGAAACTAAAACTAAGCCAAGCACTAGTACTTCAAACTGTCATGTACAAGCTCCAAATGAGGAAGAAATAATTGAATTGTTCCAGGCGAGGGTAGTCTTAAAACATACAAAAAAATGACAGACTGTTTGACAGTGGGTCACAAGAAAATCTCATATCAGAAGACTTGGTCAAATAGCTTAAACTTGAGACCATTCCACATCCAAAGCCTTATCCACTTGGGTGGATATGCAATGATTCAAACTTACAAGTCTCAAGAAAGTGCATATTGCGAGTCACCATTACTGCACACTTTATTGACACAGTTGAACTTGATGTAGTACCACTTGATGTATCAAGAATTGTTTTGGTAAGTCCTTACTTATTTGACAGGAAAGAGATCTTCCATAGCCATGAAAATAAGTATCATCTCTTTAAATATGGCAAGGATTTCATTGTTATAGCACATCACAAGAAGGCAAATATAGCGATGCTAAATGCGGGACAGGTAAAAAGGCTAGTAAATTCTAGTAAGAGTTTTGTACTTCTTATGGTTAAGCCAAAGGTTGATATGAATTGTGAGTCATTTTAAATTTGTGATTCCAAGCTTAAATCATATTTATATGATGTATTTGATGTATTTGATGCACATCATGAGATGTTTCAGGAACCAGCAAGTTTACCTCCTAAAAGGGAGATTCAACATGAAATCAATTTACATCAAGATTGTCCTCTTCATAAAATCGGCATGTATTGCATGTATATCATGGAGAATGCTGAAATAAAGAGGAAAATTAAAGACTTGTTGGAAAAAGGATTCATAAGACCAAGCACTTCGCCATGTGGGTCATCGATAGTGTTGATTCCAAAGAAAGATGGAACTTGGCGCATGTGTGTGGACTTCAGGACATTGAACAAGATAACGGTAAAGAATCGTTACCCACTTCCAAGGATAGATGATTTGTTAGATCAGTTGAAAGATGCTAAATATTTCACTAAGTTATACTTATGTAGTGGTTATCGTCACGTTAGAATTGTATAAAGTGACATTTGGAAGACAGCATTTAAAACCAAATAGGGACTCTTTGAGTGGCTTGTTATGTTGTTTGGTTTATGCAATGCACCTGCAACTTTCATGCGGGTAATGGATGATGTCTTACATCCTTTGCTTGATGATTTTTTTATTGTCTACTTAGATGACATCTTAATTTTCAGCAAGACTAGAGAAGAGCATGTCATGCATGTTAAGAAAGTACTTGATATTTTGAAGAAAAACCAGTTATTTCTTAAAATGTCAAAGTGTGAATTTGGAAAGACTTATTTGGTTTATTTGGGACACATAGTAGGAGGAGGTGCTTTGAGAATTTATCCTTCCAAGGTAGAAGCCATTGTGAATTGGCCTACTCCCAAATCCATTACAGAGGTAAGAAGTTTTTTGGGTGCAGCTCAGTATTGGAGGAAGTTTATTTCTAACTTCTTTGTCATAGTAGCTCCTAGGCATGCAATGACTAGTGTGAAGCGTGATTTCAAATGGGGAGCCAAGCAACAGAAAGCTTTTGAGTCTTTGAAAGAGAAGATAATTTCAGCTCCATTCCTTGCATTACCAAACTTGAGACAGCCATTCGAGATTCAAACTGATGCTAGTGATTACGACATGGGTGTAGTTCTCTTACAGCATGGTAAGCCTATCGCATTTCATTCTGAGACATTTAATGGTGATGTTGTAAATTATCCTACATATGATAAGGATTTTTATGTGTTGGTACAAAGTGTCAAAAAGTGGAAACACTATTTTATGGGCAAAGAAAAATTGTTCATACTACCATCAGCCTTTATAGTACTTGCAGTTGCAAAGTAAATTGCAGCAGTCACAACATTTCAGATGGATGGGTTTCCTACAAAAATTTCACTTGGTAATAAGTACAAGAAAGGTATTTACAATAAAGTTGTTGATATGCTTTCAAGGCCTATTATTAGTGCTAGTAATTTACTTAAGAATGATTCTATTGTACATGAGAGCTACATAAAACAGTATGCATTAGATGTTGATTTTAAGGATGTGTATGTTAACTTGAGTGAAGGGAATCATGTTGAGGAGAATTATTATCATTTGAATAATAATTTGATGTTTCATATGGGAAAGTTATGTATATAACAGAGGGAGAGACTAAGCATCATGAGAGAAGCTCATTCTTCTCTTATTGTTGGATATTTTAGGGTAAGCAAAACGATGGCACATTTACAGAGGTGTCATTATTAGCCTCACATGGTAGATAGTGTTTCACGTTTCATAAGAGGTTGTTCATTATGTGCTACAAGAAAGCCTAGCAATAGGAAGCTTGGTTTATATATGCCATTTCCGCTACCTTATAGACCATGGGAAAGTGTTTCTATGGATTTTGTTGGAGGTCTACCATTATCTAGAAAGCAGCATGATTATCTTTATGTAGTAGTTGATCGATTCAACAATATGTGTATTCTTATGCCATGTAAGAAATCTATAACTGTTGAACAAACTGCTGATTTATATTTTAAACATGTATGGGTTCATTATGGCTTACCTACTTCTATTGTTACTGACATGGATTCCAGATTTGTTGGGAATTTTTGGTCCAATATATGGAAGATGATGGACACCAACTTGAAGAAGAGTATTTATTTCCATCCACAAACAAATGGCCAAACAGAGGTAGTGAACAGAACCATTGTACATATTTTGAGAGGTTATTGCAGCAAGCATCCCAAGCTTTGGGATGAGCACTTGCATTACATTCATCATGCTTACAACTAAGCCAAGCACTCTTCTATAAATACTTCACCTTTTGAAGCTTGATTTGGGTATTTTCCTAAGTCACCTTTATATTTCATTCTTGAGAAGGATGTGGCCATTGATGGGCATATTGACATTGAAAAATCTCGCATGTTCATTGAAATAATTCAGCTCATACATCACCAGGTTCAAGAACAGCTTGAAAAAATTAAAGGCAAGTACAAGGAGAGGCATGATAAGCACAGAGTTGATCATAAGTTTCAAGAAGGGGATGAGGTATCGCTGCATATTAGTAAGGAAAGAATGCAAGGAGAAGGTAAAAATATGAAGCCTATTCGTTATGGTCCATTCAAGATCCTTAAACAAGTTGGAAATAATGCTTTTCAATTAGATTTTCCTTCATATATGCAATTGTATTCTGTTTTGAATGTGGAAAACTTACATTTGTATGAACCTCCTTTAATTGATGATTTTGAAAGTGACATTCAGCTGCCATCCATAGAGGATTTCTCACCAGAATTTTTGGATGAGTTGAAAGAGGACGCTATCCTTGACAGAAGGACATGCACTTCGAGGAGGGGAAATGTTGATTATGTTCGGGTTGGTCTTAAAGGCAACAAACCAAGTAGGGAAAAGTGGATTGAGGTGGAAAAGGTGAGGGACCTGTACCCTAATATTCTTAACAAGTAATTGAAGGCTTTTGGGGTCCAAAATCTTCCCAATGGGGAGCTGTGATCAGGTGATCATGTCCAAGAGGAAAAAAAAATGCTCGAAATTGGAACTGCTTAAAATTGGTAAAAAAATTGATCTACCGAATAGTGTTCATCATTGTGATCCTAATTCCATGAACGGCACTCAAATCCGATGTCAGATGTGAAATATATTCAAGTTTTAAGTTGCACAATGACCTTCAAAACAACACCTTTGAACTCAAAAATCATGTCATCTTCAGAAAATTTATCAATGACAAATATCATTTTTTAATGGTTGTTTGAGGGCCTGTCAAAGGGTGCCATGTGACCTGCCCGGAGGCTGCCACGTGGCCCTAGACCAAAGGTTAAAAAGGTTGCTTGAAAATTTTATGGTGGGAAACCCCGACCCAAGCTGAACGCGTTCGAGTCAGTCGAGCACGACCCAACCCGAATGGTCACGGGTCACCAGTGAACGCAACGTGCAGCAGTGAAATGGGAGGAGGTCATTGAACACAGGTAATGTTTGAATGTGAACGTGAACGAGGGTTCTAAACGCATCAAGTCAGTTGGGCAGAGGATGACCCGACCCGAATGCGTTTGGGTCACCATGTAGCGGCCCCCGTTTGACAGATGAGCAATGAAGTGGATAAGCTCCAGGGCTTAAGCCCTCGTCCATAAGACCTTGCAACAGTTCCCAAGGGCTAACCATCCGGCGGTCATGCCGACGATTCCAGCGGAAACCTACCACATATGACCACTCCAGTTTCATTAATACAAATTGTTGGACCGCAGTTATGTAGCGGCTTATCTGGTGGTCAGGGTGATGGTCTCATGTGACCCAGCCCCATTACACATTAAATGTTAGCATTAACCGCCCAGTTAAACTGGAGTGTGCCCCCATTTTCAGTGGCATTTGCTAAACTAGTGGAGATAACTAAGTCATCCCAAATTTAGAGGAGTTTTTTTAGGCAAGATTGGGCAAATATTGTTTTGATCATAACTTTCAGGTTACTGAACCTTTTTGGACGAAATTTTAGTGAATTTTGACTATTCTGAGCAATCTGGAGCCATTGGGATAGGTTGTAGAGCCAACAGAGGTGTAATTTAGGCATTTTTTCTTCAGAGAAGCTTGGAGAGCCATCAGGGCCATGGGGGAAATGGCACTGCATTAGACTACACTTCACTTTTTTAGGTGAAATAAGAGTCATTCTTAGCTTCTTTCTACTTTCTGGATTCATTTTCACAGCTAGTTTGGTCTGTTTAGGAATTTTTCTCACTATATTACCAATTTTAGTATCATAATATATCAAGGACATGCCCATTGGGATCCTTGGACCTGGTAGATGCAGCCCAAGAGGGGTGAACTGCCTCATCATGTTGTTGTGTGTTTATGGTGAAATTATTCTGCTATGTAATTCAGTTTCAAGTTTTTAAACAATAAATTTAAACAACACTCCCTCACACTTAAATTCATAAATAGTTACCAAGAACACTTTGTTTTATTTGCAAGACCTTACAAACACTTTGCACACTTAATTTAATGGAAATGAATACTTTGAACAGCAGTACAAATACTTTCATTTTCAGATCAACTATGGACACTATACCCACCATTTCCCAGAGATCCCACAATATAGGGATGTTTTACATGCCATCGAGCAGTCCTATCAAGAGGATCCCTCCACCCAGGCATCCAGAAATGAACCTCGTACCATCCTATACCTATAGGAGGAACAGCGAAGGGCACAAGAAAGACCCCCAGTCATACCCATTATACGTTGCACGCTATACGATGAACGTGGTCACTTCCTCGAAGAGTGCATAGCCCTGGAACTCATCCATAGATTGTATCCTATAGAAATGGTTTACTACATTGGATTATGGGCAACACAATTCACAATTTCGTTATGTGCCGATAATCACCTTTTGAAGAATTGTCACTATATCCCCCGATTCCGGCTAGCTCTCGATAGCTTACGCTCCACCATAGTCTACCTCTCCCAAGAAGATAACATGGATGCAGAGTCCATGGACAGCCCCACAACCCAAGAATATGTGACGAGCATATCCATCATGTTAGTGTTAGTCTAAAAGCGACCAATTAGGGAACCCCTAGTTACCCCTAACCGTTTGCTACAGAGAAGACCAACATGCACGTTATGCAAAATGCCCAATCATGTGGTTGCCACTTGTCCTGATTTAGCAGCATTACGACGTTGGTTCCCCGCCATACCTCAAACTGAGCACAGTGGAACCCCCATGTCAAGGATATTCTTCTTAATATGTCAAGGCAATCATTATGAGCGGCACTGTACTTATGCCTGGAAACTTCGTCCTACCATCGACATGATTCATACCATAGAGAAGATATAGGACGACCTTCGAGAATGGCATAAAAAGTACATCGTCGGGTCAAAATCCCCAACCCCGCAGTGGCATAATAGCCAAGCTAAGACAACACACATGACCCCGGCCAAGGCAAGGATAACATGTGGACTATGCAACCTAAAAGACCACCAGTTCAACTAGTGCAGAGAACTGAAGCACCTTGAAAATAGCTTTCATATAGTCTCTTCTCTCCCTCAGAAACTTCTCTCTAACCAAGAGAAAATCACACGTACCTATTTCTGTATTTGTTCACACTTTCACCATACGATTAAATGTGTGCATCTCCCCAAGCTAAGAGCGGCAAGAGCAGTGCTAAGTCTACACTCCCCCAAAGAGGTAGACACACCCAAGCCAACAATATGGAAATGGAAATAGAAGACAACCTCTTCTACGACAAACCCTTTCCAAGCAACGAGTAGTATAGAATATCACACAATCTACTCTGTTGGCACAGTGATACCATGAACTATCTGCACTGGCCAAAATCACACACCAGAGGTATGCCCGCTAATGGAAATAGTCAAGCACCTCTGCGGCAAGCACAATTTCCACCTACCAGAAATTGACCATCCTAGAGGGGAACTCAACCTTGCGCTCACGCAGAATCCCACTACAAAGATTCTTCCCCCACCAAACATCGATGACACAATCCACCATATACGATTTGTATCATCATATATCGGAAATAGGATTGCAGCCGCCCCCACATCACAGGATTTCCACCATAATCTTGTTGTAAAAAATCAAGGTACCTTATGCTTCTATGTTGATTTCCGCAAGATCCCAAATTTACATGCCGCCATCAGACTCCTTGATGATACCCAGCCTCTAGAACAGTGCCTAGTACAACTAGAGCTTGTTGAAGAAATTCGACGAAAGTCGCTACAACACAGCGAGGCCCACAAGAAAAGGGTAAAAGCATCATTCAACTGCCACATCAACCCTCGCTCGTTCACCGAGGGCAAGCTAGTCCACTGCTATGATGTCGCAAAAGAATCCCTAGGGCCAGGAAAGTATGAAACCTTGTGGAAAGGACCATACATCATCAAACATTGCCTCCGACAAGGGGCATACATCTTGACAGAACTAGACGAGACATGCCTCATCAACCCCGTCAACGGCCTTTACCTCAAGAATTTCTACCCATAAGGGCCAAAATGGCCCTTCCCTAGAGTGAACGTACACAACCCCAACCACTAAATATTTTTGACCAAAATACTTATTTAAAAGCGCTCAAAGTGTCACCATGGATCACCAACCTGAACCGTATTTTGGATTTGCTGATGGAGCATCAAGATGGTCTCAAATTTTAGCTACAGCTGCCTGGGTCATCTACCACCCTAATCGATCGCCACTCTACTCAAATGGTGTGTGCATCGGCTCAGCAACAAAAAATCAGACTGAATAGGACACCGTCATCAGACTTATGTGTGATGCCCTCCATCAGGGCATATGCCATATGCATATCTACCTCAATTCCCAGTTATTAGTGTCGCAGTTAAACCAAAAATTTGAGACAATAGATACACATCTGTTTAGAAAATATTTGCGTGCAAAAAGATTAAGCAGACAATTTGACTATATCACACTCACACATGTACTAAGGAGTCAAAACCAAACAAATGATCACATTGCTAACAATATCCTAAACTAGAATGCATATTAAATAAAACATCATACATAAAAAACCAAAAATATAGATATCCATCAGCATAACATCATACATAAACCGAAACAGGGGACACAACATGTAGAACTACAAAAAATATCTCTCATATATATATATATATATATATCACAATGTATATGTCTAAGTACAAAAATAGTGTCACTGGCCCAACTGCCAGCCCAAAGATACAATATTCATCAAAAATAAGGGAAGCATCCTCATAATGGGTGCTTTCCCTATGTATAAGTATACTTTAGGGTGGTGCCCCCTTAGGAGGGGCACCTGGACCCACAACCGCTCCCTGTGCCACCACTGGAGCTGTCGTCCTAACCGATATCGCTACCCGACATAGAACGGGTCGATACTCCCTCTCATGGGCCATCACAGTCTCCAACCAAACCTCCTTGAAATCATCCATAAATCCTCGACTAGGCACCCCCTAGATCAAGCAGTCCACTTGACCCTAGGCATCCTCAAGAGCTGACACCAAAGCAGTCAGCTCCTCGATACAAGCCTCCGCCGTATCCATGTGTGCTACTGCTGCATCAACACGAGCTCGCTCAGCTGTAGCCTCCATAGTGGCCTAGCTGATGCCCTCCCCTGAAGAGCTAGCACCACCACCAGGTCCCCCAGCAGCACCTCCTCCCTGAACACCCCTAGGTCATTGTGGAGGATCATGGCCAACAAACCGAGCCACGGGGTGACCCACTTTGCCAACATATGCAAGAGTAACCAAAATGATGTCAGTGTCTCTAGAAAAACATATATACTCAAATAAATGAAGAAAACATACACAACATACCTGTAGGCCCCCAAGCATAAACAAAAGGGAGACCCATGAATGGATCCCCCCGGAAGTCCATCCCCGCATATGGGAATGGCAATAACATCTGTGGGTTGGCCTCGAATTAGGCCTCTGTCGTGGCGTTCTAATAATGCCCCACCATGCCACCACCACCTCACGGCATCACCAGAGCCCACCTCCTCATACAAGGCTCCCGTGGCCCCCCAAGAGGCACCGCCACTACTAACCTCAGCAACACTACCCTCTCGTACATAATGTTTCACAACATACTGGCATACACAAACAACTTAGATCCATTATGGACCTTGTTGAGTTGTGACACCATGTCGTCATAGCAGAAATGGGAAAAGTCGTAAAAATGTCAGGGCCTCAACTGGTGCAGTACTCCAACCTGTGGGCTGGATGCTCGATGCAGAGCCGACAACCTTTCCAATCACATAATCACTGCTAGAGCACATCGCTCTGCCAAATCTATCACGGATGCAATGCTGATGTTCCCCTTAATAAGAGGCACCCCACCACAGTGGCGTCTCTGAAACCTCTCTAGATCCACCTTCCCAGGAGGGAGTGGATATCTCAGCGACTCACCATGAGGTAGTAACCCAGTCACAAAATACACATCTGTCTCGGGATGGATGACCAGGTTTGTCCCCCGCGACATGAACCTATTGTGCCTCCTGCGCCAATGATCAGGAGCTCAAGTCTGAGCTATGGAAAAAGCTCAAAATTGAAAGTTTTCAAAATCACTTGAAACCTGAATGATCGGATAGGCCTCGGTGATACGATCCTGACGATGTGAATGGCACTCAAATCTGACACTGTATGTGAAAGTTATTCAAGTTTGAAAATTCACAATTTCATGCAAAAGACCAATTTGACCAAGGTTGACTTTGATTAAAAAAAATATTAAAAAAAGAATATTCCAAGGAATATTCCTAGAATATTCCTCAAAATATTCCCTAGAATATTCCTCAAAATATTCCACTTGGTCCAATCATCATTTGACAAGTGGCAGCGTGAGATTGCACATTGGTTTGACTGTGGTTTTGTTGGCCAATCATGGGGTGCCATGTGGCAAGCTCGAAGGCCGCCACATGGCCACAGGCCGGTGGTTTAATGGTCATTGAAAAATATTTATGACTCCACAAGATTCGAACCGCGAACCTCACGCGAACAAGGCACAAGCGGTTACTGTTGGACCACAAGTTAGTTCTTAACATATGTATGTCATTGCATATACATAAAGTTTGAATATCATATGGTTGGGGCGAAAAGGGGGCCAGACCCTAAGGGCCAACCCCCTATCCATAAGACTAGGGCTCGGAACCATAGGTCTAACCGAGTGCATAAATGTTAAACCCCAACAGTTATGCCTTATAGTTAGTGCATTCACATGAAATTTCGGTGGAGGTTCCGTGAGGATTAATGCTACGGTTTGAAAACCGTTAACTCCACGGTTATGACGACAGTGATGAAGTTGGTCCATGTGACCACTACCACCTAGAATTTAACATGAAAACTAACGGCTCCAACCATTTTAGTGCAAATCATCCTTTTTCGGCCAGTTGGCCAAATTTATCAGTGCTAACTCCAGTTCTCCCACATTTAGTGGGATTTTTAATTAACATTGGAAAAAATATTGTTTTGGTCATAACTTCTGATAGGGAGAACATTTTTGAATGAATTTTTTTTCTATTTCAGGTATTCAGAGGATTATGGATCCATTTTAATAGGTTGCAGAGCCATTGGAGTTAATCTTCAGCCCCTTTTGCTTCAGGAAAGCAATGAGAGCCATCAGGGCCAAGAGGGAGTTGGAGTTGTTTTGGGGTATGCTTAACCATTTGAGGTGAACCAAAAGTCAATTTCGACTATTTTTAGTATTCTAGAGCCATTGGGATAGGTTCTAGAGGTATTATAGGTGTTCTATAGCCATTTTAGCTTCAAGGAAGCTTGGAGAACCACCAGGGCCATTGGGGAAATGGAGTTATCTGGAGTTGTACCTCAATGTTTGAGGTGATCCAAAAACCATTATTAGCTAATTTCGACCTTATAAACCTCATGGAAGAGGTTTCAGAACTGTTTGAGGACTTATACAGCATGAAAAGCTTCAGAGGAGTTCAAAGATCCATCAGGGCCTTATTGAAGAAGTCATTGTTTATGGTAATTCTACATTGTTTAGTGAATTTGGAAAGGCATTCTTAGCTTTTTCATGTCTTCTAAATCAGTATTTTCATTCATATTTGTCTATTGAGACACTTTTAAACTTGTATTATCATTTTGAAGCATTTTAATACAAGAGGACAAGCTCATTGGGAGGCTTGATCCAACAGACGTAGCCCAGGAGGGGTGAACTGTTCACCAAACATTTGTGTTATGCTATGCTGAAGTTATCTTGATGTAAATTTCTGATTTAATACGTTAAAAATAAAATTAAAGTAACTTTCCCTTATACATAAACTCATAAACAGTTACCAAAAACACATTGTTTAATCAGCCAGACATGGAGAATTTTGCACGCATTTAATTAATGAAAATGGATACCTTGCACACATTTTCAAGTACTTCCGTTTTCATATCAGATGGTATCAGAGCATAGGTTGAGTTTTGGTTAAGCTTAGGTTGAGCTTAATTTGAGCATTTGTCTTTGTGCAAAAGGTGTTAAAATAGTGTAAAATATTGACTATTTTATTGGTTGCAAAATGGTTGATTGTATGAGTTTGCTTGAGTTGAAAAGATAGCTGTTGATAGCTATGTCTTGGAAAGGGAAAAAGAGTTGTAGATTATTTCCTTACCCCCAAATTACATCAAGATTATCATTAGTGTTTGCTACAAAATTTATTGGAGTTTGTGTTTTATGGTTGCTTGAATAAGAAGGGGTCTTTACGGACATTTGGTTAAAAGCTTGTCATTTGTTGGAAAGATTGGAGAACTTTTCTTTGGAAGTTCCTTTCGTTAATTTGACCATTACATAATGTCAAATTCTTCTACAAGTGAGGTTTCCTCCTTCACGAAATTATTCAATGATGACATGAAGAATGAGTTCATTAAGGTGAAGGACATTGTGCAGATTCTCTTGAGGATCAAAGAGAAAGTGTTAAGCTTCATGCACAATTGTTGGCTATGAAGGATGAGAATGAAGAAATTCTCCAAAGGTTGCATCACATGGAGAAAAAAATCCTTCAAGCTCAAGAAGCTTTTTCCAAGAACAAGCGTGAGGAAGAGGTAAACCATTCCAACTTGTCTTCAATTTCCTCAATTGAAAAGTGTGTTGGTTCTTTTGAAAAACATACGAGGGTCATACGGTCCAAATTAATGTTTAAGATGGTCTATCATGAAGGAAAAGGTTTGGGAAATCATGCATAAGGAATGGTTGACCCTATTTCAGTTATGGAGCAACCCAAGAATATTGGTCTTGGTTATGTGCAGTTTAATGGCGAAGACTCCAAATCCTTGAATGCATGTGATGCAAATTTAAAGAGAACCTTTATTCCAAGTTCTAAAATGCATATATGTCAAAATTGTTCTAAGGATTATCTCCATTGTTTTAAGCCTTCATTGCAGCAAGTAGAGGGTAAACATGCCGCTTATGGCGAGCATTCAAGTTCAAACAGTTTTCAAGACAAGAACTGTGATGTAAGTCTGAAAAAGAAAGTTGTCTCCTCTACTAGTTCATCATCTTTCGAAGACAAAAAGGATGGAAATTCCATGCAGCAAAAGAGGTATAATTATTCACATGATAAATTTGATTATGTTTCAGCAAATAATGATAATTTTTCTTGTTCAAATGAAATAAATTTTTGTTGCACATTTTTTGGTGGATTTAACCATGTTGCTTCAAGATGCTAGTTGAAAAAGAAAGCACACAGGAAGCAGAAGAGGCAAAGAAAACTTTCACAAAAATTTTTTAAGAGTTGCACATTTTGTCAAAATAAGGGACATGATGTCTCTCATTTTTGGACTTTGCATCCAACAAATCGTCCAAAGCACATGCAGCTAGATGAGAAAAAGTTTGGCACAAGTGGATCTATGGATTCCATGATCGATGTGGAAATGGAATATTCACATGTAGAAATGTTGCAGCAGGAAAAGAAGCCATGGAGTTGGCTTGGTAGGAAGTGGATTAACTTCTTAATGCAGTAAGTCATACTCATTTTGTACATGCAAATTTCAGATTTTGTATGCATGTATTTCAGTTGAACAGTTGATGCAAGATCGCATGTAAAAGCAATTTTAGTTGAAGGAATTTCTTTGCTGTTGCAAAATTTCACCATGGAGGTGTAAAAGATGAGTATGATACTCACTTATATTGTAGCAATGTCTTTTATTTCAGCTCTTAGTCACCCACATGTTTTTTTGGATGATGTACTTGATGGTATTTGAAAAGAAGAGTTGAATTTGCACATGTAGTATAAAGGTTGTATGTGTAAATAGCGAACTGTAAATAGTTCATTGTACATGATACATACAAATGTGTTTGTCAAGATGTATCTTGTTGTTTATCAACGTCTGTTGATTGTGTCACACATGTTTGTCAACTTGTGTCGATTGTGGGCACACTTTTTATATTGATGATTGTGTCAATTGTAAGCACATTTCAGGTCAACTTGTTGTTGATGTCGTATGTTGCACAAGGTGCCTTTGGTGTCGATTGGTGCAGAAAACGAAGTGTTGGTGAAAAGTCGTGCAAGATTCCATGAGATGGAAAGGCATGCAAGCAAAGAGGGCACAAAGCTCAGCAAGGGTCATTGCTAGTTTCAGAATGGCAGATTGGTATGGCAAGAAAACTTGGTCAGGATTCGGCACAAGTACATGGCTCATTTAGCAAAAATTCGCCATGAGGACAGTTGGCAAGTCAGGAAAAATTTTTAGAGGCTGAAGAGAAGAGGATGTTTTTATTCTCTCATTTGTTGTACTACAGTTCAGTTTCATCATTTCGATGAGCTTTTGGGGTCCAAAAGCTTCTCATTTGGGAGGTGTGATCAGGAGCTCAAGTCTGAGATATGGAAAAAGCTCAAAATTGAAAGTGTTCAAAATAACTTGAAACCTGAACGATTGGATAGGCCTCGGTGATACAATCTTGATGCCGTGAACGACACTCAAATCCGACACTATATGTGCAAGTTATTCAAGTTTGAAAATTCACAATTTCATGCAAAAGACTAGTTTGACCAGGTTTGACTTTGATTTTAAAAAAATATTAAAAAAAAGAATATTCCAAGGAATATTCCTCAAAATATTCTCTAGAATATTCCACCTGGGCCAATCATCATTTGACAAGTGGTAGCATGGGATTGGACATTGGTTTGATTGTGGTTTTGTTGGCCAATCATGGGGTGCCACGTGGCAAGCCCGAAGGCCGCCACGTGGCCCTAGGCCGGTGGTTTAATGGTCGTTGCAAAATATTTATGAATCCATGGGAGTCGAACCGCGGACCTCCCGCAAACAAGGCACAAGCGCTTACTGTTGGACCGCAAGTTAGTTCTTAACATATGTATGTCATTACATATATATAAAGTTTGAATATCATATGGTTGGGGCGGAAAGGGGGCCAACCCCCTATCGATAAGACCAGGGCTCGAAACCACAGGTCTAACCCAGTGGATAAACGTTAAAACCCGACAGTTATGCCTTAAAATTAGTGCGTTCACATGAAAGTTCGGTAGAGGTTCCGTGATGATTAATGCTACGGTTTGAAAACCATTAACTCCACAGTTATGACGGCGGTGATGAAGTTGGTCCATGTGACCACTACCACCTAGAATTTAACATGACAACTAATGGCTCTGAATATTTTAGCGCCAATCCTCCTTTTTCGGCCAGTTGGCCAAATTTATCGGTGCTAACTCCAATTCTCCCACATTTAGTGGGATTTTTAATTAACATTGGAAAAATAATGTTTTGGTCATAACTTCTGATAAGGAGAACCTTTTTGGACAAATTTTTTTTTTATTTCAGGTATTTAGAGGATTTTGGATCCATTTTAATAGGTTTCAGAGCCATTGGAGTTTATCTTCATCCCATTTTGCTTCAGGGAAGCAATGAGAGCCATCAGGGCCAAGAGGGAGTTAGAGCTATTTTGGGCTATGCTTAACCATTTGAGGTGAAAAAAAAGTCAATTTCGACTATTTTCAGCATTCCAGAGCCATTGGGATAGGTTCCAGAGGTATTAGAGGTGTTCTACAGCCATTTTAGCTTCAGGGAAGCTTGGAGAGCCACTAGGGCCATTGGGGAAATGGATTTATCTGGAGTTGTACCTCAATGTTTGAGGTGATCCAAAAACCATTTTCAGCTAATTTCGACCTTATGAACCTAATGGAAGAGGTTTCAGAACTATTTGAGGACTTATAAAGCATGAAAAGCTTCAAAGGAGTTCAAAGAGACATCAGGGCCTTATTGAAGAAGTCACTGTTTATGGTAATTCTTCACTGTTTAGTGAATTTGGAAAGGCATTCTTAGCTTTTTCATGTCCTCTGAATAAATATTTGCATTTAGATTTGTCTATTGAGACACTTTTAAACTTGTATTAGCATTTTGAAGCATTTTAATACAAGAGTACAAGCTTATTTTGGGAGGCTTGATCCAGCAGACGTAGCCCAGGAGGGGTGAACTGCTCACCAAACATTTTTGTTATGCTATGCTGAAGTTATCTTGCTATAAATTTCTGATTTAATATGTTAAACAGCAAATTAAAGTAACTTTCCCTTACACATAAACTCATAAAAATTTACCAAAACACACACTGTTTAACCAGCCAAACATGGAGAATTTTTCACACATTTAATTAATGAAAATGGATAGCTTGCACACATTTTCAAGTACTTCCATTTTCAAATCATCCAGTGTTAGATCAAGTAGCATAGCAATCGGTCCTGCGATTGAAGAAGCTTATTCTCCATGAACTTCAGTAGCCCCCATTGCGCCAGCTGACGACATGCCCCGGCATCAGCAACCAATGCAGTTCAGAGCTCAGGCCAATCTCGCTCCCTCCATAATAACCTATCATCAAAACAGACCCATCAGTACAGAAAAAACACAAAAATAGGAAAAAACCAAAATATTTTTCACCTCAGCTTTGCGCGCCTGTATTTTGCACAAGCACGCTTAAGGAACACCAAAAAATGGGAAGAGAGTGCTTTAGCATGCTTATCCCCCGAAAATGTGCACAAATAGAGCACACCTTTTCCTGGATCTCCCGCAAAATCTAGGGAAAAAAATCACCCAAAATCCATACAAACCCAGTCTGTACGGACCCCGGCACCATAAAATTGAAAAAAATAAAGTGCAGGACATCATGGAGGTTACGTGGGCATGATATCGTTAATCCTTGGTGCTCAAGCTGACCGCAATGACAAGAACTGCTACACAGAAGCCTCTGACCTCTCAAAAAATCAGCAAGTACAAATGAATTGAATTAGGGCCATATTCACCTATATATCACCCTTTTCAAAAAATTGGGAGGGCCACAACGAGATATCAGAAGGTCTATTCTCCGAACTATAAGTTGCATCGCGACCAAAACTCCATGATGAACATAGGCGATTCCACACAATTGCACTCCCAAAAAAATTTATTTTTCTGCGCCGGAAGATATGCCGTCTCTCATCTTATTTTTTAAATCTCATGACTTTCAATAATATTTGATAAAGAAGATGCTTTCACTTGAGGTAGTTGTTTTTGTAGGAAAAGCTCGCAAACCATCCACAACGCCATCTACTAAAAGTTCCAGAGCAGGTATCATTCTACCCCCATCATGATAGAGTCCCAGTCAACTCTGCATATCCTAAAATCATTTCTCCATCAAAAATTAATCGTAGGGTCCTCATATCCAACCATGTTTATCATCACCTCACCCTGCACATGATAAAAATCCTCGTTGGTCGGTAGAGCTTCCCCTCCATGGAACTCATCACCCACAGTAGACCATATAGCACAGAAAAAGTGACTCCATGGCCATACCACTTTAGTCTAGGAAGCACCTCGTGCCCATCCATTTACCATGCATAAGGTCAATTTTACCATAAAAGCTAAAAAACCCTTCCCGGATGATCAGGTTGTACAAGCAGATCAAAAGTGCATTCCGCACCTCACATTTGGTCCACCAGCATAATCCCATCTGCAATACTTTTTCATCCGCTTCATCAACCCCGCACATGAGACCAACCAATGGGACCCCCACTCTCAGAAAAACACCTTCCTCACAACATCAGTGAGCGAATGCTTTCATGTTTTGGGGTACCTGTCTCTCTTTTTTGTACAAACCAAACCCCATTATTTTATTCTTTTGGTAAGTGTACAAAAACCCCGAACGGTGCACTACGTCCTTCACCCTCCATCCATCTGTCTCTCCCATGGCAGCAGTCCCTGAAAACCCTTGGTCGGAGTATTACACCCCCACGCACAAGCCACCATGACATTCATAGCTATTTTATACCCGCCATGGAAGTCCTACTGACTCCAGGGATTGTTAGAAAATTATATATTATGGAGCAATGAAACACATAAAATATGCGGAAAATACAAGCACACAAAACACATAAAACCAGAGAGACACAGATATACGTGGGTCACCCAGTTTGGGCTACATCCACCCCGAACAGCCAGTCCTTCCTTTCTATTATCTAGCAAAAATGAAGAGACAAAACCTACAGCAGATCTGCTGTAATATCCTCTGTTCTCTCTCACAGTCTCCCTCTCTATTTCTCACTCCGAGAATACACACACAATACACAGCCGCAATACAATACCCTCATATATACAAGCGGGTTGCCTTCTAGGGCAAAAAACCCTAATCTAAACATAACTTCCACCGTCAGATCATTTTCCTAATGAACAGCCCAGATTGACTAGAAATTACTATACTTTTACAAGGAAATTTTACATTTGTTTTTAACTTCGGGGGCACTGCCCCCGAAAACCCCCGCCAAGGGGAGGCTCTAAAAAGCACTGCCACCCCCCCTGGACCCCCCACGGCAGCGATTAATTTCGGGCGGCGTTGCCGCCCCTTTGAAGGTATAGGGGTTCAATGTTGTGATACAAAGTAAACAAGATAATCAGGCTCCACACCCAACAATCTCCCACTTGGAGACTGATTGTAGCAACTCCACCGCTGCTTCATTTGCTGGATAATGACTCCTCTTTGGACCTGGCTATTCCTCATCTTCATCGTCATCCTTGAAGACCAATTGAAACTGAGCACATTCTCAGTTTCTCCCTGGTTACAACTTTTGTTAGCATATTTGCAGGATTCTGGCTAGTGTGTATCTTTTCCAGCTTCAACTCTCCATCTTCCAATACTGACCGTATGAAATGGTACTTGAGATGTATGTGTTTAGTCCTGGAATGAAATGCTGAGTTCTTTGCAAGATGAATAGCACTTTGGCTATCACTGTATAGCGTTCCCATATCATGCTTCTTACCCAATTCATCCATAAACCTTTGTAACCAAATCATTTCTTTACTAGCCTCTGTAGCAGCAACATACTCTGCTTCTGTTGTTGAAAGTGCAACAACACTTTGGATTTTTGAAACTCAACTGACAGTTGTTCCACCTACAATAAATACATATCCTGTAGTGCTCCTCCTGTTATCTCTGTCACCTGCCATATCTGCATCAACATATCCCTGTAGAGCAATGTTTGAACCACCAAAGCATAATGCTTAATTTGTGGTACCTCTCAAATATCTGAGAATCCATTTTACTACCATCCAATGTTATTTTCCTGGATTGTTCATGTACCTACTTACAACTCCCACTACATGTGCAATATCAGGCCTTGTGCAGACCATTGCATACATTAAGCTTCCAACTGCTGATGCATATGGAACTTTAGACATATAATCCATGTCTTCTTGGGTCTTTGGGCACATCTCCTTACTAAGTTTGAAATGGCTAGCAAAAGGTGTACTAACCGGTTTTGCATTCAGCATATTAAATCTTTTCAACACCTTTTCTATGTACTCATTCTGAGACAGTGTTAATTTGCAATTTTTCCTGTCTCTAGTTATCCTCATACCAAGGATTTGTTTTGCAGCTCCCAAATCCTTCATTGCAAATGAATTTGCCAATTTTCTTTTGAGCACATTTATTTCCTGCATGTTAGACCCCGCAACAAGCATGTCATCTACATACAATAACAATATAATATAGCTGCCATCATTTTTCCTTTTTAGATAAACACAATGATCAGAGTGACATCTAGTATAACCTTGTTCAGACATAAACTTGTCAAATTTTAGATACCACTACCTTGGAGCCTGTTTTAAGCCATACAAGCTCTTCTTTAACCTCCACACCAATTTTTCTTTCCCTTTTACCTCATATCCTTCTGGTTGCTGCATGTATATCTCTTCCTCCAAATCTCCATGGAGAAATGTTGTCTTTACATCTAACTGTTTAAGATGTAAATCTTCCGCTGCTACAAGACTTAAGATAGTTCTGATTGAAGTCATCTTAACAACAGGAGAAAATATTTCATCAAAATCAATACCTTTCTTCTGTGCAAACCCCTTCACCACAAGTCTAGCTTTGTACCTCCGTTTTCCTCCATCTTCTTCCTTCAGCCTGTAAACCCATTTATTCTGCAATGTAGTTTTACCTGTAGGCAACCTTACTAAGTCGTAAGTCTGCTTATGCATTAAGGAGTCCATCTCTTCTTCCATGGCTAGCTCCCACTTCTTCCTGCTTTCAACCTGCATTGCTTCTTCATAACATTCAAGTTCACCAGAATCAGTCAACAATAAATAATATAATGAAGGAGAGTATCGTTCAGGGGGTCTACTTATCCTAGTAGATCTTCTAACACCACTTTCAGGTGTTTGAGGTGCATGTTGCTGTTGTGGTGGTTGCTGCTGCTGTGGTTGTTGATTATTATTATTTTCAGGCACCTTTACTTTTTCAGTTATCTCATCAAGAACTGTGTATTTCTTGCTTTCTTTTTCCTGTTTCTTTTCCTGCAACTGATTCTTATACAAGACCTTTTCATTGAATATTACATCTCTGCTCCTAATGATTTTGTGATTTTCATAATCATATAAGTGATAACCAAAATCATTAACACCATATCCAATAAAGGTACATTTCTTAGATTTTGCCTGAAGCTTTGTTCTATTTTCTTTATTAATATGGACAAATGCCTCACAACCAAAAGGCTTTAAAAAAGAGTAGTTTACCTTTTTACTTGTCCATGCTTCCTCTGGAATACCACCATCCAAGGAACTTGAAGGCCCTCTGTTTATTAGATAAACAGCAGTATCTACAGCATCTGCCCAAAATTGTAAAGGCAATCCCGCATGCAATCTCATGCACCTTGCACGCTCCATGATTGTTCTGTTCATCCTTTCTGACACACCATTTTCTTGTGGTGTTCTTGGAACTGTCTTCTCTCTACGAATTCCATGCTCTGAACAATACCTATCAAACTCTTTGCTGCAATACTCACCTCCATTGTTTGATCTGAGACACTTCAACTTCTTTCATGTCTCAATCTCAACCAAAGATTTCCATTTCTTGAAAGTATCAAATAAATCAGATTTATTCTGAATACAATAAATCCATGTTTTTCTAGTTGCATCATCAAAAAAAGTAACATAATAACGAGAGCCACCGAGAGATGATACCTAAGCAGGTCCCCATACATCTACATGCACAAGCTCCATTTTTTCGCTCTTCTTTTCTTTCCCAACTCTGAGAAATCTGACTCTCTTATGTTTTCCATATATGCAATTCTCACAGAAATCCAAATCAACATTCTTCAAACCTGGCAACAAATTTCTTGAGTGAATAATTTTCATCCCCTTCTCACTCATGTGTCTGAGCCTATGATGCCATAATGCTGCATCTGCTTCTTTGGAAGTTAAAGCATTAACAGAGTTAGAAATACCATTGCATAAATACAATGTACCAACCTTTTCACCTTTTGCTATTACCAGGGCTCCTTTGGTGACCTCACAAGTTTTATCTGTGAAAGTTGTCACACAACCTTCACCTCCTAACTGCCCTGTTGAAATCAGATTTTTCTTCAGATCTGGAACATGCCTTGCCTCCTTTAGTAGCCATTGGTTTCCATTCTGTTGTTTTACAAGAACTTTACCCATTCCAACAATTTTACAGGGTTTATCATCACCCAAATGAACTTGTCCAAAATCTCCTTTAACATAGTCATGAAAATATTTCTTATCAGGTGTGGCATGGAATGAAGCCCCTAAATCTACAACCCAAGAATCAGTAACATTTTCGAAAGAAAGAATCAAAGCATCTTGTAACACATCACCTGTCACATTTGCTTCATGATTGTTTTCTTGCTGTGTGTCTCCTTCTTTTCCCTTCCAAGATCTATAGTCTTTCTTTAGGTGTCCTTTCTTTCCGCAATTCCAGCACACTATTCCTGATCTGGACTTGGATCTGCCTTTCCTTGATTTACTGCGATATCCTGAGCTCTTTCCTCTTTCCATTCTTCTTCCCCTAGACTCTGCACTCAAAGCATTACCTGATGTCTCACCAGAGCTTTTCCGTCGCATTTCCTCGCTAAGGATAGCACCAAAAACATCATCAAACTTTAAAGTACTAGATCCAGAGACAGAGTTACTAATGGCCATAACTAAACCATTCCAGCTTTCTGGTAATGAGCACAAGAATAACAGAGCTCTAACTTCATCATCAAAGTTTACCCCTACAGAACTTAACTGACTGGTAACTGTATTAAATTCATTTAAATGGTCTGCAACAGATCCACCTTCCGACATATTCATATTAAATAGTCATTTCATAAGAAATACCTTGTTTGAGGCTGAGGGTTTTTCATATAGTTTTGCCAACGTCTACATCAAACCCTCTGTTGTTTTTTCCTTCGAAATATTGAAGGCGATTGATGCCGCAAGACACAATCGTACTGTTCTAAGTGCCTTTCTATCGAGAATGTTCCATTCCATGTCTGTCATGGCCACCGACTTCTTTGTTTTTCCGCTCAATGGTAGGTACAGATATTTCTGATACAGATAATCTTCCATCTGCATCTTCCACAGCGGGAAGTTTTGGCCGTTAAATTTCTCGACCCTAAACTTACCATCGTCCACCATTTCTCCCACTCGAACCAGGAACCCTTCTTTCCTGCGAGTTTATCAGCCAAATATACCTTCGGCTCTGATACCAGTTGTTAGAAAATTATATATTATGGAGCAATGCAACACATAAAATATGCGGAAAATACAAGCACTCAAAACACATAAAACGAGAGAGACACAGATATACGTGGTTCACCCAGTTTGGGCTACGTCCACCCCGAACAGCCAATCCTTCCTTTCTATTATCCAGCAAAAATGAAGAGACAAAACCTACAGCAGATCCACTGTAATATCCTCTGTTCTCTCTCATAGTCTCCCTCTCTATTTCTCGCTCCGAGAATACACACACAATACACAGCCACAATACAATAACCTCATATATACAAGGGGGTTGCCTTCTAGGGAAAAAAACCCTAATCTAAACATAACTTCTACCGTAAGATCATTTTCCTAATGAATGGCCCAGATTGACTAGAAATTACTATACTTTTACAAGGAAATTTTACATCTGTTTTTAACTTCGGGGGCGCTGCCCCCGAAAACCCCTGCCAAGGGGGGGCTCCGGAAAGGCGATTAATTTCGAGCGGCATTTCCGCCCCTTTGAAGGTATATGGGTCCAATGCTGTGATACAAAGTAAACAAGATAATCAGGCTCCACACCCAACAGGGATTTCCTCATCAGAAATAACTATGACTGCCACCAAGCTACGTAGTATACTGCGATCTTGGGCCACTGAACCCCCATCATAAATATTCACTCACCCCTCGCCATCATGCCTATGTTAAACCCATCACATCCAGGTCCTCGACCCCTCGGCCGGTTGAGGCTTCCCTTTTGTCGACTTCGACACCTATTCTCCAAAAAGGAAGCAGTACCTTGGGTTACCCCTCTCCATAAAATGGGCACCCTCGGGTGGCACTATGGGAGACATCATTGCCCATAGATGTCATTGATCCTCCTGAAATTCGACTACAAATTTTTTTTTCATGTCAAGATGGTATCGTACCTTACAACAATTGCACTTTGATCAAATTCGTCGAAGACCTGTGCCTCCATAAGCGTCTCTTTCAGCGATGCTTACACGAGAAGGTCCTAGCCAACACCTATGCGTACAATGTGTAGTTATATGCCATACCAAGCTTATGCATATGGGTACCATATTCCACCTATTGTCAAAGAAAAAATGCCCCTGAGGGCATCAGCAATCATCGTCAGAAACCACCAGATCACTACCACATCAGTGATATAGACAGAACACATATCTGTCAAAATAGATTTGTTTAACTAGCCACAACATCACCAGCATGGGACATTCCCGCCTCATAGAAAATTTGTATATATTGTATTATACTTTCTTATAGGGGTCCTTTATGACACGATCATTAATCTTGGAACTAGTGCAGGGTGTTTTCAATCCCAAGCTTCACACAGGTCTCTCTCTCTCTACGCACGATATGGAAAAGAAACTATGTTTTATTTCGGCTATACAATTCTTCCTAGACCTCACACATTAGGGGGCAATTGTTAACACTGGAAAATCATACAGCAAAAGACAACATTATTTAATGTCAAGTAGAAGGGTTTATAGGGCTGGAAGACATTACAAAATCTAGAAAGTATTTAAAAATCTCTAAGGCCTGAGGAAAATCAAATTTGAACAAGTCATAAATGCTCTTTGCGCGCATAATCCTTCGTGAAGAGCGCCTTTCCTTGTTTTTTTGCCCAATATGCGTGCAATCCTGGGAATGGAAAAATGTCGCTTTCGGAGACCACACAAAGCAAAGGACAAGTGATTCCTCACTTGAAACCACCTAAGGACAGCCACCAATGCCTCCTTAGACACTAAATGAGTACACAATGGAATATTTGGAGCACACAAAGGAATCATACTCCTCTCTTGGGTCAACATCCGCAATGTACCAAGAGAGGGAAGGGAGGATTTGAAATCTCCTATATAAGGCCACCATGAGATGAAGAATTGGTGAACACATTGTTATGCTGGCCAGAATTACCCAAGCAATACCAGCAGTGTGTGAGCTGGAGCTGAAGATAGAGGGGACTCAATTGTTGGCCATCCAACAAGTTCAGTCCAACATAGTAGAGAGAGAGGGAGACTGCACCGAGGCAAGCTTGGGATAAAAACATCCTTGTATCAGGACCTAGAACCCATGGTCTAGGGCCCTTTGGCAAGAGGGTAAATTTTCACTCTTATTACTACCAGCGCTCAATAAGAGGGGCCTATAGCCACCGTTCATATTATTGTTGTCGTTTTACTCTTTTCAGAGCTCATGTTTATTTATTTTAGTTTTTTAGTTTAGTTTTATTTTTTATATGCATGTTATTTCTCTATCTAGTATGCTTATTATTATAGCTTGTTCCACTAACTTGCTTGACTCCACTTCTTTTTCTGCCTGTTACCAATAACTTAAGTGGGTAGAACACACCCCTTAAGTTGGTGTGATTTCATACATACGTGCACCAAACACACTCCAAAAAAACTCAATATATTTCTCCTTTTTGCTCCATGTGGTGATGATGTTCTATTCACTATATGTGGAATGGCTTGGGAAAGCAAGGTTCCTAGAACCAAATATTGGATCCTAGATAGTCAGGATGTATTTCGGTCCCTTAAGGACAACATCGCTGCAGCCCAAGAATAGCAGGATTCCTACACATATCAAAAATGGAGAGAGAGACAGTGTGGGGTGTACAATTTTGTCTATCATTTTCAGCCATACTTCTCCTCTACATTGCAGAAGCAGGGGATTGATGAGCTTTCCTATGGGCCACACATGGTGATCCATCTTGTTGGGAGAGTATCATATGGATTGGAGCCTCTCACTGGGATAAATATCCCCGAAAAATTTCACATCTCATCCCTCAAGAGGGCCCTTAGACAGCATGTAGTTGCATCCATGGATCTCCCACTTCTTTATGATGAGAGCCATTTGGTTTTAACACCAAAGGCTAACTTGCACACTTGGGAGAAAAAACTAAGGGATAAATTTATGGGAGAGAATCTGGTTCATTGGAGGATTTTATCAGATGATGATGCTAGAGGGGAAGGAGAGGAGATTTTTTAGTATCCATCCTTGCAGTTTCTTGAGGACAAGCAAAATTTGGGAGGGGAGGACTGTAATATTCCTAATTAGCTTTCAGCTAGTTGGAATATTAATTTTTTATTTTTCTAATAAGATAGATGAATAAGTGGGTAGAGAGACCCATAATTATCTTTAGTAGGAACAAAACCTCTTATGATGTGAATGTGGATCATTCTATCAACTGAATAAAGCACTTTTGGGTATGAATAGGGGCTAAAGCATGTGGACAAGGTCAAAGTTGACCAAATCAATAGTGTTGTCATGGAGGTAGTGGAGAGTTAATGGAGGACAACGTAGTTATGATGGAGGAGTCTATGCATGAGAGTAGAAATTTTAATGAGTGGGACCCAGGGTGAGGAAGCTCACCAAGAATGTAAGGAATGGGATGGTAGCCATATAAGGCATTCTAATTATTGTTCATGTCTTGGTATTTTATGACTTTCTGCACGCTTCAATAGTTTAGAGAAGTCTACTATGTTGTTTAGCACAAGGGTGTTTCCGAGAAGAAATCGCACCCTCATCCTCGGGAGACTTCAAGTGCCCACTCAGGAGAGGTTCATTGAGCTCCATTTCCACTATCCAGCATTAGGCCAAGCTTCATCCATTATTCACAGCGCAGTCTCCTTCAGGATTGTGTTGTTTTATAGGGCAGTAGCAGTGGAGGGTTGATAGACCCAGTTTCTGAGCTTGTTTTCCAGTGAGGGGAGCAACCCTTCATTCAGGAGGCTAGCAAGGAGATTCATTGAGCATTATTCCACCATCCGACATCAAGCCAAGCTTCTACCATCATCTACAATGCAATCTCCTTCAAAAAATGTGTTATGTTGCAGGGCAGTGCAGTGGAGGGCTTAGTGCCCAAGTTTGTGAGCTATTTTTCTAGTGAGGGGAGCATCCCTTCATTCAGAAAGCTTGGAGGGAGAAGTTGCAACCATTTCCTTATCATATCATCCATCTCCTAGTAGTGATTTAGTGGTAGAGCATTATTCAGCCCTAGGGCTACATTTTTCATATGGTGTATTTCCGGAAACCCCTTCTGGGTTGTCTTGGAATTGTGCTTGGGAGCTTATATCTTTGACCCCGGCACTTTTTGAGCATTATGTCAACATATATTTTTATTTCTATTTTCTAGCAACAATGACACTCACTAGGACTACGTTGTCAAGGTCCTTCGGCATTTTGAGTTGCAACAACATTTCATGTTTGGGTGTATTTGATCATTGGAGGCTTGTTTTGCCTAACTTGAGTGACCTTTTCCTCAAGATATTGTACTCATTTTCTTATGTTATATGTAATGAAATGGATCTATGATTTTCTCATGTTTTGATGTATTTTTATTTACTGCATTTTCCAGTTTTATGTTCAATATTCCTATCTTTCCCATTTTGGAATATTACAATCAAACCTCCGACGAATATGAGTTTGTTTCAGACTTGATATTTGATGTTAGCAGTTGTAGTCCTCAGATAAATATTTCTAACAATGTATCATGTGCGTCAAACAGAGATAGTCTGCCAAAGTTACGACCCTGGGAAATTGATGTACCAATTTATCCCTACGGGGCCCATATTCTGGCGTTTCATATCCTAGGATTAGGTTTTTGGATGTTTAGGGTTTTCCATTGTTTCTCAATAATATATAGGCCTTTGAGCCTCATTGTAACACAAATTTCATAGGCCTGTAGCCACCAAATCTCTTCTCAGGGATAAGCTTCCAGTGCCCTAGCTAATTTATTTCCATTATGTCTGTAAACAAATTTCAGTTCTTTGATATTAATGAAATGAAGTGTTATTTCTGTTGCATTTTTGTATTTGTGGTTATATGTGTATTCTGTTGCATTCCACCATAAATCCGGATCAGTGGTATCATAGCAGTCTTCTCTTTCTTGATCCTTCTTTTCATGTCCCCAATGAGGTCAGGGTATAAGGAGTTCGGGCTTGATCTGGTTGAACCTTTGCAATATCAACCTCGCAAACCCCGATGCCCACCCATGGGGGATGAAAATAAGGATGAGGGAGAAGGATATCCTATCAAAATATTGCTCGAGGAGGCCCTCGAAAAACAAAGGAACACGGTGATGGATAACTTTTCCCAGATCCTTCAACGACTACCCACTGGCGGCACATTTGCATCCAACAGCCACTCTGAAGGCACAACTTTTTTTAAGGTACAAGTAAACTTTGACATTCCCATATTTGAGGGCCAAATAGATGCAAAAGTCGTAGATATATGGTTTAATTTATTATAAGGATATTTCTTAGTTCGTGACTTTTCTGACCGGGACAAGATTATTTTTGAACTCCTCAAAGCTACCCCCCATGTCAAGGACTGGTGTGAAACCTACTGTGAGAAAAAAGATGAGGGGGAGCCCTGTTGATCAGCAGTTGTCATTGATGTCAACCTAAGAAGAACCAGGGGCTAACCCAATATTTCATGGGAATTTTGACCTACCAAATTAATATATTATGGGTCAAGAATGCTTTTTAAGGTTTCTACTTGTTGAGATGTTTCCGTTGATATATGGCACGCCACGTAATTCTTCACGGTTTGAGAGATATTCATGTTTGAAGTTTGTTCCCCCAGTTAGTGGGCTAAAACCCTATGGGGTTGTGGAAAGTCATAATTAATATTTTTAAGCTCCTAAAATTCCTCCCACGATCACTTTTTTAAGCCCCTGTCAACCTAAGCATTTATATAAATTTTGATCCTCATATCCTCCTTATGTAGGGATTTTGCTATCTGAAACAGGTCATCATAGAATTTTCGCTCTAATTATTTTTCTATGAGGGTTAAAAAGCTGAAATTTGTATTAGGTGAAGCCAAAATCCTGAGGAAGATCCTATAAAAATTTTAGATCGAGGTGCGCAACATTTTCAAAGATATGATCTGTGGAAGTCAGTGTGTTTGCAAGCTCCTGAAATTCATCTAAAAGAAGTGACCTTGGGAAAATAATCATAACTCTCTCTCTGAGTATCAGATTGGAATTTTGTAAAAATTGGTAGATAGTGCATAGAATTTAGTTTTCTCTCTATCAATTTCAGAGCCGAATGAAGAAACAGTGACACGTGGAACACCATACAAGTTCGATCTATTGAAATAGTCCATAATTAGGGCATTGTGATAGATTGGGAATAACTCTCTCTTGAAGAATCCAAATTGGGTCAGACCTATGGCATTGGAAATACGACTCAGAGGACTACTACAGGATCAAAAATCACATATTGGGGATCTGAAATAACAGAGATACACTAGATTTAATATGTAACATTCCCAAATGGGAATGCACAGCAGTGCCTGCTGAAATAACGCACTTCTGGGAAATATGTGCATAGAGATGAGTTTGCAGCTCCTAGATCCCTTATATCAGTAGATCTAGAGTCTAGATACAAAAGGAGAGAAAAAACAAATCAAACTAGGTGTGGTAAACAGATCTCCCACCACCTAGTCTAGCTAGAAAACCCCCAAAGAGAAGGGCTGCAGCTATGTACAACAAACTTCTTTAGAAATAACACAGTCTTGGTAATCATGAGCAAGAGGCCATAAAATAAGATCAAATTTTGAATATACAGCATCAAATCAGATTTATATTGATGCTCTTACATTATACAACAGAATATAGAAGACAAGAGAGAAGGAAATCTTCAGAAAGGAAGGTTGCAACATATATATATACTGCAAAATGGCTTAACAGCATTATTTAATGGAGTTGTAGTAGTTGAATGTTACACTTCAGATCTAGAGCATATCTATGTATAAAAGATTATATCCATTTCAGATTTATACACTAGAAAGGCTCTATTAGAAGATCCCCTTGGGGTTTTGACCAAATCATGCAATACAAAGAGTAGATCTGAGTTTTAAGCAGCAGATATGTAATATTATTCATAAATTTCTGAAGATGATTTTACATTAGAAACAGATCAGATCTAAACAAAACATGGATCAGCAAGCTAATCCATGGATCACCAAAGTGAAAGGCAAAGCCCAGCACCAGAGATCTCTCATCAGAAATGGGGTCAAAACACCCTGCAAAACCTCCATTGAAAATAACGCAGTCCCTCAAGGGAAACTGCACTGTAGCTTGAATAACTGAGTTGGCCTGATGCCAAGATACAAATCTAAAGCATAACATCTAATGCACAGCTAATGCACTCTTCCAGGAGGTTAAAAAACACACTCACTGAGAAGAGGCACTAGTATAATCTAGATCTGAGCAGATCTAATGTTTCCACTTGCTGCAGCTCACAAAAGCAACCAAACCCTCACTGGATCTGCATTGCAGTTGGAAGTAGAGCTTGGAAAAATTCTTGATAGTGGATGAAATCAGAAAGACTCCTCCAAGAGATCCTCAAGGGAAGAGAGGAGATCCCTGCATAGGAACTCCCAAGTTCTAAGCAGCACTATTCTCAGCTAAACAACAGAGAATGGTATTTGTCTAAACAGACAAGATACTCAGAAAATATACATAATCAACAACCTTTTATTGTTGCCTCCCCCTTCCTTTTATAAAATGAAAGCCTTTGCAAACCCTAAACCACCTTGATGAATTAGCTTCTTTTACATGAGGGGCCTCTTTCAAGAACTGCGTTGTCCCTTTATGAGTTACATTGTATCTAGACAGCGCTGTATATTTGGTCAAGGTTTCCCAGTCTCATAGCTCAAACCCCTTTCACACTTGCAAGTGATTTGTTTAAATGGCCTAGATTTACCCTTTTTCATATGGGCATTGATTTATTCATTCTTTTCAGGAGTTTTACATGTCCTCCTTTATTCATTTATTCATGCAACAGAAAGTAAAACAAAAATGTATATTCCTCTTAGCTCAGGCTAAGTAGGAATATTAAAGTCCTCCCCACCAAAATGTTACTTGTCCTCAAGCAACTGATAGGGTGAGTGTTGCAGTCCTTCCACTCCTCCATTGGTGACACCATGAAGGATCAAGTCCTCCTCATAATCCAAGTGTTCACCAATCCAACACATCATGAATTGTTCCTCCAAGGTCATCATAAGAGGTGCATAGTCCATCCCACAAGGAGTAAAAAATACAACAGAAATGAACATGGTTGGAGTAATGATTTCTCTAAAATATGTAGCATGAGGTACATAGAGAAGTTCCAGTCCATGTGGTACATAAAAACTGCCCATCCTCCCTCCATACAATCCCATAAATAATACAACTATGTCATCCAAGTATGGGAGAAAAACTACATTTATGCAAATAGAAATTTGGCCTTGAAGAGGTGGGTCAAAGTCCCACATGTGATTTCAGTGCAATGCATCTCCTGCCTGCACTAGATCAAGGTGTGGCAAGTGGCATTCCCACCACACATTTGTTGCATGAGTCATCTTAACATAGCTGGAGATGTCAGATATATTTGGTGCCTTTGGGAAGCACCCATCATGAAGAGGAATCTCCCTTTGCACAACAAGGGAGTGGCCAAGTTCAGAAATTCTATTGGCCCTCCAAAAGTCATGAGATCCACATGATCTCTCACTTCCTTTAGGATTCATAGCCTACAAAAACAAGGTAAAATAATGTGATAAATTAGAAAATAAAACTTGCTTTGCATGATCATATCCTTTAGCATCATATATCTTCATACACATGGAGTTGTGTATGGGCATTCCCCTTCTCTCAAAAGAAGGAAGAAATGGCTAAAATGAATCTTGCATAGAGTCCATTGGCTGTCCCAACTCCAAATAGCTCATGCACTCTTGAAATTTCTGATGTAATTCCTCTCTCAACCCTTCCCAATCAAAGCTTTTCATGATCAAGGAGTAGATCTTCATTGACTACATATGGCTGAGAAAGAATTCTTTGTGTGCCCCTTGTAGTATCTTCTGCTTGAGCTTGGAAGCTCTAGACAAGAAGACCCTATCATGATAATAGATGACTCCCCCTTGGACTAAGTAGCCCTCTTCTTGCTGCATTCCATCTAGTATCATACAGGTGTGGAGATCTTTGGAATACTCTACAAGCAGTTGATATTTCCAGTACATATCCACACTGCTCAACAATGACAGCGCTGAATATACCTCCATGGAAGTGTTTTTCATGTTTCTTATTTCTCCTCTGACATTTCCCATGCCAAAGATATGTGTTGGAAGGCTGATCCTCCCATTATCTTCCTCCCACAGCGTAGATCTAGAAATGAGAAGGGGTGATAGTGATGAGGGGAGAAGATTCCCCTTACTCTTGAGCTGTCTCAAGCCTCCCACTGTTGTAGCTTGGTCCTCCATTTCCCCAATCCCTCCTGGATCCAAGTTTGGAGAAACACTTTGTGAGGCCTCCCCCACAAGATCTAAATCGGGTGGCCTCCCTGGTGATTTGCCACTTAGTAGGAATGTCCCATGCAGAATTCTCATGAACATAAGAGAAGGGACTGTGAGATCCTTGCTTCCACTGCGCAAATCCATCTCTGTTGTTTGTGTGGAACTACTAGGTGAGGGGTAAGTATGCATGCCTTGGATCATTTGAGGTTTACCACTCTTCATGTCCACCCATTCCATTTGCAAGGCCTTCCAATCAGTAGTGACTTTCCCCAATATAATCAATCATTGGACACCTAAAATGATATTGGTGTCTGGTATGTCAACTACAAAAAAGTGATCCACCAAAGTGTAAGACCCCATAGTAACTGAAAGTGATGGGATATAGTGCATGCATTTCATTTTCCTATCTCATGGGACCAAAACATAGAACCCCTCAAAAGTATCAGTGGGGATTTCTCTCCTCAGCACAAGATGAGCATCAATAAAGTTGTGGGTTTCCCCACTGTCAATCTATACAAATACCCTCTGATTCATGATTGAACCTTGTACTCTTAAGGTCAAGTACTTGGGTACTCCTCTCAAAGATGCAAGAGTTCCTCCTATTGGAGCAAAGGCTCCATTCCCATCTCCAGATGGTGTTGGATCTGTTGGGGTTCCCAAGTTTTGGCCAGATTGGCACGACCAAAAGATGAGACAACATCAGAACTACTTTGGGGCCCTAGGATCTAGCCCTCTTGGACCCAAAGAGGGATCTCTCCAGTAAAGCAAAGAATGGTATATCTTTGAATCTCAAAATGAGATGTTAGGCTAGGTATGAAGCACAAAGGGGGGTTTAAAATGATTTGGTTGGTTGGTTGTTGGATTGGTCATGAGGTCATAGACTGAGAAAGTGATGGGAGAAAGGAACAAAATAGCAGGATGTTTCGGCAAAGATGATAGGCCAAGAAATTGCCATCCATTGGGCTATGGAGTCATGAAAGGTGATTACATGCAACAACTAGCCAAAGCTTTTAGAGGGCAAGTCATCTAACACTAAAGGATATTTTAGATTAGATGGTGGGATGGAACATCAAGGAAAGAAAGTGAGAGAAGGAAAGCAACCTAATTTCTGTCTATAGATCAGGTCAGAGGTCATTTAACTCTAGAACTACTTGTACATACTCATAGGCAACTCTCAAAGGAGAGACAAAGGGGCAGCTTATAGATCAGACCAGAGGTCATTCAACTCCAGGTCAGCTTTAGCATGCTCTAGGGAAAACAGAGATAAGTTTAACAGAGAGATCTTAGAAAGGCCAGTTGGTCACATAAGGATCTTAGTGGACAGGGCTAACTCTAATCCCCAGTGTTCCCAAATCTTCCAGCTTAAACCCAACAAGAACATCTAAAGACAGATTCATTTAATTCATACATCAGCTAGCAGCGTAAGGAACCACTACATTGGTTAAATTAACTGAGATCAGCCCTTAGATAATCACATTTAGCAGAACAACATTTAAGGCAAGGAGAGCAGAGACATAGGGTACCTAACAAGGGTAAATCCTATGCCATATTTTTGATGCAAGCCAGTAGAAAATGAAACATCATGAAAATATAATAAACAGAGTTAGAAAAACATCACCGAAATTAATAGACCAGGATCCTGTGAAATGTGCTTTGATTAATTGATGCAAAACCAGTCACATACACTGAGCTCAATGGTTGTTACAATACAAACTTCTCCTCCCAGCCTACTACAATACAAACTACTCTGCTACTCTCTCCCAAACTATTCTAACAGTCAAAACTGAATCCCTCTAACTACAATGGCAGCAGCCGAACAACCACTACAATTTTCTCTTGGGAGTTCTTATAGGAGAAGAGAATCAACATGAGTAGATGACATTTTAATTACAGCATTAAATTCTGGAGCAGCAGGAGGGCCGAGGCTCCATTCGGTTTTAATTCTGAGCATTTATCTTTGGTACTCGTTGCAGTGTTCTGGTGAATTGCACAAAAATGCGGAATAATGATGCTAGGGTCTGCCATACCGTGTCACAAATGCTTCTGATGGTGTAGGACTGCTGATAGGGCAGAAATCTTCATTTGGACACAATGTAGACTGAAACAATAATGTGTACTATGTCCTTTCATGGAAGAACGTTATGCTGATACGGAAACCCTGATAGTATTATATTTCTGTGCATTGGACGTTCTGAACGATCCATTGGGTCTCTGATTCTGGTACCTTGTCTTTGAACAATTCGATTAAGGCTCAAAATCTGCAATTACAGGCCTTAAACGCACTATTTTTCCACTGATACTCTTTGTCGCTTTCTAGATTTCCTCTGACTGCGAAATTTGTGCTTTAATGGCGTCGGCGAGGTTTTGTAGAGCTTTAATTCTGTCCTTCAATGAAATTTATGTCGCAGGTACCTTTCCAGACATTTCCCTGTAATATCGGGCTCTAAATTCAGCTTCCTCTGCGCACTGCGCCATTACAATAGCATATATGAACCATGGCGGGTTTTACCACCTAATAAACCTGCAAAACATGAATACAGTTACGAAAAACATGTATGGAGGTGGTGGTATGGATGAAAGTGACCATGGCAGCGTGGCGTGGACGAGGATGATGACTGCAGAAGCTACCGTGGAGGAAAACATGGCACAGCGGAGAATGCATGGGAAAAACATCAAGGCGGACGTTTTAACGTAAAAACACTGAACTTTGACCTTGGGACGAATATATATAATGGGGGAGGGCGAATGTACGATGGAGACACGTGGAAAATGACGTGGCAGGACTGGTCAACGGTGGGCATGCAAATGAATCTGGACCGTCCGATCTCAAAGGAGATCAATGATGGAAAACACGTTGGAGGATGATGGACAGTGGGCCAGGGGTACAGTTTCCTCAGGTTAAACTTTGCGCAGCTTCATCGAGCGATGATCGTTGGATGGGTCCCCTCAGATCAGATGGCTCACAGCGATATCGCTACGCCTCCGCGGATGAACGATAACGTGCGATGAGGTAGCGGTTTTGAAATAGTCCACCTGACACGCATCGATCGATGAGTGGAATTGATGCGCAATGGGAAAATACCACCTACTGCCCAAAGGCGATGTGATAGATACCACCGGGTTTGTGAACAGTGTTTGTGGGCGTGGGGACCACTGATCGGGGGAAAAACAGACCATTGATTTGCGGTAAATGAACGGTGGATCAGCATATCATAAGGTGAACAGGGAGAGCCACGGGCGCGACGAAGTTAGCGAACGCCGTCCAATCTATTTAGATCAACGGTTATGAACAAGCTCGATATTCATGTGTGATTAGCGCCTTCAGGGCTAGCGCTCGGTTCTAGCACCAAGCCACCTGGGGGGAAAAGGTGCAGGGGCTTGGCCGAAAGGGGCTAGGCCCCATATACATGGAGAATATGGATTTTTGGGCCATTTTAATGCAATTTGAGGGTGGAAAAGGGAAACGATAGGGAGAAGAGGATTTTCTAAGCCAAATAAAAAGTATTTGAAGGGTTTAAATAGGGTTTTGGGAGGATTAGAGGATTAATGAAGGAATTTTAGAAGGGGGGGAAAAAGGGTGGAAAGGAAGCTTAGAAAAAGGGGCAACAGAGTGAAATGGGATATCTTGCAGGGGTAAAAGGGGTAAAAATAGGTCCCTTGGAGCACATCTTTTGAAAATCAGAGAGGCCTTATAATGGGGATCAGTAGAGGGGATTTATCAAAGTACAAAGGCACAGGAGACTTCAAGGATGATGTGTCTCCGAGGCAGATGCATTCATTGAAGGATCAGAAACAATTTAGCCCCCTGTTTGCTTGTCAAAAATTTATAGGGGGGCTAACAGGATCTCCCTCAACATTGTCAGCATTGTGACCTCTTCTTGGTTCATCATCTTCATCTTCCTCCTCAAAATCTGAGAAGACTTCTATGTAGTGTTCTTTCCCAAAAACACATCTATGTCCAAGTGCCCATGACTCTTAGCAAGTGAAACATAGTTTCTTCTTTCTCAACTCCCTCCTGATTTCAATATCAAGAGGCTTCTTGAATGATCTCTCCTTGGAAGGAGCAGCTTTCTCTTCCTTCCCTTTAGAAAGGTAAGGGGACTTGCTCTGAAAAGTTTCCTTTGCTTTTGGCAAGGCATCTTGGAGGTCTCTAGCCCTCTCAATGGCATCATGCAAAGTGATGGGCTTGGTAGATTTAACCAACCCATGCAAAGGTTCATCCAAGCCATCGATGAACATGTACACCCTCCTTGCTGCAGACAGATCAGGAACCATAACAGATAATCTCAGAAACTCAGAGATATAAGTTTCTGCATTTCTTGATTGCTTTAACTTTGCAAGGCTCATGAAAGGTGCTTCTGGATCCTTTCTGTCAAACCTCTCCACTAGTCTTCTAGTGAATTCAGAATAGGCAGTCACATTGGCATGGCCCAATGTAGACAACCCATGGAACCACTAATTGTGTGCTTCACCTTCAAAGTGCAGTGCTACAATCTTAATGGCTTCCATCTCAGGGACTTTGTTCAACTGAAAGTACATGTCCAAGTTTTCTACCCATGCCTTGGCAGAACTGGTGGATGACCCATCAAACTTGGTCAAAAAAAATCTGCCCATAGAGTGATGTTTATCATGATTCTAAAAGAACCCACCATCTCTATGTTGATGCCTTGGTCTTCTTTTGTCCTTGAGGTGACAAAACTCTTGAAAACTCAAGTGGTCCTTGAATCTCTAATTCTGAGATTCATATTCCTCAAAGTAGTCTTCAAGGGATGCTTGCTCTTATGGTCCTTCATTCTCCACAGCCAAGAAGGTAGGCATAGTGGAGCATTGTAGAGCTTGTGGTTGGATCACTGGTTGACCATTATAGTGGTGAGACATGCCAGAGCTTTCCCCGGGATGAAATCTCCCAGGATATTCCCTCATCTTGTCCATTCTCATCTCTTTGATCTCTCTAGCAAGATCTTGCATGGCTACCAAAAGAGTTCTTTCAAACTCTTATCCTTCTTTATCACTTCCAGTTTCAGGGGCTTTACCCTTGTCTTGATCCTCAATGGTGTAATCAAAATTATTGTGGCTTCCATTTTGATACCTCTTCTCCCTCTTAGTAGGAGGCTCATATTCTTTTGACTGCAACATGGCTTTGGTTCTCCAATGAAAGCATAGGTTGTGCCGAGAAAGGAGCTCTGATACCACTGCAATATTCCCAAATGGGAATGCACAACAGTGCCTGCTGAAATAACACACTTCTAGGAAATATGTACACAGAAATGAGTTTGCAGCTTCTGGATCCCTTAGATCAATAGATCTGGGGTCTAGATCCAAAAGGAGAGAAAAAACAAATCAAACTAGGTGTGATAAATAGATCTCCCACCACCTAGTCTAGCTGGAAAACCCCCAAAGAGAGGGGTTGCAGCTATGTACAACAAACTGCTTCAGAAATAATGCAGTCTTGGTAAGCATGAGTAGGAGGCAATAAAATAAGATAAAATTTTGAATATACAACAGCAAATCAGATTTATATTGATGCTCTTACACTATACAACAGAATATAGAAGACAAGAGAGAAGGAATCTTCAGAAAGGGAGGCTGAAACACATGTATAAAATGAAAAATGGCTTAACAGTGTTATTTAATGGAGCTGAAGTACACACATGGAATTATTTTTGAGACACCATCAATGAATAATATTATCATGTGGGGATCTATGAGGACAAGTACAAACAATGTACTACGTTGTGGCATTAAAGGGATCAAGATGTGCATGAACTGATGAATCTGTTCCATACCTTGCGTACAAAGTTAGGTATCAAAGATTCGGAGAAACATTTCTAGGCTGAAAAGGTTTTGACTCTTTAAAGCATTGGTTTCAGCTTTGTTTACTGCCACTTTATCAGCAATAACAGCTTGCTGATTTGGTTTATCTACAGTTGAAACAGTTGTTTTACCAGGAGCACTAACTGGGGTGTTAGTACTACTAATGTTTGCACTCTGTTTTTCAATATTCTGAGTGTCTTTCTCTTTACCACTACAATTCTAACAAATACTTGTTTTTTTGGTTGATTTGTTTTATGAAGTTAGTTATAGTCTTCATTTTGAGAAGGCTGCATGGAGGGTTTTTGTTATTTGGGGATTCGTAGGGTTAGATTTGTCTAGTTATATTCCTTGTTTTGAAGGTTCTATGACGGCGTTTTCCATCTCGATAATAATTTTCAGTATCATCTCTTTTATATGCATTCTTATAGAGACCTTGTTTTCTCATAATGACCTTGAGCTATCATCCCCCCAAATAAAGTTTTATATCATCCTCCTCTGTTATTTGTTCTGTTTGCTCAACCTCACTTAAAAAGTTTTGATGAAAGGGAGGAGTGATATGTTGATCATCTTCCCGAGGTCTGTTTGGAGGCTGATTTCTTCTAATATTCTGATTCTGGATTTGGTTTCTGTTTTGAGGAGCATTCTGATTTAGACTTGCTTGCGCTCTCTCTAGAATGTTCATTTTCTTCATCATTTCTTCCATCATTCTTTCCATATTTGAGCTTGAAGTAGTAGGGGTGGATTCCTCTCTAAAAGATACTTTCTTTTCAGCTTTCATCCTTGCTCTCTTCTCCATTAAGTTTACTTCCACAGAGAGAGCACCTCTTTGCATATCTTCAAGGGTTGCAAAATCTATTTCTCTTAATGAATAGGTCATATCAGCATCAAACCCTTTAGGAAACTTTTTTAAAGCTGAACCTTGTGGAGGTTTTAATTCTAGGGAAAGCGCATTATACACACTGCTAAATCTGGTACAATAAGCCTGTACACTTTCCCCTGGGTTCCTATGGAGAATGTTATAGTCAGAAAGGACTTGGAGAGGATTCTTCCTTGCCTTCCTTGTTTCTAAGAATGTTGTTCAGGCCATGGAGATGTCATCCATTTATTGAACTCAAACCTTTACTTCTTTCTTCTCCCCCCAAACTTTGAGCAAATAGTCTAAGCTTGTGAGAATCATCATCTATTTCATTCTCTTGTCAAAGTAGTCATTCATCTTGTCCACATGTTGGGATGCTGTTATAGTATTGCTAGCATCATACAATGGAATTTTGGACTGATAGTCCTGTGGAAGATTGACTAATGGTACAGGAAGAACTAAGGGAGCATACCATGCTGCCATGATATGTAGTGGAGGAGGATTTACAAGAGGAGGTGTGGGTCGTAGTGGAGTGGTTTGAACAACGGATGAAGGATGAACAGAGGTGGATGGAACAGTAGTAGATTCTTGAGATGATCTTGGATGAGGACACCTAGATTATGTAGGAAATGTAAATCAGGAGGTGTTGATTCTCTATCCCCAAGGGGTTCACTTGTTCCGGGAGATGAAAGTGCAAGCTCAGAATCTAGCTGATCTAAATCACTAAATGACCTAGTCCTGAATGGGTTTAATAAGTTAATTTGTGATTCTTGCAGAGCTGAGAGATTTTTAGGGACTGAATTGGCTCTTAGGGGTGGTCTGAAAATAGTTGAAAATTGTATCTTAGGAGGGCTTTCAGAATTCTGCAGGTTATCAAATCTCGGGTGGATCGAAGGAATTCGGGATGGGCTCTAGTGTGAATATTTTTAGGAGCCACTATGCTAAGTGTTTAGACCCAAATAAACAAGAAAATTTCAACCAGATATGACAATATTTGAGAGGTCAACTAATCTGTTTTCTCACTTTTGATCCTACAGCCTTTCAGCTAGGTTTGACGGATGTCGTAATGATGAGGGTTCTTCCCAGTGGAGTCTTAAGGTCTGTTCAGGAATGTGGAGTCGCCAGGTGGAAAGTCTAGAGTGTTTTCAAAGGGGCACACTGTCCACCACAGTGTTTGTGAAACCTTCCTTTGCAAAGAAATCTCAAAACACAACAAACTCTAACCAGAGATTGACTGGGAGGGAATTCACCAGATATGTCACCTCTAAAGAGGATGAGATCCGGAGGCTACCTGGCCCTTTCCAGACTCTGTCTCAAGAGTATAGAGTAAAACACATCAAAAATGTAAACCAGATATCAAAAACGGGTGTTTTACTACCAATCTGAAATATTTTTGGTATTTTCTGAATTGTTTTTATTTGTGGTTTAGAAGAATGACCCAACTTTGCCTCAAAACTTAGCTACGGTTATGAAACAAAGACAGTCTATCCTTATGGCTAAGCTAGCTAATTTTCCAAGGTTAGATAAAAACTTAAAAAGAATCCTAGGGTTGACCTAGTTTGTCACTGATTCAAACAAGTTTCATCATGATTACCATTTCTTGGTAGTGCTTGAAAAGGCTGCTTGTTACTCTCAAGGTCTGCCTGAAGTTGGAGTAGGGTTTCGGTGGGTGCTGAAATTTTGGGTTAGGTGGCTCTGACAGACCAATAAATCAAGTGCTCTATGCATATGAACAAATCTACGATCAATAGTATGATTATCTTTAAATGAAAATGATTCGGGGTTCTTCCCCAGCGGAGTCGCCAGAAATGTTAGGTCTCTGTAATAAGCAAGATTGGCAAAAGTCCGATCACAGAGTTAACATCATTTCAACCAACTTTGGGATTCTAGGATCTAGCCCTCCTGAATCCGGAGAGGGATCTCTCCAATATGTAAAAAGATGGATATTGTCTTTGAAGTTTAGAATAATGATATTAGGCTAGTTATGAGGTCCGAGGGTTTGGTTTGGTTTTTTTGGATGGTTGAACATAGTTGCTGTCTGAGGCGGAAAGATCTATGAAAATAGGTTCAAAGATTTATGAAAGTTGCAAACGAAAGTGAAAACGATCATGAAGGAAGATGATGGCAAGTTTTCAATCCATTGGGCTATGGAGTCATAAGAGGATTTAATTGAAACATTCAGGTTCAAGAGTGATCTATGGGGCAAGTCATCTATGCCTAAGGATCTCTTTGAAGTTTGATTTATGGAATGAAGTGGTACAATAAGAAAGGGAAATGACAAATGTAGAACAAAGAGCAGCCCATGATCTGGTAAGTACTTTGAAACTAGCCAGCCTTTGACCAGGCACTTAAGAAAAACATAGAAGCAAAACTAGGATCTGGTAAGTACTTTGAAACTATCCAGCCTTTGATACACTTCCAATAGAATACATATAAAAACGAAGGGAAACTTGAAGGCAACTTTTGGAGTAGAAACTAGCGGGTTGGGCTCACCATAATCCTCTCCTAGCTCTTCTTTACTTAGTTACTTCCAAGACAATCACAGAGATAACACATAATGGCCTAAGATCTGATAAGTACTTCGAAACTAGTCAGCTTTCGACACATCCTAAGGGAAACAGTCAAATAGTTGAGCAAACAAGAAAGGGACTCAGGGCTAACCTTGATTTCCTCAATTCATCCTCACACAACATATATTAAAAGTAACATTTAAAAATAACATTCAGCTGTGACATAAGATGAGGGAACGCCAGCATCTCTGTACTTAGACTGAATTAAATCATTTCTAAATAACACAGTTAGAAGAAAACATTGGGATAAAGATTTTTCAGCCAGAGAAGGTTACTGATATACAATAGGTCCTAACCCTGTTTAAACTGTTCTTTACAGTAGAAAATGAAACAAATTGAAAACAGAAACAAAATACAGGTTACAGTGAGAATAACATCACCATCAGCATAGACCAAGATCCCATAAATTAGCTTGTATTGATGCTTCAAACCAGTTACAATTTTCAGATCCAGTGTTTTAATCCATCGCTCTTCACAATCTAACCTATATGTTACAAGCAGAGCTCCAAGAGCCAATGAAACCACTATTTACAGTCAAGAGTATTCTGCTCAGAGACAATTACAATACTTCAGCAATTACGTTCACAACCAACCAATCCAACCCCTCACTCATCTTCTTTTGAAGTATTTATAGAAGGATGAGGAGGTGAGATCTGATGAAAAGATCTTAAATACAATTAATGTAGAATTAATTTCTTCCTGGCCCTTAGAGGCTCGATGAAGAAATCATACAGGTGTTCCACTGCATTAATATGTTTATACTTATGAAGTAAGCTCAGAGAGAGCTTTTGTTGACCTTTGAGGCTCTGCGTACTGTTAGGGTTACTCTGCAAACATTCCGTCATTAAATCTAGGGCAGAAATAACTTCTTTGGCTGTTCCGAGGCATAATATCAGACCCTGTTCAATAAATTCAGCCTCTGATTAGGCATTTTGAGGTAATAGGTGGCACTGCGGTGGTTGAGGAATCAATTTGCCTCAAAGTATGGCGGTGGAGGCAATATGTCTGATGAACACTTTTAGGTTTTCCTTTAAAGCTTGTGTTTTAGATTGGGGATTAGGCTTTTGATAGCTTGTCTTAGTAGTATCTAGTAAGAGCAAATATTTAGAACACATCTTTCTTGTGCTTTGTCTTCAAAAAGCGATGCTCTTTAATAACTGTTCTCTTGAATCCAAACGGTGTCTTTTCGATGTGCCGGGCCGCGGGGGGCTCTTTAGATTATCAATGCTCATGAAACATTTAGATACGAGAGACGAAGTGAATGGTTCTTTTAGATAGCTCGAAGGCACAGGAAACGTCTTTCCCAACCCTCGGCTCTCCTTCATTGTATAATGGAAAACCATTAAAACACCTGCAATACATAAAAATAGTTAAGAAATCCTGCGTTTTTAGGTTTAAATTGCTTCAGATGGCGGGGGAGGAGCATAGCCGTCGGATAGAAATATCTAACGGTGGAGATCGAGTGGCGTAACAACATATGAAACGAGCAAAAAATAGACAAAACACATGAAATGTGACGGATACGAATGAAAGAGTGGGTCCCAGCAGAGGCGGAGGGCGATTAAACCTGAGCTGTCAGATCCGGGAGGAAACGGACGGCGGAGATGTAATCGGATCAATCGCAATCGGGGGGAACACAGGGTGACACATATAAAAACTTCCGATTGCGATTGAGGAGGACGAGCGATAGCCATTGGATCATGCATCAAATAGACGGACGGGATTAAATCGGGTGGAAGACAGAAATACTTGTGATCGGAGGAAATGGGAAGTGCGATGGCCGTCGGATCAGCAGGGGAATGGACGGCCCAGATTGAATCGGGAGATTGCAATCGGGAGTCGGACGAAATGGTTTGCGATTGCGATCGGAGAGGGGTTTGCGATTGAGCGCTGACCATTAGATCTAAAGGCCAGATCAACGGCTCAGATGTAATCGGAGAGGCAGTGCGATCGGGGGATCGGGAGAGGACCTGTGATCGGTGGTTGCGATGACCGTCGGATCAGTGGGAGAATGGACGGCTAGGATTAAATCGGGAGATCGCAATCAAAGCACGGAGAAAAAGGCATGCGATTGAGTTTTTGCGATTGTGATGGAGCGATTAGCACAGGGCCGTTGGATTGGCGGGACAGATCAACGGTCAGGATAAGGTCGGAGGATCGCAATCGGGGAGCGCTGAAAAGGGGATGCGATTTGAAACTTACGATTAGAAACTTGCGATTAAGCGCAGGCCGTCGATCTAAGAACAAGATCAACAGTGGAGATGAGCAGGGGAAACCCTTGCATAAAAATCAAACTTTTTGGAATAATCAAAGTTTTTTAGGGATCGGGCGGAAAATATATATATAAAGCGGACAGGCGCCCGACTGCGGGGCCTTCGGATATATGGAATGTAATATGCCCGGGGTGTATTTAAATCAAAGGGGTCAATCGCAATCGGGCCATCGGGCCTGGTCATTCCGATCAACCTATTTGAAACGTTGCGATGTGATTGGCACCCGGGGTCCTTAACACTTGGTCCTGGGGGAAGTCATATGAAACAGGGGCGAGGGAAAATTTTAACATACAAGACCCAATCGCATCGGAACTTTGATGCGGGTCTTTTTGATCTACCCATTTGATTTCTCCGATTGCGATTGCGCGATCGGTCTTTCAATCAACCCATTAAAATATTAAACACGTGACTTCAAGTTTTTAAGTTGAAAGTTTGGATAAGCGGGTTTTGGGTTTTATAAAGAAAAATGGGCTTTTAACTATGGGAAAGTGATTTTCATAAATGGAAGAAGAGGATTTATGAAAACAAGGAAGTTTTTGGAGAAAAAGGGGAGCAGATGAAGGTTTAAGAAGGGGGGAAATGAAGGTCTTTCAACAGTCGTCTACTTGGAATCAGCAGAATTAAGAGGAACAGTAATGAGGATTTTGGACAGAGGCATGAGACCTACAAGGAGTCTTCAAGAGCCAACAATTTTTGGTGATAAAATTTGTTCCTTGGAGGCTCAAAAAGAGTTAGCCACCTTTTGGTATAACAAAATATTACAGGTGGCTAACAGTGGCTCCACTTGGGGATGGTGCCTACTTGAAGGCATCAAGAACTTCAAACTTGCATCTTCTGGGAGGTTGATTAGTTGCCTCATCCATTGGGCTGCTCTTCTCTGATTGAATGATCTTCTTTTGCACTGGAAATTCTAACAGCCATGAAAAACAATTGATCTTTCACCAACAAGCTTTCTACCTACCCAATCCTACAGATCTAACATTTTTTCTTCATCAGAGTGCACTTGGATTGGCAAACTCTATTCAAAACATTTTATTCTTTTGAAAGCAGGAAACCTAATCTATTTCTACTCCTTATTTCTCCCTGAACTCAGATTAAACAGTTGAGCTCAGATATTTCTCTACCTAATCTACTGTCTTTTGGGATTAAACTGTCCAACAGACTTTCATTCTCTAAATTCTATAACAGAAATTCAAAAACAGTCAAGTCAAGATTAAGCTTTTTGACTTGCCGTGATCTATGGCATAAAAAACAAGTTGCACATAGACATTATTTTTGCAAGAAATTAAAATCAAAAAATGGAAGGCTTAAGATCTGAAAGTTGAGCACTTCCTTCATCTTTTCATAGCTCTGTTTTTGCTTTTTATTTGAGCTGTCTTTGCTTTCTTCTGGTTCAGATTTTGAGTAAATTAGAACCATTCTTTCTCTTTTGTGACTCAGAAAATAAAACAGTTTTGAGTCATTCTTCTTTTGGAAACTTTGGTTTAGATTTAGAGTTTGTTTGAACCTTCATTTCTACCCTAATTTATCTACTGATAAGCAAAGATTGAACAGTTTGGAAAATCAAATTCCCTACCCTACCAGCAGAAAATTGAAAAGCTAGCTAGTCAAGATTAAACTGTTTGACTAACTAGAAGTGTGTTTTCAGGAGTGGCATTTGAGCTTGCACACTTTCAGATTTATTTCTCTTTTTGGCATGGGGCTATGCCTTTCTTGTTTTGTCAATCTGCCCTCTTTTCATTTTTTCTCTGTTTTTGTATTTTTTGATTTTTCACAATTTTGAATGCAATGGTGGATGAAATATTCACAATGGAAAAAGAAAAATAAAAAGGCTGCAAAACACAAAATGGTTTTAAGAAAGGTAATGCTTAAGCATCCTGCCATTGACAGGACCCCCAAACAATTCTGTTCCATTCAGCTCTTGTAAGAAGAATGCATTGTTTCCAGCAACTGAATGAATAGAGTAAGGGCCAAGCCATAGATTGTCAAATTTACCATGCTTTCACTTGTCTTCCCTCTTTGAGTCCCACTTTAAAACTTTGTATCCAACCTTGAAACTGTTGGCCTTTGTTCTTCTATCAAATATCTCCTTGATATTGTCTTGTTTCTGCAATGCTTTATTATACACTTCCTCTCTAGTTTGCTGAAGATGAATGGTCTGATTTATCCTTTGGATTATGTCATTTTCTTCAGTCTGCAACTCTTGAATTAACTTCATAACTGGTACACCGAGGCTGTTAGGAAAAATTGCATCTGTACCATACACAAGCTGGAAGGGTGACATACCAATGGATTTCTTCAATGTTAATCTGTCAGCCCAGAGTGCATGGATCAGCTTTGTGTGCCAAGACTTCTTGTTGTCCTCCAACAGTTTCTTGATTATGTTCACTAAGCTTTTGTTGGAAGATTCTGCAAGTCCATTACCTTGAGGGTAATAGGTTGTGGAGTGTCCCAATGTTATCTGATACTTGTGACAGAATTCAACCATTTTCTTTGATCCAAATGTTGCTGCATTATCTGTGATGATCTTGGTAGGACAGCCAAATCTGGAAAGAATATTGGTTTCTATGAATTTTATGATAACCGAATCATTGGCCTGCCTACTAGGAATGACTTCTATCCACTTAGTGAAATAGTCTGTGGCGGTAAGAATCCACCTGTGCTGGGCAGAGGAAGGTGGATGGATTTCTCCTATGAAGTCAAGTCCCCATTGTTGAAAAGGGGCTTCAACAGTAATTGGATGCAGAGGAAGGGGTAATAATTTTCTCTTGCCCTCAAACAATTGGCACTTATGGCAAGTAGTTGTCATTTTGTGTACATCAGGAAAAAGGGTGGGCCAATAGAAACCAGCCCTCAAAATTTTGTTGGTTGTTGACTTCCAGTACAAATGGCCTCCACACTCTCCTTCATGGAATTCCTGCTTAATCTTTTCTACATCGAACTCAGGCAAACATTTAAGCAATATACCACTTGCATTTTTCCAATAAAGACATTTATCAATAATGCAATAGTTTACAGCTTTTAACTTTAGGAATCTTGCCTTTGTTTTGGATAAACCAGGAGGTGTATTCAGATTAAGCAAAACATAAACAATATCAGTATACCAAGGAGAATTCACAAAATGATATTCAACAACGGGAGTTGAGAATTCTTCTTGGTTATCCAAAGCATCGATCATATTAATATCAAGAAGTTCACAATTTGATTCAGCCATTAATTTAGCTAGACCTTGGCCTTTGATGAGCTTAGTGGGTTTTATCTCTAAATCATATTCAAGAATAACAGCAATCCACTTACCTCTTTTACCATCTGGATATTGGGTCAGAATGTGTTTAACAATTGAATTCGGGACAAAGGCAATGACGCGTGAGTGAAGGATGTATACTCTGAAGTCTTTCAATGCTTTAACCAAAGCAAAAGCTTGCTTTTCCATAATGTTATACTTAAAAGGGGCATCCCTCAATGCCTTGCTAAAGAATGCAATGGGCTGCTCTTGTCCTTGTGGATTTTTCTGTAAAAGGACAGAAGCTATGGTATGTTCTGATGAAAATGAGAAGATATAAAAATCTTTTGAAAAATCAGGACTTATGAGAACCGGTGTTTTGGTTAACGCTTGTTTCACCAGCTCAAAAGATGTCTTTGCTTCCAAGGTCCATTTTATCCCTTGCTCCTTCTTCAGCATGTTTGTGATATTTCTAAGGAGCTCAGCTAGGTTAGGGATGAACCTTCTCAAAAAGTTTATCTTTCCAATAAAATACTGCAACTCTTTGATGCTTCGAGGATGAGAGATTTGCAATATGGCCTCAATCCTCATGGGATCAATTTTTATACCCTCTTCTGAAATGATATGCCCAAGAATTTTACCTTCTTGGAGACCGAATAAAGTCTTCTTAGGGTTTAAAGATATCCCAAACTTTCTGTACTTCTCGAAAACTTTTCTCAAATGTTCTAAGTGTTCTTCATCTGTTTTTGAAAACACAGTTACATCATCAAGATAGATAATGATAAAGAAGCCCAATTCTTCCGAGAATGCTATGTCCATGGCTCTCTGAAAGGTTGCTCCAGCATTCATCAGACCAAAAGGCATTTTCACATACATGAAAGTGCCCCATGGTGTAGTAAATGATGTCTTTAATTGATCATCAGGGTGGAATAAGACTTGGTTATACCCTGAATAGCCATCTAGAAAAGAAATTCTTTTAGACCCCACCACCCTTTGCAAAATATGATCCATCTTGGGTAAAGGGTAGTTGTCTTTCAATGAAGCTTTGTTTAGATTTCTGAAATCTATACAAAGCCTGATTTCTCCAGTATTCTTCCTAACTGACACCAGATTAGATACCCACTCAGAATATCTAATAGGGACAATAATACCAGCATCGTGCATCTTCATGATTTCCTTCTTAACCAATGGCAACTGGACAGGGTTTATTCTGCGCAATTTCTGTTTGAATGGTTTTTGGTTCTCTTTAAGAGGAATTTTGTGCTGTATTATTTCAGTGTCATAGGATTTAATATCTTCATAACTCCACGCAAAAACATCAGAAAACTCTTTGAATATCTCTATGTATTTGAGTTTAATGTGAGCTGGCAAAGTTTTGGACAATTTGATCATTTTTGGTTTTTCCTCACTGCCTATATTGCACTCCTCTACTTCAGTCTCTACAGGTTCCAGTTTTGGTTTATTGGCCACATCGTTAAAATCAAACAATTATTCTAGAGGGGCCAAACCCTTGGGCAAACTATCATCCTTAGAATGCAGAGTTTCCAATTCCTCTGTTTCAGATTTTTCACTCCATTCTGTTTGGTTTCTAAGTTTGGTAGTTTGAAGGTTAATGTCTATAAGCTCAGGAGACGGTTCTTCTTCATCAAGAAAATTTTCTTCACTGCAGTCTGTATCAAAATCTGAGTCTGAACTATGGAGTTCAAATTCATTTCTGAATTGCATGAAGTCTTCTATTTGTTTATTTCCGTCAAACACTTGCCAATATTTCTTGTTATCCGGGACAGCTGGTCTGAATTTTATCTGAGATGTGTTATCATATAGCATTGGGCAGGTTATAGCAGCAAAGGCTAAATTGTGGGCTGCAATATTTCTTTTCCTTGGGACAAAAGTCAGGTTGGACTCCTCAAACGTTTTCAAAATATCCATGACATCATTCCGGTAGGCCCTAAGTCTGGGGTGATTTGCATTATATTCCCCATTAACTTGCCTAATGATTAATTCGGAATTGCCATATACATTGATTATCTTGGCACCTAAATTTTTCAAGAGATGCAGGCCTAAGAGAAGGGATTCATATTCTGCTATGTTGTTGGAACACTGAAAGTTTAATTTACATGAGACGCATTCTGTATGATTATTTTCAGTGTTAGTAATCCAGACACCTGCACCCGCATTTGTTCTGGTGCATGACCCATCAAAATACATAGTCCAGAGAGGAACATTCTCAGTTTTATCAATTTGGTGTATGTCCTTTATATAATTTGAATCCTCAAGTTTTTCATCGGGTTGAGGATCGCCTTTTTGACTATTAAGTTTTAATTTTAATGGATCAATGATTTGTAGCTCAAGACCTGTGTTTAGTGTGCTAGGATTTTCAGACACAGCAAATTGTTTTGGCAGTTCAGCGTTGTGTTCCTCTTCCTTCGTTTCAGCCATTGATTCTGTTGAAATGATTTGTTTTGAAAGTGCTTCATCATTAAACATGATAAAAGAATCAAGGCTTGTGCTTACAGCGTACAGAGGATATTTTTGAGGCTGGTCTTGACTTGTCACTGTATACTGCATGTGGGTTTCCCTGTAAAGTCTTCTAGTCTGATTAAAAACATGGATAGTCACATAGGTCATGTCCATTTGCATAGTTCCCTGTAACTTAGCCCCCCAAGATCTTGATAAAAGCATTCCATACTTTGGGGGTACATCAGTCACGAAAACATCCATGACCAAACATTTGGCTGGAATCTGGGCTAAGTTAACACAGAGATCTTTTATCAATCCTAGACATTTAACTCTACTTGAGTCAAAGGAGTACAAGTCTTTGTAAGGTCTGGTAATTTCAAGACCTAGGCTTTCCATTACGCCTTTTGGCATTAAATTATGGGAAGCGCCCGAGTCATGCATAGCATTGTGAAAAATTTTGTCATGAATGTTTAAGCTTATGTAAAAGGGAAGGACAGGACCTTCTTGAAACTTTCCTTCAATATTTGGACCAAAAATAAGCTCTGGTTGGTCATCATTAAGATTGAGTGTATCCTGATTATCTTCTAAGTTCAAAGCCTTAAAAATTTTGGACCTATATACATGTTGGGAAGCTAACTCAGTCAAAGGAACAGAAATTTTGATCTTTGAGATTTCCTGTTCTAGGCTGAAAAGGTTTTGACTCTTTAAAGCATTGGTTTCAGCTTTGTTTACTGCCACTTTATCAGTAATAACAGCTTGCTGATTTGGTTTATCTACAGTTGAAACAGTTGTTTTACCAGGAGCACTAACCGGGGTGTTAGTACTGCTAATTTTTGCACTCTGTTTTTCAATATTCTGAGTGTCTTTCTCTTTACCACTACCAGAATTAACAGCCACTGTTTTGTTTTTTTGGTTGATTGTTTTAGAGTTGGTTGCAGTGCTGTTTTGAGAAGGCTTGTCAGAGGTTTTATTGTTGGGGGTTCGTTGATTAGATTTTCTTCTGAGTTCATATTCCTTTGAAGGTTCTATGACAGCGTTTTCCATGTTCTGATAATAATTTTCATTATCATCTCTTTTGTCATCGTAAGGTGTATAAAGACCTTGTTTTTTATCATAATGAACCTCGAAGCTATCATCATCTACCCCAAATAATTTTATATCATCCCCCTCTATTATTTGTTCTGTTTGCTCAACCTCGCTTAAAAAGTTTTGATGAAAGGGAGGAGTGATCTGTTGATCATCTTCCCGAGGTCTGTTTGGAGGCTGATTTCTTCTAATATTCTGATTCTAGCTTTGGTTTCTGTTTTGAGGAGCGTTTTGATTTAGACTTTCTTGCGCTCTCTCTAGAATGCTCATTTTCTTCATCATTTCTTCCATCATTCTTTCCATCTTTGAGCTTGAAGTAGAAGGGGTGGGTTCCTCTCTAAAAGACACTCTCTTTTCTGTTTTCATCCTTGCCCTTTTCTCCATTAAGTTTACTTCCACAGAAAGGGCCCCTCTTTGCATGTCTTCAAGGGTTGCAAAATCTCTTTCCCTGAGTGAATAGGTCATGTCAGGATCAAACCCTTCAGGAAATTTGTTTAAAGATGAGCCCTGAGGAGGTTTCAGTTCAGGGGAGAGTGCATTATAGACACTGTTAAACCTGGTACAATAAGCTTGTACACTCTCCCCAGGGTTCCTATGGAGATTGTTATAGTCGGCAAGGACTTGGAGAGGATTATTCCTTACTTCCCATTTGTTTAAGAATGTTTGATGGAAGCCTTGGAGATCATTAATACTGTGGGGGGCTAAACCTTTAAACCATTTTCTTGCTTCTCCCCCCAAAATTTGAGCAAATAGTCTAAGCTTGACAGAATCATCATCAATTTCATTTCTGTCAAAGTAGTCATTCATCTTGTCCACATGTTGAGATGTTGTTATAGTATTGCTAGCATCATACAATGGAATTTTGGACTGATAGTCCTGTGGAAGATTGACTAATGGTACAGGAAGGACTAAGGGAGCATACCATGCTGCCATGATACGTGGTGGATTTACAAGAGGAGGTGTGGGTTGAAGTGGAGTGGTTTGAACAGTGGATGACGGGTGAACAGAAGTGGATGGAACAACAATAGATTTCTGAGCTGATATTGGATGAGAGGCACCTAGATTATGTAGAAAATGTAAATCAGGGGCTGTTGATTCTCTATCCCCAAAGGGTTCACTTGTTTCGGGAGATGAAAGTGAAGGCTCAGAATCTAACTGATCTAAATCGCCAAATGATCTAGTCCTAAATGGGTTTAATAAGTCAGTTAGTGATTTCTGAAGAGCTGAAAGATTTTCAGGGACCGAATTGGCTCTTAGGGGTGATCTGAAAATAGTTGAAAATTGTATCTTAGGAGACTTTCTAAGGATTATTTCTGGGTTATCAACTATCTCAGGTGGATCAGGGTCAGGATGGGCTCTAGTGTGAATCTTTTTAGGAGCCACTATGCTAAGTTTTAGACCCAACTAAAATAAGAAAAGTTCAACCAGATATGACAATCTTTGAGAGGTCAACTAATCTGTTTTCTCACTTATAATCCTACAGCCTTCCAGCTAGGTTTGACGGATGTTGTAATGATGAGGGTTCTTCCCAGTGGAGTCTTAAGGTCTGTTCAGGATTGTGGAGTCGCTAGGTGGAAAGTCTGGAGTGTTTTCGAAGGAGTACACTGTCCACCACAGTGTTTGTGAAACATTCCTTTTCAAGGATATCTCAAAACACAACAAACTCTAACCAGAGATTGACTGGGAGGGCATTCACCAGATATGTCACCTCAAAAAGAGGATGAGATCCGGAGGCTACCTAGCCCTTTCCAGACTTTGTCTTAAGATTATAGAGTAAAACACATCAAAAATGTAAACAAGATATCAAAAACTAGTGTTTTACTACCAATCTGAAATGTTTTTGGTATTTTATGAATTGTTTTTATTTGTGGTTTAAAAGAATGTCCTGACTTTGCCTCAAAACTTAGCTACGGTTATGAAACAAAGACAGTCTATCCTTATGGCTAAGCTAGCTGATTTCCCAAGGTTAGATAGAAAAATTAAAGAATCCTAGGGTTAACCTAGTTTGTCACTAATTCAAACAAGTCTCATCATGATTACCATTTCTTGGTAGTGCTTGAAAAAAGCTGCTTTTTACTCTCAAGGTCTTATGAATTTTCTGGGTAAGGAGTTCCCCAGCGGAGTCGCCAAAAATGTTAGGTGACTCTAGCTGGTTAATAAAGAAAATTCTCTATGAACCAAATCTCTGATGTCGTATGATTATCTTTTAAATGAAAAATGATTCGGGGTTCTTCCCCAGTGGAGTCGCCAGAAATGTTAGGTCTCTGTAATAAGCAAGATTGGAAAAGTCCGATCACAGAGTTAACATCATTTCAACCAAATTTGGGATTCTAGGATCTAGCCCTCCTGAATCCGGAGAGGGATCTCTCCAATATGTACAAAGATGGATATTGTCTTTGAAAGCTTAGGGTAATGATATTAGGCTAGTTATGAGGTCCAAGGGTTTTGTTTGGTCTTTTCGGATGATTGAACATAATTGCTGTCCGAGGCAGAAAGATCTATATGCAAATAGGTTCAAAGGTGAGAAGTTGCAAGCAAAAGAGTAAGCTTCGATCAAGAAGAAAGATGATGGCAAGTTTTCAATCCATTGGGCTATGGAGTCATAAGAGGATTTAATTGAAACATTCAGGTTCAAGAGTGATCTATGGGGCAAGTCATCTATGCCTAAGGATCTCTTTAAAGTTTGATTTATGGAATGGAATGATACAATAAGAAAGGGAAATGATGGATGCAGAACAAAGAGCAGCCCAGGATCTGGTAAGTACTTTCAAACTAGCCAGCCTTTGACCAAGCACTTAAGAGAAACATAGAAGCAAACTAGGATCTGGTAAGTACTTTGAAACTATCCAGCCTTTGATACACTTCCAATAGAATACATATAAAAACAAAGGGAAACTCGAAAGCAACTTTTGGAGTAGAAACTAGCAGGCTGGGCTCACCATAATCCTCTCCTAGCTCTTCTTTACTTAGTTACTTCCAAGACGATCACAGAGATAACACAGAATGGCCTAAGATCTGATAAGTACTTCGAAACTAGTCAGCTTTTAACACATCCTAAGAGAAACAATCAAATAGTTGAGCAAACAAGAAAGGGACTCAGTGCTAACCTTGATTTCCTAAATTCATCCTCACACAACATATATTGAAAGTAACATTTAAAAATAACATTCAGCAGTGACAAAAGGATGAGGGAACGCCAGCATTCGTGTACTTAGACTGAATTAAATCATTTTCAAATAACACAGTTGAAAGAAAACATTTAGATAAAGATTTCTCAGCCAGAGAAGGTTACTGATATACAGTAGGTCCTAACCCTGTTTAAACTGTTCTTTACAGTGGAAAATGAAACAAATTGAAAACAAAAACAAAATACAAGTTACAGTGAGAATAACATCACCATCAACATAGACCAGGATCCCATAAATCAGCTTGTATTGATGCTTCAAACCGGTTACAATCTTCAGATCCAATGTTTTAATCCATCTCTCTTCACAACCTAACCTATCTGCTACAAGCAGAGCTCCAAGAGCCGATGAAACCACTATTTACAGTCAAGAGTTTTCAGCTCAGTTACATAAAATGCTTCAGCAATTACATTGACAACCAACTAATCCAACGCCTCACTCATCTTCTACTGAAGTATTTATAGAAGGATGAAGAGGTGAGATCTGATTAAAAGATCTCAAGTACAATTAATGCAGAATGAAGACTTCTCGGCCTTTTGAGAGGCTCGAGGGAGAAATTTACAGGTGGATCACTACATTAACTGTGTTTACACTTATGAAGTAAGCTCGGAGGGAGCTTTGTTTGACATTTGAGGCTCTGCGTACTATTAGAGTTGCTCTGCCAACTTTCTGTCATTAAATCTGGGGCAGAAATAACTTCTTTGGCTGCTTCGAGGCATAATATCTGACCTTGTTCAATAAATTCAGCCTCTGATTGAGCATTTTGAGGCCATATGTGGCACTGCGGTGGTTGAGGAATCAATTTGCCTCAAAGTATGGCAGTGGAGGCAATATGTCTGATGAACACTTTAGGTTTTCTTTTAAACTGTGTTTTAGATTGGGGATTAGGCTTTTGATAACTGTCTTAGCCGTAATCCCCATAAAAACTGTCTTCGATCTTCATCTGATGTGCTTTGTCTTCAAAAACTGATACTCTTTAACTGTTATCTGGAATAAAACAGTGTCTTGTCGATGTGCAGGGCCGCGCAGGGCTCTTTAGGTTATCAATGCTCATGAAACATTGATAAATCATTTGATACAGAGCCCGTGAATGGTTCTTTTAGATAGCTCGAAGGCACAGGAAACGTCTTTCCCAACCCTCGGCTTTCCTTCATTCTATAATGGAAAACCATTAAAACACCTGCAAAACACAAAAACAGTTAATAAATCCTGCGGAAATAGGTTTAAACTGCTTCGGATGGTGGGGGAGGAGCGTAGCCGTTGGATAAAAATATCTAACGGTGGAGATCGAGTGGCGTAACAACATATGAAACGAGCAAAAAAAAAAATAAAACACATGAAATGCGACGGAGACGAATGAAAGAGTGGGTCCCAGCAGAGGCGGAGGGCGATTAGGCTTTGAGCCTTCCAGATGGGAGCGGACGGCGGAGGGTCTTCGTCGGATCAATCGCAATCGGGGGGAACACAGGGTGACACATATAAAAACTTCCGATTGCGATTGAGGAGGACGAGCGATAGCCGTTGGATCATGCATCAAACGGACGGACGGGATTTAATCGGGGGGAAGAAGAACTTGCGATCGGAGGAAATGGGAAGTGCGATGGCCGTCGGATCAGCAGGGGAATGGACGGCCCAGATTGAATCGGGAGATTGTAATCAGAGCACGGAGAAGGAGGCATGCGATTGCGATCGGAGAGGGGTTTGCGATTGAGCGCTGACCGTTAGATCTGAAGGCCAGATCAATGGCTCGGATGTAATCGGAGGGGCAATGCGATCGGGGGATCGGGGAGAGGACTGCGATCGGTGGTTGCGATGACGGGCGTAGGATCGGTGGGAGAATGGACGGCTAGGGTCGTCGGGAGATCCCAATCGGAGCACGGAGAAAACTACGATTGAGTTTTTGCGATTGTGATGGAGCGATTAGCGCAGGGCCGTTGGATCGGCGGGACAGATCAACAGTCAGGATAAGGTCGGAGGATCGCGGTCGGGGAGAGCGCTGAAAAGGGATGCGATTTTAAACTTACGATCTCCGATTGAAAACTTGCCGATTGATAGGGTGGGCTCGTCTGAAACAAGATCAACGGTGGAGAATGGATCGGGGATGGTCGATGGCCGATTGGAATAATCAAAGGTTTTTATGGATCGGGCAGAAGAATATATAAATAAAGTGGACAGGCGCCCGACTGCGGGGCCTTCGGATATATGGAATGCAATATGCCCGAGGCGTATTTAAAACAAAGGGGTCAATCGCAATCGGGCCATCGGGCCTGGTCATTCCGATCAACCTGTTTGAAACGTTGCGATGCGATTGGCACCCGGGGTCCTTAACACTTGGCCCCGAGGGAAGTCATATGAGACAGGGGCGGGGGAAACCTTTAACATACGAGACCCAATCGCATCGGAACTTTGATGCGGGTATTTTTGATCTACCCATTTGATTTCTCAGATTGCGATTGCGCGATCGGTCTTTCAATCAACCCATTAAAATATTAAAAACGTGACTTCAAGTTTTTAAGTTGAAATTTTGGATAAGCGGGTTTTAGGTTTTATAAAGAAAAATGGGTTTTTAACTATGGGAAAGTGATTTTCATAAATGGAAGAAGAGGATTTATGAAAAAAAGGAAGTCTGTGGAGAAAAAGGGGAGCGGATGAAGTTTTAAGAAGGGGGAAAATGGAGGTGTTTCAGCAGTCATCTACTTGGAGATACGGCCAATTAAGAAGACGATGACAGGGATTTTGAGCGAGGGCATGAGACCTCTGAGAGCCTTCGAGAGCCAACAATTTTTAGTGATAAAATTTGTTCCTTGGAGGCTCAAAAAGTCTTAGCCACCTTTTGGTATAACAAAATATTATAGGTGGCTAACGGTGTAGCTCCATAGAGGATGGTGCTGCTTGAAAGGCATAAAGAACTTAGGACTTGCATCTTACGGGAGGTTGATTGGTTGCCTCATCCATTGGGCTGCTCTTCTCTGATTGAATGATCTTCTTTTGCTCCAGAAATGCTAACAACCATGAAAAACAATGGATCTTTCATCAACAAGATTTCTACCTACCCAATCCTACAGATCTAACATTTTTTCTTCTTAGAGTGCACTTGGATTGGCAAACTCTTTTTACAACATTTTATTCTTTTGAAAGCATAAAAACTAATCTAATTCTACTCCTTATTTCTCCCTGAGCTCAGATTAAACAGTTGAGCTTAGATATTTCTCTACCTAATCTACTGTCTATTGGGATTTAGCTGTCCAATAGACTTTCATTCTCTAAATTCTATAACAGAAATTCAAAAATAGTCATGTCAAGATTAAGCTTTTTGTCTTGCCGTGATCTATGGCATAAAAACAAGTTGCACATAGACATTATTTTTGTAGGAAATTAAAATAAAAAAATGGAAGGCTTAAGATCTGAAAGTTGAGCACTTCCTTCATCTTTTCATAGCTCTGTTTTTTATTTTTCTTTGAGCCGTCTTTGCTTTCTTCTGGTTCAGATTTTGAGCAAATTAGAACCATTCTTTCTCTTTTGTGACTCAGAAAATAAAACAGTTTTGAGTCATTCTTCTTTTGGAAACTTTGGTTCAGATTTTGAGTTGGTTTGAACCTTCATTTCTACCCTAATTTATCTACTGATAAGCCAAGATTGAACAGTTTGGAAAATCAATTTCGCTACCCTATCAGCAGAAAATTGAAAGCTAATTAGTCAAGTTTAAGCTGTTTGACTAACTAGAAGTGTGTTTTGCAGGAGTGGCATTTAAGCTTGCACACTTTTAGATTTGTTTCTCTTTTTGGCATGGTTGTGCCTTTCTTGTTTGTCGATACGCACTCTTTTCATTTTTTCTCTTTATTTTTGTATTTTTTGATTTTTCACAATTTTGAATGCAATGGTGGATAGAAATATTCTTTAATGGAAAAAAAGAAAAATAAAGAAATTGTAAAAACACAGAAATGGTTTTAAGATAGTGATTACTTAAGCATCCTATATAAGACAAGACCCCCGAACAATTCTTACCATTTCATTCAGCTCTTGTAAGAAGAATGCATTGTTTCCAGCAACTGAATGAATAGAGTAAGGGCCAAGCCATAGATTGTCAAATTTACCATGCTTTCCCTTGTCTTCCTTCTTTGAGGTCCCACTTTAAAACTTTGTCTCCAACCTTGAAACTGCTAGCCTTTGTTCTTCTATCAAATATCTTCTTGATATTGTCTTATTTCTGCAATGCTTTATTATACACTTCCTCTCTGGTTTGCTGAAGATGAATGGTCTGGTTTATCCTTCTGATTATGTCATTTTCTTCAGTCTGCAACTCTTGAATTAACTTCCTGCGCTTTGGTACAGAGGCTGTTAGGAAAAATTGCACTCTTTGTATGCCATACACAAGCTGAAGGGTGACATACCAATGGATTTCTTCAAAGTTAATCTGTCGACCCAAAGTGCATGGATGAGCTTTGTGTTAAGACTTGCGACTTGGCCCTAACGATTTCTTTATTGTATTCACTAAGCTTTTGTTGGAAGATTAACATGAAGTCCATTACCTTGAGGGTAATAATAGGTAGAATGGAGTGTCCCAATGTTATCTGGTATTTACGACAGAATTCCACCATTTTCTTTGACCCAAATGCTGCTGCATTATCTGTGATGATCTTGGTAGGACAGCCAAATCTGGAAAGGATATCGGTTTCTATGAATTTTATGATAACCGAATCATTGGCCTGCCTACAAGGAATGGCTTCTATCCACTTAGTGAAATAGTCTGTGGCGGTAAGAATCCACCTGTGTTGGGCAGAGGAAGGTGGATGGATTTCTCCTATGAAGTCAAGTCCCCATTGTTGAAAAGGGGCTTCAACAATAATTGGATGCAGAGGAAGGGGTAATAATTTTGTCTTGCCCTCAAAAAATTGGCACTTATGGCAAGTAGTTGTCATTTTGTGTACATCAGGAAAAAGGGTGGGCCAATAGAAACTAGCCCTCAAAATTTTGTTGGTTGTTGACTTCCAGTACAAATGGCCTCCACACTCTCCTTCATGGAATTCATGCTTAATATTTTCTGCATCAAACTCAGGCAAACATTTAAGCAATATACCACTTTCATTTTTCCAATAAAGACATTTATCAATAATGCAATAGTTTACAGCTTTTAACTTTAGGAATCTTGCCTTTGTTTTGGATAAACTAGGAGGTGTATTCAGATTAAGTAAAACATAAACAATATCAGTATACCAAGGAGAATTCACAAAATGGTCCTCAACAACGGGAGTTGAGAATTCTTCTTGGTTATCCAAAGCATCGATCATATTAATATCAAGAACTTCACAATTTGATTCAGCCATTAATCTTGCTAGACCTTGGCCTTTGATGAGCTTAGTGGGTTTTATCTCTAAATCATATTCAAGAATAACAGCAATCCACTTACCTCTTTTACCATGCGGATGCGGAATTCGAATGTCTTTAACAAGCTGAATTCGGGACAAAGAAACGGCCAGCTGACGCGTGAGTGAAGGATGTATACTGCGGGGAATCTTTCAATGCTTTAACCAAAGCAAAAGCTTGCTTTTCCATAATGTTATACTTCGAAGGGGCATCCTCGTGCCTTGCTAAAGAATGAAATGAAATTTGCTCTTGTCCTTGTGGATTTTTGTAAAAGGATAGCGACTATGGTATGTTTGGTCTGAAATGAGAAGATATAAAAATCTTTTGAAAAATGGGACTTATGAGAACCGGTGTTTTGGTTAATGCTTGTTTCACATTTCGAGGATGTCTTTGCCTCCCGAGGTCCATTTTATCCCTTGCTCCTTCTTTAGCATGTTTGTGATATTTCTAAGGAGCTCAGCTAGGTTAGGGATGAACCTTCTCAAAAAGTTTATCTTTCCAATGAAAGACTGCAACTCTTTGATGCTTCGAGGATGAGAGATTTGCAATATGGCCTCAATCCTCTTTGGATCTATCTTTATACCCTCCTCTGAAATAATGTGTCCAAGAAGCTTACCTTCTTGGAGACCAAATAGTGTCTTCTTAGGGTTCAAAGATATTCCAAACCTTCTGCACTTCTCGAAAACTTTTCTTAAATGTTCTAAATGTTCTTCATCTGTTTTTGAAAACACGGTTACATCATCAAGATAGATAATGATGAAGAAGCCCAATTCTTCCGAGAATGCTATGTCCATGGCTCTCTGAAAGGTTGCTCCAGCATTCATCAGACCAAAAGGCATTTTCACATACATGAAAGTGCCCCATGGTGTAGTAAACGCTGTCTTTAATTGATCATGAGGGTGGACTAAGACTTGGTTATACCCTGAATAGCCATCTAGCAAAGAAATTCTTTTAGACCCCACCACCCTTTGCAAAATATGATCCATCTTGGGTAAAGGGAAGTTGTCTTTCAATGAAGCTTTGTTTAGATTTTTGACATCTATACAAAGCCTGATTTCTCCAGTCTTCTTCCTAACTGACACCAGATTAGATACCCACTCAGAATATCTAATAGGGACAATAATACCAGCATCGTGCATCTTCATGATTTCCTTCTTAACCAATGGCAACTCGACAGGGTTTATTCTGTGCAGTTTCTGTTTGAATGGTTTTTGGTTCTCTTTAAGAGGAATTTTGTGCTGTATTATTTCAGTGTCATAGGATTTAAGATCTTCATAACTCCACGCAAAAACATCAGAAAACTCTTTGAATAGCTCTATGTATTTGAGTTTAATGTGAGCTGGCAAAGTTTTGGACAGTTTGATCATTTTTTGTTTTTCCTCACTGCCTATATTTCACTCCTCTACTTCAGTCTCTACAGGTTCCATTTTCGGTTTATTGGCCACATCGTTAAAATCAAACAATTCTTCTAGAGGGGCCAAACCCTTGGGCAAACTATCATCCTTAGAATGCAGAGTTTCCAATTCCTCTGTTTCAGATTTTGCACTCCATTCTGTTTGGTTTCTAAGTTTGGTAGTTTGAAGGTTAATGTCTATAAGCTCAGGAGACGGTTCTTCTTCATCAAGAAAATTTTCTTCACTGCAGTCTATATCAAAATCTGAGTCTGAACTATGGAGTTCAAATTCATTTCTGAATTGCATGAAGTCTTCTATTTGTTTATCTCCGTCAAACACTTGCCAATATTTCTTGTTATCCGGGACAACTGGTCTGAATTTTATCTGAGATGTGTTATCATATAGCATTGGGCAGGTTCTAGCAGCAAAGGCTAAATTGTGGGCTGCAATATTTCTTTTCCTTGGGACAAAAGTCAGGTTGGACTCCTCAAACTTTTTCAAAAGATCCATGACATCATTCCGGTAGGCCCTAAGTCTGGGGTGATTTGCATTAATTTCCCCATTAACTTGTTTAATGATTAATTCGGAATCGCCATATACATTGATTCTCTTGGCACCTAAATTTTTCAAGAGATGCAGGCCTAAGAGAAGGGATTCATATTTTGCTATATTTTTGGAACACTGAAAGTTTAATTTACATGAGACGCATTTTGTATGATTATTTTCAGTGTTAGTAATCCAGACACCTGCACCCGCATTTGTTCTGGTGCATGACCCATCAAAATACATAGTCCAGAGAGGAACATTCTCAGTTTTATCAATTTGGTGTATGTCCTTTATATAATTTGAATCCTCAAGTTTTTCATCGGGTTGAGGATTGCCTTTTTTATTGTTAAGTTTTAAGTTTAATGGATCAATAATTTGTAGCTCAAGACCTGTGTTTAGTGTGCTAGGATTTTCAGACACAGCAAACTGTTTTGGCAGTTCAGCGTTGTGTTCCTCTTCCTTCGTTTCAGCCATTGATTCTGTTTAAATGATTTTTTATGAAAGTGCTTCATCATTAAACATGATAAAAGAATCAAGGCTTGTGCTTACAGCGTACAGAGGAGAGGTTTGAGGCTGGTCTTGACTTGTCACTGTATACTGCATGTCGGTTTCCCTGTAAAGTCTTCTAGTCTGATTAAAAACAGGGATAGTCACATAGGTCATGTCCATTTGCATAGTTCCCTGTAACTTAGCCCCCCAAGATCTTGATAAAAGCATTCCATACTTTGGGGGTACATCAGTCACGACAACATCCATGACCAAACATTTGGCTAGAATCTGGGCTAAGTTAACACAGAGATCTTTTATCAATCCTAGACATTTAACTCTACTTGAGTCAAAGGAGTACAAGTCTTTGTAAGGTCTGGTAATTTCAAGACCCGGGCTTTCCATTACGGCTTTTGGCATTAAATTATGGGAAGCGCCCGAGTCATGCATAGCATTGTGCAAAATTTTGTCATGAATGTTTAAGCTTACGTAAAAGGGAGGGACAGGACCTTCTTGAAACTTTTCTTCAATCTTTGGACCAAAAATAAGCTCTGGTTGGTCATCATTAAGATTGAGTGTATCCTCATTATCTTCTAAGTTTAAAGCCTTAAAAATTTTGGACCTATATACATGTTGGGAAGCTAACTCAGTCAAAGGAATAGAAATTTTGATCTTTGAGATTTCCTGTTCTAGGCTGAAAAGGTTTTGACTCTTTAAAGCATTGGTTTCAGCTTTGTTTACTGCCACTTTATCAGCAATAACAGCTTGCTGATTTGGTTTATCTACAGTTGAAACAGTTGTTTTACCAGGAGCACTAACCGGGGTGTTAGTACTGCTAATTTTTGCACTCTGTTTTTCAATATTCTGAGTGTCTTTCTCTTTACCACTACCAGAATTAACATCCACTGTTTTGTTTTTTTGGTTGATTGTTTTAGAGTTGGTTGCAGTGCTGTTTTGAGAAGGCTTGTCAGAGGTTTTATTGTTGGGGGTTCGTTGATTAGATTTGCTTCTGAGTTCATATTCCTTTGAAGGTTCTATGACAGCGTTTTCCATGTTCTGATAATAATTTTCATTATCATCTCTTTTGTCATCGTAAGGTGTATAAAGACCTTGTTTTTTATCATAATGAACCTCGAAGCTATCATCATCTACCCCAAATAAGTTTATATCATCCCCCTCTGTTATTTGTTCTGTTTGCTCAACCTCACTTAAAGAGTTTTGATGAAAGGGAGGAGTGATCTGTTGATCATCTTCCTGAGGTCTGTTTGGAGGCTTATTTCTTCTAATATTCTGATTCTGGCTTTGGTTTCTGTTTTGAGGAGCGTTCTGATTTAGACTTGCTTGCGCTCTCTCTAGAATGCTCAATTTCTTCATCATTTCTTCCATCATTCTTTCCATCTTTTAGCTTGAAGTAGAAGGGGTGGGTTCCTTTCTAAAAGACACTCTCTTTTTTCTTTTCATCCTTGCCCTTTTCTCCATTAAGTTTACTTCCACAGAAAGGGCCCCTCTTTGCATGTCTTCAAGGGTTGCAAAATCTCTTTCCCTGAGTGAATAGGTCATGTCAGGATCAAACCCTTCAGGAAATTTGTTTAAAGCTGAGCCCTGAGGAGGTTTCAGTTCAGGGGAGAGTGCATTATAGACACTGTTAAACCTGGTACAATAAGCTTGTACACTCTCCCCAGGGTTCCTATGGAGATTGTTATAGTCGGCAAGGACTAGGAGAGGATTCTTCCTTACTGCCCATTTGTTTAAGAATGTTTGATGGAAGCCTTGGAGATCATTAATACTGTGGGGGGCTAAACCTTTAAACCATTTTCTTTCTTCTCACCCCAAACTTTGAGCAAATAGTCTAAGCTTGAGAGAATCATCATCTATTTCATTTCTGTCAAAGTAGTCATTCATCTTGTCCACATGTTGAGATGCTTCTATAGTATTGCTAGCATCATACAATGGAATTTTGGACTGATAGTCCTATGGAAGATTGAATAATGGTGCAGGAAGGACTAAGCGAGCATACCATGCTGCCATGATAGGTGGTGGATTTACAAGAGGACGTGTGGGTTGAAGTGGAGTGGTTTGAACAGTGGATGAAAGATGAACCGAAGAGGATGGAACAGCAGTAGATCGTTGAGCTGATCTTGGATGAGAGGCACCTATATTATGTAGAAAATGTAAATCAGTGGGTGTTGATTCTCTATCCCCAAAGGGTTCACTTGTTTCGGGAGATGAAAGTGAAGGCTCAGAATCTAACTGATCTAAATCGCTAAATGACCTAGTCCTGAATGGGTTTAATAAGTCAGTTTGTGATTTCTGAAGAGTTGAAAGATTGTCAGGGACCGAATTAGCTCTTAGGGGTGATCTGAAAACAGTTGAAAATTGTATCTTAGGAGACTTCCTAAGAATTATTTCTAGGTTATCAACTATCTCGGGTGGATCAGGGTCAGGATGGGCTCTAGTGTGAATCTTTTTGGGAGCCACTATGCTAAGTTTTAGACCCAACTAAAATAAGAAAAGTTCAACCGGATATGACAATCTTCGAGAGGTCAACTAATCTGTTTTCTCACTTCTAATCCTACAGCCTTTTAGCTAAGTTTGATGGATGTTGTAATGATGAGGGTTCTTCCCAGTGGAGTTTTAAGGTCTGTTCAGGATTGTGGAGTCGCCAGGTGGAAAGTCTGGAGTGTTTTCGAAGGAGTACACTTTCCACCACGGTGTTTGTGAAACATTCCTTTTCAAGGATATCTCAAAACACAACAAACTCTAACCAGAGATTGACTGGGAGGGCATTCACCAGATATGTCACCTCAAAAAGAGGATGAGATCCGGAGGCTACCTGGCCCTTTCTAGACTCTGTCTTAAGAGTATAGAGTAAAACACATCAAAAATGTAAACAGGATATCAAAAACTAGTGTTTTACTACCAATCTGAAATGTTTTTGGTATTTTATGAATTGTTTTTATTTGTGGTTTAAAATAATGTCCTGACTTTGCCTCAAAAACTTAGCTACGGTTATGAAACAAAGACAGTCTATCCTTATGGCTAAGCTAGCTGATTTCCCAAGGTTAGATAGAAAACTTAAAGAGTCCTAGGGTTGACCTAGTTTGTCACTGATTCAAACAAGTCTCATCATGATTACCATTTCTTGGTAGTGCTTGAAAAAAGCTGATTTTTACTCTCAAGGTCTTATGAAGTTTCTGGGTAAGGGTTCCCCAGTGGAGTCAACAGAAATGTTAGGTTCTGGTGGCTCGGGCTGGTTAATAAATCAAGTGCTCTATGAACCAAATCTCTGATGTCGTATGATTATCTTTAAATGAAAATGGTTCGGGGTTCTTCCCCAGCGGAGTCGCCAGAAATGTTAGGTCTCTGTAATAAGCAAGATAGGCAAAGTCTGATCACAGAGTTAACATCATTTCAACCAACTTTGGGATTCTAGGATCTAGCCCTCCTGAATCCGGAGAGGGATCTCTCCAATATGTACAAAGATGGATATTGTATTTGAAAGCTTAGGGTAATGATATTAGGCTAGTTATGAGGTCCAAGGGTTTTGTTTGGTCTTTTCGGATGATTGAACATAATTGCTGTCTGAGGCAGAAAGATCTATATGAAAATAGGTTCAAAGGTGAGAAGTTGCAAGAAAACGAGTAAGCTTCGATCAAGAAGAAATATGATGGCAAGTTTTCAATCCATTAGGCTATGGAGTCATAAGAGGATTTAATTGAAACATTCGGGTTCAAGAGTGATCTATGGGGCAAGTCATCTATGCCTAAGGATCTCTTTAAGGTTTGATTTATGGAATGGAATGATACAATAAGAAAGGGAAATGACAGATGCAGAACAAAGAGCAGCCCAGGATCTGGTAAGTACTTTCAAACTAGCCAGCCTTTGACCAAGCACTTAAGAGAAACATAGAAGAAAACTAGGATCTGGTAAGTACTTTGAAACTATCCAGCCTTTGATACACTTCCAATAGAATACATATAAAAACAAAGGGAAACTCGAAAGCAACTTTTGGAGTAGAATCTAGCAGGCTGGGCTCACCATAATCCTCTCCTAGCTCTTCTTTACTTAGTTACTTCCAAGACGATCACAGATATAACACAAAATGGCCTAAGATCTGATAAGTACTTCGAAACTATTCAGCTTTTAACACATCCTAAGAGAAACAATCAAATAGTTGAGCAAACAAGAAAGGGACTCAGGGCTAACCTTGATTTCCTCAATTGATCCTCACACAACATATATTGAAAGTAACATTTAAAAATAACATTCAGCAGTGACAAAAGGATGAGGGAATGCCAGCATCCGTGTACTTAGACTGAATTAAATCATTTTCAAATAACACAGTTGAAAGAAAACATTTAGATAAATATTTCTCAGCTAGAGAAGGTTACTGATATACAGTAGGTCCTAACCCTGTTTAAACTGTTCTTTACAGTGGAAAATGAAACAAATTGAAAACAGAAACAAAATACAAGTTACAGTGAGAATAACATCACCATCAGCATAGACCAGGATCCCATAAATCGGCTTGTATTGATGCTTCAAACCAGTTACAATCTTCAGATCCAGTGTTTTAATCCATCTCTCTTCACAACCTAACCTATCTGTTACAAGCAGAGCTCCAAGAGCCAATGAAACCACTATTTACAGTCAAGAGTATTCTGCTCAGAGGCAGTTATGATACTTCAGCAATTACATTCACAACCAACCAATCCAACCCCTCACTCATCTTCTATTGAAGTATTTATAGAAGGATGAGGAGGTGAGATTTGATAAAAAGATCTCAAATACAATTAATGCAGAATTAATGTCTTCCTGGCCCTTGGAGGCTCGATGAAGAAATCATACAGGCGTTCCACTGCATTAATGTGTTTACACTTATGAAGTAAGCTCGGAGGGAGCTTTTTTTTACCTTTGAGGCTCTGCGTACTATTAGGGTTACTCTGCGAACATTTTGTCATTAAATCTGGGGCAGAAATAACTTCTTTGGCTGTTCCGAGGCATAATATCTGACCCTGTTCAATAAATTCAGCCTCTGATTGAGCATTTTGAGGCAATAGGTGGCACTGCGGTGGTTGAGGAATCAATTTGCCTCAATGTATGGCGGTGGAGGCAATATGTCTGATGAACACTTTTAGGTTTTCCTTTAATCTGTGTTCTGAGTCGGGGATTAGGCTTTTGATAAACTGTCTTGGCACGTAATCATATTGTCTTCGACCTTCATACTAACTTTCTGCTTTGTCTTCAAAAAGCGATGCTCTTCCGTTGTTCTCTTGAATCAAACAGTGTCTTGTCGATGTGCAGGGCCGCGCAGGGCTCTTTAGGTTATCAATGCTCATGAAACATTGATAAATCATTTGATACAGAGCCCGTGAATGGTTCTTTTAGATAGCTCGAAGGCACAGGAAACGTCTTTCCGAACCCTCGGCTTTCCTTCATTCTATAATGGAAAACCACTAAAACACCTGCAAAACACAAAAACAGTTAAGAAATCCTACGTTTTTAGGTTTAAACTGCTTCAGATGGCGGGGGAGGAGCATAGCCGTCGAATAAAAATATCTAACGGTGGAGATCGAGTGGCGTAACAAGATATGAAACGAGCAAAAAACAGACAAAACACATGAAATGTGACGGAGACGAATGAAAGAGTGGGTTCTAGCAGAAGCGGAGGACGATTAAACCTGAGCCGTCAGATCCAGGAGGAAATGGATGGCGGAGATGTAATCGGACCAATCGCAATCGGGGGGAACACAGGGTGACACATATAAAAACTTCCGATTGCGATTGAGGAGGACGAGCGATAGCCGTTGGATCGTGCATCAAACGGATGGACGGGATTAAATCGGGCAGAAGACAGAAAGACTTGCGATCGGAGGAAATGGGAAGTACGATGGCCGTCAGATCAACAGGGGAATGGACGGCCCAGATTGAATTGGGAGATTGCAATCGGGAGTCGGACGAAATGGTTTGCGATTGCGATCGGAGAGGGGTTTGCGATTGAGCGCTGACCGTTGGATCTGAAGGCCAGATCAACGGCTCAGATGTAATCGGAGAGGCAGTGCGATCGGGGGATCGGGAGAGGACCTGCGATCAGTGGTTGCGATGACCGTCGGATCAGTGGGAGAATGGACGGCTAGGATTAAATCGGGAGATCGCAATCGGAACACGGAGAAAAAAGCATGCGATTGTGATGGAGCGATTAGCGCAGGGCCGTTGGATCGGCGGGACAGATCAATGGTTAGGATAAGGTCGGAGGATCGCAATTGGGGAGCGCTGAAAGGGGATGCGATTTGAAAATTACGATTAGAAACTTGCGATTAAGTGCAGGCCGTCAATCTAAGAACAAGATCAACGGTGGAGATGAGCCGGGGAAACCCTTGCATAAAAATCAAACTTTTTGGAATAATCAAAGTTTTTTAGGGATCGGGCGGAAAATATATATATAAAGCGGACAGGCGCCCGACTGCGGGGCCTTCGGATATATGGAATGTAATATGCCCGGGGCGTATTTAAATCAAAGGGGTCAATCGTAATCGGGCCATCAGGCCTGGTCATTCCGATCAACCTATTTGAAACGTTGTGATGCGATTGGCACCCGGGGTCCTTAACACTTGGTCCCGGGGGAAGTCATATGAGACAGGGGTGGGGGAAACTTTTAACATACGAGACCCAATCGCATCGGAACTTTTATGCGGGTCTTTTTGATCTACCCATTTGATTTCTCCGATTGCGATTGCGCGATCGGTCTTTCAATCAACCCATTAAAATATTAAACACGTGACTTCAAGTTTTTAAGTTGAAAGTTTGGATAAGCGAGTTTTGGGTTTTATAAAGAAAAATGGGCTTTTAACTATGGGAAAGTGATTTTCATAAATGGAAGAAGAGGATTTATGAAAACAAGGAAGTTTGTGGAGAAAAAGGGGAGCAGATGAAGGTTTAAGAAGGGGGAAAATGAAGGTCTTTCAGCAGTCTTCTACTTGGAATCAGCAGAATTAAGAGGAACAGTAATGAAGATTTTGGACAGAGGCATGAGACCTACAAGGAGTCTTCAAGAGCCAACAACTTTTGGTGATAAAATTTGTTCCTTGGAGGCTCAAAAATATTTAGCCACCTTTTGGTATAACAAAATATTACAGGTGGCTAACACTGATCTTCAGCCAGACTTGGGAAGAGAACCTATACCACATCCAACAGGTCCTCCAAACACTGCGGCAACACAAGTTGTGTGCCAATTCGGAGAAGTGCACTTTTGGCATGACCCAGGTTCAGTATCTTGGATACATTATTGATGAACGGGGGGTGCATGTGGATCCAACCAAGATCTACGTAATTCGGGATTGGCTGGCCCCAACCACTCTAACAGAGCTTCGCAGCTTTCTGGGTCTTGCTAATTTCTACCATAGTTTCGTGTTGGGATTATCTCATATCACTTGGCCCTTGAGTCAAGTCACCAAGGGAGGAGCGAAAGAAAAATTATTTTGGTCGGAATCTCAACAGAAGGCGTTCGTAGAATTGAAACATTGCCTCTGATCTGCCCCAGTGCTCACATTACCAGAATTTCACTAACCATTTGAGATCGAGATAGATGCCTCTGACTATGCTATTGGAGTAGTTCTTACTCAATAGGGGCATCGAGTGGCATATCACAGTGAGACAATGTCCGACACAATTGGCAAGCATCCCACTTATGACAAATAAATGTATTCCATTGTGTAGGCATGCTGCCAATGAAAGAATTACATTATGGGGAAGGAAACGGTCATCCACATAGACCACCAACCCCTGTAGTTCATACAAACACAAGGGAAGTTGTAGAATGATCACCATTAGAAGTGGTGCACATATCTGTAACAATTTCATTTGAACATCAAGTAGAAGAAGGTCAACACCAATAATGTTGTAGACTAACTCAGCCAACCACCGATCTTGGCACTAACCACCATTCTCAACTCTTGTGGGCACGAGACTTTTGATTGGTTGCTTCTCTACAAGAGTGATCTGGAATTCAGCCACACATACAAGACACTCTTGGGGGGTACTCAAGTTCCAAATTTTCACCTCCAGGATGCACTACTATGTCACCTAGAACACCTTTGTGTTCCTTTAAACAAGCGTGCCAAGATGATTTTGGAAGCACACTATAGTAGATTCATTAGGCATTTCAGGGTCGAGAAAATAGTGGCAGTACTGCTGAAGTGTTTCTATTGGCCAAACCTTCGACAGGATGTTGGGAAGTACATCAGATCCTGCACTGCTTGTGCCATTTCCAAACCAACCATCAAGAAGCAAGGACTCTATACTCTGCTACCTACCCCTACTCAACCTTTGGAATCCATCTCCATGCATTACATGTCGGGTCTTCCTTCTACTAAGCATGGAAATGACTGTGTTTTCATGGTCGTCGATAGATTCTTGAAGATGGCCATTATGTCGGTGTGCAAGAAGAATGTCACAGCAGAAGCCACTACTAAACTATTCTTTGAACGAGTGTGGGTGCACTTTGGTATCCCACAGTCCATCATCTCAGATCGGGACAATAGGTTCCTCAACACATTTTTTTGGAGCCTCTGGTCAATGTTGGACACCAAGCTCACCAAGTCCACAACTTTCCATCCCCAAACCGATGGCCAGATAGAGGTCGTCAACAACATTATTGTACACATTTTGTGCACGTACAATTTAAAGCACCCATGAACATGGGATGAGAGCCTTCTCTATGTACAACACAGTTATAACCAGCCTCTCCATAGCTCAACCGACCACAACCCCATTCAGGTGGGCCTGGGGTTCCAGCCACTATGTCCCATTGACATAGTCATGCCATTTGTGGCTACTTAGGCCGATTCGGCTCATGTCCAGTGTTGTACCTTAAGAGAAAATCCCTTGGCTGTGGTAAGGAATCCGTGCTTAAGACATTTATATAAATGTATTACAGAAATATTGGTCTTTGTTTAATCACCTTCATATGTTTATCATTAAACCCTCAAAGATAAAACACAATGAATGTCCCGCAATGCTATTATTTGTTGATATAGAATGGAATGATTAGAAGAACATGAAGGAAAGAAGCCCAAATTGATATGATGATGTACATAATATATCACGTCAAACTTCAGAAGAATTATAAGACAAGGAATAGTTAAGAAGCGCCTATTAAGGATTTTAACTCTTATTCACACAAGTAAAAAGAGACCTGCAGCTTCATTACTTCATTTTATTCAAAGATAGAAAACATAAAATGTAAACTAGAAGACATATCGATATCAAAAAATTCCAGAATATTTCTTTTCATTCATTAATCATTTGAAATCTGAGTACAAAAATTGCAGTCTGAAGGTCCAAAACTCGGAACCTTTTCCTTTCTTCTTTTTATCTTTAAATACAATAGAAAGCAGTTTGTAACTATTGTAAATAATTCTAACTACTTCAACTACTTAGAACTTCGTCAACATCCTATTACATGTCATCAAAATGTCTTATTACAATTAAATTCTCTTAAAAAGAGGAAAATAACATAAACTATAAATCCTAATCTATTTGCTGAATGTGAATTGATGATGTTGCTGCTGCATTTCCTTGACTGGCTGGTTTATCCTTCTTTGAAGTTGAGGGGTTCTTTGGTAAATCTACCATCCAAGCTCTGCATTTCTTCCATATCTCAATGTTAGTCTTAGGTGAATGGACCAGGTTATGATATTCCAATCTAAAAGCAGTGATTCTGTTAAATGGTGACCTCTCTGCAAATAAAGTCTTCACTAACCACGGCAGCTAAAAATGTCTTTGGAGGAAATTGGTCACTTTTGCTCCTTTAAGAACCTGAGCCTTTTGATGAGTACTGTCTACCTTAATTTTTTCCAACACCAGTAAGGGTTCATAATAATTCCATGATAAAAAACTACCTCCAAGCCCCCAACATGATGGCAAACCTTCTCTTGCTATTTTATCAAATAAATTATCAAACTAGTTCATTGCTTCCTTAAGCTCAATCAACTTCTTTTCTGTAGACTTCATGCAATCATTATTGACAATCATCTTATTAATTTCCACAGTATATAAAATCTTGTCTTTAATTTCATTTTCTTCCAACTCTTGATTTGTTTTGGAATCAATGAAATCAATGAAATTTCTTGCCCAAATGGCCCTATTAATTGTCTTTTTCTTGTCTGTCATGACTTGTTCTTCAAAATCCTTGATAATACTTTTTTCCTCTGCAACAACAGTGAGAAAACCCCAGATTGTTTTCATTTCTGCAATGATATCATTCCAGATGATATCCTTAGCCTGTATTAAGGATATATTTCCCTTTAGTTTTTCTTTGAGATTTTTAATCTCGACGTCAGAAGTCTCGCAGTCCATTCTTTATTTACTGACTTCTCCCTCTATGGCTTGTGTGATCTTTATTGCTGTTTCGAAATCAGCTTGTTCCTTTTTCTGATCTCTCTCTGCCATCTGAAATTCAGTGGTTAATTGAGATATTTGCGCTAATGGATCTTCATTACCAAATGGAAAAACAAAACTACAAGTATGTGATTCAAGGTGATTCTGCAGTGACAATGCAGTTTTCTTTAGTTTGCTTTAGTTTGCTTTAGTTTGCTGATTTCTTCTTCCTTTTGCAAAAGTTGTTGAAGAAGTTTTTCTTTCTCATTTTCTACCTCTAAAAATCTTTTTTTCCATGGAGTGTTCTCCTATAGGAAACTTCAACTTTTTCTTCAGTGCTGAGATTTCTGATTCTGCACTTTGCAGAAGCTTCTATACAGCAGACCTATCATTGGGATCTACCCCAATCTTTACAATAATACTTTTGAGTTCTTCTTTATGGATTGTCAAAGCCCTGGAATTTTCTTTCTCTAACTTCAATTGCTTGATCGCTTTTCCAAGAATATTTTCAGCCTTGAGTGCCATTGCATTGGTTTTGGTTAGGTCATTTACAATCAGTTGACATGTTTTCATATGTAGATTCACTTTTTCAAGCAATGGAATTTTCTTCACATCTACAGTTAGATTCACAGTATTGAAATTATTGGATGAAACAATAGAAATATCAGAGGGATGTGAAAGAGAAATATTAAATTGATCATTTTTAAGATCCATTGCAGTTAGAAGTCTTGTTTAATCTGGGGTTATCTGGCACTCAGCTTGAGCCTCCATGCTTGCCTTCATTTTCTAATTTCTTTCTGTAATCTGGGAAAGCATCTGTTTAATTAAGGGCACTTGTTCCTGAGTGCTTTCTCATCTCCCAATTGTAATGAGAAACCAGGTTGAGCATCTACAAAATCCTCACTGAGTTTTGTTCTCTTTTCAGTCCTCTATTCTTCATCCTCTAAATAAATCACTACTTCTTTACCTCTCTTATTTGACTTCTCTAATATAATTGGAGTCTGTACATTTGAGCTCATTGAACCTATAAAACCTTTACTTGCCACTTTTTCTATATCAATTCTACTTTCATGAATGAATTTTGAATACCCATTTTCAATTCTCCTATTAGAAATCACACTGTGAGGGTCATAAGCCCACTTCTCTCCCAACAGTAGGTGCAATTCATCTAACATCTTAGAGGCTTCATCAATTGCTTGTATCATATTAACAACAAAAGGACCAACAGTCATTGGAAACTTAAACATATGACCTTTCTTCATAGGCACAAAATGTATTTGATCCACGTTTATCCTAGATTTCTAGAAACAAAATTCATGAATATTGTTAGTTCTAGAAATCTCACTACCTTCATTATCCTTAGGATCATTTTTTTCACTATTTTACTATCCTATCATATCATGGCCAGCCTATCACTCCCAAAATACCCATCATGGGCTTATGCCACTCATTTTCACTATGTTTTGCCACCTCTGACGTTACCACTCTATTTTTGACTTGCCTAACCCTTCTACTTACACCTTGGAGACCAAACATAGTGACAATGGCAAGGGAGGCCAAAGGCCTAGGCGACAGCAAAGAAAGGGTGGAAGAGTAAACATATTTGAACCTTTGAACACCAAGGAGTTGACAACCTCCCCTACAACAGTTGCATATTTCCAAGAGGTTGGTTTTTTTATTTCTATGAAAGAGTACAAAGAGTCCAAAGTCACCCTGAGTTGACCAGACTTTTTATCGTCAACCTCCATGACCATCAAGTGCATCTAGCTGGGGTAAATTTTGAGCTATCAACCAATACAATTGCTATGGCCACTGGGATACCTTGTATGGGAGAAAAATGGTTCAAGAATGTGAGTTTGGACTTGAGCCATTATCAACCTTTCTTGAAACCAAGATACCAATCTAATTGTAAAATTATTTTTCCCTTTTCCCATTTGTTGGAGAGATATGCCCCCTTAATGAAAATCATCATGAAGTATTTTACATGCGAGGGTAGGTTTTCTATACTTTATTCCTACCATATAAGACTACTTATGGACTTCACTAGGGCCAAGCTACTACATTTTCCCTATTACATTTATAGAATTATTGATAAGATGTCATACATTGTGCAAAAGAGGCCTCCTTCACAACAAATGCAAAGTCTTTTCCACCATTCTCTTATCAAGATGATTGTGTTGCATCAATTAGAGCAACAAGGTATCCCATGGGAAGTGTTCATCGCCCATGATGTTTTCACAAATCCACAATCTCTTCTTCTAAAAATTTTACCCTCGTCATCTCATCCACCTTCCTCCATTCCTCCATCACCCCTCACTGACCATGAATCATCCTCTTCACATGAATCATCTCCTCAAGAAAACTTCTCACCATCATCTTCTCCTAAAGTATCATAACAAGAAGAGAATGATTAATAACAAGAAGAGAACAGTGACAAAGAGGAAAATGACAGTCAAGAGCAAGAAACAAATGATGAGGAAGAGGAAAATGAAAATGAAGAAAGTGGTGATGATGGGGAAGAAACAAAGAACAGTGAGGAAGAAGAAACAAATGATGAGGCAGAAAGTGACAGTCATGAGAAAAAAAGTGGCAGTCATGAGGAAGAAGAAAATGAAAGTCATGAGGAAGAAAATGATGATGAGAAGGATGATTATGAAAATCAAGAGATAGAGGCGGATTATGAAGACAAAGGCAGTGATCAAAATAGTGAAGAGGAAGGAGAGAAAAATGATGAAGGAACAGATGATGAAAAGGCAGATTATGAAGAGAAAAACAGTGATAATGGGAATAAAGAAGAAGAGACAGAGGCAGAATTAGAAGAAGATACAGAGGCGGAATTTGAAGAAAAGGGTAGTGAACATGACAGTGATGAATATGAAAAAAATGAGCATGAAAGTGGGCAAAACAATGACAATGATGAAGAGGACAGTTTAGAACAAAATGACAATGAAGAAGATATGGAAGAGGATGAAAATGAAGAAAATGCACAAAACAGTAACGAAGACATTGACAAAGACACCTCTAATAGTGACAACACAGAAAATGATGATGGCAATGATAATGTTGCAAACATAGAGGAGGATTATGAAGAAGAAAACATGATGATTGATAGCCCTAATAATGATGACAACAATGACACTATGAACCAAGAAGACAGTCAAGAGGTTGATGATAGGGGTGAAGATCATGGCAGTAATGCTAGCATGGAGGAAAATGTAAGTGACTCTCAAGAGGGCAGCCAAGAACACAATGCAGGAGACATAAATGTAGAGATAATTGAGGAAAAGAAAGGCAATCTTGAGATCAGTCATGGTAAGAGCGTTCTAGTAAAAAAATTTGAGTTTCTCCCTCTCACATATCAAAAAGGATCAAGGAAAGTGTTTGCTGCCTCCAAAAGGCAAGGGAACTTTCCATCTACATCAGCTCAAAGGATTTACAAGGGAAAATAAAAGATGAAAAATGATAAGAAAGGTAAGGGAGGCAGGAAAACTAAAAAAGAACCCCAATTCATTGACCTTGATAGTGATAATGAAGATGAGGAGATGGCCCTTAGGTTACTACTCCAAAGCAAAGATGCACAAATTAGGGAGTGGGAGAGAGACTTTGAAATGGCACAACGTATCATTAAGTACTACAATAATGAACACAAGTATTTTAAGAAGATAAAAAGGGGCCTTGCTCTCCAAAAAAAAAATGACCAAGCATTATGCAATGAAAAACAAACTTGCTTGTGCCAAACTGAAGGAAGCCCTCATTGAAATTCAAGAACTAAAAGAAGAAAAAGGCCAAGCTAGGCTTGGAATCTTGGCACAAGCTCCTCTACAGGTCTCTCAAAATCCATGAGGCACACTTACACCAAATTTGGGGGAATTTTGACAAGTTTTGGTTTTTTGCTAATTTTGAGGCCAAGGAGGTAGCACCCATGGTGCTACGCTTTTTCTCAGATAATATTCAGGAGGAAAGGCTTACATTTTTAGAATACTCAGTTTTATTTTATCATTCTCACAAATTTTCAAATAAATTGGAGTTGTTTTGGTCCTCCAAAAGGGTCAAAAACACCCTAATTTTTACCATTCTGCCTACTTTCCAGGACATGTGTTGCGCCTTTACCAGCCTTTGATTTTTTTCTTTTTGAATATTTTTCAGAGGTAAAATCAGATAACCAATGGTATATTTGGAAATTAGACTCAAATAGTTTTCCAACGATCCATCACGGAGCCTTTTCCGACATCGAGAAGGCTTTCAAAACATTGTTGCAAGTTGGCCCAGTTTTCCTTCTCCAGTGCTATGCCCTTGGCATGGAAATTCATTCTAAAACACAGTGTTGCACCCTTAGCAGAGGGAAAGTAAAAAATTTATGCTTGGAAAGTTTTAGGAGGATTTTCAGACCTCAAATGTCAATTTATTTGTAAAAATTCCTGAAAATATATTTTATTTTAGATAGTTTTTGCATTGGGCCTTGCAAGGTCTCAAGGACAATAGTGACATTTATGATTAGCCAATAGGCTTCTAGAGACTCTATTAGGCTTTTCTCCTCCTTTCTTGGTAAAAGGATCATTGAGGATTCATTGTGAATGTTGGAATTTGATGAATTTTGAGAGCAATACATGGTTCTTTGAGGTTGAAGAGCAATTTGGTGTTATGGAGCTTGTGAATGATTTTCTTTGATTGATGATGATGAAAGCTTTCTTGCAGGATCCCTGAGCTTGGTCAATGGTTATGTGTATCTAATTTTTTCATGTTTTCTTGTTTATCATTGTGTCCATCCTTCTATGTTGCAGTAGATCAAAAAATTATAGGCTAAGAAATGTTGTTTGAGGCACCTTAGTACTTCCTGTTACTATTGTCTTTATGTTTTCCTCTGTTGGGTTATGTTTAAGGAATTCTTAGCTGCTCATTAGGCCTCCTTATTCTTGTTTATTCCATGAATGGTTCAATAGAGTAGCTTCAAGTATGTTTTATGGTTAGCCCTGCCTATTTGATTCTATTTAAATTATGTTTTGGAATCTCTCTTTGAAGTATTACTTACTAGGTTTAGCCAAAGAGGCCATGTTTTGGTCATGCCCTTTTTCCATGCTTATGAAGTTGCCTTAAATTTCTTTGTAGCTTGATCATTGATGTTTAGGCGTTCCCTCTTCATTGATAAAATTTATTTGTCATCTTATATGTTTTCAAATCTTGAAGGTGAAATCACTAAAGTTAGATAGGTTTTCTTGCTTTTTGTGTTTCACTGAATTGTTCATCTTGAATGTCTATTTGTTTAAGTATTTTCATTAAGTTAATGGTTTGCCCTATCTCATGATTATTATCTTTTTCTTATCAGTATTTTAGACCTTCTTTTTTATGGGTATATGACAAACGATTCTTAACTGCCCTTTTCCCTACCTTGTTTCCCCAACTTAATGTCCATTTCACTTCACACATAACCTTAAATATCCATTGACCACACTAGATTTTCCCTATGATGCACTTTGACTCATTGTTGAGATATCCATGACTTTCATAGACTCCATAGCCCAATGATTAGATGCCCTCTCACTCCAAATATTCTACTTTATCATTTTACCCAACCCAAACAAACAAACCCACCCTAAACTTCACAACTAGCCTAAAATCAACCATCTAAAGCAAACAAGTTCACATCCTTTGCATACAATAGAGAGAGCCCTCTCTGAGTCCATGAAGGATAGGTCCTAGGACTCCAAAGACTGGTCTTATGTTACCCTGTGCATTTGGTCTACCAATCTGCTAAATCATGGGACCCTAACATTCTAGCAATCACGATGGGACCTTCTGAGTAAGTAACAAACTTATATCTCGTTAAGAGAATTCAGAAGCCCTTGTCAAACAAGTATCCTGTGTTTTGAAAACCACCTCATCACTATCACTAAAAAAATAGTGATTATGATGGGACCTCTGAGTCAGTGACAATCTAAGCATCCCTTAGGACTTTAGAAACCCTTATCAAATTATAGAGAACTCAAACTGTCAGCCAAAGAGTAGAATATGTTTATTTCACCGTCCTAGAAAAATGATGACTCAACTGTAGGACACTCTCACAAAACCTAAGGATACATAAAGGAACTCAGAAAACCCCAAAACATACGTAGATTGGTTTTTTGTCAGTTATTGGTGGTGGACCATAAACATACATCCTTAAAACATAAAAAAAAATATCCACCTGGCGACTCCACTAGCCTCCAATAGGCCTATTACTTCACTAGTTCTCATTTAGACTCCCTTGGATTGTATCAAATCAACCCTGAGAAGTTTAGAAGCCTAGTTCTACACTATGATATTTTAGCAAACACTAAGAGAGGTCAGCCTTCCGAAAACATTCCTAAACTCTCAGGCTCTCTAAATTTTGAGTTTGAAATCTCGCTTCACAAAGAATCAGTACTAGATCTCATCCGGACCCAAACCCTCCCACCATATTTGATGACCCATAAAATATTTTGTGGCAAACTTCTAGATCTGGAAACTTAACTAATGTCAGGACCATTCTTAGAGAAAGCTCTGACCCTGAACATTTTACAGCCTTGCAAGATCCCCAGTTTGACTTGCATCATACAAAGAACCTTTTCAGAACCAAGTCACAAACTGATATTGACTAGATTGACCTTGAGGCCGTAGATTTGCAGCAGAGTTCTAGTAGAGAAGCCTCTCCTTCCACACCACCTAACTTTCAGCTTCTCCATCACTTTAACTCTTTCCATACCAAATCTACTCAGAATCAGTTTGTTGGTCCAAGTACTTCTACCATGCCCATCCATACCACCACTGTACAAACCCCTCCACTTCATCCTACACCCCCTTTCACAAACCCTCCTCTTGTAAATCCTCCATTAGCTCCCATCATGGCAGCTTAGTATGCCCCCCCCGGTTTTACCACAACCTTTGGTACCTTTACCAAATGACTACCAATCTAGAATTCCCACTTCACCAGAGTTGAATCCGTCACTGCCCAACAACATGTAGATAGGATAAATGATGTCTTTGATTACATGGAAATAGAAGAAGAAACCATTAAAATGAGGATATTTGTGCAAAGCTTAGGAGGTGAAGCCAAAAAATGGTTCAAAGAATTAACTCCTAACACCATACATGATCTCCCTTCCCTCTACCAATCTTTCATAAATAAGTGGGAAATCAAGAAAAAAACCCCTCCAAATCCTTTTTGAATATAGCAATCTTAAGAGGAATGTAGGGGGAAGTGTCTAAGATTATTGCACCAGGTTTAACAGTGTCTACAATGCCCTCCCACCTCAAATGAAACCCCCACAAGGCTTAGCACTAGTGAAATTTCCTGAAGGTTTTGATCTGTACATGACATACCAATTGAGAGAGAGAGACCCCACAACTTTAGAAGAAATGCAAAGGGCAGCTATTAGTGTAGAAGCCAACTTGATTGAAAAGAGAGCTAGGATGAGGTCGGAAAAAAGAGTCACTTACAAAGATGAAACCATAGCCTCAACCTCTTCTTTTGATGCCAAGATAGAAAGCATAGTTAGAACCATGGAGAGAATGATGGAAAGGATAAACTTCAATGAAAAGACACCCCCTAGGGAGAATCAACCAAATCCCCAAAACAGAAATCAGAATCAGAACTTCAGAAGAGACCCACCCCAAATCAGACAAAGGGAAAATGACCAACAAATTAGGCTTCCTTTCCAAGACAATTATCTTGATGAAGAGGGAAGAGAGAATGAATAACCTAAATAAAACCATGTAAACTTAATAGGCTCTGATAATGAGGGTGATATTTTTCTCATAGAAGAGGAACAAGGTTTTTTCTCCTCAAATCAAACTGAAACAAACTATGAGGATTCTGAAGACTACAAATTGGGATTTGAAAACGCCATAATGGAAGTCCATAGGCAATATGATTTTAGGAGTAAGAAAAACCAAGACAACTCCAAGAAGAACAATTTAGACACTAATGTTAGGAAAACCCATGAAAATATTCCTAAAAGGACAACAGACAATACCAACACCATGGATAAGAAAATTGATCCAAATAGGGACAAAACTAGCCAACCAAGTGGTGACACCAGCTGCCCTAGTACCTCTACTAGTGGCCCTAAGAAAACTTTGTTGTCCAAAGCCCCAAATCAGAATCAGCGAATTAAAAATGTAAAAAAATTTATGGCTGATAAAACTGATGTAAATATGCCAAAAACCTAAGTACCTTTCAGTTTTGAAGGAGAGATTGCTAAAATCAAGATAACCATACCTCTCACAGAATTGGTAACTCAGGATATGTACAAGTCCCAAGTTTTGAAATTTTTGAACATAGGGAACGATACAGACACTCTAAACTTGACTGATGACAAACCAGAGCTGTTGTTTGGTCCCGAAGTTGAGGGAAAATACCAAGGAGTTGTCCCTCCTTTCTATGTTAGCCTAAACATACATGACAAAATATTACACAATGCTATGCTAGATTATGGTGCCTCACACAACCTCATGCCTAAGGTAGTGATGGAGATATTGGGCCTAGAAATTACTAAACCTTACAAATACTTGTACTCATTCGATTCGAGTAGGGTCAAATGTTTGGGTCTAATCAAGGATCTTTGAATCACTCTGGCGCAAATACCTGTTAAGAGTCTAGTCATGGACATAGTTGTTGCTGATATTCCCCCGAAGTATGGCATTTTTTTTTCTAGATCATGGGGAGCCAAAATTCAAGGCAGCTTCCAAATGGACATGTCATATGCTACTATCCTTGTCTTCAATCAAACTAGGAGATTATACCGGGAATTTCACATGAAGTATATGGTAAGTAGCCTAGATAGGGCAAACAACACCCCTATTTATTCCATTCACTCAAATTTTGACTCTTTCATATTATATAATGAAAATGACATTAGCGAACAGGTTAAAGGAAATGAGAAAGAGCTAGGCTCTCCAAAACACTCACACTCACCCTCAAATGAAGAACATAACAACCAGAACTCTAGCAGCCCTAAACAACAACATAGTGACAAACATGAACTAGAAACACTTTGGAACATAAGCTTTGATGGCTCTTGTGGCAAGGCTGGTTCATGAGTTGGTGTCTGGATACATAATACAAATGAGGGCCATTCATACAAACTAGACTTTCAGTGCACTAATAACATTGCAGAGTATGAGGCTCTCCTCTATGGTTTACACTTGCTTGAAGACTTAGGAGCTAAGAAAATATATGTCCAAGGAGATTGAGAACTTATCATTAAACAAATCAAAGGTGAGTACTCAGCAAAGAATCCAAGATTAAGAGAGTATAGAAATGCAGCCCTAGATCTCCTCAAAAATTTTTAGAAATATGAATTCATTTACATTCCTAGAGCCCAAAATAATCTTGCCAATGAGCTTGCCTTTGCTGCTAGCAATTGCCAAAAACCACATGCAAGTAAAAAATACATTGTCAAATTCAAACACCATCCTCCAGTGCCTGACAACATTAACCATTGGCAATTGTTTGAGGGTGATGAAAAAATTGATGACTTTTTGCAATCTAGGAATGAATTTACAAGAACAAAACCAAGCCTAGAGCATGATGAAGTGGTTTTTGCTGAAGAAAAATCTCATAAAACAGAGTTGTCCTCTACTGCTGATATCAATCTAATTGCACATCCTTGTGAGGCATAATTGTTTGATGATCTAGACCGAAGGGACCTTGAGGTATTACAATGTAAAGATGATACATTACCAAGGGGAATTGCACCATTAGAAGAGTTGTTCGACTTTAATGATGTGGCTAAAAAATCAAAGATAGAATCCATCGAGAATGATGTAGAGGAGTATAGCATAGGCAGCTGAAAGGAACCCAAAATGATCAAACTCTCCAAAACTCTTCCTCCTCACATAAAACAAATATATATTGAACTTTTTCAAGAGTTTAAAGATGTGTTTGCATGGGGGTATGAAGATTTTAAATCATATGACATAAGCATTATTCAACATAAAATTCCTCTTAAGGAAAATCATAAACCTTTCAAATAAAATTTAAGGAGAATAAACCCTGTCTTACTACCTTTAGTTGAGAAAGAGATTAAAAAAAAGTATGATGCCGGGATCATAGCTCCCATTAGATACTCGGAGTGTCTTCCCAACCTTATGTCAGTTAGGAAGAAGACTGGGGAGATTAGACTTTACATTGACTTTAGAAATCTGAACAAGACCTCCTTGAAATATAATTACCCCTTGCCTAAAATGGATCACATACTTCAAAAGGTAGTTGGCTCTAAAAGAATCTCACTGCTTGATGGTTTTTCCAGTTACAACCAAGTGCTAGTATTCCAAAGTTATCAACACAAAATTGCCTTCACCGCACCTTGGGGTACATTCATGTATGTCAAAATGCCATTTGGGTTGATGAATGCAGGGGCCACTTTCCAAAGGGCCATGGACATAGCTTTTTTAAAAGACATGGGCTACTTCATAGTCATTTACCTTGATGACATCACTTTTTACTCTAAGACTGATGAAGAACACTTAGTCCACTTGAGAAAAGTTTTTGAAAAGTGTAGGAAATATGGCCTATCTTTGAATCCCAAGAAAACATTGTTTGGTCTCCAAGAAGGAAAACTCCTAGGCCACATCATCTCTAAAGAGGGAATCAAGATAGACCCCAAAAGGATTGAAGGCATATTGCAAATCAGCCATCCTAGAAACATCAAGGAATTGCAATCCTTCATTAGGAAAATCAACTTCTTGAGGAGGTTCATCCCCAACCTTCCTAAACTCTTGATGAATATTACAAACATGCTCAAAAAGGAAATAGGAGTTAAGTGGACTTTGGAAGCCAAAAAATATTTTTAACTGGTTAAGCAAGCACTCACCCAAACACCGGTTCTAATTAGTCCTGATTTTACCAAAGACTTCTATATTTTCTCATTTGCATCTAAACATACCATGGTTGCAGTGTTGTTACAAAATAACATGATGGGGAAAGAACAGCCCATAGTATTCTTCAGCAAAGCCCTTAGAGATTCTCCTCTAAAGTACAACATCATGGAGAAACAAGCCTTTGCCTTGATTAAGGCATTAAAAGACTTTAGATTTTATATCTTACATTCTCGTGTCATTGCTTTTGTTCCATAGACAGTTGTCAAAGACATTCTGAATCAGGACCCTGATGGTAAAAGGGGAAACTAGATTGCTATTATCTTAGAATATGACTTAGAAATCAGACCCACTCAACTAGTTAAAGGACAAGGACTTGCAAAACTTATGGCTGAATCAAATTTCAAAGAATTAGATATGAATATGGTTGATTTTTTAGAAGAACAAGAAGAGTGCACAGCTCCACATGTTGAAGAAGTATTTCTGGGTTCATCTTGGTATGCTGATATCCTATATGTTCTTTTCTATCTCAATGTTCCTCCTACATTATCAAAGACAAAAGCTAGATCCCTGAAACAAAAAGCTTTAAAATTCTGCATTTTAGATGGAATATTATATTGGAAGAATCCTATTGGTATATTTCTTAAGTGTTTTCTTGAGGATGATGTAGGTAAGATCATGCATGAACTGCATGAGGGAGAATGTGGAGGCCATCTTTACTAGAAAACCATAGCCAACAAGATACTTAGAGCTGGCTACTATAGGCCCACCCTTTTCCCTAACACCCACAAACTGGTCATGACGTGCCATAAATGCCAATCTTTTTATGGCAAGATAAAACTCTTACCTTTGCCTTTGCATCCCATTACTGTTGAAACTCCTTTTCAACAATGGGGTTTAGAATTCATTGGCGAGATTTACCCCACCTCATCTACCCAACATAAGTGGATCCTCACTGCTATTGATTACTTTACCAAGTGGAAATAATCCATCCTCTCTAGGAACGCCACCAACTCGGTCATTATTAAATTTCTTGAGACAAACATCTTATCTAGATTTCGTTACCCCAGAAAAATCATCATAGATAATGTTGCTGCCTTTACATCCAAAATACTGATTGAATTTTATTATAAATATTGCATCACATTAGGACATTCCACAGCTTATTAACCTCAAGGTAATGGGCTAGCTAAATCCTCTAACAAAAGCCTGGTCAATATCATCAAGAAGCTTCTGGAACATAATCAAACAGCATGGCATGGAAAGCTAGTACATGCACTATGGGCTGATAGAATAACCACCAAGAAATCAATTGGTATGTCTCCCTATCAACTAGTGTATGGCATGGATGCCATTTTCCCAACATCCTTTGGAGTTCCAGTGATAAAGCTTCTCCAAGAAGTGCAAAGGAGGTTGAACCAAACCATTCATTTGCAGCAGACAAGGGAAGAAGTTTATAACAAGAGTCAAGCAATTCAAGAAAACATAAAGAAAATATTTGACAAAATAACTAAAGCCAACAATTTCCACATTGGAGACACAGTGCTAAAATGGGATTCCAGGAGGGAGGACAAAGGTAAACATGGTAAATTTGAAAATTTGTGGAAAGGTCCTTATCTCATTCGATCAGTTAGAGGTCATAATGCTTTCTTTTTAAAATGATTGAATGGAGAAGAATTATTTGGAGGTCCAGTCAATGGCTGGATGCTCAAACACTATTTCTGTCAAGAGTCCTAGTTTCAAACTTTCATTCATTGTACATAACATATCATGATGGGAGATCATAAAAAACAAAAATACAAAAACAAATAAAGAAAGAAAAAGAGGGCAGATTTGAAAAGAGGTACAACCCCATACCAAAAAATAGTACTACTAAAAGTGTGCAAGCCTAAATGCCACTACTTTTTCAAAAAGAAGATCTTGTTCAATCATCTAGCCTAATCATGGCTGAACATGCTTTAAATTTGTGTTGATAAGTTATTGAAAGAGAGCTTGTCAAATCATTCAAACTTGACTTGTCAAAAAGGATAGATTAGGAATGAAAGATACTGGTTCCACATGCTCAAAACTGAACCAAAGAGAAAGACGGGGATGCATACCAAATGATAAATCATAGCCCTTATTTTTCTATTGTTGTTTGTACAAAAATAATGTTTGTGTGTAGCTTGTTCTAATGCCACAACCCAAGGTAAGTCAAATTTCCTAATCCTGATTTAAACCATGCTTTCAATTTCATGTCTATAGCTTAGAGAATGAATTCTGTCATACAGCCTCATCTTGACAGTCAGTTAGACTAGGTAGAGAATAAAAAGAGTTCATTAGCATAATCTGAAAGCTTAGAAGTAATAAGAGAAGAAGTAGATATTTTTTTTCGCTCTCAAAACAAGAAAATTTCAAGTGTTTTCCAATTCAAGTGCACCCTAGGAAGAAAAAATGCTAGGCCAAGTAGGCTGGGTAGGTAGAGGTGAGTTTGAGCTAATCATATTTTTCATAATATTGAGATCACAACTTCAAGGAAGCATCAACAAATGAAAAGAAGTAAAAATCTTCCCAATGGATGAGGCATTGGTCGTCACAAAACCAGAGATCTGAAGTTCTAAACACCTCCTGGAAAGGAGTTGCCCACCCGAAGTGGAGCCACTATTAGTCATCAGTAATTTTTTGCTTTTTATAGATGATTAAATGTTTATCCTAGATTTCTAGAAACAAAACTCATGAATATTGTTAGTTCTACAAATCTCACTGCCTTCATTATCCTTAGGATCACTTTTTCACTATTTTATTATCCTATCATATCATGGCCAACCTATCACTCCCAAAAGACCCATCATGGGCTTATGCCACTCATTTTCACTATGTTTTTCCACCTCTGACCGTACCACTCTATTTTTGACTTGCCTAACCCTTCTACTTACACCTCAGATCACCAAGCAGCCTAACCTTTTCCCCTCACCTAAAAACCCTTAGTCAAGTTTTCAGCCAAAGGCCAAGTCCAAAAGGCCTCCCACTAGGTCACCTAGGGTTTCACAGGTCATAGGATTGTTTTGGTGTTATAAATCTTTGTTTTTCCTTTTACAAGAGGCTGCAATCAAAGAGGAAGAAGGTTAGCATATGATTGCCCAAATGGATCAGAAAATCTTCCAAGGAAGGCCTCCTTAGTCAAAGCATAACTTCTGCAAAAAGACAGCTGCCCATATTAAAAATTTATGAAGGAATGATTGAGATGGCTATTAGTAGAAAAGAAGTAAGGTAAGAGGCTAAATCATCACAAAGGACATTCACAAAAAAGGAGAGACAGCATGCCTGTGTTCAAAGAAAATCAGGGTTTTTATGACTGATTGGCTAAAAAGTGGTGCCAAGCAAGGAGCCAATGCAAAGGATCACAAGGACAGGGGCCATCAGCCCAACCAAGAATGAATTGAAGGCTTCTATAAATTATAAATGAAGAAGGGAAAAATACCTAAAGCCTAAGGTTTGAGAAGGTAGGCAAATAAGTGAAATGAAGACCATAAATCTCCATGATGACAATAAGCAGAAGTTTGAAGAATGATATCAGAAGTTCACCCCCATGGTTTATCAAGGCAACAATACTTCACTGCATCAAAGGGAGGGAAATACAAAGAGTATCAATGTGAGGGATATTAAGCCTTCAAGTGTAGTCAATTGCCCTCACAATGGTCAAAGGGAAAGAAATCATAAGGTCAAGTGTCAAAATGGAACACCAAGCCAATTATGAGTTTGTTGTTCAGTAATTAAAATTTTAAAATTCCAAGAATGACCAAGGAGACAAAAAAAAAATTTGTCATGGCACCTATAACAAACAGAAGTGGCCAAAGGGAGATATTGACAAACATGGTTTTAAAGACTATGGTGACTGTGCAAGACGGATCTAGTATACCTTTGGAAATTCAGTGAGAGGGGAAGAAACTAGGTTTTAAATATTACCCACACTCAGAGATCTCAAAGGGGTTAAATACATGGTGACTATGCAAGACACTGATAAGGTAAAGGCAGGTCCCTCAAACATTGTTTTAAAGAACTCACCCTTACTAAATGATTTTAAAGAGATCTGTTAGCTTTCAAATGACAGAGAGGGCAAGTTTTGATGTTTTACTATGATAGAATAGATGAGAACAGAGTGTTAAAGCATCAAACAGGTCAAGGAAGTAAAATTCATCATATGAGTTACCTAAGAACAACAAAGTGGAAAGATTGAGATGAGAAAAGATCATTTTTTGTGTTTAAGTCACCTCCTGCAAAAGAAAAAGAGATATCAGTGATAAAGTGACAAAATAAAACTCAAAACATTAGCAAGAGTGGGTTTCTAGTTTTAATTTATTAATTCCAAGGGTATAAAATCTTCTCATTCATCATTCAACTCCATTTGTCACTTGCAAAAAAGGAGTGAGAAATATTCAAGAGAAATTCTTGAGTTTCTGGCAGACTTCGAGTAGGAAGAACCCTGTGCTACGCTCCTAGAAAACCCTGCTACGCGCCTGTGTGTGTGTTCTACAGAAATTATAACTCTGCGTTGTAATCCTGTGAAAGGTCGCTACTCATTTTTTGCATGCAAGGACATGCAGAAGCCCGACAACTCATGCAACTTCGCTCAGGCGCTATGCGCAGAGCCATAGCAGGCTGACTCGACAGTGTGCAGCTCTGTTGACGCTACGTGTCTGTTCGTTCAGACACTGCACGAAGGCAGACTTGAAAATGTGTAGCTCTTTCGGTGCTACGCGCTTATTCGTTCAGATGCTGCACGAAGGCTACCCAACTGGCCTGGGTGCTATGCGCAGGGGCATTCAGGCCAACCCAGCAGTGCGTGCAGTGGCCCGAATGCTACGCTCTTGTGCTACACGTTTATCCAGGGAGCCTTTCAAGCTGGTGCAAGCCTCCAAATGCCTCAAAGTGCCTCAAAACTTATGCTTGGTGCCTCACAAAGATTGTTATAAAAGGTATTTAGATACTCTATCCCCTCTTATACTGACTTAAAAAGTGAAACTTAGCAAGAAATGTAAAGAAAAGGAAAACCCTAAAGGAAGAAAAAACCTAATCCCCTACTAACAACACCCTTGTTTAAAGGGCACCCATCCATCTACATACTGAAGGCACACTGAGGCCCAAATTTTCCTTCTTCACTCATCATTCCCCTTCACTTGCAAATCATTGCCTTTCTCATTATCATCTCACTTGCCCTCACGATATCATTTCACAAAAAATTTCAGGGTTTTGATTCCAAAGCAAGAGTAAAAGATAAAATGTCTAGAGAAGGCAGTAGTGGCAGTGGCAAGGGAGGCCAAAGACCTAGGGGATAGCAAAGAAAGGGTGGAAGAGTAAACAGATTTGAACCTTTGAACACCAAGGAGTTGACAACCTCCCCTACAACAATTGCATATTTCCAAGAGGTGGGTTGTTTTGATTTCTGTGAAAGTGTGCAAAGATTCCAAAGACACATTTAGTTGACCAGACTCTTTATCCTAAACCTCCATGACCATCAAGTGCATCTATCTAGGGTAAATTTTGAGCTATCCACCAATACAATTGCTACGGCCACTAGGATACCTTGTATGGGAGAAAAATGGTTCAAGCATGTGAGTTTGGACTTTAGCCATTATCAACCTTTCTTGAAACCAAGATACCAAGATTATTGCAAAACTATTTTTCCCTTTTCCCATTTGTTGGAGAGATATTCCCCCTTAATGAAAGTCATCAAGAAGTATTTTACATGTGAGGGGAGGTTTTCTAGACTTTATTCCTACCATATAAGACTACTTATGCACTTCACTAGGGCCAAGCTACTACATTTTCCCTATTACCTTTATAGAAGTATTGATAAGATGTCATACATTGTGCAAAAGAGGCCTCCTTCACAACAAATGCAGATTCTTTTCCACCATTCTCTTATCAAGATGATTGTGTTGCATCAATTAGAGCAACCGGGTATCCCATGGGAAGTGTTCATCACCCATGATGTTTTCACAAATCCACAGACTCTTCTTCTGAAAAGTTTACCCTCATCATCTCATCCACCTTCCTCCATTCCTCTGTCACCCCTCACTGACCATGAATCATCATGTCCACATGAATCCTCCCCTCAAGAAAACTTCTCACCATCATCTTCTCCTAAAGTATGAGAATAAGAAGAGAACAGTGACAAAGAGGAAAATGACAGTCAAGAGGAAGGAAAAAATGATGAGGAAGAGGGAAATGAAAATGAAGAAAGTGGTGATGATGAGGAAGAAACAAAGGACAATGAGGAAGAAGAAACAAACGATGAGGAAGACAGTGATAGTCATGAGAAAAAAAGTGACAGTCATGAGGAAGCAGAAAATGATGATGAGAAGGATGATGATGAAAATCAAGAGACAGAGGAAGATTATGAAGACAAAGGCAGTGAGAAAAATAGTGAAGAGGAAGGAGAGACAAATGAAGAAGGAACAGATGATGAAAATGTAGATTATGAAGATAAAAGCAATGATAATGGGGATAAAGAAGAAGAGACAGAGGCAGAATTTGAAGAAAAGGGCAGTGAACATGATAGTGATGAATATGAAAATAGTGAGCATGACAGTGGGTAAAACAATGACAATGATGAAGAGGACAATTTAGAAAAAAATGACAATGCAGAAGATATGGAAGAGGATGAAAATGATGAAAATGCACAAAACAGTAATGAAGACACTGTCAAAGACACCTCTAACAGTGACAACACAGAAAATTATGATGGCAATGATAATGTTGCAAACACAGGGGAGGATGATGAAGAAGAAAACATGATGACGGATAGCCCTAATAATGATGACAGCAGTGACACTATGGACCAAGAGGATAGTCAAGAGGTTGATGACAGGGGTGAATATCATGACAGTAATACTAGCATGGAGGAAAATGCAAGTGACTCTCAAGAGGGCAGCCAATAACACAATGCAAGAGACATAAATGCAGAGATCATTAATGAAAGAAAGGAAATCTTGAGATCAGTCATGGTAAGAGAATTCTAGTAAGAAAATTTGAGTTTCTCCCTCTCACATATCAAAGAGGATCAAGGCAAGTGTTTGCTACCTCCAAAAGGCAAGGGACCTTGCCATATACATCAGCTCAAAGGCTTGACAAGGGAAAAGAAAAGACTAAAAAGGATAAGAAAGGTAAGGGAGGCAGGCAAACTAAACAAGAACCCCAATTCATTGACCTTGACAGTGGTAATGAAGATGAGGAGATGGCCACTAGGTTACTACTCGAAGGCAAAGATGCACAAATTAGGGAGTGGGAGAGAGACTTTGAAATGGAACAACGTATCATTCAGTACTACAATAATGAACACAAGTATTTTAAGAAGATAAAAAGGGGTCTTGCTCTCCACAAAAATATGACCAAGCATTATGCAATGAAAAACAAACTTGCTTGTGCCAAACTGAAGGAAAACCTCGTTGAAATTAAAGCACTAAAAGAAGAAAAAGGAAAATCTAGGCTTGGAATCTTGGCACAAACTTCTCTACATGTCTCTCAAAACCCATGAGTCACACTTCCACCAAATTTGGGAGAATTTTGACAATTTTTGGTTTTTTGCTAATTTTGAGGCCAAGGGGGTAGCACACATGGTGCTACACTTTTTATCAGAGCATCTTCAGGAGGAAAGGCTTACATTTTTGGAATCCTCAGTTTGAGTTTAGCATTCTCACAAAGTTTCAGATCAATTGGAGTTGTTTTGGTCCTCCAAAAGGGTCAAAAACACCCTAATTTTCACCATTCTGCCTACTTTCCAGGACATCTATTGCGCCTTTACCAGACTTGGAATTTTTCCTTTTTGAATAGATTTTAGAGGTTAAATTAGATAACCAATGGTATATCTCGAAATTAGACTCAAAGGGCTTTCCAACTAGTCATCACGGAGCCTTTTCTGACATCAGGAAGGCTTTCAAAACACTGTTGCAAGTTGGCCCAGTTTTCTTGCTCCAGTGCTACGCCCTTGGCATGGAAATTCATCCTAAAACACAGTGTTGCACCCTTAGCAGAGGGAAATTCAACAATGTACTCTTGGCAAGTTTTAGGAGGCTTTTCAGACCTCAAATGTCAATTTCTTTTCTAAAAATTCCCGAAAAGATATTTTATTTTAGATATTTTGTGCCTTGGGCCTTGTAAGGTCTCAAGGACAATAGTGACATTTCTGATTAGCAAATAGGCTTCTAGAGACTCTATTAGGTTTTTCTCCTCCTTGATTTTTAAAAGGAGCATTGAGGATTCATTGTGAATGTTGGCATTTGATGAGTTTTGAGAGCAATACATGGTTCTTTGAGGTTGAAGAGAAATTTGGTGTTATGGATCTTGTGAATGATTTTCTTTGATTGATGATGATGAAAGCTTGCTTGCAGGATCCCTAAGCTTGGTCAATGGTGATGTGTCTCTAATTTTTTCATTTTTTTTTGTTTATCATTGTGTCCATCCTTCTATGTTGCAGTACATCAGAAAAGTATAGGCTAAGAAATGTTGTTTGAGGCACCTTAGTACTTCATGTTACTATTGTCTTTATGTTTTCCTCTGTTGGGTTATGTTTAAGGAATTATTACCTACTCCTTAGGCCTCCTTATGATTTTTTATTCCATGAATGGTTCAATACAATAGTTTCAAGTATGTTTTATGGTTAGCCCTGCCTACTTGATGCTATTTAAACTCTATTTTGGAATCTCTCTTTGAAGTATTACTTGCTAGGTTTAGCCAAAGAGGCCATGTTTTGATCATGCCCTTTGTCCATGCTTGAGAAGTTGCCTTAAAGTTCTTTGTAGATTGATCATTGATGTTTAGGCATTCCCTCTTCATTGATTAAAGTTATTTTTCATCTTATATGTTTTCAAATCTTGAAGGTGAAATCACTAAAGTTAGATATGTTTTCTTGCTTTTTGTGTTTCACTGAATTGTTCATCTTTAATGTATATTTGTTTAAGTATTGTCATTGAGTTAATGGTTTTCCCTATCTCATGATTATTATCTTTTGCTTATCAATATTTGAGACCTTCTTGTTTATGGGTATATGACAAAGGATTCTTAACTGCCCTTTTCCCTACCATGTTTCCCCAACTTAATGTCCATTCCACTTCACACATAACCTTAAATATCCATTTACCACACTTGATTTTCCTTGTGATGCACTCTGACTCATTGTTGAGATATCCGTGACTTTCATAGACTCCATAGCCCAATGATTTGATGACCTCTCACTCCACCTATTCTACTTTATCATTTTACCCAACCCAAACAAACAAACAAACCCTAAACTTCACAACTAGCCTAAAATCAACCATCTAAAGCAAACAAGTTCACATCCTTTGCATACAATAGAGAGAGCCCTCTCTGAGTCCATGAAGGCTAGGTCCTAGGACTCCAAAGACTGGTCTTATGTTACCCTGTGCATTTGGTCTACCAATCTTCTAAATCACGGGACCCTAACAGTAAGGAACAATGCCTTTGAGCTTAGTATTCCACCATTCCATGGTCTGCACCCAATATTCAATGTGGACCGCCTTCAGGCCTACTTCCCACCTCTACTGGACACCTCTAACATTGCAGAAAAAATCAAACCAATAGAGTAAAACCCATAATTCATGGAACATGCTACCATAGATTGTATCATGGAAATGCAAATCAAGAACACTCGCCAGCAGAAGATCCAACTGTACCTATTTGTTAAAGATGACCAACTCTTGCACCAAGGAAAGTGGTTCACCAGGGACCAAGTTCAGCAGAAGTTTCCTCATCTCATGGAGGAACTCAATGCAATGGGGACCATTGATTCCTAATGGGGGAGGAATGATCCAGGTGGATATTGGTGGCCACCCACCTATTTCACTTGGGGCCCCACCATTATTTCTTTTAGTTTGCAATTTCCTTAATTATAGCACAGTTTACTATTTTTAGCAGTTTTTCGGGTCCTGAACTTCTGAAGTTGTTTTGAGGCCCTGTGTTGAAAATGAAGCAAGATGATGGAGCTTAGTGAAATGAAGTCACCTTCACTAAGTGGGCCCACAAGAAAATTCTGGCGCAAAGTCTATTTTTAGACTATGTCTATTTTTAGACATATGGAGCATGGTCCAGGGGTTGCAGTATGTTATTCTTGGAGTATTGGTCATGTTGGTAAAAATATATGGACCTCTATTTTTTGACCTATAGGTCGATGTCTATTTTTAGACTGCCTATCCTAAAAATAGGGAAGTCAAATATTATTTACCCTTAATAATATTTGGAATATAAACTTCAGTTTACTCTCTTGGAGCACTTCAGTTCGAGCCTTGGAAGTGGCTCATGCATCTGACAGAGGAATTACGCTATTCCTAGGGGTTTGGTGAGCACATGCATGGTTGAATTCGATTAGGACTTCAGTGGCAGAAGTTTGGTGGAGTTAATGAGACAGCTAGTGGAGTTGTGTTCGGTTTAACTTAGTTGAACTAGTTGAGATTAGTTTAACTAGCTAATCAACTAGTAATGAGTGGAGTGAATTAAATATTATTTAATTCATTAATTAGTAACTCATTATTCAACTCAAGAACACATCAGTTCACTACGGTGCATGGACAGTTCAGTGGAGACCAGTGAAAGAGGTAGATGAAAGGGTGGAGTTAGCTATCAGTGGCGACATCAGTTGTGCATGAGATTTGCACCACACTTGGAGGAATTGCCCATGATGATTGTGCTGTCAAGCCAAGGAGATTCAAACCTTGGATATCTATTTAGACAGGCCATGATTGCGCAATAGAGGCAAGGCAATTGGCGGTGAGTTTTGAACCAGTAACCTGTTCAAAACCAAGCTAGTTTGTGTGTAACTTTATGAGAAAGTAATGAGTACTTATGAGGAGTATTGTACTGATTTTGTTAAATGATTTCTCCATTATAATATACACAATAGCTGTGGGGTTTTCAGCTATAAGCTTTTCCCATACATACTGTGTTAATGTGTATGATGAATTGATGTGCTATCGCTTTTTTTATTTCCGCATGTGTGATGATCTGAGTGGAAGAGATTATGTGTTGCATATAAATTCGAATTGTATGTGATCAGGATAGTCTCGGTGGATAATTAATCATTATTCAGCAAATTTCTACATGGTATCGGAGCTATTGAAGCAGAGATTGATCATCACAGTGATTACAAACTTATTTTGGTAGACAGAGTCTGCATGCGGGCCAGGTAGCCTCTGGATCCATCCTTTCTTTGAAAGGTGATATATCCAGTAAATGCCCCTTGCATTCGATCTCTGTACTAGAAATAATTTGTTCTCACAAATCTAGAGCGGTTGAGATTTGAGGTGGAATTCGAATTTTGCAGCAGTTTTGTTTTCTTGGTGTCGGTGTTGAAAATGTCTTTCAACGGTTTGCGACTCGAATATGCTCTTGAAGGCAGTTCGAATTATGTTGCATGGAAGGATTGCATGGAGGCAGTATTAGAAGATAATGGTCTGAAGGAGTTCGTAGATACGGATGTCCAAAAGCCCACTGATCCTGCTGAAGTCGAAGCATGGCAAAAGAAGATGGCGAAGTGTCGAAGGATCCTGTTGGAGGGCGTCGAGGATCATATTGTATCCAGCCTGCATGGAAAGGCTACTCCATATTTAATGTGGAAAGCTTTGACGGATCTATTCCAGAGTAAGAGCGACCAAAGGAAGCTGGCGCTCAAAGATAAGCTCGGGAACATCAAGATGGAGAAGGGCGACAATATCGCCAAATACCTCACGAAGTTCACTCAGTGCAGAGATGAGATGGGAAGTGTGGGGGTGACTGTCGAAGATGAGGACATGGTTGACCCGGCTCTCCTTAGTCTTCCGAATGCTTGGCACTCATATCAAGATAGTGTCAATGGTCGGGAGAAGCTGTTGGGATGGGAGCGCCTTTGGGCGGATCTCATGCAGGAGGAGATAAGGAGGACTACTCGGGATGGATCTTCATCAAAGGGAGCTGATGAAGAAAATTGCGCTTTGGTTGCCAAAGCAAAGAAGGGGAAGGGTAAGAAACCTTCTCATTCCGGTGCAAAGGGAAAGAAGCAGGATATGGCGAAAGTGAAGTGTTTTCACTGCCATGATCACGGACATTATGCTACCAATTGTCCAAAGAAGAATAAAAACAAGCAAGCGGGAAGATCTGCAGATGGAGAGGCTTTGGCTTCACAGTTCGAGCTTGACTTTTCACTGATCGCATGCTTGGTTTCAAGTGTGATGGGATCGGTGTGGTTCTTGGACAACGGTGCGTCATTTCATATGACAGGAGATCGGGATTTGTTCTCAGATCTGGAGGACAAAGATCTGGGTGTGCACATCGAGATGGGCGATGATGGTAGATACAGTGCGACTGGTATCGGTACCATATCCTTTCAGAGGGAGTCTAGTAAACCCTTTGTATTGAAGGATGTCATGCATGTACCTAGATTGAAGAAGAACTTGATCTCTGTGGCGATGTTGGAGGATAAGGGGTATGATGTGGTCTTCAGCGAAGGAAAAGCCTTCCTGCGCAGTAAGACTACTGGAGAGACCCGGAAGATAGGGGTTCGAACCAAGAACCTTTATCGGTTGCAGGTAGATGGCTGCGCAGCTATGGCATGCAAGGCGGGAGAAGTGGTGAGCCGGGATGATGAGGGCGAACTGTGGCACAGGAGATTGGGCCACCTTCACCATGGAGCTTTGAAGATTCTGCAGCTGATTTCTACTGGGCTTCCTAAGGGCACTCTTGCACAGTCAGATCAGTGCAAGGGGTGTACCTTAGGGAAGTATGTGAAAGCCACCTTTCACGAGAAGGATAGTCGCGCCACGACGATCCTTGAGAGAGTTCACACAGACGTGTGTGGTCCTTTCTCAATTGCTTCGACAGCAAAGCACAAGTATTATGTGATCTTTGTTGATGATTTCTCTCGAAAGTGCTGGATATTCTTCATGCAGAAGAAGAGCGATACATTCGCGAAGTTTTGTGAGTTTAAAGCACTGGTCGAGAAGGAGTCAGGGAAGAAGGTGATTGCTCTAAGGAGTGATAACGGTGGTGAATTCATCTCGGTTGAATTCAAGGAGTTCTGCAGCGCAGAAGGGATTCAGAGAGAGCTCATCGCACCCCATAACCCACAACAGAACGGGGTGGCTGAGCGGAAGAACAGAACGATCGTGGGTGTTGCACGGGCGATGTTGCATGATCAGGGCCTACCCCTTCACTTGTGGGCTGAGGCATGCAATACAACAGTGTATGTGTAGAACTATTGTCCTCACAAGGTTCTTGGCATGAGTACACCGGAGGAGGCTTATTCTGGCAAGAGGCCTGACATTTCCCATTTGCGGATCTTTGGCTCTCCTGTCTACATGCATGTGACGAAGGATGCGAGAAGGAAGCTGGATCCAACTGCTGAGGTTGGAATATTTGTGGGGTACACTGATACACCTCACAACTATCGAGTGTATTTTTCAGACAGTCGCAAGACTGTTGTGCGACGGGATATAAAATTTCAGGAGGAGAAATCCATGCAGTGTTCGCTTGAGAGGGAGCTACACTTGCATGCAAATGAGGAGCTGTTAGTTCCTAAGGAGGAGCTTCCGGATGTGGATCAGCCACAAGAGGAAGTTCAAGAGGTGGAAGAAACCACCCATGCAGCGCCAACCATCAGAGGGCACATGCGCACTACAGAAGCTGAGCGACTGGCTCGAGATGCAAAGAAGGTTGTAGGACCACCTATAGCACAGCGCAGACAGAGGCAGTCACCAGATCGGTACACTAGATACATGGCTCTTATGAGTCAATGTGTTGTGACGGAGCCATCCTCTTTTGAGGAAGCTGTGGAGGAACCCGCATGGGTTGATGCCATGATCGAAGAATATGATTCGATCGTCAGGAACAGTGCATGGGAGATTGTCCCAAGATCGGAGGGGAAATCAGTGGTGGGTTCGCGATGGATCTACAAAGTGAAGCAGGCGGCTGACAAGAGTGTGGAGAAGTAAAGGGTGAGATTTGTCGCCCGTGGCTTCTCACAGATCGAGGGGATCGATTATGAGGAGACTTTTGCACCTGTCGCAAGGTACTCTTCCATATGGACGATCCTTTCTCTCTCAGCACAGATGGGATGGCACATCCATCAGATGGATGTGAAGACTGCGTTCCTCAATGGAGTCATTGAGGAGGAGGTGTACATAGAGCAACCTGAAGGTTTCAAGATCTTCAGCAGTGAGTCCCATGTGTGCCGACTCAAGAGAGCACTGTACAGGCTGAAGCAAGCACCTCGTGCTTGGTACACTCGGATAGACAGCTACTTCACCGGGCTTGGATTCTCCAAGAGTGTGGCAGATCCTAACCTATACCATATTGTGGTGGAGGGGAAGTTGTTGATCATCATATTGTATGTAGATGATCTTATTTTGACGGGCGATGAGCAGTTAATACTTTCATGCAAGGAGGATCTTTCATGAGAGTTTGAGATGAAGGACTTGGGCATCCTTCATTATTTCCTGGGATTGGAGATTTGGCAGCGCAGCGGAGGACTGTTTGTTTCTCAGGGCAAGTATGCTTGGGAGATTCTGGAGAGGTTCAACATGCAAGGCTGCAAGCCTGTTGACACTCCTCTTCCTGGTGGTTGGAGGAAGGAGGATGCTACTTCAGCGGAGGTAGTGGATGCCACTGTCTATCGAGAGTTGGTGGGGTCGCTTATGTATCTGGTCAATACACGACCCGATATATGCTATGCAGTTAACCAGCTTTCGCAAGCTATGGTTAAGCCTACCAAGCTCTTTTGGAAGGCAGGCAAGCATGTATTGCGCTATATTAGAGGCACATCGGGATATGGTTCATGGTACAGACGGAGGATCATTTGAGGTAGCATGGCTTCACAGATTGGTATCATCATATCAGAGATTGTGTTCAGCGGAGAATCGTGATGCTTTCATATGTTCCCACGGAGGATCAGGATGCCGACATCCTGACGAAGGCGCTCACCAGGAGCAAGTTCGAATTCCACAGAGGCAGGATAGGGGTTGTAGATAATCCATATATTGCTGAGAGGGAGTGTTGAGAATGCAGCAAGATGATGGAGCTTAGTGAAATGAAGTCGCCTTCACTAAGTGGGCCCGCAGGCAAATTCTGGCGCAAAGTCTATTTTTAGACTATGTCTATTTTTAGACATATGGAGCATGGTCCAGGGGTTGCAGTATGTTATTCTTGGAGTATTGGTCATGTTGGTAAAAAATAGATGGACCTCTATTTTTTGACCTATAGGTCGATGTCTATTTTTAGACTGCCTATCCTAAAAATAGGGAAGTCAAATATTATTTACCCTTAATAATATTTGGACTATAAACTTCAGTTTACTCTCTTGGAGCACTTCAGTTCGAGCCTTGGAAGTGGCTCATGCATCTGACAGAGGAATTACGCTATTCCTAGGGGTTTAGTGAGCTCATGCATGGTTGACTTCAGTTAGGACTTCAGTGGCAGAAGTTTGGTGGAGTTGATGGGACAGTTGGTGGAGTTGTGTTCGGTTTAACTTAGTTGAACTGGTTGAGATTAGTTTAACTAGCTAATCAACTAGTAATGAGTGGATTGAATTAAATATTATTTAATTCATTAATTAGTAACTCATTATTCAACTCAAGAACACATCAGTTCACTACAGTGCATGGACAGTTCAGTGGAGACCAGTGAAAGAGGTAGATGAAAGGGTGGAGTTAGCTATAAGTGGCGACATCAGTTGTGCATGAGATTTGCACCACACTTGGAGGAATTGCCCATGATGATTGCGCTGTCAAGCCAAGGAGATTCGAACCTTGGATCTCTATATAGACAGGCCATGATTGCGCAATAGAGGCAAGGCAATTAGCGGTGAGTTTTGAACCAGTAACCTGTTCAAAACTGAGCTAGTTTGTGTGTAACTTCATGAGAAAGTACTGAGTACTTGTGAGGAGTATTGTATTGATTTTGTTACATGATTTCTCCATTATAATATACACAATAGCTGCGGGGTTTTCAGCTATAAGCTTTCCCCATACATACTGTGTTAATGTGTATGATGATTTGATGTGTTATCGCTTGATTTTATTTCCGCATGTGTGATGATCTGAGTGGAAGAGATTATGTGTTGCATATAAATTCGAATTGTATGTGATCAGGATAGTCTCGGTGGATAATTAATCATTATTCAGCAAATTTCTACACCCTGAACAACGTTTTTTGGGCATCAAACCTCTAGCAAATATGTGTCCATTTTATACTTGATACTTTTTATTAATGTTTGTACTCCTCAGATAGATATTTCTAATGATGTATCATGTGCGTCAAACATAGATAGTATGCCAAAGTTACGACCCTGAGAAATTGATGTACCAATTTACCCTTACGGGGCCCATATTCTAGTGTTTCATCTACTAGGGTTAGGTTTTTGGATGTTTAGGGTTTTCCATTTTTTCTCAATAATATATAGGCCTTCTAGCCTCATTGTAACACAGAGTTCAGAGGCCTATAGCCACCACATCTCTTCTCAAAGATAAGATTACAATGCCCTAGCTAGTTTATTTCCATTATGTCTATAAACAAATTTCAGCTCTTTGATATTAATGAAATGAAGTGTTATTTCCACTGCATTTTTGTATTTATGGTTATATGTGTATTCTATTGCATTCTTTCATAAATCCAATTTAGAGACCCCTATGTTGAGATATGTATTTATGACATATAGATCGTATGTTTACAATGTGTTTGATAGGATGTATCTCATGGTTAGGCATGGTTAGGTCTAGTCCTTGATCAATTTTTGTGTTAAAGGCTTTTTCTTTGTTTCATTTATCATTTATGGAAGTTTTATCAAGTTTTGGGCAAAGGTCAAGATCCTAGCCTTGAAAAAGTGGCTCAAATCTCGGAATCACGGGCACAAAACTAATTAATTTACTTTGCAGTCACTGGATGGAAAGGTTATCCATGTGATTAGAGGCTTATATTCATTGGATTTTCTTGTTATGAAAGCGACTGAGAGCCTTGGTTAATGAAAAATAAATTTAGCTCAAGGCTTGGCCACATGGATTGGTTATTTGGCTCTTGTGGGTCTTGTTGCTCCTGAGGAAGGTCAATAAGGTTTTATTATGTCAATTACACTTCCTTAACTATACCTAGGAGGTTGAGTCATATCATAGTAACTCTTCATCACATATTTACCTTGGTGGAATGGTGAACTTGGGTAAGTGTGGGAGGAGGGTATTGTACACATAGCCTCTATCCTCCAATATTACTACATAAATCAGGTTCTTCTTTAGCCCAGGTACAAACATAACATATTTGAGGTGAAGAGGGGACGATTTCTCCATCTCAAAGGTGATAGTACCAATTCTTGTAGCATCGTACCTCCTGTCATCCCCCAATTCAATATCCATCTGGAGATCCTTATCCTCTAGGCTACTGAAAAATTCCTTGCACGCTGTCATATGGAAGGAGGCACTGGAATCAAGGTACCATACACTCTTGATAATAGTGGTGGCCATGCATCATATTATGGTGAAGTCTAATTCGAAATGTGAAGCCATTTATTCACCTCATGCTCCTCCTGAAAGCTTCTTTCTAGACTTCTTATGCATACATTTTGTTGCATAGTTCCCATATTCATGGAAGTGGAAACATTTTATTCTAATCAAGTCTTTCTTATTTCCATTATTTTGGTTGGATTCATGTTTTCTTTGGGACTTATTTCATTTTCCCTTATTCCTCTTCCCAACCAAGTAAAAATTATCTTCATCCTTTGCTCTGGATGCTACTCCATCTCTGGTATTTATCTTGATCTCTTCTTGAACCAAATAAAACCACAACCTTTCCCAATTTGGTAATTTTTCTCTTCCATTCACAGTGTCCTGGTAGTTTTGTCGAGATTTTGGAAGGCATAGAATAGCTAGGATCACCAGATCACCTTATGCAACATTCTCGCCAACCTCTCCAAGCTCATATCAAACTTGAGTGAATTTGGAGAGATATTGTGGAATGGTATCATTTTTATGCATCCTAATGTTTCAAACTTTGTATTTCATGGCCAATTTTCTATGGTCATTGTTACTTTAAAATATCTCAGTCGGTGTCTTCCACATAGAAAATGGTGTTTCTTTGCCATGGAGATTTGATACCACATGGAATCTCATACCTTCTTCCACTGGGATAATCGTTGTGCATTCGATATTGTTGGTTTTGGAATGTCATTTTGGATGTACTCTAGCACTTTGTTATCATTATGTACAACTTCCATCTTATCCTTCCAAGCTATAAAACTTGAGGTTCCCTCCAAGGCATACTCCAATATCAATCCCTTGACAAACGTTTTCCATCATGGAATAAAAAATTCTTCATTGGTCTGTAAATCGAAATCTATGAAGGAGAAGATCTATTGACTAGTTTCTAGTGTGATTTATGCTATGATACCATGTATAAATTGCAAGAAATTTTATACTTCTAATGAAATCGAACTGAAATCAAGAGACAAATATTACTCTACTAATCTACGTAATCAAAAGCATAAGTACACAATGATTTCAAGGGGAACCCAATTGCGAAAAACCCCTCAAGCCTCTTTTCATTAATCAGTTGAATAGAAAAACTATAACAATTGCATGCTCCAACTCTGAGCACCATCTGAAAAATAAAAATTGTTCTCACTATTGAATGAGGACCTCTTTCCAACACTTAGCCAATTTATGCCTCTAGCCTCCTATTTCATTTCGCAATTCTGAGATAATTCAAGATCCTAAAAAATAGGTAAATCCCAATTTCCTTGCGAAATTTGCAAGGAATTGATCTCCTAACTGCATATAAAAATTGTGCACTCAACTAGTATAAAATTAATGTTACACTTTCCTTTTTTTCCTCCACTGCAGCTAAGCAATTAGAATTCCATTCATGTCTAGGCTGTTTTTGGTTGATTGATTAGTTAAGTGACATATCTTTGAGTTATATTGTTGTATAACTGCTCAAATGACCTTCAACTTCCTCTATTAATTTTTAGAGATCAATTATCTGAGTGCAGCTGAAAATAATTGAACTATATTGCTAAAATTTAGCAATCAACACATGCATGACTGAACTCCAAGCCCATTGATTTGAATTTTTTTATCTAAGTGAGTGAAAAGAGCCATGTGACATTAGTTAATTGCCTCCAAGTTGTCCTCCTGATGTGGAAATCTGATTCACTCAATTTGACAAAGGCCTAAGTCAAATCGAGCCTTTCTTGCTACACTACTAAGGAGAAAATTAAGGTCAGCCCTATCCCTTGTTTAGTCTTAAACATTTGTTTTAAAGATTTCCCTTAAGAGTATGCCGAAAGCAATATAGGTTAGAATTCCTTACTTGATCTTAGGCCGCCCTTTGTTTATCTTAAATGTTTTCTACCCTTGAGAGTATGCTGAAAGTAGGATAGGTTAAAAGTCCTTACCTGATCTTACGTTGCCCTTTGTTTTCTTATGTGTTTGTTGCTTTCACCACACTTCTTAATGTTTCATACCACAAACTCAACTTAAAATATCTTCTAATATAGATGACTTTCCCTATGAAAACCCTTGAATAGTTGTTGTGCAAGTAAACCCTTTTATGACTCCATAGCCCAATGGTTTAGCACTGTTTCTTAACCTATCTGCTGAAATATCCTTCAATTTATTCCCTCCTTCACACTTCACATGACCTTCTCAGTTAATGATCCCCAACCAACAAAGAAACAAATCACTTGTGCTTCATAACTAGCTTAATATCATATCATATCATAAGCCTTAAAGCATATCATTCTAAAACACATATAGAGAGATCCCTCTATGAATCCAAGAGGGCTAGATCCTGTCTAGGATTCCAAAGTGGTTCTGATGTTGCCTTGTCATTTGGTATGCCAATCTGCCAAATCACAGGACCCCAACATAATGGCGACTCCACTGGGGACTCCTGATTAAATTTCATCTTAGACACCCATAAGAGCTCAGAAGACCCACAACAGCCTTAGATCGGTAGTTAATTACTGATGGTGGATAGCAACTCATCTTAAAACATTTTAAATCATCCACCTCGTGACTCCACAACTCCTAAAAGACCAAAAGACTCCACTGGTGATCAATAGGCCTGTTGATTACTCCTGGTTTCAAAAAGACTCCACTGGGACAGCCCACACTACCATTAAAACATAGTGCGCACCCATGATTAGGAAATTTTGAGGATTAAGTGTTCTTCATTAAAGACAAGTTTTCCTCTAAAGATTTTAATATCTGGCTAAATTTCCTTTTCTGTCGGTCTAAAATCAACATAGTGCCCACTCCACATCCCAACCTAGCAAAGACAAAATCACTCCACTAATAGAAGACTCTGAAAAATTTGCAAAAATGCAGTCAAGTTCCATAGCAGAGCTTCGTTCTAAAATATCAAGTGAACTGGCAAAACTTGAATGTGAGGACCTTCCAAAGGTTATCCTTCTCAGCTCAAAATTCAATGCTAAACCTGAGCTTAAGAAAATTTTCCTAGACTTGGTGGTTGAAAGGTATGAAACTGAGATTGAAATGTTGAATTCACAAGAACAATCATACCAATTCAGGGACCCTAGAGCATTTTTGGAAAGTCTCCCTCCCCCTAAGCAAGAATAAATTTCACTGCCTTTTGATGTGAAGGAAAAGGATGATTGTGCTTTCAAGAGCCACACTGAGGATGCAGATAGCCTACCAGTCATGGAAGGCATAAAAGAAGAAATTTTACATCATGTTTTTATTGATCCTGTGACAGAGTATATGGAGGCCCTGATTGGCTCAAGTTTCCAAACATTGATCCTTTGCAAGAGCCAAATACATCAGGAGTGGTCACCACTGGTGGTGGCCTTGGTTTTGAAGACCCACATTCAAAGTACCCTATGGTTATCTTTGAAAAACAGTCAGATTTTCTACCCTTTTTTGTTACTGCTTAACTGGTTGCACTGGCACTATTGTATCATATAAAACAGCATAGATTTCCGAGTTAGATTAGGGTAGGTAGGAATATCAATAAAGCTCAGCCTGTGAGCATTTAGTTAGTTTTTTTTTTGCTTTTGCTTTGAAAGAAAAATTGAAAAAAAAAATTACAAAAACAATAGAAAAGAGAAAAGAGGGTAGATATAAAAGAAGAAAGGTACAACCCCATACCCAAAAAAGAAAAGAAAAATATGAAAGTGTGCAAGCTTAAATGCCACTACCAAAATAAGCACAGCTATCTAGTCATACAGCCTAATCATGACTAGATAGATTTCAATTTACTGCTGATAGGTTAGTGAATCATATTTTCCAAACAATTTAATCTTGGCTTATCAGCAGACTAGATTAGGATAGAAAAATAGAGGTTCAAACAAGCTTAAATCCTGAAGCTGTAAGTTTGATGAAGAATGGCTCAGATCAGATCAAAACTTGAGCCAAAGATACAAAGAAGACTAGTTCTAACATGCTGAAAACTTGAACCAGGTACAGAAGAAAAGACATCTCAATAAAGATCAAAATCAGAGCTGAAAGAAAGAAGGAAGGACTCTCATTGTTTTCAGATCTTAAGCCTTCCAAGTTTTGTTTTACTTTTTTGCAAATAAAGGTCTATGTGCAATTTGTTTTTGATGTCATAGCCATCACAGCAAATCAGACAGCTTAATCCTAGTTTGACTGTGTTTTCAATTTTTTTTTTAGAATGTAGAGAAGGCAGATATGTCAGATAGTTTAATCCTGGCAGATAGTAGATTAGGTAGATAATTTTTTAGTCCAATTGTTTAATCTGGACTCATGGGAGTTTTAAGGGTATATTTAGAATAGTTTTCTTGATTTCAAAAAAAGAATAAAAGTTGATGTCAATGGGTTTGCAAGTCCAAATGCACCCTGCTGAAGAAAAAATGTTAGGAAGGTAGGCTGTGTAGGTAGTTGTTTGGGAGAAATTGATTTGTTATGATGTAATGATTGATCATCTTTTTAAGTAGCATGATCAAAGAATAAAGAGGATGGTCAAAGTGCAGGACATTGATCTACATTCCATAGATAAATTTCTGAAGTTATTGACACCTCCAAGGAGCTGCCATCCCCAAGTGGAGCCGTTGTTAGGCATCCATAATTTTGACATATTCAAAGATGGCTAAAACAGGTCTTCAGCCTTCAAGAAACAAATTTTGAGAAAATCTGTGACTTCTTGAAGCCTTGCTGTGTCTATCTGTCCAAAGGATCCATCTCATTGATGTCTTCACAAAAGCCCTGCTGTTATCATGAAGAAAGTTGTTTTGAACCCCTCTTCCACCCTCTTTCATTCATATTTTCCTATTAAAAACCCCTCCACTTCCTCAAAATTCCCTTAAAACCTTATAAATCCTCCTTATCTGGTTTTAGACCCTCCTTTAATACCTATCGGAACCCTCAAAAACCTCAAAAAATTCATTTTGGCCTGTAAAATTCGACCATTTCATACAAACCGCCTTAAGTCCCCGTGGGCTTAAATCCTAGCCCTTTTCCGCCATGCGATCAGGCTCCGTGACCGAGTGCTAAGCCCGTCGGTGATCGGACATCGCACTTTCTAAGTTCTCACTTCCATTTTCCTTTTCTTTCAATGGCCGATCCTCTAATGAGATCTAGACCGTCCATTCCCTAAGATCCAACGGCCATCGCCCTCTGCACTCTTTTCTATTGGCCATCGCATTGGCGCATCGCCCCTCGCTGATCCCAGTCTCCTTGTCCCCTGACCCTTTTCACCGCTGATATACGAAACCCTGATCGTATCCGGACCATTCATTCCCCTCTAGATCGGACGGTTTGCACCCTCGTTTCATCACAATTTCTCCATCCCCTTGACCGCTCATCCACCATCTTTAATCTCTGCTTCTCCGAGTTAATCCTCACCGTCTGATTAACCCAAATCTACGATGCAGGCTCACTGCGGGGTCACCTGACTAAAGTGGCTCGTACTCCCCAGTGCCCCCACATTTGACTCATGTGACTACAAAAGATCTTCATCCAACGGTCCATATTCACTACGGAGGCACCCGGCCCCGAAATCCCTCGGTACCCCCCAGTCCCCCCACAGTTAATCTCCATCGTTGATCTATTCGGATCTAACGGCCACCATTTCACCCCGCTGATCAGACTTTCCACTAAAAGACAGGACTACTGACGTCATCATGTCGGTCCCACCCGACTGCGCAAAGATTTTCATAGCATTTACTCACATCTCCACCGTTGATTTCCCAGATCCAATGGTCAGCATTCCTTTTCACGCTCGTTTCACCCAACCCCTCCATCGTACATTCTCAACACGAAATGGGTGGTTTTCAATGGACACGCGGCAGCCTCCAACGCATATCATGTCCACCCTGCGCAAAACCACAAACTGCTTGACCCCCGCGCAAATACCACCTCAGTATTGTGCAAAACCGCTCATCGCCATTTTCGCGCCAGATTCAAATGTTTCCCTGATTTTTTCCTCCGCCATGGTTTTACCTTCCATCACTGCATTCACACTTCCACTACAAGTGCTCCTTCACCCCTCGCTAAGCCCTCTGAAGCAGTCAAACCACCTACGCAGGATTTTATAATTGTTTATTGTTTGTTGCAGGTTTCATGGTGGTTATCATAAAAGTATCCCACAGTCATTGAAGGTGGCATAGAGCTCAGGGTGACGATCCTGTGGCCTATTCAATTTCAGAAAGGGATGAAGGGTTAAATTTTGAATTTTATTTAATAAATCATGATATTGACTATTAAATCAAACCCTCGAGCGCAAAGAAAGTACCCGTCAGTAAACAGTGAAGATTAAGTGAAGAAACAGTGAAGAGTAGCAGAGTTTAAGATAAAGGTTAAAGGTTACAGTCAAACCCGAGGATCCAAAGACATAACCTGCAGTTCAAAGAATGAAGATGAAGATGATTAAAGGACAAATCAACAAGATAGAAGGCCTCGTGCACGTCAGAGCAAAGCAGTTAATTCAGTCAGAATGTCTGACCGCCTTCACGATACGCATTTCACCTACCAAGGACAAAACTAGCAGTTACTACAAATAGAGACATTTCAACTGTCAGAGTAGTTATTGTGAAAGTATGGGAAAGCCTCAAAGCCCACTCTTTCACTTAACTTGTCCTAGAATCCTAACAGAACTACTGTAGATAGAAGACATCTCCAAAAGAACACACGTTGAATTTATTACCAGCCTGCTAAATATGCCTCAAAGACAGAAAAACTACTAAAATGATCCAAGAATTTAATATAGCATTCATTGATCATAATGGAGCATCTGATACACATCTATTCTATCTTAAATGATCATTAAGACCACTTCTTTCACTTCTCCTCCTCATTCACCTATAAGTACTCATTGAATATTCATTGAAAAGGGTTGGAAAATTGTTAATTGTTGAACTGTTATTGAGTAAGAGTTGCTGAGTAGTTGTAATATAGTAGGCTAGGAAGAGAAGTATCAGACTGTAAACACTATTGGACTCGAGTATGTAACTGGTCTTTGACATCAAATAGACAAGCAAATTCACTAGATCCTGATCTAAATCATTGGTGATGTTATTCTTACTGTAATTGTTATTCTCCTTATGTTTCCACTATGTTCATATTCTTTGATAAAGAACAGCAAATATAGATTAGGATTTACTTCTAAAAGTACCCTAATTCTAACTGATAAAAGTTTATCTTTATTTTTTCTTCTAAATGTGTGTTTGAGAATGAATCAATAGAGTATAAACAGTCAAGAAATGTTGGTGAGCCCATGTCTTGCTAAGTAGAACTTGAGATGTTGTACTTGAATGATCTTTTCACTGCATGCTAAGTAGAGTCCTAATCAAGGAATTTTATGGTCAGCCCTGTCCCTTGTTTAGTATTAAACAGTTGTTTTGAATATTTCCCTTAAGAGTATGCCGAAAGCAAGATAGGTTAAAAGTCCTTAGTTGATCTTAGGCCACCCTTTGTTTATCTTAAATGTTTTCTACCCTTGAGAGTATGCCAAAAGTAGGATAGGTTAAAAGTCCTTACCTGATCTTAGGCTGCCCTTTGTTTTCTTATGTGTTTGCTGCTTTCACCACACTTCTTAATGTTTCATACCACAAACTCAACTTAAAATATCTTCTGATATAGATGACTTGCCCTATGAAAACCCTTGAATAGTTTTTGTGCAAGTAAACCCTTTTATGACTCCATAGCCCAATGGTTTAGCACTGTTTCTTAACCTATCTTCCCATGTTGAAATATCCTTCAATTTATTCCCTCCTTCACACTTCACATGACCTTCTCAATTAATGATCCCCAACCAACAAACAAACAAATCCCTTGTGCTTCATAACTAGCCTAATATCATATCATATCATAAGCCTTAAATCATATCATTCTAAAACACATATAGAGAGATCCCTCTATGAATCCAGGAGGGCTAGATCCTAGTATTCCAAAGTTGTTCTGATTTTGCCTTGTCATTTGGTATGCCAATCTGCCAAATCACAGGACCCCACCATAATGGCGACTCCACTGGGGGCTCCTGATTAAATTTCATCTTAGACATCCTTAAGAGATCAGAAGACCCACAACAGCCTTAGATTGGTAGTTAATTACTGATGGTGGACAACAACTCATCTTAAAACATTTGAAATCATCCACCTGGCGACTCTGCAACTCCTAAAAGAACAAAAGACTCCATTGGTGATTAGTAGGCCTGTTGATTACTCCTGGTTTCAAAAAGACTCCACTGGGATAGCCCACACTACCATTAAAACATAGTGCACACCCATGATTAGGAAACTTTGAGGATTAAGTGTTCTTCGTTAAAGACTAGTTTGCCTCTAAAGATTGTCATATCTAGCTAAATTTCCTTTTCTGTCGATCTAAAATCAACATAGTGGCCACTCCACATCCCAACATAGCAAAGACCAAATCACTCCACTAATAGAAGACTCTGAACAATTTGCAAAAATGCAGTCAAGTTCCATAGCAGAGCTTCTTTCTGAAATATCAAGTGAACTGGAAAAACTTGAATGTGAGGACCTTCGAAAGGTTATCCTTCTCAACTCAAAATTCAATGCTAAACCTGATCTTAAGAAAATTTTCCGGGACTTGGTGGTTGAAAGGTATGAAACTGAGATTGAAATGTTGACTTCACAAGAACAATCATACCAATTCAGGGACCCTAGAGCATTTTTGGAAAGTCTCCGTCCCCATAAGCAAGAAGAAATTTCACTGCCTTTTGATGTGCATGAAAAGGATGATTGTGCTTTCAAGAGCCACACTGAGGATGCAGATAGCCTACCAGTCATGGAAGGCCTAAAAGAAGAAATTTTACATCATGTTTTTATTGATCCTGTGACAGAGTATATGGAGGCTCTGATTGGCTCAAGTTCCCAACCATTGATCCTTTGCAAGAGCCAGATACATTAGGAGTGGTCACTACTGGTGGTGGCATTGGTTTTGAAGACCCACATTCAAAGTACCCTATGGTTATCTCTAACAAGCAGTCAGATTTTCTACCCTCTTTTGTTACTGCTTAACTGGTTGCACTGGCACCATTGTATCATATAAAACAGCATAGATTTCCGAGTTAGATTAGGATAGGTAGGAATATCAATAAAGCTCAACCTGTGAGCATTTAGTTGGTTTTTTTTGTTTTTTCTTTGAAATAAAAATTGAAAAAAAAAATACAAAAACAATAGAAAAGAGAAAAGAGGGCAGATATAAAATAAGAAAGGTACAGCCCCATACCAAAAAAATAAAAGAAAAATATGAAAGTGTGCAAGCTTAAATGCCACTACCAAAAGAAGCACAGCTATCTAGTCATACAGCCTAATCATGACTAGATAGATTTCAATTTACTACGGATAGGTTAGTGAATCAGATTTGCCAAACGATTTAATCTTGGCTTATCAGTAAACTAGATTAGGATAGAAAAACAGAGGTTCAAACAAGCTTAAATTCTGAACCTGTAAGTTTGATGAAGAATGGCTCAGATCAGATCAAAAACTGAGCCAAAGATACAAAGAAAAATAGTTCTAACATGCTAAAAAATTGAACCAGGTAAAGAAGAAAAGACAACTCAAAAAAGATTAAAATCAGATCTGAAAGAAAGAAGGAAGGACTCTCATTGTTTTCAGATCTTAAGCCTTCCAAGTTTTGTTCCACTTTTCTGCAAATAAAGGTCTATGCAGTTTTTTTTTATGTCATAGCCATCACAGTAAATCAGACAGCTTAATCCTGGTTTGACTGTGTTTTCAATTTCTGTTTTAGAATGTAGAGAAGGCAGATATGTCAGACAGTTTAATCCTGGCAGATAGTAGATTAGGTAGAGAATTTTTGAGTCCAATTGTTTAATCTGGATTCATGGGAGTTTTAAGGGTAGATTTAGAATAGTTTTCTTGCTTTCAATAAAAGAATAAAATTTTATGTCAAGAGGTTTGCAAGTCCAAATGCACCCTGCTAAAGAAAAAATGTTAGGAAGGTAGGCTATGTAGGTAGTTGTTTGGGAGAAATTGATTTTTTATGATGTAATGATTGATCATCTTTTCAAGCAGCATGATCAAAGAAGAAAGAGGATGGTCAAAGTGCAGAACATTGATCTACATTCCAGAGATAAATTTCTGAGGTTCTTGACACCTCCAGGGAGCTGCCATCCCCAAGTGGAGCCGCTGTTAGGCATCCATAATTTTGACATATTCAAATATGGCTAAAACAGGGCTTCAGCCTTCAAGAAACAAATTTGGAGCAAATCTGTGACTTCTTGAAGCATTTCTGTGTCTATTTGTCCAAAGGATCCATCTCATTGATGTCTTCACAAAAGCCCTACTGTTATCATGAAGAAATTTGTTTTGAACCCCTCTTCCACCCTCTTTCATTCATATTTTCCTATTAAAAACCCCTCCACTTCCTCGAAATTCCCTTAAAACCTTATAAATCCTCCTTATCTGGTTTTAAACCCTCCTTTTATACCTATCGGAACCCTCAAAAACCTCAAAAAATCCATTTTGGCCTGTAAAATTTGACCATTTCATATACACCGCCTTAAGCCTCCGCGGGCTTAAATCCTAGCCCTTTTCCGCCATGCGAGCAGGCTCCGTGACCGAGCACTAAGCCCATCGAAAATCAGACATCGCACTTTCCAAGTTCACACTTCCATTTTCCTTTTCTTCCAATGGCCGATCCTCCGATTAGATCTGCATCATCCATTCCCCAAGATTTGATGGCCATCGCCCTCTACGCTCTACTCTATCGGCCATCGCATCGGCGCATCGCCCCTCAGTGTTCCCAGTCTCCTTGTCCACTGACCCTTTTCACCACCGATATGTGAAACCTCGATCGCATATGGACCGTTCATTCCCCTCTAGATCGGACGGTCTGTGCCTTTGTTTCATTGCAATTTCGCCATCCCCCTGACCCCTCATCCACCATATTGAATCTCCGCTTCTCTGAGTTATCCTCACCGTCTAATTAACCCAAATCTACGATGCAGGTTCACTGCAAGGGCACCCGACCAAAGTGGCCCGTACTCCCCAGTGCCCCCGTAGTTGACTCCTGTGACTGCGGAAGATCTTCATCCAATGGTCCATATTCACTGCGAAGGCACTCAGCCCTGAAATCCCTCCGTACCGCCCAGTCCCCCCGCAGTTAATCTCCACCGTTGATCTATTCGGATCTAACAACCACCATTTCACCCCACTGATTACAATTTTTGCTAAAAGACAAGACTGCTGACGTCATCCTACTGGTCCCACCCAACCACACAAATATTTTCATCGCATTTACTCGCATCTCCACCGTTGATTTCCCCAAATCCAACGATCATCATTCCATTTCACGCCCATTTCACCCAACCCCTCCATCGTACATTCTCAATGCGAAATGGGTGGTTTTCAATGGACACACAGTAGCCTCCGATGCGTATCGTGTCCACCCTGCATGAAACCACAAACCGCTTGACCCCTGTGTGAATACCACCCCGGTATTGCGAAAAACTGCTCATCACCATTTTCGCGCCAGATTCAAATGTTTCCCTGATTTTCGCCTCCACCATGGTTTTAACTTCCATCACTACATTCGCACTTCCGCTGCAAGCGCTCCTTCACCCCTCGTTGAGCCCTCTGAAGCAGTCAAACCACCTACGGAGGATTTTATAATTGTTTATTGTTTGTTGCAGGTTTCATGGCAGTTATCATAAAAGCATCCCACAGTCACTGAAGGTGGCATAGAGCTCAAGATGAAGATCCTATGGCCTATTCAATTGCAGAAAGGGACGAAGGGTTAAATTCCGAATTTTAGTTAATAAGTCATGATATTGACTATTAAATCAAACCCTCCAGCGCAAAGAAAGTACCTGTCAACAAACAATGAAGATTAAGTGAAGAAACAATGAAAAGTATCAGAGTTTAAGATAAAGGTTAAAGGTTACAGTCAAACCCGAGGATCCAAAGACTTAACCTGAAATTCAAAGAATTAAGATGAAGATGATTAAAGGACAGATCAACAAGACAGAAGGCCTTGTGCACGTCAGAGCAAAGCAGTTAATTCAGTCAGAATGTCTGACTGCCTCCACGATCTGCATTTCACCTACCAAGGACAAAACTAGCAGTTACTACAAACAGAGACATTTCAACTGTCAGAGTAGTTATTGTGAAATTATGGGAAAGCCTCAAAGCCCACTCTTTCACTTAACTTGTCCCAGAAGCCCAACATAACTAGTGCAGATAGAAGACATCTCCAAAATAGCACACGTTGGAGTTATTACCAGCCTGCCAGATATGCCTCAAAGACAGAAAAACAACTAAAATGATCCAAGAATTTAATATAGCATTCATTGAGCAGAATGGAGCATCGGATACACATCTATTCTGTCTTAAATGATCATTAAGACCACTTCTTTCACTTCTCCTCCTCATTCACCTATAAGTACTCATTGAAGATTCATTGTAAAGAGTTGGAAAATTGTTGATTTTTGAACTGTTATTGAGTAAGAGTTGCTGAGTAGTTGTAATATAGTAGGCTGGGAAGAGGAGTATCAGACTGTAAAAGCTATTGGACTCAAGTATGTAACTGGTCTTGGACATCAAATAGACAAGCAAATTCACTGGATCCTGATCTAAATCATTGGTGATGTTATTCTTACTGTAATTGTTATTCTCCTTATGTTTCCACTGTGTTCATATTCTCTGATAAAGAATAACAAATATATATTAGGATTTACTTCTAAAGTACCCTAATTCTGACTGATAAGCTTTATCTTTATGTTTTCTTCTAAATGTGTGTTTGAGAATGAATCAATAGAGTATAACCAGTCAAGGAATGTTGGTGAGCCCATGTCTTGCTAAGTAGAACTTGAGATCTTGTGCTTGAATGATCTTTTCACTGCATGCTAAGTAGAGTCCTAATCAAGGAAGTTTATGGTCAGCCTTGTCCCTTGTTTAGTCTTAAACAGTTGTTTTGAAGATTTCCCTTAAGAGTATGCCGAAAGCAAGATAGGTTAAAATTCCTTACTTGATCTTAGGCCACCCTTTGTTTATCTTAAATTTTTTCTACCCTTGAGAGTATGCCGAAAGCAAGATAGGTTAAAAGTCCTTACCTGATCTTAGGTTTCCCTTTGTTTTCTTATGTGTTTGCTGCTTTCACCACACTTCTTAATGTTTCATACCACAAACTCAACTTAAAAGATCTTCTGATATAGATGACTTTCCCTATGAAAATCCTTGAATAGTTGTTGTGCAAGTAAACCCTTTTATGACTCCATAGCCCAATTTTTTAGCACTATTTCTTAACCTATATTCCCATGTTGAAATATCCTTCAATTTATTCCCTCCTTCACACTTCACATGACCTTCTCAATTAATGATCCCCAACCAACAAACAAACAAATCCCCTGTGCTTCATAACTAGCCTAATATCATATCATATCATAAGCCTTAAAGCATATCATTCTAAAACACATATAGAGAGATCCCTCTCTGAATCCAGAAGGGCTAGATCCTAGGATTCCAAAGTAGTTCTAATGTTGCCTTTTCATTTGGTATGCCAATCTGCCAAATCACAGGACCACAACAATAACTACACCTGAGTAGCCTGCTAATATCACAACTGATAGTTACACTTCCTTTTCACCTTGTCTCAACTGGGTCTCCACTGGATCTGACATGCATGCAGTTAATAATAGTAAAAACATTAGTTGCATGAGAGATCACTACATGTGAATTAATTAATATATAATTCACTTGATCTCTCACTAGTGTATCTGCAGTTACAACTAGCACAACTGACTTTAACTCACTTTACTGAGTTAAACTGATTTATAACTCGCATTAACTAATGCACCACTGCACTTCCAACTCTGTTACAACTAGAATCACTCTGTTACAACTCAAGTCACTCCGCATGTCCCACCAACCAACCTCTTAACTCAAAATTCATTTAGCTAACTGATTTGGCACTTCAGTTAACTATTTCCAAGTTCTCATTGAGAATAGATTATAGTTTAATGTACATCCAATATTAAGGGATAATAAAAATAGGCATGCATCTATAAATAGACATGCACATACATCTATAAATACACATACACCTAAAAATATCCTGTGTGGGCCCCACCCTAGTGTAGGTGCTCAATTTTCACTAGGATTGTGGATATTGTTTCCGGATGCCAATTTCATTGTTTCTTGTTGCAAACTTCAACATAATGCAATATGTTCCTGAGTGTGTGCATGTGACAAGTGGATTGTTTTGTAAACCAATCAACAATCACCCTAGAGTCACCAAAAACATGTAGTTGTCGACAAAGAATAAGTAGTTTGACATTATATAATTATGTAAAATTGTTTTAACTAGACCCCAACCCACATTTTATCTTACATAAATGTTCATAATTTAAGTATAAGACAACCACCCTCCAAATCTGTCATTTTAAACTGAGCACATAATAATAACATTAATAACATAATCATCTATATATTTGAGCAAAAACTCTCATAAACATTTTCATCTCAACTTCTTATCACAATCATTTTCTTAAAAGTATCATGTATTTCCATTAATTATATATATATATAGTATCTTTAATAACTGAATTAACATTCTCTTTCTAATTGTTTACCTTACAAAATCTCCATTTTTATGGAACTTTCATTCATATTATTTTTCTTATCTTAATCATGAAAATGAAATTTTTTATTGTTTGTCTTACAAAAACTCCATTTTCATTGAACTTTTATACATATTATTTTTCTTTATCTTAACCATGAAAATGAATTTTTCCAGCATGTTATTTTAACCAGCAACGTGTTTTAAAAAATCTTAAAATACTAATGTAAAAAAGTTGCGTTATAAACCTGGAAAATTATTTACAAAAATCTTTTAACATCCATCTTAACAAATCTCAGATATCTTCCAAAAGAAAGTCCACTGAAAATTCAATGAAATAAGAATTATCCAATGGCATAAAAATTGAAAATACCATTGACTCACATGTCCATGGCACATGTCCAATTGAGGTTCAAATTGTAAATTTTTTTATGTTCTTTCCTCCGGTTAAACTCCTTTTAATGTGATCATGTTAACCTTTGATTAGAAAATCTCTCTTGATTAGAGAATCTCAAAAGAAAGTCCACTAAAAATTCAATGAAAAAATAACTATCCATTGACATAAAAATTGAAAATACCATTGAATCACATATCCATAGCACATGGCCAATTGAGGTTGAACTCCCTTTAATTTTACCATCTTAACCTTTGATTAGAGAATCTCTCTTGTAATTGGTGTACGACATTTATGAATTATATTGAACTTCATCTTCACTCTCACAACTTATTATAAAATCATATACTTTTAACTCTTTTGGAGAAAAGTATATTGTTATAGCATATTTGAAAGTTGTGTACAATTTCACCTCTAATTTCACAACTTGTGGTTGGTGTATATATAATTTCACAATCTGTGTGGATTTTGTTTTACATGTATCATAGAAATGTATGTTTTGGTTTTTTAAATAAATTATAATATTATTATTATATAGGGTTATTTTTAATTATTTATATTAATTTAAAATATTTTATTTTATAATTTTATAAAAGAAATTACATTTTTTAATTTATTATTAGACGTTTGTGAGTTTCATTTATGTAATTTATGAGTAACTTGCACATTAATTTTCAACAATTTTTAAGCATTTAAAAAAATAAAAATAAAAAATCATAAATGTATGCTTCTAAGTGGAGATCACAACAATTATATTTTGAATTCAAAAATTAAAATTAATATACATACATAAGAATTTTATGTTGAAAGTAAATGCCCAATACAAATGATTATATTTATAGTTTAGAAAAATTTTAGATGTTCTATTTTATGTTCTTTTCCAAATTAGAATAGTTTGGTTTTACAAACTTTGTTTAGTCTTCTATTGAGTTTAAATTTTCAATGAAATTTCTTTTTAAATAAGATTAAGACTAAATTTTTTGGAAAAATTGAGATTGATAAGAGGTCTAGGTTGGAAGAATATATTTTAGTTACAAAAGGCAATAATGACAAGAATCAAGTTTATTTTTAAATTGATAAATTGTGGTGAGACTAAATTACTTGACATTATTTAAAATATTATCTTTCAGGTTTGTACTATTTGGTTTCGTACTATTTGGTTTTATGCTTGATTTGGCTTGAGGAAGGTCTTCTTTCTTAACATGTGTATATGTTTGAAGAAAATTTTCATGTTTCAAGTTTGTTGCTTGGAATACTCACAAAAAGACAAAAATTCACCATATAATTCCAAGTACTTTTATCTATTCTTTCATACATTTAATAGTTTGCAGTTATCTACTTTCTTTCATACATTCAATAGTTTGCCTTGTGAATTCAAGAAAAACAGTTTATTGTCGTCTCTTACTTTGTCAATAAAAACATCCCTACCAACAAAATTATTAATAATATTTTTTACAACCATATATTTTCTAATTAAATGGTCCCACAATACACCTTAGTAAATAACACAAGAAATCAATAAAACTGAAACAAATATATAAATTATAACCAATTAAATCTAATTTTATGAATCATAAATTGTTACTATGTCATTATCAAAATATAATACTCACACAATTCATTATCATTTCCAAATATAACACTCACACTAATAAATATAAAAAATTACATATTTATGTGTCATTATAAAAGGAATGCGCACCAAAAAAAACTAAGTATTTACCATTCAAATATCAATAAAAAAAAAATGCAAAGCTAATTTAAAGTTTTCATAAGAGAGATATCTCATCATTAAGCTCAATAAAACCAATAATTCGTATTTTAATGTCATCTAATCAAATAATATCTTTCTTACATTACAAAATAATTTTGTAATAATTTTTATTTATTACGCTGTAAGGCATTTTTATTTGAAAACAACTTCCCTAGCTGTCAATATGTCCATGTCTGAGCCATTGGATCAAATGTTATATGATTGACATGATTTATCTTGACCAATAATGATGAATATTCATTATTCTCATTTCTTAAATAACACTAAATTTACCTTTAATTAGTTAATTGTAATAGTTTGTAACTACATACATACTCTTTCGATTTTTTTCGTTAATGAATATCAAATTTCTTCTATAAAAAAAAAAAACTATATACATATCTTTAATTATCTAATTGTAGCTAAAAAATATTATATGTTTTTACTTTATAATCATAAACAAATTTCATATTATATGATGTCAAACTTACTCAACTTTTTATTCTGAAATTTTAAACAAAGTTTTTCACTACATAATTTTAGCTTTTATAATTTTTTGATTTTTCAATTCAAACAAAACTTACAAAAGAAAAAACCCACTCAGTCCTTACTGTAGATTATAGTTTTACAAAATTGACACTATGTGATTAACAATAGAGTAAGTTGAGATAACCCTAAGGGGTTCTTTTACAAGTTTTATCATAACCTTTCCATCCATCCAATATATATTGTAGAGTCTTCTGAAGAGAGAGTGTATTATAGTTTATAACCTGATCCACAATCAAAGAAAATGGCCAGGGATTTCACAAAGTATTAGTTTGTAACCTGATCCACAATCAAAGAAAATGGCCAGGGATGTCACAAGTTTCATTCACACAATGATCTATTGATGTTCTCAGTTGAAATGGATCCTATTAGATGCATGGTGGCCAGAGACACTAAAAATTCAAAATAGATATCTGTTATTGCATCCATATTCTCTACAAACAATCCAAATTTCCCATCTTATACATAAATTTCTAACAATAACCGCTCAATTTACTCTCCAATTTTTGAAACTCTCATAATGTAAAACAAATGTTCCTGTGGTTTTTTTAAAGGGTTCATAAACAAAACCGACAATGATAAGGTCAATATTGTGGTATAATAATTTATTTTTGAATCATTGTGACAAACAAAACATCACATTAGCTTACACCATATATCTAATGTTATAAGGATCTAAGATAATAATAATTTTTTGAATCATGATAATTAGGTGACAACCAAAAATAATTTTTAGCCACAAGAAAAAAAATCAAAACAACTCTGAATATATCCAAGGTTGTAATGAACCCCATACATAGTGATGGACATCATAATCTCTCTCAGTGCTAGAGTTGTTTTCTCAATGAACTTGTTTTAACTGCTCTTGAACTGATGAAAGTCATCATTGTTTCATATAGGAGCATTTAGTTCTGATAAGAAAATTGTGATAGTGTCTATTATCCCTTTTTATTTTTTTAATGATTCAATTAAGATTAACATTTGTATGTTGTCATGAGGATATTTTTAATTTTTCATGTCAATTACCTTTTATAACTCTAGGAGGCTCTTAATATTGCCTTTGTTTTAAATAAATGGAATTCAATTATATATTTAAAAAGATGATTAGGAAAGAGAATTTTAGGATTATAATTTATTTTTCCAAGTTGACAATGTGAATGTTTATTTACCTAAAGTTGACTCTCATGTTCAATACCTCCCCATCGGGTTTGAAGATAATAGGTAATGGAAATTCAACGACATATAAAACAAATAATTTATACATCAAAAATCAGTTCTATATATTGTAGTAGTTCTCGGTTGAGTAATATTTCAATTTGGCATTCAATTCTTTATTAATCAAGTTGTTTTACTTATTAGGGAGTACAATAATTTTGTAATCAAATAATAGGAGAAAACATATTCACAATATAATTTATTTTAATAAATAGATGTGTGTAAATAGTTTAATAAGAAACTAGATTTGTAATTATAAAATATAAAACTATAACTTAAAATTGTGAAATTACTTTGTATTTGTTTCTTATGTATATAGAGAAAGAATAAACTAAGTTTAGAGATAAGAAAAAAAGCCCTAACATAAAGAACAATATCTCCTTCCAAAAATGTCTCCATATTAAAATGACATTCACTTTCTTGTATACCAAGACTATTGTTATTCCTATACAATATACAATTTGTGACAAGCATGCAATTAGAACTATGTAGATGAACTTGGAGTAAACTCTATTTATGTTAATAAATTTCTCTTTATTTACATCTATGTTAGATAGATTGTACTTGAATGTATTTAAAATATCTTATTTCATTTACATGCTTGTTTCAGAGGATTATTAATCACCAAAGGATTTTTACCCCTAATTTCCTATGTCAATATCTATAACAAATTTTTTTTTATATGTGAACACATTATGTTGGTTTATATATATGTTTTCACCCACAATTGCCTATTTCAATATCTATAACAAAATTTTCTAGTTACTCTTATCATCAATATCTTTGAAACCTATCTATCATTCCTTCACGATGGCTCCTTCTCTGCAACAACTTATTTCTTCTAGGATACTCTTTCCTATGCTATTGCCTTACGGTGTTTCTTTTGCAACATGTGGTGCAATTTCTAGTAATAAATTAAAATACAATGCATTATATAAACGATATAAGACATCAAGGAGTATTGGAGCAATAGTTTTGAGGAGGCTTTTTGGAATTTTTGTAAGAGGAGCATCACAAAGGATTCAATATATAAGGGTAGGCAAAAGGTCAACATACTAAATGCTGGAAAGACTTGGCTAGTTTTTGGGTTTTTATCCATAGTATTGGTAATTTTTCATAATAAAAGTTTTTTTTTTTTTTTAATAGATAAAGTTGTGATATAATAAGATATATGTTTTTAGGTTTGTGGGGTCTTGGTTAAACGGTGATGAGACGGGTTGTTATAGCATTCATCACAGGTTTAATTCCTTTTCTCAATCAAGGTGATGTATTTGGACATGTTGATGAAGATGGAGTAAAAATAAATAAAAATGAAAGGTACTACCAAGCTTAAAAATATATATATAAGTTTTTAGGCATAAGATGAAAATAAACTTAGAAATCCAATATATATTTGGCCTTGTAAATTAATCATATTAGGTTAGTGAGCCACAACAGCAATGTAATGAAGGATATTTTAGAGCAATACAAATATTTGTTGGGTCCATTGGTTGTCATTGTGCTTTATATTATGAATAATCTAATTCTAGGGTTATACTTTAAAAATTATTGAGAATGATAATAATAACTATAACCTAGGCTCCATGTCTCCTTCACCACTGTATAATTGTCTTTTTTCATGTAGTCCCTTATCAGATGCCTCGGGTGAGTTTTTATTGTCTTGCAGGTGATGTTCAACCGATTAAAGGTCAAAGGGTTGGTGTCTGAGGAATTTTCTTGGTTGTTTCACTTTAAACCAGAGTCTGTACTTTGTGAGGCAACAATAAAATAAACTAATAAAATGATGAAATTAATATTTTTTAAGTTATGTAAAGAGTAATTTAATAAGTAAATTTTTTGTTAAATTTTTATTAATTAATTAATTTATTATTTCATCTTTATTTATTTATTTTTTAATTTTAACAATGTAAATTATTTTAAAATGGATCAATATTTTCAATTATAATTTTTCATGTTGAAAATTTCTTCCTAATCAAATAAAATTATAACTTTAACTAAATTTATTAAATTTACCAAAAAAACAAAATCAATCTCTAGAAATAAACCTATTTATTTTTTAACTTATTATATAAGAATCTTTATTCACATGCAAAAATGAATGATTATATAGTTGGTATGCTTTAATAATTTTTTATTAAATTTACCCAAAAAAAAAAACCAATCTCTAGAAATAAACCTATTCATTTATTAACTTATTATATATAAGAATCTTTAGTCACATGCAAAAATTAATGATAATTTTATAGTTGATATGCTTTATAATGTTTTTAATAAAAAACAAATTAAATGAAGTTCAATTTTAGTTTACAAAATTATAAGACACCAAAAGACAAATAAATTTGAAAATAAAGTTAATATTATTGAAAATACAAATGAAAAAATAAAGATAGCAATTGTAAATTAAGAAGAATACTCATTTTCATATTCTATTTATTATTAAGAAAGATTTATTATTATTTTTAACATAATATAGTGTATTGTTTAACATCGGATAATTCTTTGTAACACTTTCTTCCCACATCTACCTAAGTAACTGACTAACCGAGTTAAACATGTGATGAGAGACTACTAATATGAGATTTAACTTCCTAGATGACTTTAAAGAAGTGGAACCAGCGGAAACACCAAAAACACACCCTACACTGCAACATTGACATCCTTGGGAGGTAACCCAACATCCTAGGGCCTTGTTCCTTGAGGGGGGGCTGATTTTTAGCCCCTTTGAGGTTGAGTCGCAAGCTTGTAAGGGAAAGGTAGCGGCACAGGCCCAACAACGCATTTTCCATCTGCATCTCTGGGATCTTTGCCACATTTTCAGCCCCTGAGACCAGGTCACTACCTAGAACTTCATGTAACTTCAGGAGATGGTAAATAACATTAAAATAAACATATGGAAGCAGTCACATCAACTGGAATTCATCTGAACACACCCAACCATGACTGGCATTTCGTCAAACATGTCACAACATAGCATGTACAGGTATGAACAAAAAATTTAAACCAAGGGGTCTCTTTCTTATCTCTAAATGGCTAAGAAGCATTACTCCCCTACATCATAAGCTATCATCCAATAAATTTCACCATAGATACATGGGATATTCATTTACAATAAAAAACATGAATAGAGCCATACATCATCAATGATCGAATACATGCTCATAACTAGCATATTAATAACATAAATACAATGGATACAATAATAATAAAACCCATACATAAACTAGTATATTTACATATCGAATATCGTAGAAATGAGCTCTTCATTACTGAATGTAAAAACCAACCAGAGATGGGACTTCCACGTGCCACTCGACCATAGATTGGCTGAGCCAAATCTACTTCATCCAATCAACCTCGTGCCATATTCCAAGCATAAATGTGGGTCTTAAACCAAAGGAACCAACCAGGGCATCCCAAGGCTAAATCACCTCACCCTCATCAATAAACATGTCATAAATGACTTTACCGTGATCTAACCCCGATCACTAGGCCAACACAAACATGGATATCAATGGATTCTTTCTGCCTAAACTGTGAGGAATTTTCCTATCTCCTAGTCTCTCAGGATTTACCACAACCCACATTCTGAATCAGGGGTTACTAGGCCCTAAACCGATACATGCTCTTCAGGATTCACTGCAATCCCAAACTCGGGATTCCTAGGCCTGAAATGGAGAGAAAACCACCACCTCCCAGGTTTTACCGCAATCCAAACCTGCATTACTAGGCCCTAAACTGAGGCAACAAACGAATTGGTTCTATATCATTCAAAGATCCACCTCACTCATATTCGAATCCATCCGGTAATCCAGCTAAACCAAAACATGAGAATTCCACAACACCATGGCTATCCGGATAATTTGAATGGGAATATTAATATTTGTTGTGCTAAGATCCAATTTAGAATATAAACAAAGTGTTTGAGGGTTATGAGGTAAATTGCAAGTTAACGATAAGTTTTTATGTGAATTTCTTGAGCATATTAACGTAGACAAAACATTGAAAAACAACATCTAACATGCATGAATATCACCATAAACAGTAACACAACAACACATGATGAAGGATTTCACCCCACCTGGGCTATATCTCCTTGGTCCAACTTCCAATGGCTTGGCCCTCTTCTATTATGCTTAAAAGTGTTATTACATATGTTTAAAATGCTCAAACAACTCTAAAAATTGTTCCATCAACTCTAGAATTCCCAAAAATGTCTGTGTAGCATCTTTCTACCTCGAATTTGATCAAAATATCCTCAATTTATGATCTCCCCTAGTTCCTCCACTATTCGTTCTACAAAACCCTCAAAATTTGGCACCGAACCCACAATTTCGCCCCCAAAAGTGCTAACGGAGTGCCAATTCTGCCAAAAAATGGGCGAAATTGTCGGGGCATTAATTTTCCCAATAAGGCCTTAAACCCGAATTTTAAACCATATATATTAGTTAAATACATTTTTTTTAAAAGAAAAATCACACGCGGTTTGGCTAACTGTCGCCATTAAACCAATGGTCACATGTCCGCTGGCAGATGGTTTGGTTAAGGGTTACGGTTATTGGGGAGGAGGTTAACACTGTGGCTTACCAAAGCGGCGGTATCATGGTGTCACATAGCGTAGGTTAGGCTGGCGGTTACTCTTGGCGGCTAGCCCAAACAATGGTTCAGGCGGTTGCAGTGGCGGTCTCCACGGCATGTCACATGGCACTGACGAGTTTAATGTTGCAGTTTATGATTATGTAATGGGCGGGTGCAAGGCTAGCCTCCAACCCATGTTCCCCACCCCTGGCGTGGTGACCAAGGTTGGGGCTAGACCTCAACCCCCAACCCCAATTCCAGAATCATATAATAACAAAAATATTTAGAAACCATAGTAGGTTAAGAAATAACACAATGGCGTGGTGGCAAAGGTTTATTGCTTGGAGTTTGGAGGTCACGGGTTTGACCCCCGCCTGCTCTGCTCGGACTTGAACATAAATTTTGGTGGCCCTTGGGTAGCCCCTGGCCATGCCATGTGGTAGCCTGTGATTGTCCATCCAATTTGTTGGTGTCCCGTGTTTTGATAGTTTGACAAATCAAAAGACAAGGCAACATCAGAACCAATCTTTAGAGTTACAGGATCTAGTGCTCCTGCTCTCAGAGAGGGATCTCTCAAATTCTTGTTTGCAAAATTTTATCTTGTGTGCTTAGAGTATTGATTTTAGACTAGTTATGAAGTGTAGGTGTTTTTTTGTTTGTTTGGTTGGGTTGAATTGATACAACAGAACATGAAAGGTCTAGGAAAGATACACAGAATGGAGAAGCATCTGGTTCATTGGGCAATGGAGTCAAGAAAAGGTCATAACAAAATCATCAATGGATATGGGATATCAAAGGGAAAATCTAACTTGGCCACGGGATCCTTTTGTTTTTGGGATGAGATGAACATTAATGATTTGGAAAGAGAGTTTTAATTCTCAACAAAGGGAATTTGAAAGCATAATTTGGACAATAAAGAGCTCTTTAAGAGACAGGGCTAATCATAAATTCTACAAATCACAGCTTTAAGCAAATAATGATCTCAAAACAACTTTTAAAATGAAATCTAAGATTCGGGGAACACCCTATTTCCTCAAAGATTTTAGTTTAAAGGACTTAGAAAACATAAAAGATTCACTGATAATTAAAGTCATAGAAGAGGGAACACCTAAAAACATCTATGATCATAATTATAAACGACCTTTAAGCCAACTGTTTAAGCGAGGACAAAGGGCAAGATCATAACCGACCTCTTTGATTCACTATAAGCAAATAAATTCAAAGGGAGACTTCAATAATACTTTTCAAGTGGCAGCAGACAAGCAGGGAAAACCATAAATCATGCTGAAACCAACTGTTCAAACTATTAAGGAAATAAACAAGCATGAAGACTAAAGATAAAGATTAAAGCCTATAAAATACTTCAGCAGGAGAAAACATAAAACAGTGAAGGATGAACAGGTCTAAGGTGCTTCCAAGAGTCATTTCTTAGCCCAAAACTTTCAACCTACTGTAGTAAAGAAATTATGGAACATAATGAAAACAGGGGAAAACATAAAACAGTTCAGAATACTTCACCAATAGCCAAGCTCATGGATCCAATGATAGAGCCTTCTCAGGAACAAGCATGCAAAAACATCATCAAGACCTCCAAGACTTCAATTTCTTCTTCAACTTCAACATACTATATATTTATTTCAAAGAGTTTTAGTATTACAACTTGTGATCAAACAACAACCAAAAATTGCTCATCTTCTACAGAAGTACTTATATAAGAATGAGGAGGTGAGATCTGATAAAAGATCTCTTAAGGCAATTAATACAGTTTTGAGACTTCTTGGCCTTTTGAGGGGCTCTATGGAGAAGTTTACAGGTGGACGGCTATATTAATGTTTTACAATTAATATCAAAGCTCGGTGGGAGCTTTGTTGACTTTAAGGCTCTGCGTAATATGTTGGAGTAACTCTACAGATATTTTTTCATTTATTCCCTTGCAGAATTAATTGCATGGCTAAGCTGTGAGGTAGATATTTTCTTAATCAATAACTTTGGCCTCTGTTTGAATGGTTTGAGAAAACAGGTGGCTTTTATGGTAGCTGAGGAATCAATTCGCCTCAAATGTGGCGGTGGAGGCCTTTCTGTCTGCTTAAACATTTATAATTTTCTGTTGACTGTGTTTCAATTATGGGAATTAGGCTTTTGATAGGCATTTTTAGCCGTAATTCCCAAAATCCGTCTTCAATCTTCATTCTGTTGTGCTTCTGTTCTTCAGAAAACTGATACTCTTTTCAAATGTGTTTTAAACATAGTGTCTTGTCGATGTGCAGGGCCGCGCATGGCTCTTTATGGTATCAACACTCATAAATCATTGAAAACAATGGAATAGAGCCCGCGAATGGTTCTCTTTAATATCTCAACAGTGCAGGAAACGTCTTTCCCGACCTTCGGCCTTTCTCTTCAATACAATGGAAAACCTTTAAAAAGACCTGCAAAACACAGAAATAATTAAAAATCCTACGAAATGGGTTAAACTACTTCAGAAGGTGGGAGAGGAGCATAGTCGTTGGATCTGGACACATGGACGGTCCAGATCAAATCGAGAGATCGCAATCAGCAGGAGGAGAAAAGGGGTGCAATGAAAAAATTCCGATGCGATTGCGCGATTGAAAGGGTAGAGGCGATTAAGCAATGGTCGTTGATCTAAGGATGAGATCAACGATGGAGAATGAATCAGGGGACTGACTGATTGGAGGGACAAACAAAATGCGTGCAATTTAAACATTGCGATGCGATTGAAATCGCAGATGCGATGATCGGAGAAAAGGCCGATGCGATTGCACGATCGGGTCATCGCAATCGGCGGTGGTAAACATTTAAACCGCACCAAGGAAAATTTCCGATGCGATTGGGTGCCCGGTTGCGGGCCTGGTTTATATAGACTTCCGATAGGCCCCGAGCTCCTATACATAGGGGCTAATCGAGGTTGGGCCTTCGGGCCGGGGCTTTTCAATCTACCCATTGAAATTTGCCGATGTGATTGCGCGTCGGTCTTTTTAATCAATCCATTGATATTTTGACATGTGACTTTTGGTTTTTAAAACAAAACTTTGGGAAAGTGGGTTTTATATTTTACAAAGGGAAAAGCGGATCGGGGAAAAAATATTATAAGGTTTTAAGCGCCAAGGCGGGCCCACAGGATATTTATAAAATTCGATGCGAGTGGGGGTTTATAATACAAAGGATTTTAATCGCATCGGGGATTCTCAATACAAGGCATGATTGCAATCAGAACTTTTAATCATAGCACAAGACTTGCACGTTTGGATATTTCCGATGCGATAAGCGCTGAGGGGGTTAACGCTTGGTTTTTATGGCAAAGGCACATGTAGGTAAGTGGTTAGGGGGGTTTGGCCAAAGGGGCTAAAGCCTGTCATAAAAACATGATTTTTTATGTTTTTTTTTACATTTTCAAAGGGATTTTGAAGGTTTCGGTAAGGTTTAAAAGTGGGTTTCAAACTTTATAAAGTGGATTTTTATGAATGGAAGAAGGAAAATCATAAAACATAGAGGAATTTTATGGAAGAAAGGGGTGCAAATGAAGGTTAGTTTTGAGTGGGGGGAAAGGGGAAAATGATGGTTTTTCAGCAGTATTTCTCTTGGAATTTAGCAAAATTATCAGAGTATAAAATGGAAACAGCAAATGAAGATTTTGGACAGAGGCGTGAGGCCTTTCAAGAGTCTTCAAGAGCCAAAAAAATTTAGCAATAAAAATTGTTTCTTGAAGGCTAAAAAGTCTTAGCCACCTTTTGGTATAACAAATTTTATAGGTGGCTAACAGTGGCTCCACTTGGGAATGGTGTCTTCTTGAAGGCATCAAGAATTTCAGACTTGCATTCTCTGGGAGGCTGACCTGTGCCTGATCCATTGGGCTGCTCTTCGTTTGCTAGGATAATCTTGCTCTGAAAACATATTAGCAGCTAAAAAATAATGGATTTTTCATCTACAAGCTTTCTACCTACCCAATCCTATTGATCTAGCATTTTTTCTTCTTTTAGAGTGCACTTGGATTGGCAAACTCTTTTCACAACATTTTATTCTTTTGAAAGCAGGAAATCTAATCTATTTCTACTCCTTATTTCTTCATGGACTCAGATTAAATAGTTGATTCCATAAAATTCTCTACCTAATCTGCCATCTGTTGGGATTGAACTGTCAAACAGATTTTATTCTCTAATTTCTACAACAGAAATTAAAAAGCATACAAGTTAGGATTGAACAGTCTAACTTGATGCTGATCTATGGCATAAAAACAAGTTGCACATAGATTTTTATTTGCAGAAAATTAAATCAAAATGATGAAGGCTTTAAGATCTGAAATTTTTAAGAACATCCTTCTCTTTTTACAGCTCTGTTCTGACTTTTGTTTGAGCTGTAGCTTCTTTGTTTTCTGGTTCAGATTTTGAGCTAATTAAAACCATTTTTTACATCTTCTGACTCAAAATTTGAAACAGATTTGAGTCATCTCTCTTTGGAAACCTAGGTTCAGATTTTGAGCTTGTTTGAACCTTTAATTTCTATCCTAATCTATCTACTGATAAGCCAAGATTAAACGGTTTGGCAAGTTGAAATCACTGTCCTATCAACAGGAAATTTAAAACTAGTTAATCAAGATTAGGCTATTTGACTAACTAGAAGTGTGTTCTTTAGGAGTGGCATTTGAGCTTGCACACTTTCAGAATTTGTTTCTCTTTTTTGGTATGGGGTTTTACCTCTATCGTTTTTACAATCTGCCCTCTTTTGCTTCTTTCTTTGTTTTTTGTATTTTTTGTTTTTCTAACTTTGAATGTAATGGTGAGACTATGATATTTACAATGAAAAAATAAAATGCTTTGAAACTTAAGATTCTTGGCAGAAGTAATGCTTGAGCATCCTGCCATTGACAGGACCTCCATATAGATCTTCTCCATTCAATTCTTTCAAGAAAAATGCATTGTGACCCCTCTCAGCATGAATAATATATGGCCCTTTCCACAAGTTCTCAAACTTGCCATGTTTTCCCTTCTCTTCTCTTCTTGAATCCAATTTAAGAACAACATTTCCAATTTGGAAATTGTTTGCCTTAGTCCTCTTATCAAATAGTTTCTTCATATTTTCTTGGACTAACTGTGTTCTCTCATAAACTTCTTCTCTGGTCTACTGTAAATGGATTGTTTGGTTGATCCTTCTCTGCATATCATTCTCTTCACTCTGTACTTCTTGAAGGAGTTTCATGACTGGAACTCCCAATGAGGTGGAAAAATTGCATCCATGCCATAAACCAACTGATAGGGGGACATATTTATTGACTTCTTTGTAGTTAATCTATCAGCCCATAAGGCATGAACCAACTTACTGTGCCATGATTTCTGATTTTCCTCCAACAGTTTTTTTATTATATTAAGGAGACTCTTGTTGGAGGATTCATCTAATCTATTTCCTTGGGGATAGTAAGCAGTGGAATGGCCCAAGGTTATGTGGTATTTGTAATATAAATCAACCATTTTCTTAGATTTAAAAGCAGCAGCATTGTCTGTTATGATTTTTCTGGGACAACCAAATCTGGATAGGATATTTGTTTCAAGGAAATTGATAATGACAGAGTCATTAGCATTCTTGGAGGGTATAGCTTCTATCCACTTGGTAAAGAAGTCAGTGGCTATGAGGATCCACTTATGTTGAACTGAGGAGGATGGATGAATTTCCCCAATGAAGTTCAGCCCCCATTGTTGAAAAGGTGCTTCAACTTTGATAGGATGTAAAGGTAAGGGAAGGAGTTTCCTTTTGCCATCAAAGATTTGACACTTATGGCAAGACATGACCAAATTTTGAGTGTCTGGGAAAAGGGTAGGCCAATAGTAACCAGATCTAAGAATTTTGTTTGTTGTGGCCTTCCAGTAGAGGTGTCCTCCACATTCTCTATCATGTAACTCATGCATGATTTTTCCTGTGTCATCTTCAAGTAAACATTTAAGAAAAATTCCAACAGAATTTTTCCAGTATAATACTCCATCTAAGATACAGAAACTCAAAGGCTTTTGTTTCAAGAATCTAGCTTTAGTTTTAGACAAAGAAGGAGGGGTATTTAAATATAAAGCACATAAATAATGTCAGCATACCAAGGAGAATTTAGAAATGTTTCTTCAATAACAGAAGCATCATATTCTTCTATTTCTTCCAACACATCTACCATATTGATGTCTAGTGCTTGGAAGTTAGACTCAGCCATAAGTTTTGCTAACCCTTGCCCTTTAACTATTTTGGTGGGCCTAATTTCTAAGTCATATTCAAGAATAGTTGCAATCCATTTTCCCCTTTTACCATCAGGGTCTTGACTTAGAATGTCCTTGACAAAAGTATGTGGAATAAAAGCAATTATGTGAGAGTGTAAAATGTAGACCCTAAAATCCTTTAAGGCTTTCACTAATGCTAAGGCTTGCTTCTCCATGATGTTATATTTGAGAGGAGCATCTCTTAAGGCCCTACTAAAGAAAGATATTGGTTGTTCTTGCCCCAAATCATTCTTTTGAAGTAAAACTTCGGCTATTGTATGTTCAGATGCAAAGGAAAAGATGTAAAAGTCTTTGGTAAAATCTGGACTAATCAGGACTGGTGTTTGGGTAAGAGCTTGTTTGACCAGTTCGAATGATTGTTTAGCTAGTAAAGTTCATTTTACACCCACATCTTTCTTAAGCATGTTTGTAATGTTTTTTAATAGCTCAGCAAGGTTGGGGATAAACCTTCTCAAAAAATTAATCTTTCCAATGAAAGATTGTAATTCTTTGACGCTTCTTGGGTGGCTAATTTGCAATATGCCATTTATCCTTGTAGGGTCTATTTTGATTCCTTCTTCTGAAATTATGTGACCAAGAAGCTTACCTTCTTGGATACTGAAGAGTGTCTTCTTGGGATTTAATGACAAGCCAAATCTCCTACATTTCTCAAAAACTTTTCTCAAGTGAGTCAAATGTTCTTCATCATTTTTTGAAAAGACAGTTATGTCATCAAGGTAAATAATTATGAAATAGCCAATATCTTCAGAAAAGGCTATGTCCATGGCCCTTTGGAAGGTGGCCCCTGCATTCATTAACCCAAAAGGCATTTTGACATACATAAAGGTGCCCCAAGGTGTGGTAAAAGCAGTCTTGATTTGATCACTTGGAAGCACTAACACCTAGTTGTAACCCGAGAACCCATCTAAGAGTGATATCCTTTTTGACCCAACTACCCTCTGAAGTATATGATCCATCTTGGGAAATGGGTAGTTGTCTTTTAGGGATGCTCTGTTTAAGTTTCTGAAGCCGATACAGAGTCTGATCTCCCCTGTCTTTTTCCTAACAGAAACTAAGTTTGATACCCATTCTGAAAATCTAATTGGTACTATAATGCCAGCATCATGCATATTTTCAAATTTGGCTTTAACTAAAGGTAATAAAAGTGGGTTTATTCTCCTTAGTTTTTGTTTGAAGGGCTTTTGATTTTCCTTCAGGGGAATCTTGTGCTGAATGATGCTGGTATCGTAAGACTTCAGATCTGTGTATGCCCAGGCAAAAACATCTTTAAAATCTTTAAACAGATCAATGTATCGAGACTTTATATGAGTTGGAAGAGTGTTGGACAATTTAATCATCTTGGGTTCTGTTAGGGAGCCTATGTTGTGCTCTTCTACGTTTGTTTCTACAGGCTCCGTTTTTGGTTCTTTGGCTACATCATTAAAGTCAAAAATGTGTTCCAAAGGTGAGAGACCTCTTGGAATTGAACCGTTTTTACATTCTAAAACTTCCAAGTCTTTTTGGTCTACGTTGTCAATTAACTCTGCTTCAAACGGATTCTCATAATGATTTATATCAACAGAGTATGTTATTTCAGCTTCTGGGATCTCTTCGATATATGGACAGTTTTCATTATGGCTAGATTCTGACATTGGTATGGTGAAACCGTTTTCTAACTTTAAGAAATTGTCTATGTGTTGGTCAGAATCAAACACTTGCCAGTGATCTTCGTTATCAGGCACCGCAGGCCTATGTTTTACCTTTACGCTAAGTTGTTCATTTATCTCAGGTATTTGAAAGTTACTGGAATTGAAAGCGAGTTCATTTGCCAAATGATTAAACGCTCTAGGAATGAAAACAAGTTCGTATTTTTCAAAGGTTTTCAATAAATCGAGGGCAGCGTTCCGATATTCCCTAAGCCTCGAATTTCTGGCTGAGTATTCTCCTTTGATTTGTTTTATGATAAGTTCATAATCTCCTAAGATCATTATCTTTTGGGCTTCTAATTGTTTGAGCAATTGTAAACCTAGGAGAAGTGCTTCATAGTCAGTGATATTGTTAGTGCATGGGAAATTCAATTTGTATGAAAAACTTTGATTCGTATTCTGGATCCATACACCTGCACCTGCACTTGCCTTATTACAGGATCCATCAAAGTTTATTGTCCACATTATGCTTGACTCATTTTCATTTTCTTGTTGCTGTTGATTGTCAATGTTTTGAAGTTGATTTGAGAGTAGATTCGATTTTTCTGGTGAATCAGTTGGGTCTATGTTCTCTTTATCTTGTTGAGTAATTTCATTTTCGTTACATAAGATAAAGGAATCTAAACTTGAATTGGTAGAATAGATTGGAGTGTTGTTTTGTTTGTCTAGGTTGCTCACCATGTATTTCATGTGAGATTCCCTGTATAGCCTTCTGTTTTGGTTAAAAACAGGGATGGTGGCATAAGACATGTCCATTTGAAGGCTTCCCTGAAGTTTGGCTCCCAAAGATCTTGATAAGAGCATGCCATACTTAAGGGGGGATGTCAGCTACAACTATATCCATAACTAGACTCTTAGCAGGGATCTGAGCTAGATTAACACATAATTATTTGATTAAACCCAAACATTTGACTCGGCTTGAGTCAAAAGAGTACAAATCTTTGTATGGTTTAGTAATCTCTAAGCCTAAGCTCTCCATTACCACCTTGGGCATTAGATTGTGCGAAGCTCCTGAATCTAACATGGCATTGTGTAAAATTTTGTCGTGTATGTTCAAGCTAACATAGAAGGGAGGGATAGCCCCTTCTTGATATTTTCCTTCAACTTCTGGACCAAACAACAACTCAGGTTTGTCATCTGTTAAGTTTAAAGTGTCTGTATCACTTCCTAAGTTCAAAGCTTTCAAAACTTGGTTTTTGTACACCTCTTGGGTTACTAGTTCAGCTAGGGGGATGGTAATTTTTATCTTAGCGATCTCTCCCTCAAGGTTGAAAGGAATAATTGACTTGTTTGTATTTACATCTGTTTTTTCAATTGAATTCTTTTCAGCAACTTTGATTTGCTGAACCTTGTTTGGACTGGTAATTGGGATAGTTTTATTAGGACCACTAGCCAAAGTGCTACGGGTACTTTGTTCAACCTTTGGCTGGACACCTTTATCTTTTTTTATGTCTGGTTTTTTAGCCAAAATTTTGGTTTTCTCAGCTGTCTTTTTGGGTTGGTTTTCTGCGTTTTTCTTGACAACAGTATTAGTGTTCTTATCTTTTGATTTATCTATGTTTCCCTTGCTCCTAAGATCATACTGCTTGTGTACCTCCATGATTGCATTTTCAAAACCCAATATATAGTCATCAGAATCTTCATAGGTGTTTGTATTTTGATCATAATAGAAGAAATATTTTTCTTCCTCAGTAAGGAAAACATCATCTCCATTGTCTGATTCAATCAAGTTTACATGATATTCTTCCAACCTTTCCAACTCCCTATCTTCCTCATATTGATCTACATAGTTCTGATGAAAAGGAGGAGTGATCTGCTGATCATCTTCCCTGGGTCTGTTTGGAGGTTAGTTTCTTCTAAAATTCTGGTTTCTATTTTGAGGAGCAGTTTGGTTTTTATTTGCTTGCGATTTCTTAATTATGCTCATCTCTTTCATCATTTCTTCCAACATCCTCTCCATCTTTGAGCTCGAAGTAGAAGGAGTGGATTCCTCTCTAAAAGAGACTCTCTTCTCAGTTTTCATTCTTGCTCTCTTCTCCATTAAGTTGACTTCCACAGAAAGAGCACCCTTTTGCATATCTTCAAGAGTTGCAAAATCTCTTTCTCTCAGCTGATAGGCCATCTCAGGGTCAAACCCTTCAGGAAATTTGTTTAAAGCCGAGCCTTGTGGAGGTTTTAGTTATGGGGATAGTGCATTATAAACACTATTGAATCTAGTGCAGTAAGCTTGCACACTTTCCCCAGTGTTTCTATGGAGGTTTTGTAGTCAAAAAGGACTTGTAGAGGATTCTTCTTTACTTCCCATTTGTTTAAGAAATTTTGATGGAAGGCTTGGAGATCATTAATACTATGGGGGGCTAGGCCTTTGAACCATTTCCTTACTTCTCCCCCTAAACTCTGAGCAAATAACTTAAGCTTGACAGAATCATCATCAATTTCATTTCTGTCAAAGTAGTCATTCATCTTATCCACATGTTGTGATGCAGTTGTAGCATTGATAGCATCATATAATGGAATTTTGGACTGATATTCCTGTGGAAGATTGACTAATGGTACAGGAAGGACTAGGGGAGCATACCATGCTGCCATGATAGGTGGTGGGGGTGGATTTACAAGGAGCGGATTAATAACAGGAACAGTGGGTTGAGGTGTAGTGGTTTGAACAGTGGATGAAGGGTGAGCAGAAGTGGATGGATTAGGAATAGACTACTGAGCTGATCTTGGATGAGAGACACCTAAGTTGTGAAGGAAATGTAAATCAGGAGGTGTTGTTTCTCTGCTACCAAGAGGTTCACTTGTTTTAGGAGATGATAGTGAAGACTCAGGATCTAACCGATCTAAATCACCAAGAGACCTAGTTCTAAAAGGATTTACTAAGTCAACTTGAGATTGTTGTAGAGCTGAAAGGTTTTCAGGAACTGAATTAGCTCTCAAGGGTGATCTGAAAACAGTTGATAATTTTATCTTAGGAGACTTCCTAAGGATACCTTCAGGGTTGTCAACTATTCCCGGTGGGTTTGGGTCATGGTAGGATCTAGTATGAATCTTTCTAGGAGCCACTATGCTATGTTTTTCAGACCCAGTTAAAAAGAAAAGTTTAACCAAATATGACAATCTTTAATAGGCTAACTAATATTTTCAGAAAAAGGAAAATTTTAATCTCAAAGCCTTCTAACTGAGTTTGTAAGATGCTATTAAGACTTGGGGTCTTCCCAGTGGAGTCTTAAGGTCTGATTTTAGGATTATGGAGTCGCCAGGTGGGAATTTTTAGCTCTTTTGCAAGTAAAAGGTTTTATGGTCCACCACGAAGTTTATTATGAAGCCAAACTGAAATGTTTTGGGTTTTTCTGAGTTATTTTTGTCTTATAGGTTAAGAGAGTGTTCTAAGTCTAATTTAACACTTAGCTAGGGTGTCAAAACGTATAGAGTTTACTCTTATGGCTTTGGTAACTGAAATCTTCAAGGTTTGACAAGGCTTTATGAGAATCCTAAGGGTTACTTAGTTTGTCACTGATTCAAAGGTCTCATCATGATTACCATTATGCTTAGTAGTGCTTGAAGAAGGTTACTTATGTTATGCTAGACAGTGAGTGTTTTGTTTTTTGAAGATTTTACTCAGGGTCCCACCGTGATTGCCACTATGTTGGTGTCCCGTGTTTTTATAGTTTGGAAAATCAAAAGACAAGGCAACATCAGAACCAATATTTAGAGTTACAGGATCTAATCCTCCTGCTCTCAGAGAGGGATCTCTCAAATGCTTGTTTGCAAAATTTTATCTTGTGTGCTTAGAGTATTGATTTTAGACTAGTTATGAAGTGCAGGTGTTTGTTTGTTTGTTTGGTTGGGTTGAATTGATACAGCAAAACATGAAAGGTCTAGGAAAGATACACAGAATGGAGAAGCATCTGGTTCATTGGGCAATGGAGTCAAGAAAAGGTCATAACAAACTCATCAGTGGATATGGGATATCAAAGGGCAAATCTAACTTGGCCACATAATCCTTTTGTTTTTGGGATGAAATGAACATTAATGATTTGGAAAGAGAGTTTTAATTCTCAACAAAGGGAATTTGAAAGCATAATTTGGAAAATAAAGAGCTCTTTGATAGATAGGGCTAACCATAAATTCTACAAATCACAGCTTTAGGCAAATAATGATCTCAAAACAACTTTTAAAATGAAATCTAAGATTCAGGGAACACCCTATTTCCTCAAAGATTTTATTTTAAAGGACTTAGAAAACATAAAAGATTCACTGATAATTAAAGTCATAGAAGAGGGAACACCTAAAAACATCTATGATCATAATTATAAATGACCTTTAAGCCAACTGTTTAAGCGAGGACAAAGGGCAAGATCATAACCGACCTCTTTGATTCACTATAAGCAAATAACTTCAAAGGGAGACTTCAATAACAGTTTTTAAGTGGCAGCAGACAAGCAGGGAAAACCATAAATCATGCTGAAACCAACTATTTGAACTATTAAGGAAATAAACAAGCATGAAGACTAAAGAGAAATATTAAAGCCTCTAAAATACTTCAGCAGGAGAAAACATAAAACATTGAAGGATGAACAGGTCTAAGGTGCTTCCAAGAGTCATTTCTTAGCCCAAAAATTTCAACCTACTGTAGTAAAGAAATTATGGAACATAATGAAAACAGGGGAAAACATAAAAAAGTTCAGAATACTTCACCAACAGTCAAGCTCATGGATCCAATGATAGAGCCTTCTCAGAAACAAGCATGCAACAACATCATCAAGACCTCCAAGACTTCAATTTCTTCTTCAACTTCAACAGACTATATATTTATTTCAAAGAGTTTCAGTATTACAACTTGTGATCAAACAACAACCAAAAATTGCTCATCTTCTACAGAAGTATTTATAGAAGAATGAGGAGGTGAGAACTGATAAAAGATCTCTTAAGGCAATTAATACAGTTTAGATACTTCTTGGCCTTTTGAGGGGCTCGATGGAGAATTTTACAGGTGGACGGCTGTATTAATGTTTTACAATTAATATCAAAGCTCAGTGGGAGCTTTGTTGACTTTAAGGCTCTGCGTAATATGTTGGAGTAACTCTACAGATATTTTTTCATTTATTCCCTTGCAGAAGTAATTGCATGGTTGAGCTGTGAGGTAGATATTTTCTTAATCAATAACTTCAGCCTCTGTTTGAATGGTTTGAGGCAACAGGTGGCTTTTATGGTAGTTGAGGAATCAATTCGCCTCAAATGTGGCGGTGGAGGCCTTTTTGTCTACTTAAACATTTATAATTTTCTGTTGACTGTGTTTCAATTATGGGAATTAGGATTTTGGTAGGCATTTTTAGCCGTAATTCCCAAAATCCGTCTTCAATCCTCATTCTGCTGTGCTTCTGTTCTTCAGAAAACTGATACTCTTTTTAAATTTGTTTTAAACACAGTGTCTTGTCGATTTGCAGGGCCACACAGGGCTCTTTATGGTATCAACGCTCATAAATCATTGAGAAAACAATGGAATAGAGCCCGCAAATGGTTCTCTTTAATAGCTCAACAGCGCAGGAAACGTCTTTTCGGGCCTTCGGCCTTTCTCTTCAATACAATGGAAAACCATTAAAAAGACCTGCAAAACACATAAATAACTTAAAATCCTGTGAAATGGTTTAAACTGCTTCAGAAGGTGGGAGAGGAGCGTAGCCATTGGATCTGGACACGTGGATGGTCCAGATCTAATCGAGAGATCGCAATCGGCGGGAGGAGAAAAGGGGTGCGATGAAAAAACTCCGATGCGATTGCGCGATCGAAAGGGCCGAGGCGATTAAGCGATGGTCGTTGATCTAAGGATGAGATCAACGGTGGAGAATGAATCGGGGGACTGAACGATCGGAGGGACAAACAAAATGCGTTCGATTTAAACATTGCGATGCGATTGAAATCACGGATGCGATGATCGGAGAAAAGGCCGATGCAATTACGCGATCGGGCCATCGCAATCAGCGGTGGTAAACATTTAAACCACACCAAGGAAAATTTCTGATGCGATCGGGCGCCCGGTTGTGGGCCTGTACTTCCGATAGGCCCCGGGCTCATATACATAGGGGCTAATCGGGGTCAGGCCTTTGGGCCAGGGCTTTTCAATCTACCCATTGAAATTTGCCGATGCGATTGCGCGTCGGTCTTTTTAATCAACCCATTGATATTTTGACATGTGACTTTTGGTTTTTAAAACAAAACTTTGGGAAAGTGGGTTTTATATTTTACAAAGGGAAAAGCGGATCGGGGAAAAAATATTACAAGGTTTTAAGTGCCAAGGCGGGCCCACAGGATATGTATAAAATTCGATGCGATCTGGGGTTTATAATACAAAGGATTTTAATCGCATCGGGGATTCTCAATACAAGGCATGATCGCAATCGGAACTTTTAATCATAGCACAAGACTTGTGCATTTGGATATTTCCGATGCGATAAGTGTTGAGGGGGTTAGCACTTGGTTTTTATGGCAAAGGCACATGTGGGGAAGTGGTTAGGGGGGTTTGGCCAAAGGGGCTAAATCCTGTCATAAAAACATGAATTTTTATGGTTTTTTCAACGTTTTCAAAGGGATTTTGAAGGTTTCGGTAAGGTTTAAAAGTGGGTTTCAAACCTTATAAAGTGGATTTTTATGAATGGAAGAAGGGATATCATAAAAAATAGAGGAATTTTATAGAATAAAGGGGTGCAAATGAAGGTTAGTTTTGAGTTTAGGGGAAAGGGGAAAATGATGGTTTTTCAGCAGTATTTCTCTTGGAATTTAGCAGAATTCTCAAAGTATAAAATGGAAACAGCAAATGAAGATTTTGGACAAAGGCATGAGGCCTTTCAAGAGTCTTCAAGAGCCAACAATTTTTAGCAATAAAATTTGTTTCTTGAAGGCTAAAAAGTCTTAGCCACCTTTTGGTATAACAAATTTTATAGGTGGCTAACACAATTAACCAATCAAAAACTATTCACAACAACCCATACAAATGTGCCACTTGGCACAATATCATACGCTGAGGAAAACCTTTGACCAAGTCAACCTTCACAGTCACCATGCCACGTAGGCATGTCCAGTCAGTTATACGGACTATTGACTAGGTTGTCCTGCATTTTTTTTTAAATTGCATATTTGACAAAGTGGATAGAACGTGTTTCTGGGAGCATACGATGTTGGTTTTCCGCAAAACGAATTGCGCCAAATTTATAACGATGAGATCTACACATTCATTCAGGTTACACACCATTCCAACAACTTTAATTTTTTATCATAATTTTGAGCACCTGATCACTCCTCCCCATTGGAAGATTTTGGAACCCAAAACCTCTTTCATTATTGAACATGTGGATGAGCGTACAACCACCTTACCCTCCCTGTCTCAATCTACTAGAATTTGCTTGAATTGAACAAATTGAGTTTTTCATGAAAACTGATCTTTTTCCTTGATTCTGGAGATCCTGTCTTGCTATTGTACATACCATATTGCTACAATTTCCCAGAATTTGTAGAACAAAAAACCGTCATGGAAGAAACAAACACGTTCCCTCATTGGTCGTCAATCAAAGACTAACTTGAAAACTTTCTCACCTCGAACACTGTCGACATGGCGATTTTTAGCTTTTCTTACGTTGTAATTGTGTCGTCTTTTAAAAAAATGTTTTCACCATTGCCATGTACCATTTTGAAACCCAAAATAAGTAATTTTGGAACCTATGCCTTCTTTTTCATCTTTCTTTGGCGCTTGTTCTTTGATTTTTTCACCATTCAGCACCAACATCTTGTTCCCATCACTATTCAACAATGATGTGGACTGCTGCAAATATTTCACATATTGTTTACCTCTTTTCAAAGGCGACATGTTAGAGCCCTGAAACATCATATTACAACAATTAGCAACTTCAATGAAATCGTCTTGTTCATTTCATGCATCTTCTTGAAGGGTCTCATTCAAAACATCACTATGCTTGAACATTAACAAAGCCAAATTTTGACTTGCATTCACTATTCTCTTCATTTATCTTACATGTACAAGAGACAAACTCATCTTCTTCTTATGTGCTCTAACTATATACTCAATTCCATTATTAAACAAGTGTTACTTATTCTCATGGTGATGAAATACTGCACTCCTATCATATAGATAAGGACTTCCCAAAACAATACCTGAAATCTGAAGTGGAACTACATCAAGTTCAACTTCATCAAGAAAGTTTGAATAGATTGAAAACCTTAGGATGCACTTCCTTGTTACCTGCAAGTTTGGATTCTTGCATATCCATCCTAAAGGATAAGGTCTTAGATGTGTAACAGTTTCTAGATTTAACCTCTTAACTAAGTCTTCAAAAATCAAATTGGCTTGAGAACCACTATAAAAAAGTGTGTCTATTTTGGTATGCTTTGAAACAACTCTAATATGAAAGAGTTCAATTCTTGTATCATCTATCCTTTATGTAATATTAGTTTCACCTCTTTAAACTGAACCTAAGTCATGTTCAATGATTGTAGTTTTTTTCTCCTTCTCTTTTGTTTTAAGTTTGTTGGGCTTCAACTCTAGATGGAGTTTCCAACAATGGTCTTCATCATGGCCATTTTTCAAACAAGGTTTACATGTGAGTTTCTCTTTCTCTATTTTAATAAAACCATTTATATTTCCTTTTCCATTAAACGTGCCCTTTCCTTTACCTTCATACTCAAGGAAACTATCACTTTTCTCATCTACACCATGTTTCCCTCTTGCTTCTAGATGTGTGGCTCGAACAAAAACCTCATCTAATTTTGTGGGATTGAACATGAGAATAGTATGTATAAGGTAGCTATAAAAACCCCCAATATACTTTAACAAAGTGTCTTGAGAAGATAAATTGACACCCAAAATTAGTGCTCTTCTCCTAAACTCTTGTGTATAATTTTGAAGACTTTGTCCCTTTAGTTGTCTAAAATTCTGCCAGTCCATTATAGCTTTCTTTATATATGCTAGAGGGTAAAATTTCCTTCTAATTGCAACAATGAAATCAATCCAAGAGGTTTAAATCTTACCATGGTTTTTCATCTCTTCGTGTGTCTTGGCTTCCCACCATACTAGTGCTACACCCTCCAATCTTAAGGAAGCTAGATGAATATTTGTGTAATCATCTTGAAGTTTTTGAATCTTGCAGTAGACCTCAAACAGACGAATCCAATTGTCAAGATTCTCTGCATTCACTTCACCATTATATAGAGGCAACTCAAGTTTTAACAATGGTTGTTTACAAATTCATTTTGAGGTATGTTCATGAGTATGAGTAAGGGTTGTAGTAGTTGAAGAGGATGAAGATGAAGGTGAAGATGGTGGTGAGGATGATGGTGGAGTAGATGGTGTCTTATCACCATTTCCATTACCTCCTCCTCCTAGAGAACACTCTCCTCTTGGAGGCCTGGAGCTTTCACCCTACAACCTTGTGTTCATCTCTTCATAGAGGACCTTCACCATCTTTGTCATGTCAAAGAAAGCTTCCATAAAAGCCTTCTCATCCTCTAACATGTTATCATTACCTCCTTCATGAGACATGCTTATTGAAGCTTATATTGCAACTGGAGGTGAATAATGTGGTGGAGATTGTGGCAATTGTGCCCTCCTTTACCTTGCTCCAACTAGAGAACCTGCACCCACAATATTGCATTCTCCTCTCTTGAACTCTTGAGCTTCAACCTTGTAAGAATTTAAAAACTTGCAAAACAATTAAATCCTCCTTGCACAAGTAAACCTAGTGCTCTGATACCAACTTGATCTGAATGGGAATGTTATTGTTTGTTGTTAAGATCCAATTCATAATATAAACAAAGTCATTGAGGATTATGAGGTAAATTGCAAGTTAACCATGAGTTTTTGTGTTTTTATGTCAATTTCTTGAGCAAATTAACATACATAAAACACCGAACAATAGCATCTAACAGACATGAACATCACCATAAAAAGTAACACAAAAACACATGATGAAGGAGTTCACCCCGCTTGGGCTACGTCTCCTTGGTCCAGCTTCAAATGGCTTGGCCCTCTTCTATTATGCTCAAAAGTGTGATTACATATGTTTACAATGCTCAAAAAGCTCTGAAACCCATTCCACCAACTCCATAATGACAAAAAATTCTTGTGTATCCTATTTATGCCTCGCATTTGGTCAAAAACTCCCCAAGTTATGATCTCCCCTAATTCCTCCACTATTCACTCTACAAAACCCTCAAAATTCGGCAGCGAACCCACAATTTCGCACCCAAAAATGCTAACGGAGCGCCAATTTCGCTAAAACCGGGTGAAATTGTCGGGGCATTAGTTTTCCCAATAAGGCCTTAAATTTGAATTTTAAACCATATGTATATGGTTAAATACAAATTTTTTAAAATAAAATTCTCGCACGGTTTGGCTAACCGTCGACATCAAAGGCTAAGGGTGATCACATGTCCATCGGTAGATGGATTGGTTAAGGGTTACGGTTAGTGGGGGGGGTTAACACCGCGGTTTACCGAACCGATGGTCTCATGGTGTCACATGGCGGAGGTTAGGGTGACGATTACTCCAGGTAGCTACCCAACCGATGGTTTGGGTGGTTGCAATCACAGTCTCCACGGCATGTCACATGGCATCGACGACTTTAATGTTGCAGTTACTGTTATGTAATGGGGGGGGCATGGGGCTAGGCTCCCACTCATGTTTTTCGCCCCCAGCGTGGTGACTAGGGCTAGACCTCGACCCCCAACCCCAATTCCAAAACCATATGATAACAAAAGGATTCAGAAACCATAGTAAGTTAAGAAATAACATGATGGTGTGGTGGAAAAGGTTTGGCGCTTGGAGTTTGGAGGTCGTGGGTTCGACCCCCACCTGCTCTGCTCGGAATTCAACATATATTTTGGTGGCCCTCGGGCTGCCACATGGCAGCCCCTGGCCATGCCATGTGACAGCCTATGATTGGTCTCCAGATTAACCAATCAAAAATTCGCCACAAAATCTAATACAAACATCCTAGTTGTAATAATATCATACACTGAGGAAAACCATTGACCAAGTCAACCTGCACAGCCACCCTACCACGTAGGCATGCCCAGTCAGCTGTATAGATTATTGACTGAGTTGTCCTGCATTTTTTTTAAAATATGCATGTTTGACAATGTGGACAAAACACGTTTCTGGGAGCATACGGTGTCGGTTTTCGATGAAACGTGTTGCGTTGAAATTATAATGATGAGATCTACGTGGACGTTCAAGTTTCACACTATTCCGACGACTTTCATTTTTTAGCATAATTTTGAGCACCTGATCACTGGAAATGGAAAGGCTAGGCTGAATACACTATTACACCTGGAAAAACCCATGCCAAGATAGCAAGAAACCACATGCAATACCATGTATGCCAAATATAGCAAGGAAATCACACATGAAAATCAATACCTGCAAAGATTCCCATTGTAGCTCCCTGATCATGTGTTTCCCTACTTGATCTTTGTCTTCTTACTCCAACTCTCCAAGTATGCCACACTCTCCAAGAGTTCTCCAATAATACTCTAAGTGTCCAAGAGTATGAGAGAGAGAATAATGAGAGAAAAAGCTTGCCAACTGATCCTCAACATCCTTTTGATCATTGATGCCTCTGATTTCTTCATTTTCCATAATTTTCCTTCATTTTCCTCCTCACATGAAAATTGTGACCTTTCACCTTCCTTTTCTCCTAATTTCCATTATTTTCATAAATAAGTGTGCCAAAAATGCTATTTTTCCTTTCCAATGCCTTTGCCTTTGCCTTTTCCATTTTCCTTAGCCATAATAAACCAAATCAATACCTCCTATGATGTTTTTCCCAACATTCAGCTTGGAATAATTGTCCCATCCACCGTGGTTATATTTTACCTTTATTACATTTTACATGGAATTTTCATCAGGTCTGTTACATTCTCTTACTTATAGTAATAATTTAAATCTCTATTGCTTATAACAAAAATTTTAATTCTTTAATTCAATATAAGTTGGGAGTTGGTTAAAGGGTATTAGTAGAGATAGTTGTTTTAAAATGAGAGGTTTACAACTAATAGATATGGTTAAGAATTTAGTTTTCTTGGTCAATAATATTCTATTGATATTTTAGAGTGTAGATAAATTATAAATTAAAGGTCGAGTAAAAAGTATACACTTGTGGAGATGGAGTTATTTTGAAATGAGAAGTTTAGATATGATTAAGAGTTTATTCTTCTCAATAAATATTTTATTGATATATAAGAGTGGGATATTTTGTTGAGGCAAGGACTCAAGAACTCTAATGTTTAAAGAAGAGAGTGATGGATATTTTTTGCAATGCTAGGGTTTCGAAGTTCACTTTTTTTTTTGTCGGGAAACGCCTTCTTCCTTGTGGTTTGGAGAGCTCTGTGATCTAACCAAGAGTTGATGGTGATGGGTTGTTCTATACATGTGTGTCTGACATGCGCAAAAATAAGGAGAGATGACCTTGTGAAAGTGGTGGCGATGAGGCCTTCATACCATGGAATAAGATAGGGATTTTCCCATTTGAACACACAAAGCTCGGCATAAAAACCAATAATATGAGTAGGGATAGATTTTGTTGTGGCGGTGGGGGCACTACTTGCAGGGTCTCAATCGGTGTTTTTTTTTCCATTTGTGCAAAGGGTTGTAAGATCTTGGGACATCTAAAGAATTTTCATCAAAGTTCGGGGCCATCGAATGGATCTGGTATGGGAGATCTGATCTATTATATGGATATGGTCTCCAACATGTATATATACCATTTATTTTCTTCATATATGGCTTTCAATGGACTCCCTCCCTATTGTCAAAAACTAGAGATTTATGTCCCTCCAAGGTTTTTCCATCACAATGGGGTGAGAGGCACCGAAGGTGGGGATGCCCAAGAAAAAATCAATTGGTTGTGAGGGTTTTCAACCAGATTCAACAATTGAGGGTTCTTTTCAAAATTTTGTGAAAACCCTAGATGGGAAATCAATTCCTATAGGGGTTAGGGCTATGGATCTGGTGCAAGATCTAAAATAGAAGGTCCAAAAGAAGTTGGGCATCTTGATAAAGTTACAAAGTCTGATTTATGCAAGGATATCATTGAAGATGTTATCCAATTGCAAGACTAGTGTATTGAATGGAATTCCTCGATCATCACTAATTTATGGTTGTGGGGAGGATTTCTTGGAACTAGTAATCCCAAGAGACTAACTTCTTTTAAGGATGTTGTGAAAACAAAGGTCGAGACACAAAAAAAAATTAATCCAAACCTCAATATCCCTGGACCTTACATCGTGGAACAAATGAATCAGGTTATAGCTACAATAGCTAACCTTCCAAAAGTTACTATACTTTTCTCCACCCTCCAATCCAGAGCATTTAGATTCAAATTTAATGGATTCTGACCAAAATTGAAGTATTTTCATCAATGTATGTACCAATTAGAATTCAAACAGTGAAATAGATTTATACTCCAAGGGGCTTTTTTGTTGTACAATTTGGTATATTGAAGGATTTCCAGTTCACCTTGAATGAAGGCCCATGGTTTTGGGGCAACACAAGAATTTTTATAACCACATAATTTCTAGGTTTTGACTCTAATACAATAGTGGCCACAAAAATGCAAGTTTGGGTCAGATTTCATAACCTTCCCCTCCCTTTTTGGCATCACAAAGTTTTATAAAATATTGGAAATACCTGGGGAAGTTTGTGAAGATGGATCTAAATAGACCTACAAAGGGAATTTTTACAATTTTCAGGATCTATGTAGATGTAGACATTAGTAAAGGTTTATTTAATAACATTCACATGATTCATAACAATTTTTAGTGGACCTAGCCTTTAGATTTTGAAAACACGACATTCTGATGATGTATTTACCTTAAAATTGGACAATTAAAAAATATATGTCCACAAGCAAAGAAAGATCCAAAAAGGAAAAAAGATATTGGAGGAAATTCCAGCCTAAAATTGGCCTCCTAAGGAAAAATAATAAAATAACAGTTAAAAATAAAATAATAGTTATAAATTTTGGAGGGAAAAGAAGAAAACTACTTTTTTTTTTAAATTGTATTTTTAACTTATCTCCTTATAGGTTTACTCAATTTTAAAGTGTAGACTCCCATTGGATGCGGAATTAAATTATGCATCCAACGAGTACCCGTTATACATACTTTCGAGAAGACCCACATTGATAAAAAAAAATGTAGCTGTATCTGCAATTGTTATCAATGTGGGTCTTCTCGAAAATATGCATAATGGGTACTCGTTGGATGTTAAATTTAATTCTGCATCCAACGGGTGTATACACATGAAATTTGTGTAAAACTATAAGGATATAAGCAAAAAAATCAATTAAAAAAAATATATTTTCTTCTTTTCCCTCCAAAATATTTACATGCACCTCTTTTTAAATTCAAAGGATTTTGATTGGTTTACATATTATGACATGGAAATTACATGAAAATTTCATGGGCACTTTTAAGATGAAATTTCCTCAAATGCTTAGCCCCAAAAACCAAAGGGATGGCATTTCCAAGAGTAGTATCTCATAGAAGAATATGACAACGAAATAAAGGGGAATTCGAAAAATATGGATGCTCAAAATACACAAGGAATATTAGTGGAAGGAGGAGCTGAACAAGAAGGAATAATGATTCAAAGCCTAAAAGCTACTAAAGCAGCATAAACTACATTTCTAGTGCAACAAAACGGAAAAATTTCCATAGAAAAAGAGATGAGAGGCATTACAAAGAGGTCTCTTTGAAGGTGGAAGAAAATCAGTTGGAAATTGTAACCACCACTCCCAATCAAGGAGTTTGGTGAAAAGTAGAGAAAAAGAAAGGCAAAAAAGGGTAGTTTTTTTTGGGGGGTTTTGGCAGTGTATTGCTTTATTAAGTGGACCTACAATTGTTAGGCTATTATTTCTTAGAGCTTTGTGCTTAGTTTTTTGTAAGCCTTTCAGCTGATGTGATTGAATTTTTTTAGGCATTTGTAAAATGTAATTTTATCCATGTTCTCAGGTTGAATAAAATTGAATTTTTTTCTTCAGAGTTTTTTTTTAAATGATATGGGAGAGTGAAACATATTTTCAACTTAAAATATAAAACAACTAAAGCAGTGAAATATTTGTAAGGATGGCCAGAGTGGGAGGGAAACCTATCTCCTAGATAATAAAAAAAGAATAGAAGTTTTCCTGGGGATTAGGATTGGAAACTAACAATCAAGCAAAATTTTGGGCTCTGTGGAAAGGAATGGATTTGCAAAGGATTATGGACTCAAAAAATTTCTAGTTATAGGAGACTCAATGCTTATAATGAGGCAGGTTTCACAAGCGTTAGCAAAGCACTCAGAAAAATTCCCATCAATTGTTCGAAGAACAACTATATTGGCAGCAAAATTTGAAAATATCTCCTTCCTCCGCATCTTTAGAACTATCAACGTGGACACCGACACCTTGGCTAATCAAGGTTCTCTAATGGAACAAGGGGAGTTGATAATACATGATGGATCGGGCCAAAAGGTGCCAATTCCAAAAAAGTGAATCATTAATGAAAATATTTGGAAATCAAAACAAATCAGAACTTTGGTCATCTACGCTTAGGAGATTAAATATCATTCAATAGATGGACTCAATACGACACAGGGAGAATGACACAGGAGGATATTTCGAGATCAAGACTACCATATGCATGTCGCATTGCATGCAGAAAGTTCCCTACAACTAGACTCTGAGCATAAAATAACGATATGAATTGAATTATTAGTGGTCCTTGAAAGCAAAACTAATGTGGGAAGGTAAGCTAATGGTGAAGAGACAAATTAAGAACATGATTTTTGGCTCATAGAGAGGTCAGGCTCTATGTTCAAATATTTTGAATTAATGGTCCACTTGAAGGAGGCATTAATGATCAACAATAACAAGGAACTCTCTCGAGAAGATCGAGAGTGGATATACATTGGTGTTTGGAGGACTCTAATTCATGATTGGATTCTTAGCAGATGAAACTTGTCTATAGTCAATTGATTGTTGTCAAAGATGGAGAATTGATCAAGAGTTCATAAATTTTGCTCAAAACTGAAAGTGCTCGAAACTATGACAAACCTGAGTGATCGTGTAGATCTCGTCTTCCTGATTCCAGTGTCATGAACGGTTCAAAAAATCGATGTTGTATGAGGGAGATATCGCGTTCTGATCGATTTCCCAAATATTTAAATTTTCGACAAGTTTGACTGGGATGCCCAGTCAACAATGCAGGTGTACAGTCAGCAAAAATAGGAATATTCTTGAGAATATTCCATTTTCCCAAGCCAATGATATTCTTCCAAGTGTCGCATTTTGATTCGTTGATGTGGTTGTACGAGTTTGATTTTCAGGCCAATGAATGGGTGACACGTGGCTAGCCCTGAGGCTGCCACGTGTCCCCTGTACGGTTTAGTAAAATTTTATTAGATCTAGGGGGTTCGACCCCGTGACCTCTGGCATGTGCGCAAGACTCTCCATCAACCCCGCTATACCATGTGACTTAACTCTTAAGGATCACAATTCATACTTAAATATTACATTGTTAGCACTTTGGGGGGGACCGTTGGTAGCCCCAACAGTGGTCACATGTTAAGATAATAAACCACAACATTAAACTTGAATGTTATCGTAACTTCCGTTGGTTAACGCAATCACATGTCACAGTTCGTTGAAGATTCTCCGCACGATCAGGCTTAAACACCGACCCAAACTTCGGTTCCACCACCATATAACCACAATTTCGGTGTTAAGTTCTGATCACAGTTAATGAGACCACGAGGTTTTCGGGGGTTGGCATATGGCCACCCCCTCCCCTTAACTATAACCATTAACGTTAATGGTTTGAAACTAGCGGTAAACTGAGCGCGCCACCAATTATTTCGAAAAATTGCCAAATTTAACTGCAGACAAGTGTAGTTCTCCACATTTAGTGGAGGAATTTTAGGTGTCATTGCGAAAAAGGCTATGAGGGTCAATTTTCGACCAATTTAGGTGAAACAAGAGTCTAACTTGACTAATTGGAGCATTTTGGAGCCCTTGGTGCAGAGAAACAACCATTAGAGGCCTGTAAACACATGTATTTGAAAAATTTTGAGCTTAATGAAAGATATACATGCCATTGGGAGATAGACCAACAGATGTAGCCCAGGAAGGGTGAACTGCTTCATCAAACCTACAGTGGAAATGTTATGAGTGATTTTATATCTCTATTGTACACTGTTGTTAAGTGTTATTTGTTCTTATTTCATGCTCCTAATTCACTTATATTTCATAGCTAAATCCTCAATACTTAAGAAAACAAATGGAGACAAGTATGCACATGTTTATTAGCTAAAAAGACACTTAGCACATCAAAACTAATACAATCCTTTCAAATTAGGTTGGTATCAGAGCTAGAGTTTATTCTCTGGTGTTGTTGTGTGCAAATATTTGTTTAACTGTTTACAAGTTTTACATGCTTACTAGGCTTAAGCTCAAAAGAGGAGAAGGCACATTGGTGGAAGCAAGAGGGTCTCAAAGTGAGCCACAACAAAGGAGGGCAAGATTGCCACATTCTCCACCACCTAGTTCACCTCCTAAAGAATTAGAAGCAACATTAAGCATGCCTCCAAAGGATGAAGAAATCCATGAAGAAGTGGATCCCAAAGAGGAAGAAAGAGTGTACAGGAAAGCATTTCTTAACTTGACTGAGATGGTTAGAATCCTTAATTAAGAAAGGAATGAGAAAAAAGAAGGAGAAGGATCCAAACTTCACAAGGAAGGACAAGGATCATCAGGAGGTCACAATGATGAAGATAAGTCAAAGAAGGGCAATGGAGGAAATGGAGGTAGTGGAAAGTCACCATCCTCACCTTCATCATCATCATCCTCTACTTCATCTTCAGTACATCAGCCACACAAGTCAAAGAACACTGGTAAAAGTCATTTTTCTAAAACCTGATGTTAAGTTTGAATTGCCAATGTTTGATGGTGAAGTCAATGCAGAAAAGCTTGATAATTGTATTAGGAAATTGGAGGTCTATTTGAGAATCCATAACCTTCATGATGATGATACCAAAATCCAATTAGCTTCATTGAGAATGGAAGGTGCAACACTTGTTTTGTGGGAAGCCAAGACAAAGGATGAGATCAAGAAGCATGGTAAGATTATTCTGTCATGGACTGATTTCATTTCTGCAATAAAACAATAGTTTTATCCATTAGCTCACATGCAGAAAGCCATAATGGACTGGCAAAATTTTAAACAATTGAAAGGACATAATGTACAAGTTTACACCCAAGAATTTAGGAGAAGAGCTCTCTTATTAGGGGTAGATTTGCAGAGCCAAGATACTTTTCTCAAGTACAGAGGAGGTTTACATAGCTACCTTAGATATACTATTCTCATGTTTAACCCCACCAGTCTAGATGAAGTTTGTGTGCAAGCCACACACTTGGAGGCAAGGGGAAAAAAAACATAGAGGAGAAAGAGGAAAATGGATGAAAAAGAAGAATGCAAGTATTAAAAAAGAGAAGGGAAAATTCTTTTGCAAAAACTATTCAAAAGCTGGCCATGATGAAGACCATCATTGGAAACTTCATCCATAATTGAAACTAGATAGCTTGAAAGCCAAAGATAAAGGAAAAACTGTTGCTATAGCTGAACAAGACTTAGGGTCAGATTTAAGAGATAAAACAAAAATTACTGCTATGGGTTTGAAAGGGAAACATGTTGAATGTACTAGTTCCTCAAATAGTCACATAAACACTTCAAATGAAGACATAAGAGAAGAATTGTTCCATGTTAGAGTGATTTCTAATCATAAAAATATTGATGCATTATTTGATACGGGATCACAAGCAAACTTGATTTCAAAAGATTTAGTCAAAAATCTTAACCTTGAAACTATGACACATCATAAACCATACCCTTTGGGATGGATACTTAAGAATGCTAATTTACAGGTTACAAGGAAATGCATTTTTAGATTTTCTATTACTGCAAACTTTGTTGATGAAGTCGAGTTAGATATAATTCCACTTGACATTTCCAAGATTATCTTGGGAAGTATATATTTATATGACAGGAAAGCGGTATTCTATCGTAATGAGAAAAAATATCAATTGCTTAAATATGGAGTGAAGTATATTGTGAGAACTCATCGCAAGAAACTGAATACTTCTTTAGTTAATGTAGGGAAAATGAAGAGGCTAGTCAATGCAAGCCAAAACTTGACATTGATGATGGTTAAACAAAGAGATGTTTTGCATCATGATTTTCAAACAAATGTTGATATATGTAATGAGTTGTTTCAGATTGATAACATGATGTCTTTGAAAGAAGGTGACAAGCATTTGCAGCAGTCAACATTGGTGTTGAACGGTGTTTAAAACAAGGTGTCAGTGCAAGAGGTTGCAAAGGTCAAAGAGAGGACAAAGCAGCTTAGCAAAGAAGGCACAAGTTTCACAAATGTTCATTGCTGGCTTCCAAAAGGCACATTACAATGGCAAAGAAACTGGGTCAAGAGTTGACACAAGTTCAAGGCAAAAGCAGCTAAAAATGCCCATAATGACAGAGTGCAAGGTGAGAAAGTTTCCAAGTTTCCTTTGATTATTGACCAAGGTAAAAACAAGATGTTTTCTACAAAAATAGATTTATGTTCTGCAAATTCAGAAATAGTGCAGCATGACGGTGTCAAAGACAACAATTGATGGTCGTCAGAATCAAGGAAGAATTTGTCTTTTCATGAAAAGCTCCAAATGATGAAATTAGGAAAATTTCAATGGATAAAGACTAGAAGACTAAGGACACAATCTCCTCATCTTCATAATTAGTAATCAAGAGAGCTTTTGGGGTCCCAAAGCTTCGCAATGGTGAGGTGTGATTAGGAGTTCATAAATTTTTCTCAAAATTGAAAGTGCTCGAAATTGTGTTGAACCTGAGCGAATGGGTAGATCTCGTCTTCCCGATTCCGGCGCCATGAATGGTTCGAAAAAACGATGTCGTATGAGGGAGATATCGCGTTCTAATTGATTTCCCAAACAACTAAATTTTTGACAGGTTTGACTGGGATGCCCAGTCAGCAATGCAGGGTTACAGTCAGTAAAAATAGGAATATTTCGTTTTCCCAAGCCAATAATATTCTTCCAAGTGTTGCGTTTTGATTCTTTGATGTGGTTGTAAGAGTTTGATTTTCGAGCCAATGAATGGGTGACACGTGGCCAACCTTGAGGCTGCCACGTGTCCCCTGTATGGTTTAGTAAAATTTTATTAGGTTCGTGGGGGTTCGACCCCGCGCGCAAGACTCTTCACCAACTCCACTATACCATGTGATTTAACTCTTAAGGATCACAAGTCATACTTAAATATTACATTGTTAGCACTTAGGGAGGGGACCGCTAGCGGTCCCAACCCGCCAGCGGCCCCAACGATGGTCACATGTTACGATAATAAACCATGACATTAAAATTGAATACTATCGTAACTTCCGTCGGTTAATGCAATCACATGTCGTAGTTCGTTGAAGATTCTCTGCGCAGTTAGGCTTAAACACCGACCCAAACTCTAGTTCCACCACTATATAACCACAGTTTCAGTGTTAAGTTCCGCTCACAGTTAATGAGGCCGCGAGGTTTTCGGGGGTTGGCATGTGGCCACCCCCTCCCCTTAACTGTAACCATTAACGTTAATGGTTTGAAACTAGCCGTAAACTGAGCGTGCCACTAATTATTTTGGAAAATTGCCAAATTTAACTGCAGACAAGTGCAGTTCTCCACATTTATTGGAGGATTTTTAGGTGGCATTGGGAAAAAGGTTAGGAGGGTCAATTTTCGACCAATTTGGGTGAAACAAGAGTCTACCTAGACTAATTGGAGCATTCTAGAGCCATTGGTGCAGAGAAAATAGCCATTAGAGGTCTGTGAACACATGTATTTGCAAAATTTTAAGCTTAATGAAATATGGACATGCCATTGGGAGATGGATCAACAGACGTAGCCCAGGAGGGGTGAAATTCTTCATTAATCCTACTGTGTAAATGTTATGTGTGGCTTTAGATCTCTGTTAGACATTGTTTTTCAGTGTTATTTTCTCTTATTTCATGCTTCTAATTCACTAAAATTCACTTATATTTCATGGTTAAATCCTCAATACTTAAGCAAACAAATGGAGACAAGTATGCACATGTTTATGAACTGAAAAGACACTTAGCACGACAAAACTAATACAGTCCTTTCAGATCAAGAATAGGCCAAAATCTGGAGAATCTGAGCTATGGAAGAAAGTGACTCGGAAAATTTTCAAAAACTTACTGGGGATGTACAAGCTATTGGAATGGAGATAAGAGCTTATGGAGAAGGAATGGAAAGATAGGTTGTAGGAAATGGACCACAAGTTGGAATGGATTCACACCTGAATGGAACAAAGGATCCTTCACATGGAGTCAGATATGTTGCTAACTCAAAAAACACAATAAGAGGCAACTTGGAGCTCTGGGGAAGAATAAAAATCAAGTCCCCTGGAAACAAATATGACATTGCAGGAGGTGGAGACCGCAACAATGAAAGGAGGGGACGGACTAATGAATGGCATGTAGGAGACTCTCGTGAATAAGAAAGTCTTAGACCCTAGCCCCTCTAGGGCTAATTAGTAAGCTATTTAGTATGTTATGTACATATAAGGATTTATTGGGGAAATTTTGTAGAATTTATGGGCATATCAATGCAACAATGTAGAAATGAAAACCCTCAACTCTAGAAAAACTAAGCTTTGGCTATATTGGAACGAAGTTGTCTTTAGTGTGACTTTTTGGAGTTTCCGGTGCCAGAATCTAGCCAAACAATTTGAGGTTGAATCTTGATTTCTATTATTCAAACTATTTTTTTTACTGTATATATGGATTCAATACCCTAAAAAACCCCTAGGGCACTTTGATTGTGCAATGTTACGCATCAAACTTCTGTATTCAATGAATTCCTGTCAGATTTTAGAGAAATTAGACCGGAAAAACTTTCAAAAATTCACACTAAAAACAACTTGTATTGAAACTTTGAATCTGCTGATATAACTCTTGAATGTAAATGAAATTGACCATGCAAACTAATTTTTTAACATAATATAAACAGACACTTAGTTTATATAATTTTATTCTTAGAGGAAAAAAAATAATATATATATATATATATATATATATATATATATATATATATATATATATATATATTTATTAAATTAAAAAAATTAATATATAAAAATTTAAAACGAAAAATATTGATTTAAAAACTATATATATTTATAAAAATAATAATAAAAGAACTAATATTATTGATTAAATTTATAAAAATTATATTAGACTATTTTTAATTTATTTTTTTATTAATAAATAAAAACCCGAGATGAGATCATGCCTACTTAAATGGATAACAATCAATCAAATTGTATTCATCTTATTGTGTGTTCAAAAGTTGGTTATTATGTTGGCTTCTGGTATTAAAAAACAATTATTATATAAAAAGGTTAAGAAATGACATCATTTTTAGTTGATTCATCTATCACAATCAACTTTTATTTATATCTTTTTATGGATATAATAGTAGAAAAACTATCATGCAAGTTTAACTTTGACTTTAAGTTTTAATAAAACTATAATGTATGTTTAGCTTTGACTTTAAGTTTTAATAACTCGATAATAATAGATTATATTGTTATTTTGAATGTTAGGTTTCTTTATTGTATGATGAATAATTTTTTTATTAAGAATATATTATTATGTTTTTTAATAAAATTATTGTTTGATTTTAAAAATAAAATTATATATAATAATTAATTAATATAAGATTCACAATTAACTAAAATTTATGATTTGATATGAACATTTAATGAATTCTAGATACTAATACATGCATGAAAATAACCATACACATCTTAAAATAGGTATAAACAATTACCTTATTAATATTTAAATAAATAAACCATTTTCAAATAAATTTTTATTATAACATACTCTCATAACTGTAAAAGTTAAAAAATAATAATTAATCTTCATATTCACTTTTTTCTAATAAAGCATTATACAACTCTTACATCATAATATAAACATTATTTTAATTTATACCACTCTTACATAATAAAATAAACATTATTTTATTTTACATATATTTTGTTTATTATAATTTTTAATTTAGTAAATTTACATATAAAATTAATTTTATTTTTATATTATAATTATTATAAATAAAAAATAATTTATTTTATAATAAATTTAATTTAATTATAATATTGATTAAATTGAGGGTCAAATATTAATATATGTAAATCCAGTGTGGAAGGAAGATATGTATCTTTTCTACACACCAATTACATATATCAATTATACTTCATATACTTCATCCCTGCAAAAGCATGAACCACTCACGGATATATATATATATAACTTTTCCATACATATATATATATATATATATATAAAAGACTCCACTGCAAGTGCATGAACATATATATATATAAGAATCACGGGGCAAAGGTGTATTTATATATATATTATATATATATTCCTTAAGAACATGTGATTCCATAGAAAACTAGTATTCAGGTAGAGGATAGGGAAGAAGTAGGTGGAGTCAAGGGCTTTGAGAAGAATATGGCAGAAGAGGTTGAATTGCTACCGACCAAACCAAACGATGAGAAGACAAATGTTACAATAGAAGCCACAAGTACCCTTCAATCCCTGTGGGTTGCTCTTTTTTCACACTAACAAATGGCAGAGGCTGAGCACAAGCCAACGAGACATCACAGGATACCATGTGATACATAGAGCACAGGTTCAATTTACAAAAACTGGAGCGGTAACAAGAGAGGATAAAATATTTACTAGTCATGACTTTTATGTAAGTGTTCACGGGTGCATATGAGCATTAAAATACGTTTGTGTTGTGCCATTCGGATGAATATGCGGTCCATTGGTGTCAGATGCCACCCGTGATCTGTTAATAGTAACCACCACCACCACCTTCACGAGAAAGATAGCTCTTCGTACATTTCTTCCATTAAAATGCAGGTGATAAATATGTGTCTGTTCATACAGATTCTCTGTGACATTTAATACACGAATGTCTGTGTTGTTTTGTTATTCTGTGTGCTCCAATGTTACGTGAAACTTGCTCTTTGTGCTTTCCCATGGTGGTTTTAGTGATATAGTACAGGGCCCAGACCATTCAGCAGTGTCCTGTTGGATGTATAAATTCCCTGACTGTCATTAATATCACTGGGCTGTTGCTCTGTATCCATTCGTCCATCCATTCCCCTGTGTCCTGCTAGGTTTGGGAGACGATAATGTGGTGCAAGCAGCAGCAGACTTTTTGCATTCTAGCAGTGTTTGTCATTGTGGGGCTTCAGATACTGGGGCAGGGGGAGGCTCACACAAAGGGGAGAAAAGTTACCCCCTCCCCTTCAGGCCCTGTGAATAGCAGTGATGCTGAATTTATTGAGAGGCAGTTCATTAAATGGGTGGACTGGGTGGGTACTCTCAAGCATTCTGTATTCAGAGTGGCCCAGAACAAACTGCTGCCTTCACTCTACATAACAGTGGATAAGACTCCTGGTGTGGGGGATTTCAATTGTGTGAAGCAGGCCTTGGATTCATTGCCTCTTATCAATATCGTTCGTGTCATAATTAAGGTCAATCCTGGGGTGTACACGTATGTATCAACTCATCTCTATTTTGCATTAATATCACTGAAAATTTATATAAAACGAGGACACAATGCTGAGTATTTTTTGCTATGTAAAGTGAGGATGTAGTTTTAAGTTGGTAGGTTATTATGATAAAAATGGTTTGAATTTGAATGTCATTGTGTTGCTACATCAATCAGCCAAGCGGGCTCATCAGGATGAGATTGGGATAAAAAGCTTAACCTTTCGGTTGAAAATAAGTTTCAGTCAAATCTATTTTTGTTTGATAAGATTGTGATATAATGGAAGTTTTCAACGTTGTTGAATTCATTTGAACAATCGAAATCTGTGGTTTTAATGGATTTCATACTCAATTTCAACAAAAGAAGGTTGAATACCGATGTGAAAGCACATGGAAAAAAGGGTCAATCATGGGAAAAACCTGGATTTTAAATCCAGATTATCTATCAGTGAATATATGTGTGGGAAGCCAATTGGGTCAGAAGTTTATCCTAAAACTGTTTTTGTTTGGGTAAGAGCTTTCACTTAACTAAACAGGCTAAAGGTCCAAGACCTAGAGACATCTGGCAAGAGTGAAAAGCCTAATCCTAAGTGACCACCAGCAAGTAATTAGCAGGAGTGAAAAGTCTAATCCTAAGTGACCACCAGCAAGTAATTCGAGATAACATGGTTTTCTTTGAATAACAGTAATAGAGTCAATCTGCATTTGTGAAACAGTGTTTGAATCAATCTAGTAACTAGTGATGACTAATGACTATCCCCATTGCTAATTTAACAACTAAAGTTATAATAGATTTTCCTTTATTTAAAATATATGCAGAATGAAAAATGTGAAAAATATGTATAAGTACCCACAATGATAGACTCTGGAATGGAAGGTGAAGCTTACAATAAAGCTTGTTCATTTGATTTATAATGCAAGAAGCTGTTTTGCTTATTTGTTTATGTTGCAATATCTGTAATTTTTTGATGTAACAACTACTTGCAGGGAGAAAATTCAAATACCTGCAACCAAGGCATTCATAACTATGGAGGGAAGTGGCGCAGACAACACTATAATACAATGGGGAGATACCGCTGACACTAAAGGACCAAGAGGCCTTCCCATTGGCACTAAATTCTCTGCAACTTTTGGGGTTGATTCTCCATACTTCATTGCCAAAAACATCACCTTCAAGGTCAATAGTTCTCACCTTCAAATTATGTTCTTCATTGTTAATATCATGTACCCACATTGTTTCTTTCAAGGCCTCTCTATCTATCTGGAGTTGTTTCGTAGTTAATTTTATTTCTAGTTTGGGACTGATTGGAGTAATGCAGAACACAGCTCCGATACCTCCACCTGGAGCAGTAGGAAAGCAGGCCGTTGCCTTCAGAATATCGGGAGACACTGCTGCGTTTTGGGGTTGTAGGTTTCTGGGAGCACAGGATACCCTTTACGACGATCAAGGTCGACATTATTTCAAGGACTGCTATATTGAAGGATCCGTTGATTTTATTTTTGGGGATGCTTTGTCCCTGTATGAGGTGAGCTTACCCATAGCTATATCAAGCTAGCAATTCTTCTTAGCTGTGTTTGTGTCTATGTAACATAACTTTAGTCTTAATCTTGGAATCGTTATGCGCCCTGAGGCAACAGATCCCTCCTTAACCATGTTTCCACACCCACAAATGCTTTCAATTTGAATCCTCTGGCTCTGGGTGCATAACCGAGGATTAAGGTAAAAGAAGCTGTGCTAGCTAAAATTTTGGGGGCATTGATTTTGATATCTGGAATGTGGACAAAATGAAGGGTAGGAAGATGGGTTTCTAACTTTCTATATATCTCAATATAAATCTCAATAGAATGAGTGTATAATCTGATCACGTTCGTCAAAATTTTCATTGAATTTTTTTTTTTGTAGATGTCTTGTAATTTACTCTTAGCCAGGGCTGTAAAGTTTAAACCCAGGGTATTTTCCAATCTGTGTCCTCCACATTGCAAGTGAGGATGCCCAACAGGCCTGGGACTAGTGTGTCCTTCATATTGCAAGTGGGGTTTCCCTACAGGATTTGATCTAATGGTGGGCAGCAAGGAGTTTCACATCCTTGGTCAAGGTTTATATCTCACAGGCTTTATCTGATATCTTGACCAGGTTCCATTTCATCTGGCATTTTCAGAAGTATGGATTGAACATATTTCACTGTACACATATTATAAACCCAACCCTACCCACTCCATGTTTGGTGCGTGTACCTCTGTCATCAACCTGGGAATCCCCAGAGCAACATGTCCCACGAGTTTTGATCCCACTCCACCCAGAAATTGTGATTTTTGTCTCAGGTCCTTGTCGTGCTATAATATTGCTCGGAGCAGTTTTATTTTCATAAAATCATTACCGACTTGCCTGTGGATTTCTGTATTAATAGATGGAATTTCAATGGATTGATTGCAGGGATGTCATGTCCATGCAATAGCAAGTGGGGCTGGAGCTGTAACAGCCCAAAAGCGAGGGAGCTTGTTAGAGGATACCGGATTCTCCTTTGTGAAATGCAAAGTGACTGGTTCAGGAGCCCTATATCTTGGACGAGCGTGGGGAACATTCTCTCGTGTTGTGTATGCTTATACTTACATGGACAATATCATCGTGCCCAAGGGCTGGTACAACTGGGGTGATCCCTCCAGAGAACTGTCAGTTGCATTCTTCCTAACCAGAATTCCTGTATCATAAATCCTGTTTGGCTTCATACTCTTCTCTTTTGTATGCTATTTCTGTAATGCAGCCTCGATGGTTACTTATGGTGGCAATTTTTGTTGCTGTGCAGGACTGTCTTCTATGGGCAATACAAGTGCACTGGACCAGGGGCAGATTATTCAAACAGAGTTTCATGGGCTCATGAGTTGACAGATGAAGAAGCCAAACCCTTCATTGATCTCAGCTACATTGATGGGGACGAATGGATCAAACTATGAGGATTGATCAGTTAGTGTGCTGGTGATATTGTACTATTATGCAGACAATTTATTAAGGACCAAACCTCTTGTTTGGCACCAAACTTGTCCTATTATGCATACAAATTCAATACCTATACTCGTATTCAATGACCTGACCTTAAGTTCTAAGACCTCTTTGAGCTATGCTTAGGCCGCCACAGGGCCAACCCTGAGCTATGGTCAATCATACCTCCAACCTTTTGGAGAAGTCAGGTAAGACTGGCCCAAGACCACCCTTTAGCTATGCTCATGTAATATTCAGTGCAGGACCTTACCCAGTGAAGTAAGTGACGACTTTTACTTGAGCTTATGCATAAGACCTAGAACGAGCTCAGTCATGAAAGGTCATAGTCTTGCTTGAGCTTTGGATTTGATTTAAGACCAAGCTTCCATGCATTTGTTGCTTGGAGTCACAAGTCACATGATTTCAATGTCAGGTACTATAGGAAAAATGGATTTTTTTCACAGTACCTCAAATTTCTGAACTGTAAGTGAGGTCAGAAGGATGAGATAGGATAGGGTACCTCAAATTTCTGAACTGTAAGAAAGGTCAGAATGATGAGATAGGATAGGGTACGGGGTATATCAGGGCCTTTTTTCTTTGTTAAATAGTCAGAAACATTTTCTAGATGCCATTCATTCTTTGGTGTATCGTACTTTTCTAATTGTCCAGCACCTCTTATGCACTTGGAGCTAGAGGTGAACTCGTGGACATTGCCTATACCGATTTGTTTGTTTACTTAAATTGATCAGAAATCTAGCAATCCAATCCCCTCAAGCCAGTTGGAGGTGAACTTGTGAGAGTTGTATGTTTCAATTTGTTTATTCACCTATATATTAAGAGAAAATCTTATTTCTCCAATCACCTTATGTTTTTATTGTGGGAGTTGAATGTGCCAATTTGTTTGTTTAGTTCAATTGCAGATTTTATTTATCCAATGACTCTTTTTAGAGTGAATATCTTATTTATCCAATGGCCTAATTAATTGAGTGAAGATCTTATTTATCTAATGACCTAATGTATCTAATGGTATGTATTCTTTTTATTTTTTATTAAGTAAAAGCAATATTTTTTTAATGTAATCAAGTACATTATTCTTCAATCCATAAGTAAAAGTAAGATTCAGATATTTTTTAATATCTTTAAAATGTAATCAAGTAAATTATTCTTCAATCCATAAGTAAAAGTAAGATCCAGATATCAACATATCATTTACCGAAATAACTAATAATAACAATCCTTATTTCTAACCATCTGAAATAAACCTAATTAACAAAGCATCAAAAAAATTATTATTTCAACACTAACTTTACAAAAACATACAAGATTTAGCAATGGTGAACAGATTATAATCTCAAAGCTAAAAAAAAAAAATTAATCTTGTTAAGCTGGCACACATTTACTCACCATTTGTATCCTCCTGCAAACAAAATATTGCTATTACAGTTTGTGCCTCTGAAGATGCTGTAAACTAAGTCAATTAACTGAAAAAGAAAGGAGAGAGCAATGCCATCAAAACTAGCTGCATATAATCCTGATATAACATAAATATACTGGTGACAAATTTTGCAAACTCCTCTGTTTTAGGATTGTGTTTGAATTGCCAGGGAGTCTTATCTCTGGTCGGGATGGTCCTCATTAACAGATTGAAAAAGCTGGGGATTCCATACCTGCTGTTTTTCCCTTATCCAGTAGGCTGATGAAGAATCTCTGTATTTTTCTTGGCCGGTTAGTAATTGATTCACTTTGCTATGGTCTGTTAGTAATTGATTCAATTTGCTATTAAAAACTAAGTTCTTGGCTCGTTGGTAATTGATCCACTTTGCCATTAAAAAGTAGTTTGTGGGGGTAGATAAGACTGAAATAGTACTCTTGGGTTCTTAAATAATTCGACAATGAAAGTACTCTTGACATTAATATTGTCATGGTACACTTAATATTAATATTGTCTAAGAGAGGAAGAAGGACAAGGAAGAATGGGTAGAACTTAATGTTTACAATTTTTTCATGGTTTTGGGTTTAGTGAAATTGAGAGAAGACTATATAAAATAAATAAAATGTAAAATATTTAAGGTGTGAATTTTTTTTATAGTTAGATGCATAATGTAGGTTGGAATTTCTGGAATCCTGTGTAATATGATTAAAGAGTCTGTGTGAACACTTCACCTATTTTAGGAGAGAAGAAACTTAGAGTAAGATGTAAAACATTACATTATGTAAAACATTGTTAAAAAACTTACATTATGTAAAACATTATTAAGTAAATTAGCTGAAGCTAAAATGTAAAACTTGTTAAGTTAGCTGAACTCTAATGTTTATAATTCCTTCCTAGATTCGCAGAGAAGTTTATAGAAGATTGACTTCACATTAATAAAATATTAAATAGAAACAAAATCTAAACATCACACTTAATCATAAAAGTAAGCTAGCTAAAATTTTATATTTGTAATTTCTCTATGGATTTGCTTAAGTTCAAGGAAGATTGGCTTTATATTTTTCAAGAAGCTTACTGAAATTTCATTTTTATATTGGATTTATTGGATTTTTAAAATTTTATAAAGAGAAAATGGGTTGAAACAAAAATTTTCTAGAGTTACATAAGAGTAGTATTTCCTCCTAAAAAGTCACAATTCAAAACCAGAAAAATAGAATATGTATGCCTTCATAAACTTAGCAATCAAAATAGACTAAAGTAAATCTCTTATCCTACAAACAGAAAAAATGTCCTTGAAATTAGATAATAACAATAATAATAATAATAAATTAAAAAATAAAAGCAAAATCATTATAAAATTATTAATATAAAAACAAATTCAATTATTTAATAAAATTAAACTTGAAAAAACATCTTTAAATTCTGAAATTTTAAAATGCATTGAAAAATCCCTATCAAGAAGCTACAAATAAAATTAAACTTCCCCTAAAAAAAGAGTTACATATTTAAATTCTGAAATTTTAAAATGCATTGAGAATCCCCTATTCAAAGCTATGAATGGTTATGTGTCACAATCAAGAAACGCATATCAAAGATTCCCTATGCAAAGCTGATGATGTTAGGCTTCTTAAAAGGAGTGTTAAGTTCTTTAACCTCAGAGATTTTAAAATGGATTAAGAAATTCCCTCTGCCCAGGTCATGGATGCTTATGGCATAATTAAATACTATACCGAGATTTCCTATTCAAAGCTCGTGAATGGTTAGGGTACACTTTTGTTGGCATTCAGAAGAATTGAATGCTGCACACCTAATCATGAATGATTCTGGTACATTTTTTGTTTATTCAATTATGAATGATTCAGTTACATTGTTTGTTTGTTCAAAAGAATTTAGTGCGCTACACCACTCATAATCTTATCTTCTTTGGCAATGAAAAATAACCACTTATGGTATATTACAGGGTATAACCACTCATAGTATATTACAGGGTAACCACTTTGAATTATCTTGCGTGCTAAATCCTTTGAATTATCCTACAATAGTATTTGTATAAATTTATATATGGTATGAGTACAAATTTATATTATCTTTGAATTATATTCATAAAACTTTTAATCTGATTGAATTTTACATGGTAAATTTTAAAATTATCTTTAAATTTTTTTGAAAAAGTATAAATTTATATTATTACTCAATTATAAAATTAAATGGTTTGTGGTGTTTACATGGAGAGGCGATCTCTTCATCGCCTCTCAGGAAGGAGATCCAAGATGAGTTATAATTCATCCAAACGACTAATTCAGAGATCACAATGGCAGTATGACATTAGGTTCTATATTCATAAATGTTTTCACTTCTTTCAAGCAATTTCTTATTTCTTATTTATAGTGTAGTGATTATTATATAATAAATACTAATTATATAATATTAGTGACAAAATTATTATTAGGAAAATTTTAATGTGTAATAATAATAATTTATTTTATAAAAAACATGATTTATAATTTATAATTTATATTTATACAAATTTATTATATGTAGTGAATGATAATTCACTTATTTATTTTTATTATAGATAATTATTATTTAATATAAATTATTAGATTGAAAATTATTTATAAAAATATAACAAAATATTATGAAAATAATTTCCAAATGATATAGATATATATATATATATATATATAATCTTTCAATTTTTTTTTGCTTCAATACATATATAAAAGTAATAATTCACATCACTACATATAATTTGATTTACTATCAAATAGTTGTATTTTTGTTGGCATTTAACTTTTATCGCAATTATTTCTATTGAAAACATCCATATCAGAACTCTCAAATAAAATCATAAGGATGACTTATCATACGTTACAGGGCATGTCTTTAACCAGTTCTATTTATTGCAATGCTATACAACGGTCACATACAAATATAATATTTGACATAGTACAAAAGGTTTAATGGTTAATGATACTAATCATTATAGTTTTTAATAGCAAGGCCGACATGTTAATTCAATACATAACCCTTAGAATGATCTAGAGAGTAATGACATATGACGGTCATCATGACTGGCAGGTGGTGGCTTGACCACCGTCGAATGTTGTCGAGCTGATCCGACGCTCTAGATCTCCCCTACAGGAGTTATGGTAACTAACCCTAGCTTGGTTCCCGCAACAACTTTCCATTTGCATCTTCCTCTATTGTTGGCAAGTGTTATTCAAGGCACAACATTCATTTTCTTTCTGGCATTGAATTTATGCATTACATCTCTATGCAAGTACAAAGACTAATTTATGCATACATATGAGCGATTTTACAATAGTTTAGGATTTAACTGAAAACGTTCTCGGTCCCTATGATTTTCAGCTACGTTCAGATGAGCTTGATAGAAATAGCTCTGGCTTGATTTTTCTTTGGCCTCCCTATCAAGGATTTATTTCAACATTTGCAGGTATTTCGATGTTTAACGCATTAGTTGTTTTGGTCTATTATACTCTTATTTTATTTTCCATTTGGGTTTAATTGTTTTCCACCCTCGAATTCAATAAAACCCTTCATTCTAACCTTCCTGTGTTGGGTTGTTACAATAATTTCACAATGTATCGAAACAAGCTTGCCAATCCTCAGATTTACTGCCCAGGGGTTTCATAGGTAACTTGCATATTCAATTTTGTTCATATGACTTTTAGATTACCTTATTGTTTAACCCTAGTTCACCCTAGTGCTATTATTTAACCCTCTTCCTATGGATGTTGGGTTAGGGTCCCCTAGGTCGAGTCATAATATAAATTTTTTAAACTTTAATGGTAAAGTGCAGCGTGCAGGAGGTCAAGGAGCTTTGGGGTGGGTCAAAGCTCATTCATTTTGTAACGGATAAAAGGGTAAAACATGGGGCTCAAACCACGGTTTGGGACGATCATTTTTGCACGTCTAAGTCATACAAATAGGCACATATGAGTCAAGTAAAAGATACATCCTATCTATCTGATGATTTTGTAATGTTGATGTGAATTGGGCAAGAAAGTCATGATTAGTCTAAGTAAGAGGCAGGCTCTCACGGCTATGTGCACGGAGACCTAAGCCTTGGGTTGTGTGCAAGGACTTTTTGGGTGTGTGTGCAAGAGAAAGAAGTTGTATTCATTGAAGATTTGACTAATAAAGAGAATTTTTGGCAAAGTCTCTGATTTTATTGCATAATTTATGTTCTTATGTGCTAATGCATTATAAGTTAATGATTTGCTTATAGATATGTTGTGTAATTGTTGTTATTTGATGTGCATTTGTCTAGGTTAATCACATAATATTATATCTCTGTGTTTGCGCAATAACTATATCGGTGATAAGGGTTTTCTTTTAAGTTTAGATATGAATTGGGTTAAAAAGAAATAGTGGAACAAAGTAGTAATTAAATCATACCAACAAGGGTTAGATCCACATCATAATTCCCTTCTAGGTGCGGAAACCTGGTTCTAGCACCCCCCCATGCTACTTTAGGTGAGAATTTGATCTACGCAAGTGGATCACTGCTGAAATGGCTAATAGTTGGAGGGTTTTGTTGGTTGTCCACGTACACTCTCAACATGGGTCTGGATCCCTCAAGCCAAAAAATGGTTTCGTTTCCAGGGCTGGGTTTTTTTTTAGGGAAATTTGATGTGGCATCCAACTTAGAACGAGTTGCAGGATTGGTTGGATCAAAAGTTGTGTGAGTTCGTGATCCAAGAGAACCAGAACCCACAATTATCTGATTTAGATTGGGAATAAAGATACATTTATACAGAGAAGCATGAAATTTTATTTGCTTCCTTCACAATAGAATTACACGAGTGGTTATCTCAGCTCGCTGAGAAGCATAATTGTTGGAAGGATGACACAATTACCAGGTGGACTCCTAAGTTAATTCAACAATTGGAAAAAGCCAACAATAAGACTACTCATGTAGTAGAATATTAGATCGAAAATATTCTGGGTAGATTTGTCACTTAATTTGTTGTTGACACCTTTGTTGAAAGAATAGTTTTCAAACGTCCTCGAGGTAAGTTTTTGCGCTCTTTAAAGTTGTGGATTAAAATGCTCTTATGTGAAAAGGGTACATTTTGTAAACACATAGAGTGATTGTTCAAAAGAGGTAAACCTAGCTTCTATGTGAAGTGGAAGAAATTATAGAGAAGAACTGGACGAAGATTTTGTGTATAGTCCCCTCAAAGGTAGATCTAACAGCGACGAAGAGTTTAGGGCAAGCATTTCAGCTGATTCGACGCAATCATAAGATAGTAACACAATTGCGCTTCAGATCCCGTCCACCCCACTTCCAAATCCACCTCACACTGCCATCCCGCACTCCACTCCATCTCCACTGATCTAAATGGAGTATGTTAGTGTTGATGTGCTAATTACTCTTTCATATTATGAATTCAATGTCTTATGTGTTCTTAAGAGTTCAATTTCTCTTGCAAATTATCAAGTCTCATGAGTGTTTTTCATGTCATTTTAGTGAGAAAATTAACATAAAAAACAAAGTTTAACAACAACAAATAAAGTACATAAAATTAAAACAGGTATTTGATGAAGGAGTTCACGCCTCCTGGGCTACATCTCTTTGGTCCAACTTCCATGGCCTGGGCCTCTATATTATGCTCAAATTTTCAAATTGACCTATTTACAATGCTTATTTACTTCTATAACCAGCTCCAATGAGTCCAGAATGGCTCAAAATGGTTAACTAGCCTCTTTCTGAGCCTGAATTGGTCGAAAATTGCAAAAGTTATGGCCTTTTCAATTTTCCCCACTATTTTAGGCCCTAAAATAGCTAACTCTGACTAGAACTGGTAGTCTACCGAATTTAGAGGTCTGACAATTAAAGTGTCGTTAATGTTAAGTGGAGTTAGCGCACTAATTAAGCGCAGTTTAAGTGCTAATTGTGCACTTAAGTTAATCTGCATTAACTTTCAGATTAACGCATAATAAACCAGTTTATGGTTTAAGTCTTAATACATTGTGCTTAACTTGGAGCTCCCACCGGTGGTCTGGCATGTAGGTTCTATGGAACGGGGGCTGGCCCTTCGTGACTGGCCCCCGCCTTACCCCGCCTTACAAAATGTTTAAATTCAAATATAACCCGATTGCTATACATGTTAAGATCTAATGAATTGGTGGACTGGTAACGCATTGTGTTGCATGGTGAGAGGTCGCGGGGTTGAACCTCGACGCCTCCACCTAGAGCTTGACCAAAAATTTTGCAACATCATTTTGACCTTGGAGGGGGGGGGGGGGGGGGGCATGCGGCGGCCCTAGGCTGCACCACGTGTCCTCTCCCGATTGGCCCTTAAATTAAACCGATAAAAACTCGACACATCACCCAATTCCGGACCACTGCCACTTGGAAACTTCCCATTCGCCTGCAGAAAATGAAAAAAATTGATCTTGCACAGTCAGCATGCCATGTCAGCAGTACAAACTTCTGACTGGGCATCTGATTGTCATTTTTTTTTTTTAATTCACCTATTTAACAAAGAGGACATAATTAATTTCTGGGAGCATACGACGACCATTTTTCGTGAAACAAAGTGTGCTAGATTCAGAACGGTGAGCAATACGTGATTGTTCAATTTCTGAACCAATCTGAGCACTTTTATTTTTAGCATAAAACTGAGCCCCTAATCATTCCTCCCCATTGGACGCTTTTGGACCCAAAAAGATCATATTCAATTGCTGAACAGGTGAGGGTACAATTCCCTCACCTTCCAAATTTCAATCCATTTGGCCTTTAAAGGATTTTTTCCTTTAATACCCACTTGTAGATAGTCGACACTACCTCTTCTCGATTTCCTTGTCCTTCTGTCAAGTATGGTGTATTGTTGTAGCTCAACAAAGAAATCTAGAGAAAAATATTCAATAGATGACAACTAAACATTTTCTCCTTGATCTTCAATCAAAGGAGGCTCATACAATCTCAAATTTTCAACATTAATAACTAAATAAATTTGCATGTATGAAGGAAAATCAAGCTTGAAGGCATTGTTACCAATATTTTCCAGAATTTTGAATGGACCATAACGGATTGGTTTCAAAATTTTACATTCTCCTTGCAGACTTTCCTTGCTAATGTGAAGCCAAAATTCATCACCAACTTGAAACTTATGATCCACCCGATGTTTTTCATGCCTCACCTTGTACTTTCCTTGACTTTTCTGTAGTTGCTCTTGGATTGTTTGATGAATCAACCGAATTTTCTCAATGAATTTATTTTCTTTATCTATGTCGCTATGTCCATCAATAGCTACATCTTTCCCAAAGATGAAATCCAATGGCGACTTTGGCAAGTAACCAAGACATGCCTCAAATGGTGATGTTTGAGTAGAAGAATCTTTGGCACGGTCGTAATAATGTTGAATATAATGCAACTGTTCATCCCACAACTTAGGATGCTTGTTGCAATATCCTCTAAGAAGATAAATGGTTGTTCTATTAACCACCTCAGTCTGACCATCTGTTTGTGGATGAAAGGTTTTACTCTTCTTCAACTTAGTCTCCATCAAGTCCCACAAACTTGAGAAAAAATTCCCAACAAATCGAGAATCTTGATCACTTACAATAGATGTAGGCAACCAAAAATGAACCCAAACATTTTGAAAGAAAAGTTGAGTTGTTTGTTCAGTTGTAACTTGCTTTTTACATGTCATCAAAATACACATTTAATGAACCTATCCACAACTACATACAAATAATCATGGCCTTTTTTCGACAAAGGAATACCTCCTACAAAATCCATTGAGATACTCTCCCATGGATGTGAAGGAGCCGGAAGTGGTGTGTACAATCCTAACTTCCTATTACTAGGCTTACTGACTGCACATAAATAACATCCTTTAATAAAACATGACACACTTTCAAGCATACGAGGCCAATAACAATACCTCTGAAGATTTTCCATTGTTTTTCTTACACCAAAATATCCTGCAATAAGAGAACTGTGTGCTTCTCTTATGACATTCACTCTCTCACCCTGTGGAATACAAATCTTGCCTAAATCATACAACAAGTTATTATGAACATGATAATCTAATTCCTCAACTTGGCGCCCTTGACTCAATTTTTCATAAACATCTTGAAATTCATTGTCAACAACATATTGTTCAATGTAACTTTCATGTAAAACAAAAGTATTCTTGAGTAAAGTAACTACATTTATAATAGGCCTAGAAAGTATATCAACAACCTTGTTGTATATACCTTTCTTATACCTGATAACCAAGTGGAATTTCTACAAGAATCCCATCCATCGAAAGTGCATTGACTACTGCAATTTAGTTTGTGATTGCAAGTATTGCAACGGTTGGTGATCAATGTGAATGATGGTTTCCTTTCCCATAAAATAGTGTTTCCATTTCTTCACACTTTGTACCAACACATACAACTCCTTGTCATATGTAGGATAATTTATCATTGCACCATTAAACATTTATGAATGGAATATTGAAATAGGTTTACCATGCTGTAAGAGGACTGTGCCCATGGCATAGTCACTTGCATCTGTTTGAATCTCAAAGGGTTGTCTTTAGTCTGGTAATGCTAATATTGGAGTTGAACTGATCTATTGCTTCAAAGCATCAAATGTGTTTTGTTGATTGTCTCCCCATTGGAAGAATTTCTTAACACTTGTCAATGCATGTAACAGAGTTGCAATAGAGGAAAAATTAGCAATGAATTTCCTCCAATACTATGTTGCTCCTAGAAAACCCCTTACCTTCGTGATTGACTTGGGTGTAGGCTTATTCAAAATGACTTCAACTTTAGAGGGGTCTATCTTCAGCTCACCTCCTCCAACAATGTGTCCCAAATACACTAAAGAAGTTTTTCCAAATTCACACTTCGACATCTTTAAAAAAAAATTATATTTTCTAAAGACATCAAGCACCTTGTGCACATGCATGACATGTTCTTCTCGTGATTTTCTAAATATCAAAATATCATCTAAGTAGACAATGAAGAACTCATCTAGAAATGGTCTTAATACATCATGCATAACTCTCATGAAAGTAGCTGGAGCATTGCAAAGACCAAAATGCATAACAAGCCACTCAAATAATCCTTGTTTAGTTTTAAATGTGGTCTTCCATATGTCCTCTTCAGCTATTCTAACTTGATGATAGACACTTCTTAAATCTAACTTAGTGAATTACTTTGCATACCTCAATTGATAAAGAAAATCATCAATCCTTGGCAGCGAATAACGATTCTTTATCGTGATTTTTTTGAGTGCACGAAAATCTACACACATGTGCCATGTGTTGGGGTTCCCATGTTTTGGCCAGATTGGCAAGACCAAAAGATGAGACAACATCAAACCACTTTCAGACCTCAAGATCTAGCCCTCCTGGGTCCAGAGAGGGATCTCTCTATGATTGCTAAAGGTAATGTCTTTGAAGGTCAAAGGTTTAAGATATCAGGCTAGTTATAGGCACAGGGTTTGTTTGTTTGGTTGCTGGCTATCAAGAAAGAAGGGTTCAATGTAAGACAAGATGAGCAAAGAGGATTGAGGCAGAGGTGAAGTATTCCAGAGAGCATTCAAAACCATTGGGCAATGGAGTCAGGAAAGGATTTTCTTACTATCCAATGTGCAAGCTTTCAATTGGGCTAGTCATCTAAAACATTGGATCTTAAAGATGGTTGTGTGATATGGAATGATAAGAGAGGAGGAGACAACACAGTTTCAGGGTACAAATTTAAAGACCAGCTGGTCACACAAGGATCCTAGTGGACAGGGATAACTCTAATCCCCAGTGTTCCCAAATCTTCCAACTAAATCCATAACAAGAAACATCTAAGAACAGATACATTTAATTCATACATCAGAGAGCAGGTAATAACATCCACTACACTGGTCAAAATTAACTGAAATCGATTCTTAGATAACACATTTAGAAGAAAAACATCAATGGCAAGGAGAGAAGAAACATAGGGTACCTAACAAGGGTAAATTCTATGCCAATATTCTGATGCAAGCCAGTAGAAACGAAATGAAATGAATATAAACACAGAGATAGGAAAACATCACCGCTATTTTAGATCAGGATCCAAAGAAATGTGCTTGTCATATTAAATAGAAATACCAGTCAAGTAAAAAATTGCCAATAGCTGAATACTCAGTCTGAAATCATATTCCTCAGCCTATCTAACACTTTACACAGAGACTATGTCTCAAAAGAAACTACTTGCAATTCTCTGATAACTGATCAACAACCTTTACAATGAGTTTCTTCATGAATTTATAGCTCCAGTGGTGCAAGGAAGGTAGGTGAAAAACTAAATGCAGCATTAAAAACTCAGAAGAGGAAGAAAGCTGAAGTCCATTCTGTATGAATTCTGTGCATTAATCTGTAGCACTCTTGGGTGAAAGAGTGGTCTTCGTCAAGTTTCCATTTACTCCAGGTATGACTCTGATGTACTCTGCTACAACATTCTGTGGTACTTCTGGTGAACAAACAAAAGGTAAATAAATGATGCTAGGGCCTGCCATGCTGTGCAACAAATGCTTCTGATAGCATAGGACTGTGGTAGGGTTGGAAAATATCTCTTGGACACAATGTATATTGAAACAATAATGTGTGATGTGTCCGTGCTCAGGAAGAAACATTCTGCTGATTTGAAACCCTGATTACATTGTTTTATGCGGGCTGGACCTCCTGTGTGATCCTCAGGATTTTTGATCTAGTACTCTACCCTTAGAAATCTGGATTAAGGCTTAAAATCCTCAATACTGAACGTTGAAATCCTTGATCATTAGCTGGTATTTCTGTGCCGCTTCATAAATGTCTCAATCTATAAAATCTGGGTTTTAATGGTGCCGGATAGGTTTTTCGCGGAGATTGAACTGTCCTTGGATAATATTTATGCCGCCGCTACCTTTCCGGGCATTTCCATTGTAGTACCAGCTTCCAAATTCAACTTTCTCTGCGCAACACGCCATTACAATAGTACATATGAACCATGGCGGCTTACCGCCTCTCTGTATCCCTGCAAAAACATGAAAACAAATTAAGAAAACCATGTACGGAGGTGGTGGATGCAGCGGGGATGATGTGAAGGCCATGCAGACTGGTGAGATGTTTGAATCGTGCAGGATGGTGGAGAAAAATGCAGCGAACAACAAAATATTTTCATGGTGAAAGGTGGCGGACTGTGGTAAAGGTTTGAATGTAAACATTAGACTTTGACCTTTGCACGGAATGTATAAGGAACTGATGAAAATGCGACGGAAAATATATGAACACACGTGGAATGATGACGTGGCGATATGGGGTTGATGGCGGGCATGCGAATAAATCTGGACCGTCCGATCTCAGGAGGAGATCGACGGTGGAAAGCGGTGGAGGGCAACAGACGGTGGGCCAGGGGTACAGATGCCTCGGAATATCATGCGCGCAGCTTCGTGGAACGACGACCATTAGATTGCCCGCCGCAGATCGGACGACGCACAGCGATATCGCTCTGCGTCCACGGACGAACATTAATGCACGATGGGAGGGTGGTTTTCCAGCCGTATCGGTGCCACGCGTCGGATGGTGTATGGAATCCCTGGCTGATCGGGAATTACCACCTACCCCTGAAGGCGGTGCGATAGAAACTGGTGGTTTATGGAATAGTGCGCGGCGGGGACCACAGGCGCAGGTGTATTATGGACCGTTAGATCATCGGCTAAACGGACGGTGATGGCGCGATCGGAGAGGTGGACTGTGAATAGTGGGGATTGCGGGGGCCATGATCGCCATCCATTCTGTTTAGATCAACGGCTACAAATGCACCTGATGGATCAAATGAGATAAGCGCTTTTTACCTTGGCGCTTGGTCTCGGCGCCCGGGTCACGTGGAGAAAAGGTGCAGGGGCTTGGCCGAAAGGGGCTAGGACCCATATGTATGGAAAACATGGTTTTTGGCCCATTTTTAGTGAGATTCAATGCCAACAAAGGGTAACGATAGGGGAAAGAAAGGGAAATTTGGCCAAACAAGGAGGAAGTGTAGGATGTAAAGGGGACTTTGGGAAGATTTAGGGGATTAGAGGGGAATTGGACAAGGGGAACAAAGGTTAAAATGGGCATTCAACAGGGAACAAGGGGCAAATGTGGCCTTTGAAAACATAGTTTGTCACAATCAGAGAGGCTTTATAATGGGGATCAGCAGAGGGGATTTTATCAAGGGAAAAGGAACAGGAGACTTCAAGGATGATGTGTCTTCAGGGGAGATGCATTCCTTGGAGGCTCAAAAACAATTTAGCCCCCTACTTTGTCTATCAAAAATTTATAGGGGGCTAACAGTGGCTCCACATGGGGTTGGCTTCTTCTTGAAGGAGTCAAGAATTCAGAGAATAGATATTTGGAGTAGGCCAGATGCCTGCTGCTTGGCACATCCCTTTCTTTCTTTTAGATCAACTGCCACAATATGAAGACATTACATCAGCAGAAACACTTTTCCCAACAAACTACCTACCCTTCCTACAATCCTAGCATTTTTTCTTCTGGGGTGCATTTGGACTAGCAAACCCTTTGCATCATTTATTTTTATAACAGAAAATAAACCTATTCTAAATCTACCCTTACTACTCCATGAGACCAAATTAGGTTGTTGGTCTCATATGTTTCTCTACCTAATCTAATATCTGCTGGGATTAAACTGTCTCGCAGATTTTTTCTCTACATTCTACAACAGAAATTTAAAAACAATCAAACTAGGATTAGACAGTCTAGTTTGCTGTATATCCAAGGCATAAAGACAGTTGCACATGGACAGAAATTTGCAAAAAACTGAAAACAAAACTGTGAAGGCTTGGAATCTGGAATCTTGATGCATCCTTCTTTCTTTTTGAGACTCAAGTTTTGAGCTTGTTAGAGTCACTTTCTTTCTTCATTTCAGCTCTGGTTTTGGGCTTGTTAGAGATAATTCTTCTTTCTTCTCTGCTGGTCCAGGTTTTGAGCTTGTTTGGACCAGCTATCTTTACATTCCTTGGCTTAGATTTTGATCATGTTAGAGCCAATCCTTTGCACTTCAGAGGTTCATGTTTTGAGCATGTCTGAACCTCTCATTTCTCTTAGTTTTTTGAAATTTTTTTCTCTTTTTCTTGAAAACAAAACATTGCAATGGTATGTACAATGGAAATGGAAATTGGGAACTGGAAATCAGCTGAAGTAGTGTTTGAGCATACTGCCATTAACAGGACCCCCAAACAGCTCTGTACCATCTAATTCTTGTAGGAAGAAGGCATTCGGCCCCACAGTGGCCTGGATGATGTATGGACCTTGCCACAAACTGTCAAACCTGTCGTGCTTTCCTTTGTCCTCTCTCCTTGAGTCCCACTTCAGAAATTTATCTCCAATTTTGAAATCAGAGGCCTTAGTTCTTTTTTCAAACAACTTCTTTATGTTTTCCTGAACTTTCACTTCTCTGTTGTAGACCTCTTCCCTCGTTTGCTGGAGATGAATTGTTTGGTTTATCCTTCTCACCATACTGTCTTCTTCTGTTTGAAACTCCTGGACCAGCTTGATCACTGGTACCCCAAGGCTGGTAGGAAACACTGCTTCTGTCCCATAGACAAGCTGATAAGGTGACATGCCAATGGATTTCTTTGTTGTAAGCCGGTTAGCCCACAGGGCATGCACTAACTTGTTATGCCATGAATTTTTGTTCTCTTCCAGCAGTTTTTTGATGATGGTCACCAGGTTCTTGTTTGATGATTCAGCTAGTCCATTACCCTGAGGGTAATAGGCAGTTGAATGACCGAGTGCTATTTGATACCTGTGACAAAAATCAACCATTTTCTTGGATCCGAAAGTAGCAGCATTATCAGTGATTATTTTCCTTGGGCAGCCAAACCGAGAGAGGATATGACCTTTTAGGAAACTAATGATGACTGAATCTGTGGCATTCCTAGTAGGTATGGCCTCTATCCACTTAGTGAAGTAGTCTATGGCTGTTAGGATCCATTTGTGTTGTGCAGAGGAAGCAGGGTGAATTTCTCCTGTGTAATCTAGGTCCCATTGCATAAAGGGACCTTCAACAATGATGGATTGTAGAGGTAAGGGAAGGAGCTTTCTTTTGCCTTAAAAAATCTGGCATTTGTGGCAGGCAATTATCATCTTATGGATATCATTGAAGAGTGTAGGACAATAGTAGCCAGCTCTGAGTATTTTGTTTGCAGTAGCCTTCCAGCTCAGGTGGCCTCCACACTCTCCTGCATGGAATTATTGTTTAATCCTCTCTGCCTCATTTTCAGGCAAACATTTAAGCAATAGGCCATTTGGATTCTTCCAGTACAAGCAGTTATTCATTATGCAGTAGCTTCTGGCTTTTAGTTTTAAGAATCTGGCCTTGGTATTTGATAGTTTAGGAGGAGCATTGAGGTGTGTAGGCACATACAAAATGTCAGAATACCAGGGAGAGCTCTAAAAAATTTCCTCAACAGTGGGATCAGGCAATTCCTGTTGCTCATCCAAGGTATTTACCATGTTAATGTCCAGGGCTTGTAGATTTGATTCATCCATTAGTTGAGCTAGGCCCTGACCTTTGATCAGTCTGGTGGGTTTTATCTCAAGGTCGTACTCTAAGATCACAGCAATCCATTTGCCCCTTTTCCCATCTGGGTCTTGGGACAATATATCTTTTACCACTATATTTGGCACATAGGCTATGGTGTGGGAATGCAGTATGTACACCCTAAAATCTTTCAAGGCCTTAATCAGAGCATAGGCCTGTTTTTCCATAATGTTGTATTTCAAGGGTGCATCTCTGAGTGCCTTGCTGAAGAAATAAATGGGTTGTTCCATTCCCTCTGGGTTTTTCTGCAGTAGGACTGCAGCTATTGTATGCTTGGAGGCAAATGAAAAAATCAGGAAATCTTTTGAGAAATCTGGGCTGATTAGGATAGGAGCCTGTGTGAGTGCAAGTTTAACTGATTCAAAAGATTTCTTGGCTTCAACAGTCCACTTAACTCCTACACCTTTCTTAAGCATGTTAGTCATATTTCTAATGTGTTCAGCTAATTTGGGAATGAATCTCCTTAGGAAGTTGATTTTCCCAATGAAGGACTGTAACTCTTTGATATTTCTCGGGTGTGCGATTTGTAGTATTCCCTCAACTCTTTGTTGGTCTATCCTAATCCATTTCTCAGATATGATATGGCCAAGAAGTTTTCCTTCTTGCAGCCCGAATACAATATTTTTAGGATTCAGTGACAGACCAAACCTCCTACATTTTTCAAACACTTTCCTCAGATGTTTTAGGTGTTCTTCTTCGGTCTTGGAGTAGACTGTTATGTCATCCAGATAGATGACAATGAAGTGTCCTATTTCATTAGAAAAAGCTATGTCCATTTCTCTTTGGAAGGTTGCACCAGCGTTCATCAGTCCAAAGGGCATCTTCACATACATAAAGGTGCCCCATGGAGTGGTAAAGGCTATTTTGAGTTGATCTTCTGGGATTACTAGGACTTGGTTGTAACCTGAAAAACCATCTAGCAGGGAGATCCTTTTAGAACCTACTACCCTTTGAAGAATATGTTCCATTTTTGGCAAAGGGTAATTGTCCTTGAGTGAGGCTCTATTAAGATTCCTAAAATCAATGCACAATCTGATCTCCCTTGTTTTCTTTCTCACAGCCACTAGGTTTGATACCCAGTCAGAGAACCTCACAGGAACAATTATACCTACTTCATACATCTTCTTAATCTCTTTTTCCATTGCAGGCAATTGTTTTGGGTTTATTCTGCGAAGCTTTTGTCTGAAGGGTTTATGATTTTCTTTCAAGGGTATCTTATACTGTATGATGTTTGCATCATAGGCCCTTAAGTCCTCATAACTCCAAGCAAACACGTCAATGAATTCCTTGAACAGGTCAATGTATTTCCTTCTCATGTTTGCAGGCAGGGACTTAACCAATTTGATCATCTTGGGTTTATCTTTAGTGCCTATGTTGCATTCCTTGACATCAGAGTCTGCATGTTCTATAGTGGGCTTTTTTGCTACATCATCAAAGTCAAAAAGGTCTTCTAAAGGTGTCAGACCTCGAGGTATGTTCTTGTCTTCGGTATGCAGCACCTCTACTTCTTCACTATCTGCGTTTCCACATTTTTCGTTTGGATTTATAGTCCGTTCGTTTAAAGTGTTTATTTCTATGTTACAGGGTGTCTCTTCCTCGTCTGAAGACTCTTCACTTAGGCAGCTACTATCAAATTTGGAGTCTGCATCAGAAAATTCAAACTCGTTTCTGCCTACCAAGAAATCTTCAATTTGTTTATCACCTTCAAAAACCTGCCAATATTTTTCATTATCCAGCACTGCAGGTCTGAATTTGGTCTGAATGATGATCTGTTGGTCGCTTGGAGTCTTAGGGTATGAACTAGCTAAGCAAGCTAATCTGTTTGCAATGACATTTTGACTCCTAGGGACAAACACTAATTCGTATTCAATAAACGTTTTCAATAAATCCATAGTGTCATTCCTGTAAGCTCTCAATCTTGGATGTTTCGCTGTGTATTCACCATTCACCTGTTTAAAAATCAGCTCAGAGTCTCTACGCATAGTTATCTTACGGGCTCCTAATTTCCTCAACAGGTTTAAACCTAGGATAAGAGCCTCATACTCTGCAATATTGTTTGTACATTTGAAGTGCAGGTTGCAGGCATGGCTCTCTGCATAGTCACTCTCTGTGTTACGTATCCATACTCCTGCCCCAATAGTTCTCTTGGTGCATGACCCATCGAAATTCATTTCCCACAAGGGTTCATTTTTCGTTCTATCATCATTTCCTTCCCTGCAACTGGGTTTGCCATTATGTTGGATTATAGGAGCTGCGCTAGGCTGTGGGTTGTTTTGTTTTTCGTTATGGGTGTGGAAATCAGAGAGGTGACTAGTTGGCTGATTGTGTTCTATTTCTGGTTCACTTTGTGTTGTTTTTTCAGTGCATTGTTCAGGGTTTTCTACATCTTTCTCCTCTGAGTCTAGAGTAACCATTACGTTAAAGTCCATGGCTTATGTTTCCTAGTTTGTATCTCTGTTTTGGGACGTAGACCCTTCTAAGGATTCATCATTACAAAGGATGAAGGAGTCAAGGTCTGTATGTATAGAGTATAAAGGAGATTTTTCAGGCTTTTCAGGGCTACTAACCAGGAATTTCATTTGTGCCTCCTTGTACAGTCTTCTGAGCTGGCCAAAGATTGGGATTGTGGCATAAGCCCCATCCATCTGCATTGTTCCTTGCAGCTTGGCTCCCCATGATCTTGATAATAACATGCCATACTTGGGTGGCACATCTTCCACTACAACATCCATGACCATACATTTTCCTGGAATCTGGGTAAGGCTCACACATAGATCTTTGATCAGGCCAATACACTTTACTCTGCTTGAGTCAAATGAATATAGGTCTTTATAGGGACGGGTTATCTCTAGGCCTAATCTTTCCATCAATAATTTAGGCATCATATTGTGTGATGCCCCAGAATCATGCATTGCATTGTGGAGAATCTTGTCATGGACATTGAGACTGATATAGAAAGGTGGCACTACCCCTTCCTGAAACTTTCCTTCTATGTTTGGACCAAACATAAGGGCAGGTTGATCATCACTCAGATTTACAGTGTCACTGTTCTCACCTAAATTTAATGCTTTCAAAATTTGGCCTTTATATACATCTTGAGTGGCTAGCTCAGAGAGTGGGACAGAGATTTTAATTTTTGCAATCTCACTCTCCAAATTGAAAGTGGACTGACTCTTTGGAATGTTCAACTCTATTTTGTTAGTCACCACCTTAGTGGCTGAATCAGTGTGCTGATTCTCGTTATGTACAGTGTTTGTGACAGTTTTATCAGGGGCACTAACTGCAGTCCTAGTGCTGCTAGTTGGTTTACCTTGTGTATCAGTGTTTTGGTTGTCTTTTTCTTTGTTCTTTCCAGAACTCTCAGCTGTTGATTTGTTACTTTCAGCAGTCACTTTATAAGTTTTCTCAGGTCTTTTCTTGATGGTGACCTCAGAAGCTTTTGGTTTGGGAGTTTCTTGGCTCTTCTTGCTTCTTAGTTCATATTATTCTCTGACTTGCATCATGGCATTCTCAAATCCTAACCTGTAATCTTCGGTTTCTAACCATTCCTCATCCCAATAAGAGGGTGGGGAGTGATCTTCTTCTATGTAAGAGTTATGGATTGAATCTTCTGTTTCAAACATGTTTATTATATTCCCATAAGACTCTTCTATGATTCCCTCATCTTCATCAAGAAAGTTCTCTTGAAATGGGGAATAACTTGCTGATCTGATTCTCTTTGTTTGTTGGGAGTGACATTATTTCTTCTAAAGTTCTGGTTCTGGTTATGGTTTTGATTTTTGTTTTGGTTACTAACTATGACAACCATCTTTTCCGTCATTTGGTATAGCTTTTCCATGTTTTTGGACATGCGGTCATAATTTGGGTCAGACGTGGAAGCTATATTGTCATCTCTATATGTTACCCTTTTCTCAGCTCTCAGTCTTGCTCTTTTCTCAATCAGATTAGCCTCTACACTCACTGCTCCTTTTTGCATGTCTTCCAACGTGTTATAATCTCTTTCCCTAAGTTGGTAGGCCATGTCAGCATCAAAGCCTTCGGGGTATTTCGCTAGAGCCATACTTTGGGGGGGTTTCATTTGTGGAGGAAGAGCATTGTAAATGCTGTTAAATCTCGTTGTGTAATCATGGACACTCTCCCCTATGTTTCTTTTAAGGTTCATATATTCTGCTAGGAGTTGACGAGGGTTAGCCTTAACCTCCCATTTTTTTATGAAATTCTGATATAAAGATGGAAGATCATTAATACTACCCGGAGGTAGGCCTTTAAACCATTTCTTCACATCACCTCCTAAGCTCTGGGTGAAGATTCTCATTTTTACTGTATCATCATCTATCTCCATGTAGTCAAAAGAATCTTCCATCCTATCTACATGGTGTTGGGCTGTGGTAGACTCTTTTGCAGTGAAGTGTGGGATATTTGATTGATAATCATTGGGTAAGGGTACTAGAGGCTGGGGTAAAACCAGAGGTGCATACTAGGCTGCCATGATGATGTTTTGATGAGGTAAAGGGTTGACTTGGGCAGCAGGTATATGGACGACAGGGATATTATGACCAGCAGAAGACTGAAGAGCATATCTAGGGTGATTGAGCCCCAAGTTTTGGATGAAGTGAATATCAAGAGGCATAGATGGAGGGGTCTGTCTATTCCCAAGGTGCTTACCACTTTGAGGTGGTGAAACAGGGAACCCAAGATCTGGCTGGTCTAGAACACTGAATGACCTAGTTCTTGGCAAACTATTTTGAGTGCCTAGGTCAAAAAGTGGGTCTGATAGAGCTGTCAAGTTTTCTGGTGTAGAGTTAGCTCTATGGATGTGGCTGAAAATAGTTGATTGTTTATGTGTAGGAGATCCCTTAAGGATGCTCTCGGGGTTGTCAACTATTTCAGGTGGGTCTGGGTTAGGGTAAGCTCTTGTAGCCAAAATTTTGTTTCCTAACCAAGCAGCTTAACCCTACTTGTTACTTCTAATGTGGTTGATGTTGTTATGGAGGCTGGTCTCCCAGAGGAGTCTTGTGTGAAACCAAGATAATCAGCAGGCCTACTGATCACTAGTGGAGTCTTTAAATCGTTTAGGAAATGTGGTGATCCGGATTTATGCAGGAACGCAACAGAATAAAAATATAACCATAAATACAGAGATGCAGCGGAAATAACACTTCATTTCATTAATATCAAAGAACTGAAATTTGCTTACAGACAGAATGGAAATAAAACTAGCTAGGGCGCTGGTAGCTATCTCTGAGAAGAGATGTGGCGGCTACAGGCCTCTGAACTGTGTTACAATGAGGCTCTAGGGCCTATTTATTATTGAGAAACAATGTAGAATCTAAAACATCCAAAAACCTAACCGTAGGAGATGAGGCACCAAAACTGTGGGCACTCGTTTGGGTAAATTGGTGGTTCAACTTCCCGGGGGCGTAACTTTGGCACCCGATCTTCGTTTGACGCGCTCAATAGCTTGTTAGAAAGATCTATCCAAGGAGTACAACTTTTGAATGAGAAACATCGGTCCATGGACCCATGTTGCTCTCCGTTTTCCCAAAAAACGTCGTTTAGGGCCTCAAAACGGATCCGGAAGTAGAAGTTGGGACAGAAAAAGCTGCTAAAAATAGTAAGTTTTGTTGCGAGCTTGAAAAATGAAAGAGAGCGATGATGGGGGTTCAAATGGAATAGGTGGGTATGCAATATCCACTGGATCATTAAGCCCCCAAAATATCCCGAGTGGAGGACAGCCGAAAACACCTTTGAAAATAGTAAGTTGTCTTTGAATGTGAAAAATTGCAAGAATTGATGGTGCTGGTCCAAATGGAATAGGTGGGTAGCCACCGATATCCACCTGGATCATTCCTCCCTCCTTAGGAAGCAATGGTCCCCATTGCGTTGAGATCCTCCATGAGATGAGGCAAATTCTATTGAACTGAGTATTAGAAGTATTGAAGATGTCATGGACCTGCGGGTGGACATGTTGGATGCGTTTAGTAAATTTGGTTTCTTTATCAGCCTTAGACAGTACATGTTTGGATTCTGTATTTGTAGTTGTAGGATGTACGACAACATCAGGCGGTGGTGCATTGGGAGTCAAATCAATGGAGTGCTTGTCCTAATAGTGTAGAGGAACCTTTATGAGTGAGGAGAAATTGTCATCGTATTCCTCCATAACTTTGTCCATCTGCTGCAGCCATGAAAGGGAGCCCTGTTTCGAGGTTGTGGCCACAATATTCTTCTTTCCCTGTGAGTGAGTCATAAGGAAAATGAATTTCCTAGTTTGGGAAACAATCTTACTGCGTTGTTTTGCAGTAGTCAAAGAGATGACAGGAGGCGGTACTACCTACGGTATCTGTCTGATTATTTCCCAAATTTATAACAACAACACGAGGCCTAGACCCATACACAACATGTCACCTCCACAAGCATGTTTGGCCCAATAATACATCGACTACATCAAGAGGAGCAACATCACATAATAACTCATCCGTGAATGGCTTGATACTGCGGCACTTCTGGCGGAAGCAGAGATCTCTCCCTGGGTGGAGCCACCTGATGGTATACAGTTGTGGGTGTGCTATGGTCAGTAGGTCAAGCGCTTCACAACCTCTATTGAAATGAGGTTCTTTTGACTTCCTCTATCGACAAGAAATTGCGATGGAAGACAACCACACCACATTTGCGGCCCGGAAGAAGGCGCTCCCCCCTCCTGCGGATCCTCACGGACCCTCCTTGGATCTTGGTGGTGGCCACAATGGCACTGGGATTCGCATCAATGATCCGCTTCCCTTTTTCATTTCCTTTGTCTAGTTCTGACTCAGGATCAGAAAATGCATCTGATTCGGGTGCCTTTAGTTCGGCCACCAATGACTTTTTGGCCCGACACTCGTTTGTGTTGTGAGTGGGGCTGTTATGAAATTCACACCACTTCCCTGTGTCCTTATTTTGATTTGTGGTGTTTTTTTGAGTAGCACCGCTTTGGCCTTGCCCCTTGTTCTTCGATTCGGGGGCACCTTTCAGATTCACTGATCCAAAGTCTCACTTCTTCTGGTTAAATTTCTACTTGATCTTGGTGGCATAACGATATGCCGTGCCAAGCGATGTAATGTCGAGGAACTCCATTTGCTCCTGAATGTATCTGTGCAGACAGCTGCGATACTTTAGCACCAAATTTTTCTCTGAATCTTTGATACCCAACTTTGTGCGCAGGGTATGGAACAGATTCGTCAGCTCATGCACATCTTGATCCTTTTGTTGTCGCAGCGTGGTCCATTGTATGTACTTGTCCTCATAGCTCCCCACGGGATAGTGCTGTTCCTTGACGGCGTCTCGGAAAGAATTCCAAGTTGGTGTGGCGGAGAGCAGAGAGGGTTCCCCTTCGCCCTCTTGCTCACGGTAGGTTTCCACAGGTCACGACATGAGGGCGGCTTTGTGAGTGCGAAAATAATAATCTTTTCTCGGTAGGAGAAGTCATGGACCGAGAAATACCCTTCCAACGAATTTAACCATCTGTCTACGGCGTCTTCATCTAATTTTCCTTCAAATATAGGAATGTCAAAGTTTACCTGTACCTTGAAGGGAGTGGCACCTCCGGAGTGGTTGTTGGATGCAGATGCGCCATATGTGGGCAGTCGTTGAAGGATATGAGCAAAGTTATCCATCATTGCATTCCTTTGTTTCTCGAGGGCCTCCTCGAGCAATATTTTGCTAGGATCTCCTGCTCCCTTGTCTTTCTTTTCTTCCGCCATGGGAGGTCGTCGGGGTTTGCGCGGGCGATCTTGCGAGGGTTCGACGGTCCGAGCCCTAACTCCCTTATACCACGGCGCGTTGGGGACATGCAAGAAAAAAAAAAAAAAAACGGACCTACAATACTGTGACCGGTTATGCGGGGAATGCAACGGAATGCTTATATAACCATAAATACAGAGATGCGGCGGAAATAACACTTCATTTCAATAATATCAAAGAACTGAAATTTTCTTACAGACAGAATGGAAATAAAACTAGCTAGGGCGCTGGTAGCTATCTTTGAGAAGAGATGTGGCGGCTATAGGCCTCTTAAATCCGTTACAATGAGGCTCGAGGGCCTATTTATTATTGAGAAACAATGGATAACCCTAAACATCCAAAAACCTAACCCTAGGAGATGAAGCGCCAAAACTGTGGGCACCCGTTTGGGTAAATTGGTGGTTCAACTTCTCGGGGGCGTAACTTTGGCACCCGATCTCCGTTTGATGCGCTCAATAGCTCGTTAGAAAGATCTATCCGAGGACCACAACTTTCGGGATGAATTTCATTCCATGAAATTCGTTGGTAAAACAATTCCCAAAAAACGTCGTTTAGGGCCTCAAAACGGCTCCGGAAGTTCAGGACCCGAAAAACTGCTAAAAATAGTAAGTTTTGTTGCAACTTGAAAACTGAAAGAACTGATGATGGGGGTTCAAATGGAATAGGTCTGTGGCCACCAATATCCACCTGGATCATTAAGCCCCCAAAACGGCTCCGAGAGTGGAGGACCCGAAAACCTGCTAAAAATAGTAAGTTGTGCTGAATGTGAAAAGTTGCAAGAATTGATGGTGCTGGTCCAAACGGAATAGGTGGGTGGCCACCGATATCCACCTGGATCATGTGGAGTCGCTAGGTGGAAGGTTTAGGATGTTTTCTGGAGGGTATAATGTCCACCGCAGTGCTTATGAGATGTCCCTTTTCAAGGATATCTTGAAAACACAACAAACTCTAACCAGAGATTGACTGGGAGTGCATTTACCAGATATGTCACCTCTGAAAGAGTGTGAGATCTGGAGGCTACCTGGCCCTTTCCAGACTTTGTCTAAGAGTGTGGGAGAACAAAACAAATGGTGTAGAGGTTGATCTGTGAATAGGAGTACTTAACTGCCAACCTAATCATAGATTATAGGTTTCCGAGGTTCTTATGATGTAGTAAGATGGAAGGTACTCAGTTCCCCAGTGGAGTCGCCATTATGTTGGGGTTCCCATGTTTTGGCTAGATTGAAAAGACCAAAAGATGAGACAACATCAAACCACTTTCAGACCTCAGGATCTAGCCCTCTTGGGTCCAGAGAGGGATCTCTCTATGATTGCTAAAGGTAATGTCTTTGAAGGTCAAAGGTTTAAGATATCAGGCTAGTTATAGGCACAGGGTTTGTTTGTTTGATTGTTTGTTTGATTGTTTGTTTGGTTGATGTCTATCAAGAAAGAAGGGTTCAATGTAAGACAAGATGAGCAAAGAGGATTGAGGCAGAGGTGAAGTATTCCATAGAGCATTCAAAACCATTGGGAAATGGAGTTAGGAAAGGATTTGCTTACTATCCAATGTGAAAGCTTTCAATTGGGATAGTCATCTAAAACATTGAATCTTAAAGACGATTGTGTGATGTGGAATGGTAGGAGAGGAGGAGACAACATAGATTCAGGGCACGAAGTTAAAAACCAGCTGGTCGCACAAGGATCCTAGTGGACAGGGCTAACTCTAATCCCTAGTGTTCCCAAATCTTCCAGCTAAATCCTAACATAACATCTAAGAACAGATTCATTTAATTCATACATCAGAGAGAAGGCAATAACATCCACTACACTGGTTAAATCAACTGAAATAAATTCTTAGATAACACATTTAGTAGAAAACATCAAAGGCAAGGAGAACAGAAACATAGGGTACCTAACAAGGGTAAATCCTATGCCAATATTATGATGCAAGCCAGTAGAAACGAAATGAAATGAATTAAAACACAGAGATAGGAAAACATCACCGCTGCTTTAGATCAAGATCCAAAGAAATGTGCTTGTCATATTAAATAGCAATACCAGTCAAGTACAACATTGTCAACAGCTGAATACTCAGTCTGAAACCATATTCCTCAGCCTATCTTACAACTTTACACAGAGACTATGTCTCAAAAGAAACTACTTGCAATTCTCTGATAACTGATCAACAACCTTTACAATGAGTTTCTTCATGAATTTATAGCTCCAGTGGTGCAAGGAAGGTAGGTGAAAAACTAAATGCAGCATTAAAAACTCAGAAGAGGAAGAAAGCTGAAGTCCATTCTGTATGAATTCTGTGCATTAATCTGTAGCACTCTTGGGTGAAAGAGTGGTCTTCGTCAGGTTTCCATTTACTCCAGGTATGACTCTAATGTACTCTGCTGCAGCATTTTGTGGTACTTCTGGTGAACAAAAAAAAGGTAAATAAATGATGCTAGGGCCTGCCATGCTGTGCAACAAATGCTTCTGATAGCATAGGACTACGGTAGGGCTGGAAAATATCTCTTGGACACAATGTATACTGAAACAATAATGTGTGTTGTGTCCATGCTCAGGAAGAAACATTCTGCTTATTTGAAACCCTGATTACATTTTTTTCTGCGTGCTGGACCTCCTGTGTGATCCTCAGGATTTTCGATCTGGTACTCTGCTCTTAGAACTCTGGATTAAGGCTTAAAATCCTTAATACTGAACGTTGAAATCCTTGATCATTAGCTGGTATTTCTGCGCTGCTTCATAAATGTCTCAATCTGCAAAATCTGGGTTTTAATGGCGCTGGATAGGTTTTTCGCGGAGATTGAACTGTCCTTCGATAATATTTATGCCGCCGCTACCTTTCCAGGCGTTTCCATTGTAGTACTAGCTTCCAAATTCAACTTTCTCTGCGCAACACGCCATTACAATAGTACATATGAACCATGGCGGCTTACCGCCTCTCTGTAACCCTGCAAAAACACGAAAAAAAATTAAGAAAACCATGTACGGAGGTGGTGGATGCAGCGGGGATGACGTGAAAGGCCATGCAGACTGGTGAGATGTTTGAATCGTGCAGGATGGTGGAGAAAAATGCAGCGAACAACAAAATATTTTCATGGTGAAAGGTGGTGGACTATGGCAAAGGTTTGAATGTAATCATTGGACTTTGACCTTTGCACGAAATGTATAAGGAACTGATGCAAATGCGACGGAAAATATATGAACACACATGGAATGATGACGTGTCGATATGGGGTTGATGGCAGGCATGCAAATAAATCTGGACCGTCCGATCTCAGGAGGAGATTGACGGTGGAAAGCGGTGGAGGGCAACGAACGGTGGGCCAAGGGTACGGATGCCTCAGAATATCGCGTGCGCAGCTTCGTGGAATGACGACCGTTGGATTGCCCGCCCCAGATCGGACTACGCACATCGATATCGCTCTGTGTCCACGGACAAACTTTAATGCGCGATGGGAGGGTGGTTTTCCAGCCGTACCAGTGCCACGTGTCGGATGGTGTATGGAATCGCTGGCCGATCAGGAATTACCGCCTATCCCCGAAGGCGGTGCGATAGAAACTGGTGGTTTATGGAATAGTGCGCGGCGGGGACCACAGGGGCAAGTGTATTCTGGACCGTTAGATCATCGGCTAAATGGACGGCGATGGCGCAATTGGAGAGGTGGACTGTGAACAATGTGGATTGCAGGGGCCGCGATCGCCGTCCATTCTGTTTAGATCAACGGCTACAAACGCGCCTGATGGATCAAATGAGATAAGCGCTTTTTACCTTGGCGCCTGGTCTCGGCACCCAGGTCACGTGGAGAAAAGGTGCAGGGGCTTGGCCAAAAGGGGTTAGGACCCATATGTATGGAAAACATGGTTTTTGGCCCATTTTTAGTGAGATTCAAGGCCAACAAAGGGTAACGATAGGGGAAAGAAAGGGAAATTTGGCCAAACAAGGAGGAAGTGTAGGATGTAAAGGGGACTTTGGGAAGATTTAGGGGATTAGAGGGGAATTGGACAAGGGGAACAAAGGTTAAAATGGGCATTCAATAGGGAACAAGGGGCAAATTTGGCCTTTGAAAACACAGTTTGTCACAATCAAAGAGGCTTTATAATGGGGATTAGCAGAGGGGATTTTATCAAGGGAAAAGGCACAAGAGACTTCAAGGATGATGTGTCTTCAGGGGAGATGCATTCCTTGGAGGCTCAAAAAAAATTTAGCCCCCTACTTTTCCTGTCAAAAATTTATAGGGGGCTAACACCATGTACCATCCTTCTTGGGTACCAATACAATCAATGATCCACATGGCGAAGTAGATTGAAAAATGATACCTTTGTTCAACAATTCTTGATTTCTGTACTTTCCATTATTGACATGCGATGCATGCCAATGTTAGGGAGTGGAACATCATGTTATAGCTATATCTCATGTTGGATTCCCCTCTTGGGAGGTAACCCCTTTGGCTCTTGAAACATATCGCCATGCTGACTTACCACATAAAAAAATCAGATTTTAATCTATCATCACAACTTTCAAAATATTCAAAATCCTTATCATTCTTTTGTTTGATCATAAGAAGCACAAATTTTTTGCTTGAGTTTACTAATCTCTTCATTTGCCCAACATTAACCAAAGAGAGTTTTAGCTTTTTGTGATGAGATCTCACAATATATTCCACCCCATATTTGAACAAGCGATACTTGTTCTCATGGCAATATAAGACTAATTTCCTATCATAGATATATGGGCTACCCAAAACAATTCCAGATATGTCAAGTGGTATAACATCTAACTCAACTTCATCAATAAAATTTGTGGTAATTGCGAACCGGAAAATGCATTTTCTTGTAACTTGTAAATTGGTATATTTGGTTATCCAGCCCAATGGGTATGGCTTATGATGAGGTAAGGTTTCAAGATTCAACTTCTTGAATAAGTCTTCAGAGATTAAGTTCGCTTGAGACCCACTATCAAATAGTGTGTCAATTTTTGTATGTTTTGAGATCATTTTTACATGAAATAGCTCTATTATTGCTTCTTCATTTGGAGTGTTATTGTGACAATTTGAGGAACTAGTACTTGCTATGGCTTATTTTCCCTTTGTGACCATGGCTACAATTTTAGTCTCGTCTCCTGAATCATATCTAAGATCCTATTGTGTGGTATCAATTACTTTTTGTTTCCCCTTATTGTTGAATTTCTTAGGCCTTAATTCTGGATGAAGTTTCCAACAGTGGGATTCATCATGATCCTGTTTGGAACAATGAGTATATGTGATTTTCTCCCCTTCCTAGTCAATGGATGCATTCTTCTTTTGTTTACCCTTGAAACCCTTTCCTTTTTCACCACCCTTGAATGGTTTCTTTTTACCCTTATCTTGTACATTTTTCCCTCTTGCCTCAAGGTGTGTAGCTTGCACACATACCTCATTTAAACTAGTGGGATTAAACATGAGGATGCTATGTTTAAGGTAACTATGCAATCCACCTATGTAATTCAACAAATTTTCTTGGCTATGCAAATCAACTCCTAACATAAGAGCTCTTCTCCTAAATTCAAGAGTGTAATCTTGCAGACTTTGACCTTTCAATTGTCTAAAATTTTGCCAACTCATAATAGATTTTTGCAGTAAGCTAGAGGATAGAATTTCCTTTTAATGGCAGCAATAAAATTAGACCAAGACATTGATATCTTATGGTGTTTCTTAATCTCCTCTTATGTCTTTTCTTCCCACCAGTCATGTGTTGATCCCTCCATCCTCAAGGAAGCCAATTGAATCTTTGTCATCTTCTTGAAGGTTCTAAATTCTGCAATAAACCTCCAATTGACAAATCCAATTATCTTGCTTCTCTGAATTCACTTCTCCATTATACATTGAAAGCTAAAACTTAGCATCAAGTTTAAAAAATGGTGATTTACCAGCTCCGTTTGAAGTATGTCTATGAACAGATGGAAGAGTTGTGGTAGTGGAATATGATGATGAGGAAGGTGAGGATGGTGGTGAGGATGATGGTGGAGTGGATGGTGGCTTCTTTCCATCTCCATGGCATCCTCCTCGTGGAGAACCCTCTCCTCTTGGAGGCCTTTAACTCTCTCCTTGCATTCTTACATTCCTTTCCTCATAGAGGACTTTAACCATTTCAATCATATCGAAGAATTCCTTCCTGAATGCTCTCTCATCTTATGTCATGATAGATTCTCCTTCATGAGACATGCCCACTGAAGACTCTACTTCAACTTGAGGATGTCCTGGTGTTGAAGACTTTGGAAACCTTTCCCTTCTTCCTCTTAACCCAACTGTAGGGCTCTAAACCATCTTCCCTTCTCCTCTTTTGAGTTTTAACCTTGTAAGCATGGCACAAACTTGCAAACAATTAGATCCCTTCTTGCACAACAAAACCTAAAGAACTTGAGCTCTGATACCAATAATGATTTGATTGGAATATGCCGGTGTAGTTGTGCTAATTACTCTTTCATATTATGAATTCAATGTCTTATGTGTGCTTAAGGGTTCAAGTTCTCTTAAAAAATATCAAGTCTCATGAGTGTTTTTCATGTCATTTTAGTGATAAATTTAACATAAAAAACAAAGTTGAATAACAGAAAATAAAGTACAGAACATCACCATACATAACATTAACACATGTATTTGATGAAGGAGCTCATCCCTCCTATGCTACATCTCCTTGGTCCATCTTCCATGGCTTGGGCCTCTATATTATACTCAAATTGTCAAATTGAACTGTTTAAAATGCTCATTTTTGTTAGAAAATTATATATTACAGAGCAATGCAACACATAAAATATGTGGAAAACACAAACACAAAAAAAACAAATAAAACTAGAGAGACACAGATATACATGGTTCACCCAGTTTGTGCTATGTCCACCCCGAACAGCCAGTCCTTCCTTTCTATTATCCAACAAAATGAATAGACACAACCTACAACAGATCCACTGTAATATCCTTTGTTCTCTCTCACAGTCTCTCTATCTGTTTCTTGCTCTGAGAATACACATACAATACACAACCACAATACAATACCCTCGTACAAAATATGAGTTTCCTTCTAGGGAAGAAAACCATAAATTAAACATAACTTCTACCATCAAATCATCTGCCTAATGAACGACCTATATTGACTATAAATTACAATACTTTTACAAGGAAATTTTACATCTGTTTTTAGCTTTGGGGGCACTGCCACGAAACCCCCTGCCAGGGAGGGGGGGGCTCCATAAAGTCGTAGCTGCCCCCCTTGGACCCCCCAAGAAGCGTTTAATTATGGGTGGCATTACCGCCCCATTAATAATAAGGGTCAAATGATGTAATACAAAATAAAGAAGATAATAAGGCTCCACACCCAACAATCTCCCACTTGGAGATTGATTGTAGCAACTCCACCACTGCTTCATTTGTTGGACAATGACTCCACTTTGGACCTGGTTGTTTCTCATCTTCAACATCATACTTGAAGACCAATTGAAACTGAGCATAATCTCAGTTTCTCCCTGGTTACAACTTTTGTTAGCATATCTGCAGGATTCTGGCTAGTGTGTATCTTTTCCAGCTTCAACTGTCCATCTTGCAACATTGACCGTATGAAATGATACTTAAGCTGTATGTGTTTAGTCCTGGAATGAAATGCTGAGTTCTTTGCAAGATGAATGGAACTTTGGATATCACTGTATAATGTGCCCATATCATGCTTCTTACCCAATTCATCCATAAACCTTTGTAACCAAATCATTTCTTTACTAGCCTCTATAGCAGCAACATACTCTACTTCTGTTGTTGAAAGTGAAACACCACTTTGGATTTTTGAAACCCAACTGACAGTTGTTCCACCTACAGTAAATACATACCCTGTAGTGCTCCTCCTGTTATCTCTGTCACCTACCATATCTGCATCAACATATCCCTGTAGAGAAATGTTTGAACCACCAAAGCATAATGCTTGAGTTGTGGTACCTCTCAAATATCTGAGAATCCATTTCCTGGATTGTTCATGTACCTACTTACAACTCCCAATGCATGTGCAATATCAGACCTTGTGCAGACCATTGCATACATTAACCTTCCCACTGCTGATGCATATGGAACTTTAGACATATAATCCATTTCTTCTTGGGTCTTGGGGCACATTTCCTTACTAAGTTTGAAATGGCTAGCGAAAGGTGTACTAACTGGTTTTTCATTTTGCATATTAAATCTTTTCAACGCATTTTGTATGTACTCATTTTGAGACAATGTTAATTTGCAATTTTTCCTGTCTCTAGTTATTCTCATACCAAGGATTTGTTTTACAACTCCCAAGTCCTTCATTGCAAATGAACTTACCAATTTTATTTTGAGCACATTTATTTCCTGCATGTTAGACCCTGCAACAACCATGTCATCTACATACAATAACAATATAATATAGTTGCCATCATTTTTCTTTTTTAGATAAACACAATGATCAGAGTGACATCTAGTATAACCTTGTTCAGACATAAACCTGTCAAATTTTAAATACCACTGCCTTGGAGCTTGTTTTAAGCCATACAAGCTCTTCTTTAACCTGCACACTAATTTTTCTTTCCCTTTGACCTCATATCCTTCTTTTTGCTGCATATAGATCTCTTCCTCCAAACCTCCATGGAGAAATGTTGTCTTTACAACTACTGTTCAAGATGCAAATCTTCCACTGCTACAAGACTTAAAATAGTTCTGATTGAAGTCATCTTAAAAAACATGAGAAAATATTTCATCAAAATCAATACCTTTCTTCTGTGCAAACCCCTTCACCATAAGTCTAGCTTTGTACCTCTGTTTTCCTCCATCTTCTTCCTTCAGCCTATAAATCCATTTATTCTGCAATGTTGTTTTACCTACAGGCAACTTGACTAAGTCCCAAGTCTGGTTATGTATTAAGGAGTCCATCTCTTATTTCATGGCTAGCTCCCACTTCTTCCTGGTTTCAACCTGCATTGCTTCTTCATAACATTCGGGTTCACCATACTCAGTCAATAATAAATAATATAATAAAGGAGAGTATCGTTTAGGGGGTCTACTTACCCTGGTAGATCTTCTAACACCACTTTCAAGTGTTTGAGGTGCCTGTTGTTGTTGTTGTTGTGGTTTTTGATTATTATTATTTTGAGGCACCTTTACTTTTTTTGTGATCTCATTAAGAATTGTGTATTATTTATTTTCTTTTTTCTTTTTTCTTTTCCTACAACTAATTCTTATACAAGACCTTTTCATTGAATATTACATCTCTGCTCCTAATGATTTTGTGATTTTCATAATCATATAAGCGATAACAAAATTCATTAACACCATATCCAATAAATGTACATTTCTTTGATTTTGCCTCAAGCTTTGTTCTATTTTCTTTATTAATATGGACAAAGGCCTCACAACCAAAAGGCTTTAAAAAATAGTAGTTTTCATTTTTATCTGTCCATGACTCCTCTGGAATACCACCATCCAAGGAACTTGAAGGCCCTCTGTTTATTAGATAAACAACAGTATCTACAACATCTACCCAAAATTGTAAAGGAAATCCTACATGCAATATCATGCACCTTGCACGCTCCATGATTGTTTTGTTCATCCTTTCTGACACACCATTTTCTTGTGGTGTTCTTGGAACTGTCTTCTCTCTACGAATTCCATGCTTTGAATAGTAACTATCAAATTCTTTGCTACAATATTCACCTCCATTTTTTGATCTGAGACACTTCAACTTCTTTCCTGTCTCAATCTCAACCAAAGCTTTCCATTTCTTGAAAGTGTCAAATCAATCAGATTTATTCTGAATACAATAAATCCAAGTTTTTCTAGTTGCATCATCAATAAAAGTAACATAATAACGAGAGCCACCGAGAGATGATACCTGAGCAGGTCCCCATACATCTATATGCACAAGCTCTAATTTTTCACTCTTATTTTCTTTCCTGACTATGAGAAATTTGACTCTCTTCTGTTTTCCATAAATGAAGTTCTCACATAAATCCAAATCAATATTCCTCAAACCTGACAACAAATTTCTTGAGTGAAGAATATTCATCCCCTTCTCACTCATGTGTCCAAGCCTATGATGCCATAATGCTGCATCTGCTCCTTTGGAAGTTAGAGCATTAACAGAGTTAGAAATACCAATGCATAAATAAAATGTACCAACCTTTTCACCTTTTGCTATTACCAAGGCTCCTTTGGCAAACTTCCAAGTTCTATCTATGGAATTTGTCGCACAACCTTGACCGCCTAATTTCCCTATTGAAATCAGATTTTTCTTCAAATCTAGAACATTCCTTACCTCCTTTAATAGCCATTTGTTTTTCATCCAAATTTATGCAAGAACGCAATAAAATACATAAATAGACATAAACACAAAGATGGAGTGGAAATAATACTTCATTTTATTAATAAAAAATGACTGAAATATGCTTACAGACATAATGGAAATAAAAATAGCTAGGGTGCTGGTAGTGTATCTATGAGAAGAGATGTGGTGGCTACAGACCTCTGAACTGTGTTACAATGAGGCTCGAGGGCCTATTTATTATTTAGAAACAATGGAGAACTCTAAACGTCAAAAAACCTAACCCTAGGAGATGAAGCGCCAAAACTATGGGCCCCATTTGGGTAAATTGGTGATTCAACTTCCCCAGGACGTAACTTCGGCATACGATCTTTGTTTGACGTGTGTCATACCTCATTAGAAAGATCTATTCGAGGAGTAAAAATTTCCGGGTTTTCCCAAAAAACGTCGTTTAGGGCCTCAAAACGGCTCCGGAAGTTCAGGACCTGAAAAACTGCTAAAAATAGTAAGTTGTGCTGCAACTTAAAAGCTGAATGAATTGATGGTGGGGGTTCAAATGGAATATGTCGGTGGCCACTAATATCCACCTAGATCATTAAGGCCCCAAAACGGCTCCGGGAGTGTAGGAGCCGAAAACCTGCTAAAAACAGTAAGTTGTGCTGAATGTGAAAAGATTCAAGAATTGGTGGCGCGGGTCCAAATGGAATAGGTGGGTGGCCACCAATATCCATCTGGATCAGTTTCCATTCTATTTTTTTACAAGAAATTTACCCATTCCAACAATTTACAGGGTTTATCATCACCCAAACGAACTTGTCCAAAATCTCCTTGAACATAGTCATGAAAATATTTCTTATCAGGTGTGGCATGAAATGAGCCCCTGAATCTACCACCCTGGAATCAGTAACATTTTCGAAAGAAAGAATCAAAGAATCTTGTAACACATCACCTACAACATTTGCTTCATGATTGTTTTCTTGTTGTGCATCTCCTTATTTTCCCTTTTGAGATGTACATTCTTTATTTAGGTGTCCTTTCTTTCCACATTTCCAGCACACTATCCTCGATCTGGACTTGGATATGCCTTTCCTTGATTTACTGCAATATAGTGAGCTCTTTCCTCTTTCCATTTTTATTCCCCTAGAATCTGCACTCAAAGCATTACACAATGTCTCACCAGAGCTTTTCCGTCGCATTTCCTCGCTAAGGATAGCACTAACAACATCATCAAACTTTAAAGTACTAGATCCAGAGACAGAGTTACTAATGGCCATAACTAAACCATTCCAACTTTCTAGTAATGAGAACAGAAATAACAGAGCCCTAACTTCATCATCAAAGTTTACCTCTATAAAACTTAACTGACTGGTAACCGTATTAAAATCATTTAAATGGTCTGCAATAGATCCACCTTTCGACATCTTCATATTAAATAATCATTTCATAAGAAATACCTTGTTTGAGGCTGAGGGTTTTTCATATAGTTTCGCCAATGCCTTAATCAAACCCTCTGTTGTTGTTTCCTTCGAAATATTGAAGGCTACCGACGTCGTGAGGCACAACCATACTGTTCCAAGTGCCTTTCTATCGAGAATATCCCATTTTGCATCTTTCATAGTTGTTGGCTTCTTTGTTTTTCCACTCAATTGTAGGTACAAATATTTCTGATACATATAATATTCCATCTGCATATTCCATAGCGGGAAGTTTTGGCTGTTAAATATCTAGACCCTAAACTTACCATCTTCCTCCATTTCTCCCACTCGAAACAGGAACCCTTCTTTCCTGCGAGTTTATCAGCCAAGCATACCTTCGACTCTGATACCAGTTTTTAGAAAATTATATATTACAGAGAAATGAAACACATAAAATATGCGGAAAACACAAACACAAAAAAAAAAAACATAAAACCAGAGAGACACAAATATACGTGGTTCACCCAGTTTGGGCTATGTCCACCCCGAATAGTCAGTCCTTCCTTTCTATTATCCAGCAAAATGAAGAGACACAACCTACAACATATCCGTTGTAATATCCTCTATTCTCTCTCGCAGTCTCCCGGTCTGTTTCTCGCTATGAGAATACACATACAATACACAACCACAATACAATTCCCTCATACAAAAGAGGGGTTGCCTTCTAGGGCAAAAAACCCTAAATTAAACATAACTTCTACCGTCAGATCATCTGCCTAATGAACGACCCTGATTGACTAGAAATTACAATTATTTTACAAGGAAATTTTACATTTGTTTTTAGCTTTGGTGGCGTTGCCCCCGAAACCCCTCGCCAGGGGGGGGCTCCATAAAGTCGCCACCCCCCCTGGACCCCCGAGACAACATTTAATTATGGGCGGCGTTGTCGCCCCATTAATAACAGGGGTCCAACACTGTAATACAAAATAAAGAAGATAATCAGGCTCCACACCTAACACTTTTCTCGTCTAACCTACTCCAATGAGTCCAAAATGGCTCAAAATAGTCAGCTAGCCTCTTTCTGAGCCTGAATTGGTCGAAAATTGCAAACATGATGGCCTTTTGATTTTCCCCCACTATTTTAGGCCCTAAAATAGCTAACCATGACTAGAACTAGCAGTCCACCAAATTTGGAGGTCTGCCAATTAAGTGTCATTAATGTTAAGTGGAGTTAGCACACTAATTAAGTGTAGTTTAAGCACTAACTACGCGCTTAAGTTAATCTGCATTAACTTTCGAATTAGTGTAATGAAAAATTTTATGGTTTAATAATCGTGGTTTAAGTCTTAATATTCCACGCTTAAGTTGGAGCTCCTTCCGGTGGTCTGGCACATAGGTTCTATGGAACGGGGGCTAACCCCACCTAACCCTGCCTTAAAAAATGTTTAAATTCAAATATAAACTGACTGTTATACATGTTAATATCTAACACATAGGCAAGTTGGTAAAGCATTGTGCTGTGTGGTGGGAGGTCGCGGGGCCAAACCCTACTGCCTCCACTCAGACCTTGACCAAAAATTTTTCAGCACCATTTCGACCTTGGGGGGGGGGGGGGGCATGTGGCAGCCCTAGGTTGCACCACGTGTCCTCACCCAGTTGGCCCTTAAATTAAACCAATAAAAACTTGACACATCACCAATTTCTAGACCAATGTCATGTTGCCACTTGGAAGCTTCCCATTCACTTGCAGAAAATTCCAAACAATGACCCTGCACATTCAACATGCCACGTCAGCAGTACGAAATGATGACTAGGCAGTTGGGTCAAGTGCAAGCCCTACAATATGGTACACAATATTTCAAGCAGCTGGACAACACCCTACATACTACTTTCCTATGTTGGAGAAATATATTTAGAATCCCCACCAGTTATATTGCACCTTTTGTCAGTCTGTAGGCCTTGATGATAAGAACTGTCGTAGTTTTGAACTAATGATTGAATAAGCTACTTCCTATAGAATACAGTCAGAAATTAGATACTCGGATTCTCCTACGTCATCCTCTGGGTGAGGGGGATTGCAGGGCCGAGGTCATGGAAGAGGAGGAGGAGCTGGTCGTGGAAGAGGTCAGATTATCTGTTATAATTGCGGAGAATTTGGCCACTTCACGCGCGATTACCAGAACCCAACACACCCATCTTGTAGGTATTGTCGAAAGTTCGACCACGTAATTGAAGATTGCCATGTGTTTTTTGTGAAAATGCAAGAAAATAAGACTCAGATGCCTACACAGAACGTTAATATGATGAGGGTATAACCGCACAATGAAGAGCCTAGCACTAGTACAAATGGGGCCAAAATCTGATGTCACTTTGTCGGTTATACAACTCAACTTCGTCTACTATCCGACGAAACCGAGACACATATATCATCGGTGGGATTTCTTCAAATATTCGACCACAAGGAAATCATCAGATATCCGTCGTCCTTGATACCAAAAAAACCATTGGCTAATCAGGCATTTTTTCGACGTATCGTCGTCGAATAGGTGACGCTTTGTTCGACGTATAGTCATTGAATAGGTGACATTTTTTTCGATGTATAGTCATCGAATAGGTGATGTTTTCTTCGACGTATAGTTATCGAATAGGTGACGTTTTAATTTGTAACCAAGGTCGAATACCTGACATCCATCTATCAGATGTGTTTTTCGAGTATCCAACCATCATATGTTGGTTAACCGATTTCGTTACTTTTCATTCGACGAAGATGCTATGGATCCAACGATATTTTGCGTCGAACGGGAGATGGATATCCGACACTAGTTCATTGGTGAGGGCCGGTGAATATCCGAAACTTGCTAAATGTACGTTGAATATCCGACAGGTTATTATTGAAAAATAATGGAAGAGGCTCCAAGAAATGGTCGTTAACTTTAACAAAGTATTAGCCTTTTGAAGTTCTCAAAAATTTGATTTCAAACTAACTCAGTCTATACCTTTAATGTAGATGTAACCCAATTGCTCAGATTATGGTTCATGAAACAAAAATTGGATAATGTGTAATTGTCATGTGTTTCAATTCAAAATTTTGCTCAAATGAAATAATGTACATAGGATGCAAGCTTCAGCAATGTTGTGCCAAAAGAGGATTGACATGCAATCTACATAGAATTGCAGTACAATCCTCTTCTGGCACAACATTGCTGAACCTGGCATCCCATGTACATTATTTCATTTAAGCGAATTCTTGAATTGAAACACATGAAAATTACACATTCTCCAATTTTTGTTGCCTGAACCATAATCTGAGTAATTGGGCTACATCTACATTAAGGGTCTAGACTGAGTTAGTTTGAAATCATTTTTTTCAGAACTTCAAAAGGAAAATACCTTGTTAAAGTTAATGACCATTCCTTGGAGCCACCTCCATTTTCCAAAACTTCAGCTTGAAATCCAGGCAATAATGAATAGGTAGATAGGACAGGTATCATTAATTCTAAGAAATAGGATACAAATGAAAATATATAAAAGGGCTAAAAAATAGGTTTCTCAAATAATAAGAACCACCAAACAAATTCCTAAAAACAATAACGAAAAATTGAATTCTAAATGTAATGTTACATTTTTGAGATATTTTCTTACGATAGTTGTTCCTCTTCAACATCCAAATCACCACAGATTGTCCTACACATATTTATGAGACCAATGAGGAAAATTTAAACAAAGGTTTCCTTCTTTTTGGGAAATCCATATATCTAGTTATCACCCTCAATATATCTTCCAATCTTCCTTCCAACTAAGACATCTAAATGAGTTGTCTTCCCTGCACCACTAACCCCCATAAATGTCGTAAGAACACCAAGTATGAGTGCACCTGTAACATAGAAATTGAAGTCTATCTTTAGTCACTTCTTGTTCTCTCTTTTCCTGCAGATGAATCCAAAATTAGTTAGCCAAATCCATCAAGTACAAGAATCCACAAAAATTGGCAATCGCTGGATCACATAATATATCAGTCTCAAGGCTCAAGTTCCATAGAAGAGGCATTTCAACAAAGTATTTTCCATTTTCAAAAGACATGGCTAGTGGTTGAAATGGAAAAATCATTCCTCGCTTTGGAGCAATTTAGGTCGCATCCTCCAAATCCAACTCATTATTGACTACTAGATTAGCTTATTGGATGCGCATTTGTCTGATTTGCATTTTCGTTGAATAACCATTGGAAAACAATTATAGAATTTAAAATCATGGAATCATCTAAAATTTAGTTCCATTACAATTCAATATGTTCAACAAAATTTGAGAAAGAGATGGTTAAAAATTTTCTTACAAGATCCTCTTCTTAACCTTGATGGTCTTGTATTAATCCCTTACTCTGCACCATTCTGTTGGGATTGCATTTCTTCATAAGATTATTTAGAAATGATAGCTTGAGGTTTCCCAAGAGCTACACAAAAATAAATCCCACATCATTTCATATTGGAAATGATTTGATAAAATAGAAAAATAAAAATAAAAATGGCAGGTATGTGTTTAGTTAAGCAACTCATGATCTAGATATGCAAGCGAAAAGTTAAACAAAACAAAACATTGAAGAGTAATGAAAATCCAAACAAATCACCAGCTCTTTTCCAATACCAATATCCTTGTGTAAATATGTTACAACACTTCAACATAGTAAGGCCCAGATTCGTGGTGTTTCCTACATTCTGAAGGCCAACATTGTTCCATGAAACTAGTCAATGTGATTCATGGTTGCATAAAACCTCTTCATAATTAAAAATATATTGGTTATATATAATTTCATAGAGTAATTAGTGGATTAAAAAGTTTGAAATATTAAAATATTCCATATAGGAGCAAGCATCTCATTCACAGAGATCACATTCTCTTATATATCAAAGGTTAATGCCTGTAGCCCCATATCCACCAGTTTGGGACACTATCTGCATTTGGAATCCATCAAGCTTGATAGATCTTCATAATCCAAGGGAAGAACAATCACATGGAAGGTGTATGGTTGGCTTGATGAAGGTTCTTCCAGAGATGCATTTCACTATCATGATCCATTCATGCATGTTTTACATGTAATTGGAGGAATTGTTACATGTATTGCATTCTCTTTTTTCATTTCATTAATGGATATCCTTGTTCTTAGGTTAAAACTAGGGCCTAAGACCATGTGGATGAAGGATTTGATAAAAAATGTAGCTTTACTAGATGAACACCCAACTTGAGATCATGCCATGTAGCACTAAGTTACACATGGGTTTGGTCAAAGGCCCACTTGAGTCTTGAGTTTGGACACCCTCTTCAAGGAGGTGGTTGGGGGATGTTACAGGTAAGAAGGAGTGAGAAATAACCTTAATGGAATGTGCTCTATCTAATTCCCACTAAAAACACATTTCTGACCAAGCATTTGAGAATTGCAAATTAGGAAATAGTGTGAGCAGACAGAATGGCAGAAAAGAATTGTTTGACAGTGAAGAGTGAAATTTTAAACAGGGTGAGTGCAGGATGATTTATTACTATTGGAAATATTGTCATTGATGGCAAAGGAAGTGGCAAAAGAATTGGAAAAGAAGGAGCATCTGAAACAGTAACCATGAAAAGAGGACAAGCAAAGTAGCAGCAGAAGAAGAGTGCATAATTGAAGCAGAATTGTCCAGAGACAGAGTAGGAGAAAAAGGCCATCGAATAGAAAAGAATAAGAGAATTTTCTAGTAAATGGTAATCCGTGATAAATAAGAAATCCATTGAAGGAATTAATGGTTGCGGAGATATGATGGTTTTGCTTACAAAATCAAGAACTTGAGTGTATAGTTAGAAGCGGAACTGTGACAGGATAGAACTCCAAACATGCAATGGAAGGTTGATACATTATATATATCATAGCAGAATTGAAGACAGAATGACATTGAATTGTCTCGAGTTGATGTTTGTGAGGAAATCCCGTCCATTGGTTCTCTCGAATTGTTTGAACAAACTCTGTTGAATTCATTCCCCTCATAGAGGAAGCCTACGCATAACTAACTCTATCCTAATGGTAGTGAAAGTCCCATCGAAAGAAAATTACATTTGTTTGTTGATTATTGGAAATCCTGCCGAAGATAGACCAGAGTTAACTAAGTAAGAAGGATAGCGCAAACCCTTTGGAATTATGAACGGAACCTGGAAGGAAAGAAGTAGAATGTAACAAAAGGAAGTATGACAGAACCCTGCGTGGAAGAGCGGAACCATGACTGAGTGAACAGTGAAGGCGGTTTATGGTTTTCATCACACCACCTATGCGGAGCAAGCAGTATTTCCTTGTTGGGGATTAATTCCATAGAGTGCTCGACACGCGTCCCTGTACGACTCCGCTAAACCGCTTGTCAATGCGTGCCATCGCGTGTTATATTTCGACCCAGGATGACCAACGATGTTGTTGTGCGCAGTTGATCTGGAGGGAAGCCATTGGATGGTGGTCATGTGAGGAAGTTGCACGAAGATTAACCAAATTACGACGGGCCATCACACGTTAACGTTCGGCATCAGAGGTCGAGTGATATGCATATATGTCGTTGATCTAGAAGCTTGCTATCTAACGGTGATTGGACGCTGGACTTGCGCGAAGTTTACTTATGGTACCATGCACATATTTGATTGGCTATTGACTATATATGTGGGATCGGGGTCAAAGGTTTATCATAAGGTTAATTGTTTGAAAGCGTCGGATATTTCTCTAAAGTGCGAAGGGTTGCAACTTTAATCCTAAAGTTCAGTTAAAAGTTGTAAATATATTTATTTGTCAATTTCTTTAAATTGATAAATAAATTAAAAAGAAATCAAAGAGGCACGTGGGGTAAACTAAAGGAATACCATTATCGATTGAATGGTTTTTACTCATGGTATTGATAAAGGTTAAACTATATAAGGAGAAGACGATTATTGTTCAAGGGGTGTATGTGTAAGGGTGGTGAATGAATAAAATTTCTCTAAGGAATATCTGCATGGACGGACTCTGTTCTTAATTGATAAATCTGAATCTATGATGCACCCATGGATATAATGATCTGACGATGATAAATCTCTGTTTTGATCGAATGACGACATCATGAAGAACTGGTGTGGGTGTACTGAAGAAAATGAATAAATCTGGTGGCCTGCAAGGTATGCTGTGTGGAAACTGGTGGATCCTGTATGAAAATTGATGGAACATGGTCCGCAGTAGTGCTGAGGGTTAAAGCCGTTGTAGCTCCCTTCCAGTAGTAGCTGGTAAACGAGAGAAGGTTGTAGCCTTTCTGCAGGTAGGTGCCTGCGTGCTGGTATAAGTCTGCGCCAGCATAAATTGTAAGAAGTTTTCCTTATAATAAATATTGAAGACTGAGATAACAACAGCGGTGGTTTTCTCCCAAATTGGGTTTCCACCTTAAAAAAACTGGTGTTCATATGTGTGACTTATGTTTGATGGTTTGTTCTGGAATCTGTTATTTCTGTTCATACTTACTGCCTACTAAACATCTGATGAATGAATGATGCAATGATATAAGTAAAGACATAATAAGATCTCTGGACATACATGTTGGATTCTCTAAAATAGTATATGATTTTAAGAGAAAGAAAAAGTAAAAGTTTTCAGCCCTGAATACTGATTCACCCCCCCTCTCAGTATTTTTCCCAACAATTGGTATCAGAGAAGGTCCTTCTGAAAAAGCTTAGCCACTAGAAGGAAGATCAAGCAAGATGAGTAATCAAGATGGAACAACATCTATCAGGCCTCCGCTCTTTAACGGAAACAATTTAATCTTCTGGAAAACAAGGATGAGATCCTATCTTTAGTCTTTGGGAGCAGATGTATGGGCAATTGTTGAAGGAGGATATCAATATCCGGCTGTAGTACCAACAGATTCGACGGAAAGAAAGAATTATGAAACCAATGCAAAGGTAGTCAATGCTCTATTAGGAAGTCTAACTGAATCAGAATTTGTCAAAGTCATGCAGCTGAATACAAAAAAGGCAGTATGGGACAAAATCATTCTAAGTTATGAAGGTGATGCAAAGGTAAAAAGTGCTAAACTGCAAACTCTTAGAATTCAATATGAGAATATAAAAATGAATAATGAGGAAAGCATTGAAAGTTTCTTTTTACGTCTTGATGATATTGTAAATCGTATGAGAAATATAGGAGAAACAATAACCGAATCTACTCTGGTTGAGAAAATTTTAAGATCACTAACGGCAAAATTTGAGTCAAAAGTTTCTGCTCTTGAAGAAAAGCAGGATCTTCAAAATCTTACTGTGGTGCAACTTCATGGCATACTAACTGCATATGAAATGAGAAGAGGAGGACCATATGAAGACAAAGAAGCAGTCTTTAGAGCTTCTACAAAAGGGAAGGAAGTACAAAAAACAGAAGGATCAGGATATATCTCAGAAGAAGAAGAGATAAAATTTGTAAAGAAACTTCAACTTGGCATAGGATGGTTCAGAGGTAAGCTTCCTTTCAAATGTTTTGATTGTGGAAGAGTTGGTCATTATGCTACTAAGTGTCCTCATAAAGAAACACATAAAAAGGGGAAGGAAGCAGTAAGAAGGAATAAGAATCGTTATAGCACTAGAAAAAGTTACTATACTCATGAAGATAGTGATGGGTTATCTGATAGTGAGGAACAATGTGAACAAGATCTTAGACTTCTCATGGCATTTGAAAAGGAATCTAGTGAAGAAAAGGATACTTTTGTGGATGCTCTAGAAGACAATGATTTTCTTGATGAAAAAAATCAACTCAAAATTTGCTTAGAAGAGAGTAAAATAATCATAGAAACTCTGAAAAATCAGCTTGAAGAAAAAGAGAAACACAATGAGAAATTAAAGTGTGAAATAGTAAGTCTAAGAAAAGAACTTGAGAAAGTAAATCTTAGATTTTCTAAAGGATCTGAAACCTTAGATGAGATTATCAAGGTACAACGTTCTCCCCTTATAAAGACAAGTCTTGGATATATCGGAGAATCTTCTCAGGCTTCAGTACCAAAGTATCTAAAAGTAGCTACTGCTGGTTTACAACATGCTGCCACTCAGCAAGGGAATAAAGAATATTTGCAAATAAAGCATGATCATCTCAATTCAAAGAACACTAACTTTCAAAGAAACACCAATCAACAGGTAAACTCAAGAAGGAGATTTTATGATCGTAGAAATTTCTTCTTCAATGGACAATGTTTCTCATGTCACAATTTTGGTCATAAAGTTGTTCAATGTGTAGCATATAAAACCATCATGACAAGAGAAGCAAGAAAGAAAATGATTGATATTGAAACAAAGAAGAATACCTATAACAATTTTTCTCCTCTTCAAAATGAAGTTGAATGTGCTTATTGCAATAACTTTGGCCATGAAGAATCTGAATGCAGGAGCAAAGTTCAGCCAAAAGAACATGTTCCTTCAAGCTCCAAAGTATGGAAAAAGAAGGAATTATAGGTTGAAAATTGTGGCATAGCGTTATTTGCAGAAGATGAAGAAAACCAATGGTACAATGATAGTGGATGCTCAAGACACATGACATGTGACAAAAACAAACTTATTGCATATAGTGCTATAGAAAAGGAAAAGAATGTTACATTTGGAAATGATACTCTTGCGGTCATTAAGGGAAAAGGGTCTGTTTTTCTAAAATAAAAGGTGAAAGCTAATGAAGTCATGTATGTGGATGGATGGATTAAAGAATAACTTGTTAAGTGTAAGTAAAATGTGTGATCAAGGAACTGAAGTTGTCTTTAGTTCAGAAGAATGTGTGGTACGTGATCTTGATACAAGTAAAACCATTATAAAAGGAAAAAGGACTCCAAGAAACCTGTATGTATTAAAGAACTGCAAAGAACAATGTTACTTGAGTAAATCTTCAGAAAACTGGCTATGGCATAGAAGGTTGGGGCATCTGAGCTTCTCTCAAATCAACAAATCAAGCAGACTTAAAGCTGTTCGTGATCTTCCCAATATTTCTCTACTTGAAAATATCATATGAAAATCTTGCCAATTCGGTAAGCAAACCAGAGTACAATTTAATGCCAAGGAAGGATCATCAAGTAAGCCTCTTGAACTCATTCATACTGACATATGTGGACCTATGAGGAAAAAGTCACCACGTGGTGAAGAATACTATATTTTATTCATTGATGATTTCTCTAGAATGTGTTGGATTGGGTTGATTAAACACAAAGATGAATCATTTGAGAAATTTCAGATCTTCAAAGCACTGGTTGAAAATGAATTAGATCTAAAAATCAAGTGTCTTAGATCTGATCGAGGAGGAGAATATACATCCAATGAATTCCTTGAATTTTGTGAACAACATGGAATAAAAAGACAGTTTTCTGTAGCTGGCACTCCACAACAGAATGGCATAGCAGAGAGAATGAACAGAACAGTTCAACAAATGGCTAGAGCCATGTTTGATGATTCCGGAACACCTGACACATTTTTGGGAGAAGCAGCACATACAACAGTAAATATTCTTAACAAGGCACATGTTCGTGTAAATAGTGATAAAACTCCATATGAACTCTGGTATGGTAATTCTCCCACTGTAAAGCATTTTAGAATTTTTGAAAGCAAATGTTTTATAAAAAATAATGATGAAAAACTTGGCAAGTTTGAACCCAGAGCAGATGAAGGAATATTTCTTGGTTACTCCTCTAGGAGTAGGACATATAAATGTTACAATAAAAGACTTCAGAAGATTGTTGAATGTATAGATGTTCTTATTGATGAGTCTCCAGCAGCTCCAAAAGAAGAAAAACAAACAACAATTGAAGACGATGATGATGACATGTATCCTTCTACATCAAATAGTAATGATAAAAACAGTGAACCCAATGAAGAACCCAAAGATGATTTGTCTAAAAAGGATCCATCCAGATATGTTCAAAAGAATCATCCAGAATCTCAAATTTTGTGAGAAAAGGGATCAGGTGTACAAACAAGAAGGACTCTTGTGGGATCTTCTAGCAATCTGGCGTTTCTATCCACTATTGAACCTCACAATGTCAGTCAAGCTAGCAAAGATGAATGTTGGATTCAAGCCATGAATGAAGAAATTGATCAAATTGAAAATAATCACACTTGGGAATTAGTACCAAGACCTCATGACAAAAATGTCATTGGAACTAAATGGATATTCAAAAACAAGTTAAACGAGAATGGGGATGTTATAAGAAATAAAGCTAGACTTGTTTGCAAGGGGTATGCTCAACAAGAAGGTATAGACTTTGAAGAAACTTTTGCTCCTGTAGCCAGACTTGAGGCCATAAGAATGTTTCTTGCTTTTTCAAGCTTCCATCAAATCAAAGTTTATCAAATGGATGTTAAATCTGCTTTTCCCAATGGGAAATGATGAAAAACTTGTTTGTAGACTTAAAAAGGCTCTATATGGTCTCAAACAAGCTCCAAGGGCATGGTACTATCATCTTGACAAATATCTTCATCAACAAGGATTTTCAAAAGGGTCTGCTGATAGCAACTTATACACAAAAACTGAAAATGACAAACTTTTGATTGTGGTTGTATATGTTGATGATATCATTTTTGGAAATAATGAAGAGTCTATGAGTCAAAAATTTGCTTCTGATATGCAACAAGAATTTGAAATGTCTTTACTTGGGGAACTAACATTCTTTCTTGGCTTGCAAGTGCAACAAGCAACACATGGCATATTCTTATCACAAGAAAAATACCTCAAGAAAATCCTGAAGAAGTATGGCATGGAAGATTGCAAACCTGTAAGTACACCAATGATAACCGGATGTAATATCAGTTCTAATGATGATTCCCCCACAGTGAATCAACCAAAATACAGATCTATGATAGGAAGTATACTTTATCTCACTGGGACAAGACCAGACATCATGCATGCAGTCGGGATTGTTGGACGATTCCAAGCTAATCCAAAAGAGTCTCATCTTTAGGCTGTGAAAAGAATATTCAAATATCTACAAGGAACTCAAGACTTTGGACTATGGTATCCAAAGAATGCTGATCTTACTCTTCATGCATACACTGATGCAGATTGGGTTGGAAGTGTTGATTATCGGAAAAGCACTAGTGGTGGTGCATTCTATATGGGGCCCCGGTTAGTATCTTGGTTCAGAAAGAATCAAAGCTCTATTGCCTTATCTACATCAGAAGTAGAATATGTGGCTGCCGCATCATGTTGCACTCAACTTCTCTGGATGATGCAAACCTTACAAGACTTTCAAATCAAATGTTCACCTCCTATATCCATTATGTGTGATAACACAAGTGCCATCAGTATCTCAAAGAACCCTGTTATGCACTCCAAGACCAAGCACATTGCCATCAAATATCACTTCTTACATGAACAAGTGCTTGAACAAAAAGTGAAATTGGAGTATGTTCCCTCCAAAGAACAAGTTGTTGATATATTTACCAAACCTCTACCCAGGGAAGCATTCGAATATCTCAGACAGAAACCGGGAGTAGTCTCTGCCATGCAGAAGATCAGATATACTTAAATATAGAAGATTAAATTGGTTGTGAGGTGCTGTTGGGAATCTCTAATTGCACAGGCTAAGGGGGAGCATTGGTCATATGAAGAGGATGCACTGTTGGAATTTATAAGTCATTTTGTTATATTTGAAGATGCAGCATGATCTCAGGGAGAGCATGGTATTGTCAGTTCAAAGGATCTTGATCAACTCTTTGCCATTGATGTCAAAGGGGGAGGAAAAGCAACAAAGGGCTTTCTATAAGACAATCAGAGGAAGAGTATTGCCATTAATGCCAAAGGGGGATATTGTTGGAAATATTGTCATTGATGGGAAAGGAAGTGGAAAAAGAATTGGCAAAGAAGGAGCATCTGAAACAGTAACCATGAAAAGAGGAAAAGAAAAGTAGAAGCAGAAGAAGAGTGCATAATTGAAGCAGAATTGTCCAGAGACAGAGTAGGAGAAAAAGGCCATCGAATAGAAAAGAATAAGAGAATTTTCTAGTAAATGGTAATCCGTGATAAATAAGAAATCCATTGAAGGAATTAATGGTTGCGGAGATATGATGGTTTTGCTTACAAAATCAAGAACTTGAATGTGCAGTTAGAAGTGGAACTGTGACATGATAGAACTCCAAACATGCAATGGAAGGTTGATACATTATATATATCATAGCAGAATTGAAGACAGAATGACATTGAATTGTCTCGAGTTGATGTTTGTAAGGAAATCCCGTCCATTGGTTCTCTCTAATTGTTCAAACAAACTCTGTTGAATTCATTCCCCTCATAGAGGAAGCCTACGCATAACTAACTCTATCCTAATGGTAGTGAAAATCCCTTCGGAAGAAAATTACATTTGTTCGTTGATTATTGGAAATCCTGCTGAAGATAGACCAGAGTTAACTAAGTAAGAAGGATAGCGCAAACCCTTTGGAATTATGAACAGAACCTGGAAGGAAAGAAGTAGAACTTAACAAAAGGAAGTATGACGGAACCCTGCGTGGAAGAGCGGAACCATGACCGAGTGAACAGTGAAGGTGGTTTATGGTTTTCATCACACCACCTATGTGGAGCAAGCGGTATTTCCTGGTTGGGGAGAGATTCCATAGAGTGCTCGACACGCGTCCCTATACGACTCCGCCAAACCGCTTGTCAATGCGCGCCATCGCGTGTTATAGTTTGACCCAGGATGACCAGCGATATTGTTGTGCGCAGTTGATCTGGAGGGAAGCCATCAGACGGTGGTCATGTGAGGAAGTTGCACAAAGATTAACCAAAGTACGATGGGCCATCGCACGTTAACGTTCGACATCGGAGGTCGAGCGATATGCATATATGCTGTTGATCTAGAAGCTTTCTATATAACGGTGATCGGATGCTGGACTTGCGCGAAGTTTACTTATGGTACCATGCACGTATTTTATTGGCTATTGACTATATATGTGGGCCCAGGGTCAAAGGTTTATCATAAGGTTAATTGTTTGAAAGCGTTGGATATTTCTCTAAAGTGCGAAGGGTTGCAACTTTAATCCTAAAGTTCAGTTAAAAATTGTAAATATATTTATTGTCAATTTCTTTAAATTGATAAATAAATTAAAAAGAAATCAAAGAGGCACGTGGGGTAAACTAAAGGAATACCATTAGCGGTTGAATGGTTTTTACTCATGGTATTGATAAAGGTTAAACTATATAAGGAGAAGACAATTATTGTTCAAGGGGTGTATGTGTAAGGGTGGTGAATGAATAAAATTTCTCTAAGGAATATTTGCATGGACGGACTCTGTTCTTAATTTATAAATCCAAATCTACGATGCACCCATGGATATCATGATCTGACGATGATAAATCTCTGGTTTGATCGACTGAAGACCTCATGAAGAACTGGTGTGGGTGTACTGAAGAAAATGAATAAATCTGGTGGCCTGCAAGGTATGTTGTGTGGAAACTGGTGGATCCTGTATGAAAATTGATGGAACGTGGTCCGCAGTAGTGCTGAGGGTTAAAGCCTTCAGTGAGGGGGTTGTAGCTCCCTTCCGGTAGTAGCTGGTAAATGAGAGAAGGTTGTAGCCTTTCTGCAGGTACGTGCCTGCGTGCTGGTATAAGTTTGCGCTAGCATAAATTGTAAGAAGTTTTCCTTATAATAAATATTGAAGACTGAGATAACAGCAGCGGTGGTTTTCTCCCAAATTGGGTTTCCACCTTAAAAAAACTGGTGTTCATATGTGTGACTTATGTTTGATGGTTTGTTCTGTTATTTCTGTTCATACTTACTGCCTACTAAACATCTGATAAATGAATGACAGAATGATCTAAGTAAAGACATAATAAGATCTCTGGACATACATGTTGGATTCTGTAAAATAGTATATGGTTTTAAGAGAAAGAAAAAGTAAAAGTTTTCAGCTCTAAATACTGATTCACCCCCCCCTCTCAGTATTTTTCCCAACAATTATGACAACATTATGGTTAGTGGAGATACCAACAATGTAATATTCCTACTTAGCCCAAGCTAAGAGGAATATTCAATTTTGTTTCATTTTCTGTTGATTGAATAAATGAATCAAGGAGGACATGTAAAACTCCTGAAAACAATGAATAAACCCATGCCTATGTGAAAAGAGACAAAACTGGGCTATTTAAAATAAACACTTGCAGGTGTGAATGGGTTTGAACTATGAGACTAGGTCAACCTTGACCAAATCTACAGCACTGTCCAGATGCAATGTACCAAGATAAACAACGCAGATCTAGTTGGAGGTTCCAAATGTGAAAGGAGTTAAACCTTTGAGATGCTTTAGGGTTTTTCAAGGCTTTCATCCTATAAATGAAAGAGGAGAGCAACATTAGAAGGGTTGTTGAACATATTGTATTCAAAATATTTTTCTTCTTAGACACTTCTCATTCTCTAGCTATTTAGCTGAGAATAGTGTTGTTTAGCACAAGGATCTCCTGTTTAAGAATCCTTCTCTTTCCTTGAGAGGCGTCTTGGAAGAGTCTTGTATTTCTCATCCACTATCAAAAATTTGGCCAAGCTTCTACTTCCAACTACAACGCAGATCCAGTGAGGGTTTTGTTGCTTTTGTAAGCTACAACAAGTGGAGGCTAGATCTATTCAGATCTAGACCATACTAGTGCCTCTTCTCAATGAGTGAGTCTTTTATCCTCCTGGAAGAGTGTATTAGCTGTCGAGATTTAGATCTATATCTTGGAATTAGGCCAAAGTGTTCTACAAGTATACCGTGCAATTTATCCTCTTGGACTACTTTATTTCCAGTTGCAGAGTTTCAGGGTATCTTGGCACTCACTTGGAGAAGAGATCTCTAGTGATTGGATTCTTCCTTTCACTGCGGTGATCCGTGGATTGGCCAACCAATCCATGTTAGTTCAGATCTGATCTGCTACATATGTTATGATTCAAAATTTTTTGAACACTTCTGCAGATCTGTGACTTATATTTCAGATTTACTCATTGTTGTTCATGTTTTGTTGAGATCCCCGAGGGGAGTGTATAAAGGAGCTTATCTTGTATATAGATATGAAATAGATCTATCATTTTTTGTATAGATCTGCTCTAGGTATGAGTTTCAATATACTGCTGTAGTGCACTACGTTTTCCAGATCTAGATTCTGCAGAATTTTCATTCTTACACTTGTACCTTCATGAAAACCCTTGCCGGGTCATTTATAAAATGTGTAAAGGGGATAATACTCCAATTTTCTCCATGATATGATGTAATAAAATGTATGTATGTATTTTCCAACATATTGCATCATAAAAGTTCAGAAATTTATGCTTTCCATGCTTCAGTAAATTCAGCATAAGTCAAGTCATGGGATTTGGGCATTTTTAAGCCATATCGAGAGTGGGAGATTTGTTTAACATAGCTAGAGTCATTTTTTTTAGCTCAAATTTTGTATGTGAGTCCCACATGACCTAAGATAGGGGACCCCACTGTCATTTGACCTTATTTTTATGCAAATATCTGAAGTTAACCTTTTTATGGTATAAATTGTTGCTTTTCCCCATCTTTTGTGGGTAGAATGGATTATACTTCTTTCTGATGTACATAAAATTGATGATGAAGTGTTTCTTAACATATTTTTTTGTGGCAAGCTTTTTGATATTCCATTATTGTGTTTACATACTACTGTAGCCTTTCCTTGGGCAATATTCAAGCCATACTAGGTGTGGGAGGCCTGTTTGCCTCACCTAGCTTGACTGGTTTCTAGTCTCCTCTTGGATTAGTGTCTTAGATTATCATATCTAAGGGATACAAGGGCTGATCTTGGTTGCTGAAGCATACATCCTTGAAAAATTCGCTTTTCAGGCCTTTCTTTCTAAGCAGTCGCTTTTTGGGATATTACAGTGGTATCAAAGCATAGTCTTGGCTCAACCTGTGAGTTCCAGCCATCAGAAGAAGCAAGATCAAAATGATGGAGAGGATGATTTTACTCTCATCACTTTTCAGATCTAGAGAGAACCTCTCCCATTAGGTTAAGTTGATGAAGGAGAAGAGATGCCATAAAACTCCTAGAGGGTTTCATGAAGAGGAAGGACCATGCACTTCCTATTCTCATGAAGAAGAAGACCAGGAGCACGGAAGACACTTGGAACATCATATTCTAAGTGAATTCCTTGTTGAGTACAAGACTCAACCTAGAGCCTTCAAGGAGGCTCTAGCATTCCCACAGTTCATTCAACTGGAGGAAGAAAGGAGACCTTGCAGCACAAGAAGGATGAAGGGCAATAGGTTTCTATTGTCTACTTTTGATGGATCATCTTCAGCAAGGACTTGGACAAGAAGACTTGCAACATTATTCCTACTACATCCAGTGGTAGAGAGAGAAGCAGTAGAGATTGCAGTGCTACACATGAAGGGCAAAGCAAGCACTTGGTGGTTTAGTCACATAAGTCATGCAAGAGTATCTATTCTTGTAGATTTCACTCAGAGGGTGATCAAGAGATTTGATGAAGAACAATCAGAGAGGGAGGAGCCCTCACCATCTCTTGAGGAGACTGATATCAGCACTCTCACAACCATGGAGGAGAAGCCTTCAAAATCAGCAGTTGAGGGATCCAATACAGTGAAAGGAAGAACTCTTGCAGCCATTCAAGGTGTTTCGAAAGTCCAGCAAGGTATGATTGCATTTCCACTTTCTATTGTTGTAGAAAATCTTTCAGAAGATTGTGGAAATATGTTGTTTTATGACCCATGATCATCACTTACTGCTAATCTAGAGCAGCAAGGTTGCACTACGCTGTCCAAGAGCAGCAGTGAAGAGATAAGGACCCATTCCTCATGGGAACATTTAGATGCCAACTTCATTCAGGAAGCCATGGAGGAAGAGATGTCAAAGGGTAGACATCTTGAGATGAGAAACTCCTTCTCCTCTCTAGATGACACTCTCTCAATGAGCATGCCACAACTCAAAGAGAGACTTCTACTTGCAGAAGATCTAAGGCCTCTTTGGTTTTGGAAGGCCATACATGAGGAGGAGGTTTCATCAAGAGATCCCATTGGAGTTGCACTTCAACATTTCATGGAGTGCAAGGTTCTTCAAAGGTTGGAGGAGCATGGTGTCCTACCTTGGGAGGATACCAAACATTTGCAGAATGAAATCCATCACCCACATTGGGATGAGTGGATGGCAGTATGGAGCAAGAGTGATATGAAAATGAAAGCATTTGTTTTGCTATTCAAAGTATTCATTTCCATTAAATTAAGTGTGCAAAGTGTTTGAATAGTCTTGCAAGTGAAACAAAGTGTTTTTGATAACCGTTTATGAATTTTGGTGTGAGGGAGTGTTGTTTTAATTAACTGTTTAACAATTTAAATCTGAATAACATAGCAGAATAACTTCACCATAAACACACAACAACATGATGAGGCAGTTCACCCCTCCTGGGCTACATCTACCGGGTCCAAGGCTCCCAATGGGCATGTCGTTGATAGATTATGATGCTAAAATTGGTAATACAGTGAGAAAAAGGCCTAAACAAACCAAACCAGCTGTGAAAATGAATTCAGAACATAGAAAGACGCTAAGAATGACTCTTATTTCACCTAAAACAATGAAGTGTAGTCCAATGCAGCTCCATTTCCCTCAAGACCCTGATGGCTCCCCAAGATTCTCTGAAGTAAACATGGCTGAAGAACACCTCTGTTGGATCTGCAGCCTGTTCCAATGGCTCCATAATGCTGAGAATATCAAAAAACATTTCGTCCAAAAAGGTTCAGTAAATCGAAAGTTATGACCAAAACTGTATTTTCCCAATCTAGCCTTAAAAAAATCCACCAAATTTGGAGTAATTGGAGTTAACTCCACCAAATTAGCATTTCTGCCAGAATTGGGGGCTCTACTCCAAAAATTTTGGCACCGTTAGATTTAATAATAAATTTTAGGTGGGCGGGGTCACATGGACCACCACCCAACCCGCCGAGTTGACCACTGACACAACGGTTTCATAACTTTGGACATAACTGTTATGTAACCCCCCGCCACTTAACATGTGAACACATATGATAATCCGCAACCGTATGCCAGAGGTCTAAGCCACGGTTCTTGGCCCGAGGTCTCATTATACGGAGGGTCTAGCCCCCTTTTTCCTGCCGCCTTTGATTGTCAATCTTTAACTATGTCGTCGATCCATTATGTAATAAGAATTATATTTATGGCATAGTGGTAAGTCTTACAGCTAGTGGGTGGGAGGTTCGGGGTTCAAACCCACGAACTTCCAAAAAAATTTGAACGCCAAATTTACCATGACCTGGGGCCACGTGGCGGCCTCTGGGCCTGCCACATGGCCATCGCTCATTGGTCCGAATTAAACCAAGTCAATCCATCGTGCAATATGAACTTGACACTTGTCAGCCATCGATTGGTCCTTAGGGAATATTCTGTGGAATAATCCAAGGAATATTCCCAGAATATTTTTTTTCAATATTTGCCAAATTCAAAATTCAACCCTGGTCAAACTGTTTTTTGAACGAATTTGAAAATTTCAAACTTGAATAAATTTCACATACAATGTCGGATTTGAGTGTCGTTCACGGTGCCAGGATCGTATCGATGAGGACTATCCAGTCGTTCTAGTTTCAACCAATTATGAGCAGTTCCAATTTTGAGCATTTTTTTCACTTAGGACATGATCACCTGATCAAAGAGGGTTCCAAACCCCTTGCAGATCTATGATACATGAAAGCAAGAGGCATGGTTGCACTGGTTGTTTTTGGGTGAGTTTGGTCACTACCCAAAAATTTCTATTTCTTTATCTCATGCTTTGAGTCCCAATGATAGGATGCATATGAAGAATACATGGATGTTGTGGCTGTTAAGAAGAGAGTTTAGACATCATATGTCAAATCTTATGTCCATGTGTTTACCTTTGTTTGAGATATGTCTCATGGGCTCACATGTATCTATGTTTGAGATGTATTTCATGTATATACATTGTTTTGGGAGGGAGGATAACTTCCCCATGATGTATAAGGAGCTGGTTTGTACTTTGTTGATGAGACAACTCACATGTCCATCAATGTATTATTGCTCCATGATCTGCATTTTGATAATGCAAGGAGGCAACAAGAGTCCTTGTTGCTATGGCTATTATTGAGAGAGTATGGGCTGAAATTTCTCCATACTCATCATAATATTATAGAAGTAATGCATGGCACATTGTCTTGTTATTGTGATCATGTACAACTGACATATATTGTTGTTTACTACCACATAGTAGATGAGCACTCATGCACAACTAGTAGCTTGTTGGAGGACAAATTGCCACATGACATTCTCAAGAAGTAGTTGGAGAAACTGCACTGTATCCTTTGGATAGACCATTGGTATCATGGAACCATCAACATTTTTCTGATTTGGATGCCAAATGGTGATGAGGTGCCATTCATTTTAGATGGGATGGTTTGGGCCAACATGATTTATGACATGGGAGATAGGATCTTTGGAGATCTATTCTTTTTCTTGCCACTTGAGGGAAAACTATTTGCAACCCAAGATTAGTATGTACTCTACATTTTCCATGAGTGGAGAGGAAGACGACATGGGATATGCCATCTTGCCTATCATATTCAACTATTCAACCCACCTTCTTTGCAGGAACCTAAGGTGGAGGAGAATTTTCTGGAGTTACCATGTTGGGAGGTAACTCATTTTGTATGGATGATTGCTTGGGAGAAGATGTTTTCCCAATCCATTTCAGTTCTATCCTTGCAGTTGCTTGAGGACAAGCAACATGTTGGAGGAGAGGACTGTAATATTCCTACTTAGCCCAAGCTAAAAGGAATATTCAAATTTTTTTCATTTTCTGTTGATTAAATAAATGAATCAAGGAGGACATGTAAAACTCCTGAAAACAATGAATAAACCCATGCCTATGTGAACAGAGACAAAAATGGGCTATTTAAAATAAACACTTGCAGGTGTGAATGGGTTTGAACTATGAGACTGGGTCAACCTTGACCAAATCTACAACACTGTCCAAATGCAATGTACCAAGATAAACAACACAGATCTAGTTGGAGGTTCCAAATGTGAAAGGTGCTAAACCTTTGATATGGTTTAGGGTTTTGCAAGGATTTCATCCTATAAATGAAAGAGGAGAGCAACATGAGAAAGGTTGTTGAACATATTGTATTGAAAATATTTTTCTACTTAGACACTTCTCATTCTCTAGCTGTCTAGCTGAGAATATTGATGTTTAGCACAAGGATCTCCTGTTTAGGAATCCTTCTCTTTCCTTGAGAGGCCTCTTGGAAGATTTTTGTATTTCTCATCCACTATCAGGCATTTGGCCAAACTTCTACTTCCAACTGCAATGCAAATCCAGTGAGGGTTTGGTTGCTTTTGTAAGCTGCAGCAAGTGGAGGCTAGATCTATTCAGATCTAGACCATACTAGTGCCTCTTCTCAGTGAGTGAGTCTTTTATCCTCCTGGAAGAGTGTATTAAATGTTGAGATTCAAACCTATATTTTTGCATCAGGCCAAAGTGTTCTACAAGTATACAATGCAGTTTATCCTCTTGGACTGCGTTATTTCCAGTTGCAGAGTTTCAGGGTATCTTGGCACTCACTTGGAGAAGAGATCTCTAGTGATTGGATTCTTCCTTTCACTGTGGTGATCCGTGGATTGGCCAACCAATCCATGTTAGTTCAGATCTGATCTGCTATATATGTTATGATTCAGAATTTTCTAAATACTTTTGCAGATATGTGACTTAGATTTCAGATCTACTCACTGTTGTTCATGTTTTGTTGAGATCCCCGAGGGGAGTGTATAAAGGAGCTTATCTTGTATACAGATATGAAATAGATATATCATTTTGTGTATAGATATGCTTTAGATCTGAGTTCTAATCTAATGCTGCAGTGCACTACATTTTCCAGATCTATATTTTGCAGAATTGTCATTCTTACACTTGTACCTTCATGAAAACCCTTGCCGGGTCATTTATAAAATGTGTAAAGGGGATAATACTCCATTTTTATCCATGATCTGATGTAATACAATGTATTTATGTATTTTCCATCATATTTCATCATAAAACTTTAGAAATTTATGCTTTCCATGCTTCAGTAAATTTAGCATTATTCAGGTCATGGGATTTGGGCATTTTCAAGCCATATCGGGAGTGGGAGATCTGTTTAACATAGCTAGAGTCATTTGTTTTAGCTCAAATTTGGTATGTGTGTCCACATGACCTAATCTATGGGATACCACCGTCATTTGCCCTTATTTTTATGCAAATCTCTGAAGTTAACCTTTTTTAGGGTACAAATTGCTGCTTTTCCCCATCTTTTGTGGGTAGAATGGATTATAGTTCCTGCTGATGTACATAAAATTGATGCTGAAGTGTTTCTTAACATATTTTTGTGTGGAAAGCTTTCTAATATTCCAATATTGTGTTTACATACTACTGCAGCCCTTCCTTGGGCAATATTCAAGCCATACTAGGTGTGGGAGGCCTGTTTGCCTCACCTAGCTTGACTGGTTTCTGATCTCCTCTTGGATTAGGGTCTTATATTATCAGATATAAGGGATCCAAGGGATGATCTTGGTTGCTGAAGCACACATCCATGAAAAATGCATTTTTCAGGCCTGTCTTGCGAAGCAGTCCCTTTTTGGGATATTATAGTGGTATCAAAGCATAGTCTTGGCTCAGCCTGTGAGTTCCAGCCATCAGAAGAAGCAAGATCAGAATGATGGAAATGATTAGTTTACTTTCATCACTTTTTAGATCTAGAGAGAACCTCTCCCGTGAGGTTAAGCTGATGAAGGAGAAGAGATGCCAAGAAACTCCCAGAGGGTTTCAAGAAGAGGAAGGACCATGCACTTCCTATTCTCATGAAGAAGAAGACCAAGAGCATGGAAGACACTTGGAACATCAGATTATAAGAAAATACCTTGTTGAGTACAAGACTCAACCTAGAGCCTTCAAGGAGACTCTAGCCTTCCCACAGTTCATTCAACTGGAGGAAGAAAGGAGACCTTGCAACACAAGAAGGATGAAGGGAAATAGGTTTCTATTGTCTAATTTTGATGGATCATCTTCAGCAAGGACTTGGACAAGAATACTTGCAAAATTTTTCTTACTACATCCAGTGGTAGAGAGAGAAGCAGTAGAGATTGCAACACTACACATGAAGGGAAAAGCAAGCACTTGGTGGTTCAGCCACGTAAGTCATGCAAGAGTATCTACTCTTGTAGATTTCACTCAGAGGGTGATCAAGAGATTTGATGAAGAACAATCAGAGAGGTAGGAGCCCTCACCATATCTTGAGGAGACTTATATCAGTGCTGTCACAACCATGGAGGAGAAGCCTTCAACATTAGTAGTTGAGGGAGCCAATACAGTGAAAGGAAGAACTCTTGCAGCCATGCAAGGTGTTCCCAAAGTCCAACAAGGTATGATTGCATTTCCACTTTCTATTGTTGCACCAAATCTTTCAGAAGATTGTGGAAATATGCTGTTGTATGACCTAGGATCATCACTTACAGCTAATCTATAGCAACAAGGTTGCAATGCACTATCCAAGAGCAGCAGTGAAGAGATAAGGACCCATTCCTCATGGGGAACATTCAGATGTCAGCTTCATTCAGGAAGCCATGAAGGAAGAGATGTCAAAGGGTAGACATCTTGAGATGAGAAAATCTTTCTCCTATCTATATGACACTCTCTCAATGAGCATGCCACAGCTCAAAGAGAGACTTCTACTTGCAGAATATCCAAGGCCTCTTTGGTTTTGGAAGGCCATACATGAGGAGGAGGTTTCATCAGGAGATCCCATTGGAGGTGCACTTCAACATTTCATGGAGTGCAAGGTTCTTCAAAGGTTGGAGGAGCATGGTGTCCTACCTTGGGATGATACCAAAAATTTGCAGAATGAAATCCATCACCCACATTGGGATGAGTGGATGGCAGTATGGAGCAAGAGGGTTCCAAACCCCTTGCAGATCTATGATACAGGCTAGCAAGAGGCATTGCTACGCTGGTTGTTTTTGGGTGAGTTTGGTCACTACCCAAAAATTTCTATTTATTTATCTCATGCTTTGAGTCCCAATGATAGGATGCATACGAAGAAGACATGGATGTTGTGGCTATTAAGAAGAGATTTTGGACATCATATGTCAAATCTTATGTCCATGTGATTACCTTTGTTCGAGATATGTCTCATGGGCTCACATGTATCTATGTTTGAGATGTATTTCATGTGTGTACATTGTTTTGGGAGGAGGATAACTTCCCCATGATGTATAAGGGAGCTGTTTTGTACTTTGTTAATGAGAAAAATCACATTTCCATCAATGTGTTATTGCTCCATGATCTGCATTTTGATAATGCAAGGAGGCAACAAGAGTCCTTGTTGCTATGGCTATTATTGAGAGAGTATGGGCTGAAATTTCTCCATACTCATCATGATATTATAGAAGGAATGTATGGCACATTGTCTTGTTATTGTGATCATGTACAACTGACATATATTGTTGTTTACTACCACATAGTAGATGAGCACTCATGCACAACTAGTACCTTGTTGGAGGACAACTTGCCACATGACATTCTCAAGCAGCAGTTGGAGAAACTACGATGTATCCTTTGGATAGACCATTGGTATCATGGAACCATCAAAATTTTTCTGATTTGGATGAAAAATGGTGATGAGGTGCCATTTATTTTGGATGGAATGGTTTGGGCCAGCATGATTCATGACATGGGAGATAGGATCTTTGGAGATATATTCTTCTTCTTTCCACATGAGGGCAACCTATTTGCAGCCCAAGATCAGTATGTACTCTACACTTGTCATGAGTGGAGAGGAAGACAACATGGGATAGGCCATCTTGCCTATCATGTTCAACTATTTAGCTCACCTTCTTTGCAGGAACTTAAGGTGGAGGAGAATTTTCTGGAGTTACCATGTTGGGAGGTAACTCATTTTGTATGGATGATTGCTTGGGAGAAGATGTTTTCCCAATCCATTTTAGTTCTATCCTTGCAGTTGCTTGAGGACAGGGAACATGTGGGAGGGGAGGATTGTAATATTCCTACTTAGCCCAAGTTAAGAGGAATATTCAATTTTGTTTCATTTTCTGTTGATTGAATGAATGAATCAAGGACATGTTAAACTCCTGAAAACAATGAATAAACCCATGCCTATGTGAACAGAGACAAAACTGGGCTATTTAAAATAAACACTTGCAGGTGTGAATGGGTTTGAACTATGAGACTAGGTCAACCTTGACCAAATATACAGTGCTGTCCAGATGCAATGTACCAAGATAAACAACACAGATCTAGTTGGAGGTTCCAAATGTGAAAGGAGCTAGACCTTTGAGATGGTTTAGGGTTTTGCAAGGCTTTCATCCTATAAATGAAAGAGGAGAGCAGCATGAGATGTGTTGTTGAACATATTGTATTGAAAATATTTGTCTGCTTAGACACTTCTTATTCTATAGCTGTTTAGTTGAGAATAGTGTTGTTTAGCACAAGGATCTCATGTTTAGGAATCCTTCTCTTTCCTTGAGAGGCCTCTTGGAAGAGTCTTGTATTTCTCATCCCCTATTAGGCATTTGGCCAAGCTTCTACTTCCAACTGCAACATAGATCCAGTGAGGGTTTGGTTTCTTTTGTAAGCTGCAGCAAGTGGAGGCTAGATCTATTCAGATCTAGACCATACTAGTGCCTCTTCTCAGTGAGTGAGTCTTTTATCCTCCTGGAAGAGTGTATTAGCTGTTGAGCTTCAGATCTGTATCTTGGCATCAGGCCAAAGTGTTCTACAAGTATAAAACATAGTTTATCCTCTTGGACTACATTATTTCTAGTTGCAGAGTTTCAGGGTATCTTGTCACTCACTTGGAGAAGAGATCTCTAGTGATTGGATTCTTCCTTTCACTATGGTGATCCGTGGATTGGCCAACCAATCCATGTTAGTTCAGATCTGATCTGCTACATATGTTATGATTCAGAATTTTTTGAATACTTCTGCAGATCTGTGACTTAGATCTCAGATCTACTCACTGTTTTTCATGTTTTGCTAAGATCCCCGAGGGGAGTGTATAAAGGAGCTTATCTTGTATATAGATCTGAAATAGATCTATCATTTTGTGTACATATCTACTCTATTTCTAAGTTTTAATTTACTGATATAGTGCACTGTGTTTTCCATCATATTGCATCATAAACCTTCATTAATTTATGCTGTCCATGCTTCAGTAAATTTAGCATAAGTCAAGTCATGGGATTTGGGCATTTTTAAGCCATATTGGGAGTGGGAGATCTGTTTAACATAGCTAGAGTCATTTTTTTTAGCTCAAATTTGGTATGTGAATCACACATGACCTAAGCTAGGGGATCCCACCATCATTTGCCCTTATATTTACGCAAATATCTGAAGTTAACCTTTTTAGGGTATAAATTGCCGCTTTTCCCCATCTTTTGTGGGTAGAATGGATTATAATTCTTGCTGATGTAAATAAAATTGATGCTGAAGTGTTTATTAACATATTTGTGTGTGGAAAGATTTTTTATATTCCATTATTGTGTTTACATACTGCTGCAACCCTTCCTTGGGCAATATTCAAGCCATACTAGGTGTGGGAGGCATGTTTGCCTTACCTAGCTTGACTGGTTTCTGATCTCCTCTTGGATTAGGGTATTATATTATTAGATCTAAGGGATCCAAGGGCTGATCTTGGTTTATGAAGCACACATCCCTGAAAAATTCATTTTTCAGGCCTGTCTTGCTAAGCAGACCCTTTTTGGGATATTACAAACAATAAATCGTAACAGGTAATAAAAATACACATGGAGGTTTATCATTGGAAAGAGAAATGACATGTGAGTGATGAAAAGATGGCGAGAGTAAGTCAAATAGTCAAAGGGTGGTTTTGAAGCCTACCTGGACCCGGGGGGGGTGTGTAGTATGAATGAAATGACGACATGTAGGCGGTAGTGTTTTGGGTGAAATGGCTTTAGCTGGAAACGCCCCCCACAATTTTTTTTTAGAAACACTCGAGGGTGTGGATTTAGGTGTAGGCTGTGTCAGGGTCCTATATTTTATAGGATTACAAGGTGATTGAACATTTTAGTCTTATTTATATAAAATTGTAAATACTATTTCATGTTCAAAATTATTTTGTTGAAGCGAGGTCCCTTGGGGTACATTTTTGAAGTCTCTTTTTGTATATTTTTGCATATGCGTGCTACGCAGAAAGGTCAAGGGGATTTGGGGTAGGTCAAAGTGTTACACCATTTTTTGGTCATCTAACCTATTATCATTAGATGGACCCAAGTACACCATGTAAGACCAATTTTACCCTAAGTAAAATTGATTTCACTATGTAAAATAACTTAATAAAACACATTTATTAGGTTGTTTATGGTCTAAACAGAAAACCCCAAAAGGAAATATTAAACAAATCTATATTTGTTTGATTTTCCTCATGGAATAATTAATTAAACAATAATTTAATTATTATTCCTCATCATGTTTAACCCAAAACAAAGAAATTAATTAGATAAATCTCTATTTATCTTGTTATTTTCTAGGAATAATTATTTAAATCTTATTTAAATAATATTCCTTGTTAAATATGACTAAATCACCCACAAATAATTAAATAAATAATTATTTATTTTATTATCATTCAACCACTTCCTTAAAATGATAAATAAATCATTTATTTATTTATTATTTACAAATAAAGGGATTTGACCCAAGTCAAATACCTTTTCCCTCCAACAAATATAATAAAATATTCCATAAAAGGTGGATCTAGATTTTGTTAACATTATTTTAATCATGCACCAAGATCTAGAATGACCCAATATTTTGTTATAAATAGGAGGGTTTTCCCTACCATTCCTCACCTTTTGTTGCCTATTATATCACTCTGGATCTATACACTTGGTCACATTCTACATTATTTGCTGTGTGAGCTCCCTTTGAGTTCTATCTTTGTCTGGGTTTTCTACACCAATAAGAGAGAGAGATTCTAGATCTGAAGTGCTGAGGACTTCCAAGAACCCATCCCATTGAGGAGAATTGGATACGCCTTCTTGTTTTCCTCCCAGGTGCCCTTAATACAAAAATTCTTTCAAAAAACATTGTTCTTGTCTTGTCTATTGGATGTATGGAGCAAACCCTTAATTTTACTGCTTAATGTCTTTCTATGCATAGATATGGTTTTTTGCAGCACTTGTCTTGATCAATTAACTGCAGATCTGAAGATATTGGCAGCCACATTTGATGTTAGGGCTATAAGTTATGCGTAGCTAAAGTGGTCTTTTTTCGTACGCTTCGACAAAAGATTCATACTAACAATTGGCGACTCCACATGGGTTTTCAATTACGACCGCTGTCGTTTTTCATATTCCTGCATATCCAGCTACTTCAGACCCTAGGGTTTCTTTTCAGTTTTTTGTTTTTCCTATTTTTATGTTGTTTTTCTCACATAAAACCCTAAAACATTAAAATTTCTAACTTCCGCGTGTTTCTGGCCCTATTGCGCAGGTGACCGACATCAGCCGCAACTGAGACGACAACTTTTCTGAAAATCTGCCGCCGGGACAACCTAAGTTGTAGGTCGCACTTTTCAGCCCAAAAAATATGACCTAGACTCCAGGTCACACTTTTCAGCCTCTTTTCTGCGACCTGAACAGGAAAACAGGTCAGAACCTGCGACCTGTGCTTTTTTCTGTTGTTTTTCTGCAATTTTTCTGGGTTTTGCTGAAGCTTCTGTCAGGGTTTTCCAGCCTCTATCTCTGCCCGTTTAGACCTGTTTCTGATCTGTTTTGCTCATCTAAGTGGGAACCTAGCCCCCTAGGGCTTTAGTACCCTCCACTTTTTGTGGAAGATTTTTTAGCTGTTTCAGCTGTCTGTTTTTTCAGAGTTTCAGCCTTCCCTTTTTCAGATCTGATACCTCATTCTCAGATCCCTTTAAATCAACTCTTCTTCCTTTCAAATCACCTCTTGTAGTTTTGATTGGACCTCCCTTTAGGACCTCCTCCCTGTCCTTTCCGCTTTTTGCTGATTTCCTCCTTTTTTCCAGCCACCTTGCCTCTGCCTCTTGGCTGTGAGCTGCACCTCTTTTCAGCAGCTTTCTCCTTTAGATCCCTGTCCCTTTCGACCCTAGATCTACTAGCCTCTTTTTAGTGTGTTTTCACTAGATTTTTTCCCTCTTTTAGATTAGTTTTGAGAGACCCACCTTTTTGGGTTGAATCGATGCAATAGTAGCTGTTAATTGTCTGTTATTTCAGCATTATATATTGTTCTCTTCAGATTTATTTTCAGTTACGCAGCACACTTTTTCTCTTGCTCTCAAAACGAAAAGGGTTTAAAAATTAAAATTAACGCATGCCACACACTCACCCTAAGTGAAGAAGAGCCTGGTTTACACCGCCAGGCAAAGACTTTAAAATCAATTGACACTGCACCTATCTGCCCTTGTTTCGACATTGTAATCACTTGATTCTGCACCTCCTTGCCCTTGTGGTCGTTCTTCTTCCCCTTGTGCCGTGTTTGTGTTTTCATCATTGCGCCCCCAAGGCGCACTTCCCGGAGACTTCTTGGCCTTCACCCTCAGTTTCCGGTCGATCGACCTGCTCCGTCTCGCCGTCGTCGAGCCAGTACTCCTTCGAGTCCACACTCCGACTCCTCTTCTGATTCATTGGGTTCTCCTTTTATTTTTGGTTCTCCCCCTGTCACCTTAACTATGTCTGGTCCAGGGCCTAACGCTAGCGGAGCTCCCGCCCTACTGCCGGAACTACTACTAGCGGAACCGCCACAGGAACTACCTCGGCGGCACCCTTGCTGCCGTACATCGCAGGCCTCAGCCTCCCCGATTTCAATCAGTTGATCAATGACCCTATCCACCATGATGTTGGTTGGCCTGTTATGCCAACCAAGCTCCCCTCCGACATCCCTAAGTTCGAAGACCTTGCTAGAGAAGATCCAACCAACCATGTCCGATCTTTCCACATGTGGTGTTCCTCCAATTCCATTACCGATGATTCCATCCGTCTTCGGTTGTTCCAACACACACTTATCGGCGAAACTTCTAAATGGTATGTTGACCAAGCCACCTCTTCCCATACCACCTTTGCGACCATTGCCCAAGCCTTTTTATCTTATTTCCAGCTCCCTCTCCAATATGATACTGGTACGGAGCTTTTGACCTCTTTCAAACAAACCTCTTCGACCCACCTTTCCACTCATGTCCAGGAATGGCGACGAAGATGAAGCTTATGTCGAGCTCCCCCCTTCGAAGATCAGCTTTATATGGACTGGTTCCTTCACACTCTCTTAGCTCCCATTGGCAAAGATGTCGCCTCCCATTTCCCTCAAACCGAAGAAGCCGCCCTCCAAATCGCCTTGAAATATGACCTGATCTATGCTCAGTCTGGTTATGTTTATACCGTCCTTCCTGACCTCCCCAGGCCCGGCGGCGCTAACGCCCCGGGGGCATCTCATTCCGCTGACGGTATTGTTGGAGCCCTTTCTCATCTGTATACTCAACCCCCCGTGGGCTATGGTCTCCCTCAGGGAGGGGCCAGCACCTCTAGCACTCTTCCCCCTCCCGGTAGCATGTATCCAGGATACGGCATACCTCCTCCTTTTGCCCAACCTCCTGCTTACCTCAATGTTTCCCAACCTAACCATTACCCTTATCCGCAGCCTGGTGCACCAGCTCCTCCAGTATATGCACTTCCATGTCCCTTGCCTCCTCCAACCCCGCAACAACACCTACAGCCCCCTCCAGGGCAAGTATTTGCACAGCAGGGCGCGACTAATCCCCCTTCTTCTCAAAGAAGGCGGAGAGGCAATCCAAACCAGTCTGCCCCTGGTTCTTGGGGACCCAATCCTCAAGGTATTGACCCTAACACTGCTAACCAGCAACAGGGCACTCAGCCCAAGCCAGACAGGAATATTCGCACAAATAAGCCTTGTTCGTGTTGCGGTGTTTATGGGCATTACACCCATGATTGTCCCCTCTTACCACAGATGCGGAAGATGTGGGAGTCTCAAGCCACGTTGCACGGACAACATGCCTCCCCTCATGCTCCCCCTAATGTGGCCACTACTCAACCAGCTGTGTTTACTGATCCTTCCCCTCAGTAAGGATTCGTGGCTACCCAACCACCTGACGGATAGGTCGCCACTCCACCTTCCATTTCTGGTTCCTCCGATTACCAGATCCTCATGATGAGCTCTGATTCATCCCCTACCGTCGACCTTCACCTTGAAACTCGATCTCTCCAGTACCCCAAGCCTCTCGCTCAGTCTGCCCCCGAGTCCCCTTCTTCAGGTTCTACAGAGCCTCTTTTGACATCCAATGGCCCCTTACATATCCCTTAACCCAAAGTTGCAGTTCATACCAAGATTCCTAAGGGACCATTACGTCGAAATGCTGCTTCTGGTCGAGCTTCTCATTCGTATAGCGTAGTAGATGATTTGGCGCAATCTCCTGCTGCCATTTCCACATTGGAACTCCTCCAGTCGTGCCCTTCCCAAAAGAAGGCTCTGCTATCTGCCGTGGGCACTGTAGATCCTGCTGATGACCAAATGATTGTTTTCGATGCCCATCAAGCTGCACATCCTCCTCTCCCTGCTTCCGTCGCCTTCCAAATCACAGTCAAAATCCAGAATGCCAACATTTCTCGGTGTATAATTGATGAGGGGGCATCCACCTGTGTGATGTCCACTTCGGTTTGGAAGCAACTCAGATCTCCTGACTTGGCCCCTTCCACGATCACCCTTCGAGCGTGGGACGGCCACGCCTCCCAGCCCATCGGCCTTTTCCGTAATTGTCCTATCACCCTTGCCGGTAAGACTGTTTGCATTGACGTCGAAGTCATTGACGCCCCTCTAGATTACAACATTCTATTGGGGCAAAGCTACACCTATGCCATGTCTGCTGTCCCCTCTGCGGTTTTTCGCAAGATGTCTTTTCCTCACAATGGAAAGATAGTCACCATCGACCAGTTGACTTATCATGAGACAAAGTCTCAGACCTCCCCTGAGACAACCATCTCTTCTGTAGCCAATAAGCAAACCGTCGATTCCTTGACCAGTGTCTCCCTCGGTGTCTACAAAGATTCATCCCTGCTTGGAAATTTTCCTAGTCTCCCCCCTCCTCACATCTCTGATCCCAGATTATTGAATGTTTTCATGATGCAATCGTCTCGGGCTGCCCTTAAGCGACCCGCTTCGGCTAGCCAACAACCTCAGACTCAACCTCGCCCACAACAACCCGCTCCTAGCCCTTCATCTCCACCGGCCGGACCTCCTCCTTCTGGCCCTTCTCCTACAACTGGTATCCCTGAACCCCTTTATCCCCCTGGATCAGTTTCCCCAGGCCTTAACCATATCGGAGCCGTCCCTCCTGGTCATTATCCCGATGGTCAAATACCGTTCCTAGCTCCCCCTCCCGGAGTATATTCGGTCCCTGTCATGGCCACCCTCTCTCTCCCTAACCTGACCCTGGGTATACCCGTCTGGTACCTTGACCCTCCAGCCGTTACCCCTCCTGGTCACCCCAAACCCTATCTTGCTTTGACACCGGTTCAACCGGTCCCCCTCACTTCCTCCGTTGCTACCATGCCCCCTGCACCTCCCCAGGACCATACCCCTGTGGTGACAGCTCCAAGAAAGAAAGGCAAAGCTCGCAAGGGGGCATCCAAAAACAAGGCCACCCCGACTGACCCTACTCCTCCCCCGCCCGCAAAGCCTTGTGCCTTGTGTGATGTCATCGGTCACGCCACCCATACTTGTCCTGAGTTGCCCCGCATTCAACCCATGGTTAAAGTCGCGTTCCCTGAGTCTACGGTCTCCGACCCTTCTCTTCCGTCCTCGTCCGTAACTAAGAACCCAAAAACTATTCGCACTAGCAAACCTTGTGCTTTGTGCGGTATCCATGGCCATTACTCCCACCATTGTCCTCACCTGACGCATTACCGCGCCTCTTTAGAAGTAGTCCGAGAGTATGAGATTGAACAAAATCAATCCGCCTCTCCCATACTCGCGCAGTATGCCTCAGGTCAGCTTGAGGATCCCCCTGCTCCCATCGACATTCCCCCCCTGATGTCCAGATGACGGATTCTACTACGACCATTCTTTACCTATCATCCTTTGTACGACCCTTGGAGCACATTCCCCTTGAATCCTCCCCTGTTTTTTTGCTCGATCCCCCTTTAGCGACCACCCTGGGCTCAACATCTTCCAACCATTCATTTCATTGTTCTTCTGTCATTCCCCGTGACGATTCAGATGCGAGCCTTTCTTCCCCTACGGATGCTTTAGGTAACTTTTTCGTGTCATGTGGTATCTGTTCCACCTTTGACCCCCTCTCTTCCACCCCTACACGAGATAACTCCACCCGTATCTCTGTTGACCTCTGCAGCCCGAGTCCCCGCCATACCTCCTATATCCCTCATATACCACCCTCTAGTTTGTATATGAGTCATAGCCATCCTGCTCATCGCACTCCCTCCCGCAGTTGCCGCTCGATGTCTTCTATACGCTCACACTACCCTCATTGTTATTCCTTCCCCCATTTGTTGTCTTGTAACACTATTCCGCAGGATCTCCCGTCCCCACCCTATATCGCTTACGCCGATGGTGCAAGTCGTTACTCCCGGAATCTAGCCTCAGTAGGTTGGGCCATTTTCACCCCCTTGCATGCCCTTGTGCTCTCAAACAGGGTCTGCATTGGTACTGCCACCAACAATCAGGCCGAATATGATGCAGTGCGTGGTCTCTTAGCCGATGCCCTCTTTCATCGCATCCTCCATCTGCATGTTCGTTTGGATTCCCTACTTCTTGTCATGCAACTAAATGGTGTTTATCATGTGCATAACCATGTGCTATTTAGACGATATTTATGAGTGAAACTCTTGATACGTGAATTTGAAACCATAACTTTCAACCATGTACCTCGAGAACAGAATCACTATGTAGATAGCGTTGCAAACCATGTTCTAGATTGGCATTTATCACACGCATTTCATACAAGACAATAACATTCATAATCATTAAAAACGATGCATATCCATAATATGTGTCGCAAAACATGTGTTTAGAGTCCATCTACTCTGATACATATGACATGCCCATAGCATGTTACAAAAAACTCAAAACTGGGGGCACCACCTGCCCCTACATACACACTAGGGGGCATCACATGCCCCACACCTACTCACTATCTGGCGGATCCCGAGCCAATGGCTCTGCTCCTGCAGCCCGTAGATCACGTATGCCTTGACCGGCCATCGCCATGCGCCGCATGACACCTCGCCATTCCGAGGGTAGACCAATGCATGTCTCCACGTACTGGTCGTCTAAGTCTTGCCACCCGCACTCTGAAACTCCGGTCAGCAACCTCTCGCATCTACGGTGGATGTCCTCCAGAAGGGCGGCCGCCTCCTCATTGCGTGCTACTCTCGACTCACTCGGCCCTGCAGCTCCAGAGGCTACCGGGCGTCCTATATATCCGGCCGGTTTTACCGGAGCTATATCTGCATACCAAAAGTACATGAATCAGTACCATATCAATTATTCAATAACTTTAACATGCCCATACAAGAATAGTAATCTGTCACTTACCATCGGGCCCCCATACTCGACCAGGCGGAAGTGGCAGGTCCGGATCTCCACAATAACTCATCCCACTATAGGGATAGTCGTCAATGTATAGCTGCATCTGATCCCAATGGGCAACAAACTCAGGACGAAACACCCATCCAACCGCCCCTCCTCCTCCTCTGCACAGTAGATGCCCCCAACGACGCATCATGGGCTCACTCAGGCCCCCATCTGGGAGCTGTATACGAGGTCGTAGGGTCGGGATCTTCTCAAAAAAGAAGGAACACAATAAAGTCCCATACGAGCAATTGTGGTTCACTTGCCGCCTACAAAGAGACAAATGTCGTTTTAATGACACCAACATCATTTGGACCCACCCATAGTAGGTCCCACTCAACACACTCTCTACGATCATCATCTACCCCCCAGTGATGTGATGGAACACGTGGCTGCCCAGGATCCGTAGCACTGCTGCAGCCACTCCCTGGGTCTCCAGTCTCTCTAGGTCCCCGATCGGTATCCACGTCCCTTTGATTTGGAGACCCAGTCGACAATGCCTCTCCACATACTCCATGATGTTCCGCCCCCGTGGTAACACTGGCTGTGTGTTTCCCACCATCCCAAGTGGCGGGAGACCTGTCAGAAAATACACATCCTGGACTGTCAGCTCGATCCTGTGCCCCTGCACTACAAAGACCTCATGCTCTGGATCCCAATAAATCATAATCCGGGCCAACAAGGGCTCTCCAACTCTCATCAAAGGGTTCTCCAAAAACTTCAGAACCCCACACCTGGCCAACACATGACAGACACCCTGATCTGCCTGGATCTCTGCCTGCAATGTACCCAGGTCTCTCTCTCTCCAGTTCACCCGTATATCTGCCATATCTGCACAAAAACATCATCTTTGTCAGCCTACAGATATGGAATACTGTAACCAAAAAAAAAAAACCCAACTCTCAGCCATCAAACAGCACTAAAACCCCCTCATCTCCCAAGTCGCACTTTTTTTCCAAATCCTGGGATAGGTCGCACCTTTTGGCTCAAAACCTGCATCCCAGGTCACAGATTTTGGCCCAAAAAGTGCGACCCAGCCGAAAAGATGCAAGAGGGGCTATTCCTGAGATTCTGGGCCCTAATCTGAACTTTCAATCCATCAAAATGAAAGAGTAAGGTTAGGCCTCTTACCTGCAACTGACGGATCTCGATTCCAATGGTCGGTTTGTCCGCTACGCTCGCCGCAAGATTTAGGGCCTTCTCTCCTCTCTACATTCACCACAGAAACACTAGAAAATGAGTGGATTTGGAGGGAAAACTGCCTTATTAAAAGAGAACCCTTGTTTCTTATTTCGCCTGCTGCGACCATATCGTAGCTCCATTTGACAAACCGTCTACACCGATGGAAAGCTCTCGTCGAGCCCTAAAATGGGTATCTGTTATTTTTTTGTGATTTGATACTTCACCAGGACACATTTTGTCCAAGATGGGTCACTTCACCTCTCCTTAAAATCGCATTTCTTCACTTACAACACTTGTACTTGGGGCACCACTTTGCCTCCTTACTTGTATTTGTTGGTGTTGATTTTCGTCATGAGTTACCATCTTGTACTCATGTTTTCATGGTCCCCCATTGGACCTTTACTATGTGGCAGCACCATCGAGTCGCCCTTTTTTAGAGCATCCAAGTGGAGTTATCATCGCATTCATGGAGTCTATCCCGAGTCCCTTTGTACCCCGCTATAGTCCTCCATCCCTCATAGCTTGGTTTCTCTCTTGTGTCACACATTATGGCCTTCAGTCCCACTGTCCCTTATCCCTGATGATATTGTGTCAGTCGCTGCCATGTCATTCATGCCCTTTATGCTCTAGCAAGGGAAGTTGTCAATTCGCTACTCAGTCCCCTCCATTCCACCATCATCATTGGTATTAGTCTGTCCGTCGCTCTACTATTTTCTCTCGTGCCTTAGTTGAGGATCTCTCATTGCCTCACCTATGGCGGACCTCCTTCTGTCGACATCAGCTCCTTCATTCCAGAAGATAGGTCTAGAGGGCGGTGTACCTTGGTTCGAGCTTCCACTCTTGTTCAGTGCCTCGGATCAGGCAAAGGGATCTCTCATTTCCCTTTGACTTGATTGTTTCTCCACTCCAGCTCCTTTCCGCATGATTGAGATCAGTATACTTGATGGTTCAATGATGCAGCAGCAGCTCTTGGTGATTCTCGGGTGTGTGTGAGATGTCTCAGCCCTCATGAGGGGGTGGCCCTGCACGTAGCCCCCCACATGCCCGGATGACCTCTTCATTGCAGCCCTTGATGTAGCTCCATATATTTGATGATGTCGGCCTTAGCCGTTTGCAGTACCTCTTTGATTTGCATGTATCAGTCAGATTTTGTGAGCCCTTCCCCGCTTATAGGGGGCATTTAGGTTGTATTTGTATCTCATGTACTCAGATATTATTGTATAAGTCCTGGATGTTATCCCAGGCACAGCATGTATGTGGGATTCCTCATTGTATTCTTATCTGGCTCATGTTTATGTCGGTTGTACTTTATGGTTCGGTCCCTTGTTTACTGGACACACTATTCTTTTGTACTTTGTCTCGGCGGGCATAGGTATGCCTCCCCCGCCGCCTTTAGCATAGGTACCCTCTCATAAAAAGAGACTTGTTGCACCTACGAGTCTCGTCTCCTCAGGGTCTAGTTCTTTAGCACACTAGTCTACCTTACATTTCTCTCTCTGACTTCCGTCTTGATGTCTGGTGATTGAGTTCTTACAACGTACTTTGGTCATACGATTTGCTCCTAACACTCGCACGCTGGGGGGCAATCTGTTACACCATTTTTTGGTCATCTAACCTACTATCATTAGATGGACCCAAGTACACCATGTAAGACCAATTTTACCCTAAGTAAAATTGCTTTCACTATGTAAAATAACTTAATAAAACACATTTATTAGGTTGTTTATGGTCTAAATAGAAAACCCCAAAAGGAAATATTAAACAAATCTATATTTGTTTGATTTTCCTCATGGAATAATTAATTAAACAATAATTTAATTATTATTCCTCATCATGTTTAACCCAAAACAAATAAATTAATTAGATAAATCTCTATTTATCTTATTATTTTCTAGGAATAATTATTTAAATCTTATTTAAATAATATTCCTTGTTAAATATGACTAAATCACTCACAAATAATTAAATAAATCATTATTTATTTGATTATCATTCAACCACTTCCTTAAAATGATAAATAAATCATTTATTTATTTATTATTTACAAATAAAGGGATTTGACCCAAGTCAAATACCTTTTCCTCCAACAAATATAATAAAATATTCCATAAAAGGTGGATCTAGATTTGGTTAACGTTATTTTAATCATGCACCAAGATCTAGAATGACCCAATATTTTGTTATAAATAGGAGGGTTTTCCCTACCATTCCTCACCTTTTGTTGCCTATTAGATCACTCTGGATCTATACACTTGGTCACATTCTACATTATTTGATGTGTGAGCTTCCTTTGAGTTCTATCTTTGTCTGGGTTTTCTACACCAACAAGAGAGAGAGATTCTAGATCTGAAGTGCTGAGGACTTCCAAGAACCCATCCCATTGAGGAGAATTGGATACGCCTTCTTGTTTTCCTCCCATGTGCCCTTAATACAAAAATTCTTTAAAAAAACATTGTTCTTGTCTTGCCTATTGGATGTATGGAGAAAACCCTTAATTTTACTGCTTAATGTCTTTCTATGCATAGATCTGGTTTTTTGCAGCACTTGTCTTGATCAATTAACTACAGATCTGAAGATATTGGCAGCCACATTTGATGTTAGGGCTATAAGTTATGCGTAGCTAAAGTGGTATTTTTTCGTACGCTTCGACAAAAGATTCATACTAACACAAAGTACCTACTTTATGTAATTGGGCTATAAGGGTAAACCATGGGCCTCAAACCATGGTATGAGACCATAGTATCTATGCGCTATGATGGATATAAATAGATTGATCGAGTCTAAGTAAGAAGAAAAAATATAATGTTTTGGATCTAAGTGTTTATGCATTTGTGATACACTTTTGTAAGCCTCAGATTTTGGGTAGAAATGATCCTATTGGCTGTGTGCATGGAGACCTAGTCCTGGCTATGTGCAGACTCCACTAGCTGTGTGCGTAGAAGGGTAATTGTAAGGGAAAGTCTGTTGTACTGAACTGTTGGAATCTAATACAAAGAATGGTTTTGGTGAAAGCATTGTGTTATCTGAGTTATATTATGTTATTGCATTGAGATCGTTTTAATTCTGTTATGCTTAATTGTATCTGCACGAGTAGATCTGTTATTTATGCATGAATATATATTGATGGTTGAATACATGGATAAATCTACTTAAGTTATTGCGCATTACATAGATATGGTTCTGTTCTTATATATCTGCACCAAAGGGGTCTGCGATCTCTCTGCTAGTTGCATTATCTATATTGATCTGATAAGTATTGTTTCGTAATTGCGCGCATTTGTTCCGATCTACAATAAGTTTTGCAATCAACCTATTTAGGGCCACCACATTGTTGTCTTCCTTGGGGTGTGGAAACCAAGTTCCAACAACCCACCATACTGCTTCGGGTGAGACTTTGATCTGCACAAGCAGGTCATTGCTGAAAGGGACAGTAGTTGGAGGTTTTTGTTGGTTGCATGATAAAATTTGAACCCGGGACAATACCCCTCAAGCCAGCAAATGGTTCCATTACCGGGACCAGGATCATTTTGAGGGAAATTTGATGTTGTGGCACCCTATGCAAAACGAATTGCAAGATTGACTGGATAGAAAGATCCTTGAATTCGTGATCCATGAGAATCAGAGTTCTAAGATATCACCTGAAAAGTGGTTTCAAAATTACATCTATACCGAGGTTCACGAGATATTATTTTGTTCCTTTGCAACTGAGCTGCATGAGTGGTTTTCACGATTAACTGAATTTAATATCTACGCGAAGGACGATGTAGTCATTGAGTGGACTCCTGAATTGGTTCAACAATTAGAAAATATAGAAAATAAGATCACCTGCGTGATAGATCATTGAATCGATCGTGTCTTGGGAGGATTTGTGACTGAATTTTCCATTGATCATTTTGTGCCATACTCCGAAGCAGAAATAATATTTTTTAAGGGTATTAGAGGTAAGTTCCTACACTCTTTGAAGTTATTGCTGAAGATGCTATTATGTGAACAGTGCTCTCTGTGCCAACATTTTGCGTGAATTTACCGAAGAGGACCGACTATGTGCAGTGGAAGTATTTACCATGAAGACCCAGAAAAAGGATATATTTATAGCCCTCTCAAGCGTAGATCTGATAGTGACGGTGAACCAAAAACTAGTAGCTCTAGTGAATCTGCACACTTTGAAGAAGAAAAAGTTTCCCGAGAAGAAGTTTCATCATATAAAAATGATCAGAGAGCCTTGACCCTCTTTTAGATCCCATCCACCTCACTTCCTCACTCATCTAACAAAGCACCCACTCTACCACGTAATCCATCTCCACCCCCACCCCCACCTCCCCCAGGCACAGATATGACAACGTCGATGAAGCTACCTACTTTCAAAGGTATTGGAAATGAAGATAATGAGCACTTTTGGTTTGTGAATAATGATATATGGAGAGCTCAACAATTTAATAATGATGATATTAAGAAAGCATCGTTAGCCAATGCTTTCCAAGATCGTGCATTGAATTCGTATATGAGATATTTCCAAGAAAACCCTAATGCCACGCTGGATGAAGTGAAAGATTACCTAAAAGAATAATTCAAGAAGCCTAAGTCATTTGCATAGTTGGTTACAGAAATGAAAGAGATTCATCAAGAGGTAAATGAATCTGTGTGGGAGGCAGATCAGAGGCTGAAGTGCACTATCAAAGATCGTGGATTCACTATTGATGATACCCAACACAAGGATTTGTTTATTACTATGTTGCTCCCACATCTATGCCAACCCTTGGGTCAGTAGAATATTTCCACGCAGGCTGAGGCTACGGATATTGCGATGAAATTGGAATCAACCCCAACACTTGTTGCACTTGGAACTCGACAGATTCAGAGTTGGTTGGAAGTAACACATTTGGAGATTTAGAACCTGCACAAAGATAAGGGAAAGGAGGTATGCACAGAGGTATGGTGCATAAAATGCAAAGATGTTGGCACCATAAAGATCAATGTCTCGTCTTCAATAATTATTTGAATGTTGGAGGAGCTAGACCATTGAAGAGCGCAACTGGGCCAATATGGTGCACAATCTATCAAGTTGCAGGTTTGCATGAAACAAATTTCTATCCAAGTATCAGAATGTATCAGCCTGAGTTGAAGCAACTATTTTGCAGATTTTTTTCGTCACTGGGACATGATGAGCATCATTGTTAAACTTATGATATGATGTTGGATCAAGTTGAAATATATAGAATGCAGGCTGAAACTACCTCACTAGCATCCCCCTCTAGGCGCGGTGGATTTCAGAACAAAGGAAGATGAAGACGAGGTGGATCAGCTGGTCGAGGAAGGGGGCAAGTTATTTTCTACAACTGTGGAGATGCTGGCCACTGTGCGCACGATTTTCCAAATCTGGCATGCAATCATGCAGGTATTGTAGACATTTTGACCATGTAATACAAGACTACCTTGTTTTCATTGCTAAGATGTAGGAGAAAAATATGCAGAATCTTCATATGGTCAGGGAATAAACCCGCAAGGAAGATCTTAGCATGAGTGTGGTTACTAGGAGTAGTGTAGCCACTAATGAGGGAAAGGGAACAAAGCCGAATATTGACCTCTATATTTGTAAGGCACCTAAGAACAAATATGGATTTTATTTGTAGCACGCAAAGGAGAATTTTGTTGAAGCACGGAAGGCGTTTGTAGAGGGAAGCGCATCAACGTCAGATAGACCAATGAAGGATGTAGGAGTAGATGAAGAAATCAAGCCATTTTTACAAGCTTGCAATAAGTTAATACGCAACAAAAAGGCGGTAGAGAACCTTCAGGCTTTGATAGATAACTGTGCAGAAAAGGAAAAATAGATGGAAAACAAAAAGCTATCAACAAAATCTATAAAAATAAGAAGAGGACAGGGTGAGAGATGTGTATGATCGCGTAGATCGGTGCTTATGAGATGGATCAAGGTATTCTAGATCTGGGGTCCAATGCAAATGTCCTACCTAAGAAACCTTGGCAGCACATAGGAGAACCCAAGCTGGAATGGTCTTCCATTCAATTGCACATGGAAATTGTACAGAAAATCATTCCATTAGGAAGGTTGTCGTAGGCCGTAGTCAATATTGAAGGTGTCAAGGTGCTTGTAGATTCGAAAGTTATACAAATTATAGATGATACAAATCCTTATCCTACGCTGTTAGGATTATACTGGGCTATTGATATGAATGGAGTCATAAACCTAAAGAAAAGGAGAATGGAGTTTGAAAGCAATGGAACCAGAGTCATAATTCCCTTAGACCCTGTAGAAGGACAAAGATACACAAAAAGTGTACACGTTGATGATGATATTTATTAGATCTATGAGCTGACTTTGCGGAATGAAGATTGGATCAACCCAACTACTGATGGATGCCTTAAATGTGAAAATGACATCCCTTGCTTCTCATATTCTCATGAAGAATTGGAAAATTGGCAGGACCGGTTGCACAAAGTATTTGCGTTGCATTGTAATCGAGTGACCATATCTCTTCAATGCATCACATCTGAGGTATGAAAATTACCACATTATGATGGTTTAACTGATGTAAACATATATTTAGGAAATCCTGAAAGAACTATTCCAAAAGGACAGAGATTCCATGCCTTGGATCTTGGATTGCACTACTTTAGCATGATGGTGGAAGACTCATAAATAAAACATGGGAAATTGGGATGAATGCGCACGGATGATGAGGTTATGCTTTGAGTGTCCAAGCATCAGAATGGAATAATTATACTATGGAAAGGATGATCTGCACAAACATTTGGATAAATGTAATAAGACATGGGGCGTAGAACCAAGACCTAAATGGGTCCACATGTTCGTTCATACATTTGGGAAGGTTCCTATTGATTGGTATCTGGAGACTGAGTTGCGTCGAGGTACTAGTGAATGGTTTGTGTCGACGAAGAGTTTCATTCTAACATTCAGCTTTGAGAGTGGGTGTGACAAGATTGGTAGGGCATTGCATGATATTAAAGAAGTTATCTTTGACACAACAAAGCCAAAGAGAGAGTACGCTTCACCAACATGGGATGCGCAGATGAAGGATATTATGAATTTTAGAAATATTATAGGTGAAGAGAATGAAGAAGATCTAAGGAATATCATAATTCTGGAATCTGAGGGACATCTCACAATTGTTGTGCCCTCGGTCACTTCACTGGATGTCACAAAACCTCTGAAGATCTAATAGGTGAATATTGGATCTAAAGAGAAACCAAAGTTGGCAAATATTGGAGACTATTGGGATGATGACACAATAGGAAAGCCTTGGCTAAACTATTGAAAAAATATCAAGACTTATTCCCTACAAATTTCTTAGAGTTAAAAGGATAATTGGAGAACTTTGAGTTATGAATATCACTTTGAAACCTGATGCATGCCTGGTGAAGCAACGCCCATATAGGTTGAATCCAAAATACAAGTAGAAGGTAAAGGAACAGTTGGATAATATGGTTGCTGCAGGCATCATAGAGCCAGTAGAAGAGTCTGATTGTGTGAGTACTGTTAGCCACCTATATTTTTCAATTATATCAGCTGGTGGCTAAATATTCTTGGCAGCCTTCAAGAAACAAATTCAGGCCTAAAATTGTTGATACTTGAAGTCTGTTGGTAAGATTCTAAACTACTGATTGGTTCTACATACTCTTCCTCCTCTCTGCCTCTGATGTTCCATGAAAATCCTAATCGAATATTGTTGCATCCTCCTCCTTTTTCCTCTCCCCTTCTTCCATCTTTCCCTCATTTCTTCAAGTCTCCTTTCATCCATAAAAACCCCATCAAACCCTTTTATAGTCCTTACCCCTCCAATAATCTCATATCCTAAGGGTAAAAACTCACTTTTTGACCTATTGGAACCTTTCTCCTCTTGCAAAAATCATTCAAAAACCATAGAAAAACATACGTTTCTATGCGTTAGGCTTTAGCCCCTCAGGCTAAGCTCCTGCTTTCTCTCCATCCATATGTCCCCACGCCAGAACCGTGTGCTAAGACCGCCAGGCGCTTAACCCTCAGAAATAATTTATTACCCGAAAACATTGAAAACCTTTGTAAAATGCAAAGTCGGGTTTATTTTATTTTTCCACCAAAGAAAATCATATTAAAACTCAGCCGTCGATCTGTCCCACGGATCAACGGTGCGGAGTGTACCCCTCATCTGGTGGACCCCCCTTCGCCGCGTTGTTTTCCATTTCCACCGGTTTTGTGCCCGCACCACCTTTCGTCCGGGAGCGGTTTTATACCGTCGGCCAGCGATCCCACACGCTGGCCGACACGTGTTCGCCACTTCATCCCAAAACCGCCGTGCCATGTCTATTGCCCACGCGTTAAACCTCGTCCTATGGCCATGCAGCGGGATTCATCCCCGCCGTCGGATCTGGGCCCTCCCATCCGACGGTCCCTGATCGCCTTTCCCGCTCACCCTTTAACAAATTCGCCCGCCCGATTAAATCTTCCCCGGCGCGTTTAAAGGCCAATCCCCGCCGTCGATCTCTGTAGATCGACGGTCTACATTCACTCTCCCGATTCCATTGTACAGTCCACCTTTTTCCCCATTGACTGTTCAGTTTGCTCCCAACCGTTGATTGCCATATGATCAACGGCTCTGATCGCTCCTTTTTTCCCGCACGCCCTCCGATGCAGTCTATCCATATAACGCAGGATTTCCTCATTTTTCTTGTTTTTTGCAGGTTTTTAAGGTTTTTTCTTCGTGTTCTATGAAGATCTAAAGGATGAGAGTGACGACTCCAGTCCTTCCGATTAATCCAGGGAATCGATCATACGGAGAAGAACAATGATATCAACAAAGTTTCATGAGCTTTGGTTGCCGCACATCCCTGTAAAGCTCGAAGAATGCCATCAATGTCAGAGCAGAGAAAGAGTATCAGATTTTGAAGATAGAATGAACCAGAGCAGCAGTTTTATGAATAAATTGGCGGGGATTACGGCTAAGACGGTTATCAAAAGCCTAATCCCCGGCTCAGAACACGGATTAAAGCAAAACCTAAAAGTGTTCAGCAGACAGATCGCCTCCACCGCCATACTTTGAGGCGAATTGATTCCTCAACCACCACGGTGCCACCTATTGCCTCAGAATGCTCAATCAGAGGATGAATTTATTGAACAAGATCAGATATTATGCCTCGGAACAACCAAATAAGTTATTGCTGCACCAGATGTAATGACAGAATGTTTGCAGAATAACCCTAACAGTACGCAGAGCCTCAAAGGTCAACACAAGCTCCCTTCGAGCTTACTTCATCAGTGTAAACACATTAATGTAATATAACACCTGTAGAATTTCTTCATCGAACCTCACGGGGTCAGGAAGACATTAATTCTGCATTGATTGTGTTTGAGATCTTTTTATCAGATCTCACCTCCTCATCCTTCTATAAATACTCCAGAAGAAGATGAGTGAGGGGTTGGATTAGTTGGTTGTCAATGTAATTGCTGAAGCGCTGTAGCTATTTCTGAGTGGAAAACTCTTGACTGTAAATAGTGGTTTCATGGGCCCTTGGAGCTCTGCTTGTAACAGATAGATTAGGTTGTGAAGAGAGGTGAATTAAAACATTGGATTTGAAGATTGTAACCGGTTTGAAGCAATCAATACAGGCTGATTTATGGGATCCTGGTCTATGCTGATGGTGATGTTATTCTCACTGTAACTTGTCATTTTATTTCTGTTTTCAATTTGTTTTCATTTTCCACTGTAAAGAACAGTTTAAACAGTGTTAGAGTTTGCTGCATATCAGTGACCTTCTCTGGCTGAAAAATCTTTATCCCAATGTTTTCTTCTAATTGTGTTATTTAGAAATGATTTAATTCAGTCTAAGCACAGAGATGCTGGCGTTCCCTCATCTTTTCGTCACTGTTGAATGTTATTTTTAAATGTTACTTTCATTTATGTTGTGGAAAGAATGAATTGAGGAAATCAAAGGTTAGCCCTGAGTCCCTTTCTTGTTTGCTCAACTATTTGTCTGTTCCCCTTAGGATGTGTCAAAAGCTGACTAGTTTCAAAGTACTTATCAGATCTTGGGCCATTCTGTGTTATCTTGGTGATTGTCTTGGAAGCAACTAAGTAAAGAAGAACTAAGATGAGGAGAAAGGTGAGCCCTGCCCGCTAGTCTCTGCTCCAAAGGTTGCCTTCAAGTTTCCCTTTGTTGTTAATCTGTGTTCTATCAGAAGTGTATCAAAGGCTGGCTAGTTTCAAAGTACTTACCAGATCCTAGTTTGCTTCTATGTTTTTCTTAAGTGCCTGGTCCAAGGCTGGCTAGTTTCAAAGTACTTACCAGATCCTGGGCTGCTCTTTGTTCTGCATCTGTTAATTCCCTTTCTTTTTGTATCACCCCATTCCATAAATCAAACTTCAAAGATATCCTTAGGCCTAGATGACTTGCCCCATAGATTACTCTTGAACCTGGTTGTTTCAATTAAATTCTCTTATGACTCCATAGCCCAATGGATCGAAAACTTGCCATCACCTTTCTTTAGAATCAAAGCTTATTTTGTTCACTTGCAACTTCTCACCTTTGAACCTATTTGCATATAGATCTTTCCGTCTTAGACAGCAACTATGTTCAACCATCTGAGAAAACCAAACAAAACCCTTGTCATAACTAGCCTAATATCATTACCCTAAACTTTAAAGACAATATCCATCTTTGTACATATTGGAGAGATCCCTCTTCGGATTCAGGAGGGCTAGATCCTAGAATCCCAAAGTTGGTTGAAATGATGTTAACTCTGTGATCGGACTTTGCCAATCTTGCTTGTTACAGAGACCTAACATTTCTGGCGACTCCGCTGGGGACTCCTTACCCAGAATCTTCATACAACATCTTGAGAGTAAAAAGCAGCCTTTCCAAGCACTACCAAGAAAATGGTAATTAAGATGAAGATCAATTGAATCAGTGACAAACTAGGTCAATCCTAGGATTCTTTTAAGTTTTTATCTAACCTTGGAAAATCAGCTAGCTTAGCCACAAGGATAGACTGTCTTTGTTTCATAACCGTAGCTAAGTTTTGAGGCAAAGTTAGGACATTATTTTAAAACCACAAATATAGACAACTCAGAAAATACCAAAAACATTTCAGATTGGTAGTAAAACACTAGTTTTGATATCTTGTCTACGTCTTTGATGTGTTTTACCTTATACTCTTAGACAGAGTCTGGAAAGGGCCAGGTAGCCTCTGGATCTCATCCTCTTTGGGGGGTGACATATCTGGTGAAAGCCCTCCCAGTCAACCTCTGGTTAGAGTTTGCTGTGCATCAGTGACCTTCTCTGGCTGAAAAATCTTTATCCCAATGTTTTCTTCTAATTGTGTTATTTAGAAATGATTTAATTCAGTCTAAGCACAGAGATGCTGGCGTTCCCTCATCTTTTCGTCACTGCTGAATGCCATTTTTAAATGTTACTTTCATTTATGTTGTGGAAGGAATGAATTGAGGAAATCAAAGGTTAGCCCTGAGTCCCTTTCTTGTTTGCTCAACTATTTGTCTGTTTCCCTTAGGATGTGTCAAAAGCTGACTAGTTTCGAAGTACTTATCAGATCTTGGGCCATTCTGTGTTATCTTGGTGATTGTATTGGAAGCAAATAAGTAAAGAAGAATCCAAGATGAGGAGAAAGGTGAGCCTGCCCGCTAGTCTCTCGCTCCTCCAAAGGTTGCCCTTCAAGTTTCCTTTGTTGTTAATCTCGTGTTCTATCAAGTGTATCAAAGGTCAGCTAGTTTCAAAGTACTTACCGTATCCTAGTTTGCTTCTATGTTTTTCTTAAGTGCCTGGTCAAAGGCTGGTTAGTTTCAAAGTACTTACCAGATCCTGGGCTGCTCTTTGTTCTGCATCTGTTAATTCCCTTTCTTTTTGTATCACCCCATTCCATAAATCAAACCTTAAAGAGATCCTTAGGCATAAATGACTTGCCCCATAGATCCCTCTTGAACCTGAATGTTTCAATTAAATTCTCTTATGACTCCATAGCCCAATGGATTGAAAACTTGCCATCATCTTTCTTTAGAATCAAAGCTTATTCTGTTTGCTTGCAAATTCTCACCTTTGAACCTATTTGCATATAGATCTTTCTGCCTCAGACAGCAACTGTGTTCAACCATCCGAGAAAACCAAACAAAACCCTTGGTCTTCATAACTAGCCTAATACCATCACCCCAAACTTCAAAGACAATATCCATCTTTGTACATATTGGAGAGATCCCTCTCCGGATTCAGGAGGGCTAGATCCTAGAATCCCAAAGTTGGTTGAAATGATGTTAACTCTGTGATCGGACTTTGCCAATCTTTCTTGTTACAGAGACCTAACATTTCTGGCGACTCCACTGGGGACTCCTTACCCAGAATCTTCATACAACATCTTGAGAGTAAAAAGTAGCCTTTCCAAGCAGTACCAAGAAAATGGTAATTAAGATGAAGATCAATTGAATCAGTGACAAGCTAGGTCAATCCTAGGATTCTTTTAAGTTTTTATCTAACCTTGGAAAATCAGCTAGCTTAGCCATAAGGATAGACTGTCTTTGTTTCATAACCGTAGCTAAGTTTTGAGGCAAAGTTAGGACATTCTTTTAAACCACAATATAGACAACTCAGAAAATACCAAAAACATTTCAGATTGGTAGTAAAACACTAGTTTTGATATCTTGTCTACGTCTTTGATGTGTTTTACCTTATACTCTTAGACAGAGTCTGGAAAGGGCCAGGTAGCCTTTGGATCTCATCCTCTTTGGGGGGTGACATATCTGGTGAAAGCCCTCCCAGTCAACCTCTGGTTAGAGTTTGCTGTGCATCAGTGACCTTCTCTGGCTGAAAAATCTTTATCCCAATGTTTTCTTCTAATTGTGTTATTTAGAAATGATTTAATTCAGTCTAAGCACAGAGATGCTGGCGTTCCCTCATCTTTTCGTCACTGCTGAATGTTATTTTTAAATGTTACTTTCATGTATGTTGTGTAAGGAATGAATTGAGGAAATCAAAGGTTAGCCCTGAGTCCCTTTCTTGTTTGCTCAACTACTTGTCCGTTTCCCTTAGGATGTGTCAAAAGCTGACTAGTTTCAAAGTACTTATCAGATCTTGGGCCATTCTGTGTTATCTTGGTGATTGTCTTGGAAGTAACTAAGTAAAGAAGAACTAAGATGAGGAGAAAGGTGAGCCCTGCCCGCTAGTTTCTGCTCCAAAGGTTGCCTTCAAGTTTCTCTTAGTTTTTAATCTGTGTTCTATTAGAAGTGTATCAAAGGCTGGATAGTTTCAAAGTACTTACCAGATCCTAGTTTGCTTTTATGTTTTTCTTAAGTGCCTGGTCAAAGGCTGGCTAGTTTCAAAGTACTTACCAGATCCTGGGCTGCTCTTTGTTCTGCATCTGTTAATTCCCTTTCTTTTTGTATCACCCCATTCCATAAATCAAACTTCAAAGAGATCCTTAGGCCTAGATGACTTGCCCCATAGATTACTCTTGAACCTGGTTGTTTCAATTAAATTCTCTTATGACTCCATAGCCCAATGGATCGAAAACTTGCCATCACCTTTCTTTAGAATCAAAGCTTATTTTGTTCACTTGCAACTTCTCACCTTTGAACCTATTTGCATATAGATCTTTCCGTCTTAGACAACAACTATGTTCAACCATCTGAGAAAACCAAAAAAAACCCTTGGTCTTCATAACTAGCCTAATATCATCACCCTAAAATTTAAAGACAATACCCATCTTTGTACATATTGGAGAGATCCCTCTCCGGATTCAGGAGGGCTAGATCCTAGAATCCCAAAGTTGGTTTAAATGATGTTAACTCTGTGATCGGACTTTGCCAATCTTGCTTGTTACAGAGACCTAACAAGTACCATGGTAGTACAAGACAAGAAAACCAAAGGAGAAATAAGGATATATGTAGACCTACGCAAATTAAATGATGCCTATGTGCATGATCCATTCCCAACTCCATTCTCTGATGAGATCCTAGACAATGTCGGAGGACATGAAGCTTATTCGTTCACAGATGGCTTGTCAGGATAGCCAGAAGATCGCAATAAGACTACATTTGCAAAAAAATGGGGATCCTTCCATTATACAGTCATGCCCTTTGGCTTGAAGAATGCGCCTGCCATCTTCTCACGTGTAGTCATTATGGGAATTTTGAGGTCTAAAATGGGCCTCCTAAGGAAATTATATAATAATATTGGAAATAATATAATAAGATTAGATTACATCATCAAATTTTAGAGGGAAAAAAATATTTTTTCAACTCGTATTTTCAACTTATCTCTATATGGGTTTACTCCAATTTTGAGCGAGAACACTCCTTAGATGCAGAATTTGATTCTTAATCTAGTGGGTACCCATATTGCATACTTTCGATGGACCCTGCTACATGAAAATGAGAAATACATGAAAAACATGATTGCAATCACATTGTTTCATGTATTTCTCATTTTTCGTGTAGCACAGTGCATTGAAAGTATGCAACATGGGTAATCCTTGGATGAGGAATTAAATTTTACATCCAACGAGTACTCCCACTCTAAATTTGAGTAAAACCTTATGGAGATAAGTTTAAAATACAAGTTGAAAAAGTAGTTTTATTATTTCATTATTTTTTAATCTTTTTACTTTTTTACCCCAAAAATGGTGAATCATCCCCCATGGTTGACATCATCATCTTAAATATTATTGGTTCTTATAAATTTTGTTTTGGTTGTACATTTTTCTTAGGAGGCCCATTTTATACCTCCAAAGTTCTCTAATGAGTAGTTGTCTTCAAGGAGTTTATCCATAAGTTCCTGGAAGTATACTTTGACGATTGGACTGTGTTTGGGTTGTTCAAAAAGCATGTCTCCAATCTGCACTTAATGCTGGATACCTGTATAAAGTACCAGATCTCACTGAACTTGAAGCAATTTATATTCTGCATGCCATTTGGGATACTGATGGGACACATTGTCTGCCAGTAAGGGTTGACGGTATATCCTGCGAAGATCGGAGTAATAGTTAATCTGGAGATTCCTCAGAATGTCAAACAACTGCACTCCATATTGGGGCACATTGGTTATTATCGAAAGTTCATTCAGGGTTATGCGCTAATAACTGCATCAATGGAGAAGCTACTCAGGAAGGATTCTAAGTTCTACTAGGATGAGGAGTGTCAAAAGAGCTTTGAATTGTTAAAGGAAAATATGGTCACTGTGCCCATATAGGTCTTTCCAAATTGGTCAAAGGTGTTTCATGTGCATGTTGATGCCTCTTGTATCCCACTCAGAGCTATTTTAGTGCAGCTAGGAGCTGGAGAGATTGATCACCCTATTTCCTATGAAATTCAAAAACTCTCAAGCGTAGAATAGAATTATTCAACCATAGAGAGAGAAGGATTAGCGATGGTGCATGCACTGCAGAAATTCTACCACTACATGTTAGGAGGAAATTTCAAGATGTTTACTGATGACTATGCTTTAAAGTACCTGGTCAATAAGCCTATGTTGGGGGGGAAGATCTGCTGGTGGTTGTTACTATTCCAGGAGTATGACTTTGAGATCATTGTGAAACCAGAAAGACTGAATGGCCAGACCATCTTTCGCGCATTGAGACTGGTGAAGAACCTACGAACTTAGAGGATGGATTTCCAGATGCAAAATTGTTTGTGATCAAGATAGTTAATGAGAATTTCCTTGATATTATTCAGTTTTTGACTACTGGGCACACACCTGAAGAATATACCGTACAACAAAAGAAAGATCTTGTGGCGTGCACAACAGACTTCACCATTATTGTTGGCCAGTTGTACATGATGGGTGAAGATGAAATTCTGCGAAGATATGTTTTGGAGTATGAAAGGAACGAAATCTTAGATGAAGCTCATGAAGGGGTTTTTTGTGGTCACTATGTAGGTAAGGAAACCACGAAAATATTTTGCGAGCTGGGTTATGGTGGCCCATATTGCACAATGATGCTTATGTGTATTTCTGCACATGTGATGTATGCCAGCGAATCGGAAAGCCATCGCATAGAGATGAGATGCCCCTGCATCCATAGATGGCACTGCAAGCATTTGAGAAATGGGATATAGACTTTGTCAGACCTATTAACCCTCCATGCAAGAATATTGGTGCATGTTACATAATCACTTCGACTGACTATGTAACCAGATAGGTAGAAGCTAATCCTGTGAGAGATTGTACTATGAATACAACTGCGCAGTTCATCTTCGAGAATATTGTGACTTGCTTTGGATGTCCTATGATTCTAATAAGTGATCAGGGTGTTATGGCCTAAATCTACCTCAGGCTGAGAAAGGCAGAATCTAGGGTAACATAAAACCACGCTTAACCTGGTAGCTAGCCCTACCAGATCGGGAGAGGGCTCTCTCCTTCTCAATCTCAGCAAAAAATGATCAGTGAGGCTTGATATGAATTGAATAAAGGTTGATTCTAGGCTAGGTATATATATAAAAGAGTTTGATTTGATTTTGAGGGTGTTTGTTGGATCAAAGGGAAAGGCAGATTTTGGGTCTAGGAAATGAGGCCTAGTTTTTGCAGAGATCTGAATGGGGCAAGGTAGGTTGAATGAAATGGATAGCTTAGACCGGTGAGGAGTTGAAGAGGGAAATAAAATTTCAGGAATCCTCTTCAAACAGTTGAAAACATAGAAAATTAAACAAACCCTAGGTAGAGCACTGCAAATTTTAATGAATTCCACCTTTATCCTTGTTTGTTTAACTTAAGAAGAAATAAGAGGGAAAATGATACACATAAAACACCAGTAAACTTACATTAACAGAGATAAATACATCATCAAAACAAAGAGCCACATGAATCCCAAGGAGTGCTGCAAACCCTGGTCTATTCCTTTGCCAAACTGCAGAGATGAATGTACAATGATGCTCAAATCAATCCCAAGTGTCCAACCATGCTAATGACTAAAAAAATACAAGATATAGACAAAAAATAACTCATCCCCAGCCTCTAGGGGTTGAGCTCACAATTTTAGGAGTTGTTTCAACAAGATCTAAACTGAGAACTAGAAAATAGGCAGTGGAACAGCTTGCCTCTATAAGATAGGAAACTGATTCATTCAGCTGCAATTCAACTTTTGATGGATGAATCTACCTCCATGATTAAAAATTTAATAAAATTACATCAAGATCCATAAAATTACCTCAAATTACATCATGATTTTAACATTTGGAAGCAAGAAAGTCAAAATGTCAAAAACTAGGCGAAAAACAGAGTTACTGAGTCCAAAATGACCAAAAATCCCCAATGCGCCGTGCCTGATTTCTCTATGCGTCGCGCCAGTTTGGAGCTGATTTTGAAGGCCCTCCCAGTGTCAAAATTTGCTCCAAGTGGGCTTGTTGGAAATATCTGCCTGTTTACGTTCCAACACAAGTGGAATTTCTGAATTTTGCTTCCATTTGCCCCTCCAAAAATGAGTTCTCCAAACATTTCTTCCTATGTGTCCAAAAGGGGCAGAAAGGTCATTTTTAGGGTGTTTTTGACCCTTTTGGAAGCCAAAAACCTGTCAAAATCTCTTGGCCATAAGTAGGCATGCATAATTTTCCATGAAAAATCCAAAAATGTAAAGTTTACCCCAAGAGGAGTCCCCCATCAAAAGCGCGCGCCAAGTGGCGCGACACATAGAGTTGAAAAATCTGTTTTAAGGCCAAAAAGTTCAAAATTTGCAAAAAGTGTCCCAAATTTCTTGAAATTTGGGCTGAGTGTCCTCCATCATGTACTATGCTGGGCCAAGGAAGCCTCGGCCAAAATCTGAAGTCTATCTTTCCTTTTCCAACACTTTGAGGCCTTCTTTAACTTGGCCTTCAGGATTTTGGTTCGTGCCCTGCAAACATGATTTCTTGCCCAATAATGATTAGCCATGTGCCTCAACATGTTATTTTCCTTGTTTTCCTTCTCCAACAGCTTTTCCAAATGAATATTTACCCTTTCAAGCCAATTTTCACGATCAGCCTCAATCTCTTACTCAATGGATGTCATCTCAGTTTTGCTCCTTTTGGCAGCCTGCCAGTTCTCACGTATGTTTTGTAGCTCCATGATAGTTTGTTGATCTTCTAGATATTTGTTTCTCTGCTCAAGGTAGTTGATTATCCACTGGGCTCTTTTCAACTTGATGGAAAAAGTGTTTATCTCCGCCTTCTGCTCCTGAACAATCTCTCTCAGCTTTGAGCTTGGTGAGCCCAAATCATCATCAATGAGTATGAAGTCTGTATCCTGGCCTCCTGAAGGCCCCTCATCATGTATTGGCCTCTTACCCTTATCCTGTACCTGTACTGCTAATGAATGAAGCGATACCCCTTCCACCTCGGGTGGAGATAATACTAGCTTGGTTGCTGCAAACAACCCTCTAGTGCCCCTTTGATAGGTGACAAACACCGGCACACTAGCGGTCTGTGTCTCATGACCTTCCTGCTGATATGAAGGTTCACCTGCCTCATGAAAAGCCTCCGAAGGCACCTCAGGAGCTGTGAAGAAATCATTAGAAATGAAATCCTCCCATGAAATATCCTGCAAACCGAGCTGATGCATAACCACAATTTTGATGAGTGCAAAGTGATATATACTGTTATACTACTGCTCAGGAGTTTTCCTTTGCACTAGGGTGGTCATGTTCTCAATATTCTGGCACATGAAGTAAGGGAGGTTCATCATTCTCACCCTGGTAAAATGCGTCAGCAACCTGATATGATAGGCATAGAGGCGAGAAAACCGGCCCTCACAACTGAAATATTTGATAATGAGTTTCATCAAAGGAGCGTATGAATCTTTCAAGAACTGAAAGGGAAAAACTCTGCTGAGTTTTCTCAAAAAATCGGGCTTGCTATATGGCTCATAGTGTTCCCTATCAACTTGCTGCCTTTTGTTCCATTGCTCTCCAACATTTGGAATACTGGTTGCTAGAGAGATAGATTCAGGTGTCAAAGTGAATGTCACACTTGCAAGAGTGACTTGGCCGTTATGTAAATGCAGCACAAACAATATGGCTAGCTCATGATGGTGGTGGACTCTAGAAACCATCTCACAAAACTGATAACAAGACTACTATTGAAAACATGAAATAGCAAGAGGACAGGCCTGCAGCTCAGCTAGTGAAGTAGGCTCCTCCCTCACATGTCTGCCACTCTTGTGAGGTCTCCTAGGTGCAAGCAATTCAGTTGTAGAGTCACTGTCTCGGTCATAAGAGGAATCTGTCTCCATGTTTGCCAAAGTTTGTGTTGTATTAGATGAGAATGAGGAGTTTTGGTGTCTTTGGTTTTCATTTCCAAATGTATGACAATATGTGAGGGGCTATGGAGGGAGAAGGTAGGGGGAATATTGGGAATATTACCAATTGAAATTTTCCAAAGAGTTTTAGGGGTAGTCACTAGGCTTTTTGGGATAGGATTTGGGGTTTGGGAAATTTATAACTTGGATTTGGGATAATAGGAATATGGAATAGGGTAAATGAATTTTAGGGATATGGGGAATAGGGAAATGGGCTGATGGAACTAGAATAACAGTGATGAGGGAATAACAAGGTGGGGAAGTGGAAGTGATAGGCACAAAACCAAACTATAAACCCTAAGGAAGCATTTCTTGAACAAGAAAATAGGGTTTGAATTTTTGTTTATTAAATCCTTATAGACATCATAAGATTCACGTTCAATGGTAGTGCAGGGGTTACTTGACTTACTTGGACCGGAGGTGACCGAGCAGATTCGAAGTTTTTAGAGAAATCGTAGTGAAAATGCTCTACGGCCCTACGCGCCGCGCCACCAACCCAACGCGCCGTGCCACTCCTATGCGCCGCGTAGGTGTATTCTTAACACAGTGGAGGCTGATCCAATGTGTCGCGCCTGTCTTGTGCGCTACGCCACCCAGCCAATGCGTCGTGCCCACAAACTTGCACAATTTTCCCTTCAAATTGCTCCCTTCTTTCTACACGGTTTCTCCTTGGCTCACTCTCTCCTCTTGGCATAAAAAAGAGCTTTTGAAACATGAAGATGAGTTATATACCAAGGATATTTAATTCTCCATTTCAAAAAAACCCACTTTGTAATGTTTCAGATTTTGACACTTTTTAAAACTCTGTTTTAAATAGCTTGCTTCATTTTGGATTTTTGACTGAATGATGTGCTTTGTGTTTGCCTTGCAGGGAATGAATTTGCTAGATCTTGACAAAGGTGACCAGGGTTGCCAGTGAAATTATTTTTACAACTGAGAAAACTTGAAATTACATTACATTTATACATAAAAGATAAAATACCCTATTTTTCTTCAAAACAGAGTTTTGAAGAAAAATACATTATTAAGCATATGATGATGAAGTTATTACTACTGAAACCTTATTTCAAACTCCTCATGTGCCTGCTAACCTTTATTGGGCATTTTGAAGACCTTATTAATGAAACCCTAGATCTAATGACACTAAAACCCTAAAAATGACTCTTTGCAAACTATGAGACAAAAAGTGACTGAAAATGATCTTAATGAACATAAATGGGCCAGCAGGTAAAGGACATGAGGGACATGAGCAACAAGCCACTACTGTTAGATGATCCATGCTCCTAATGGAATGCAACTGTTTGAGTGAGACACATAATATGCAATGCAACAAGAGGATTTTGATCACTGATGGAGGGATGAAGATACCGATACTAACATTGGCTCCAATGGGGATGGTAGCTCCTTGGAGGTGCCAAGAACTACAGATCTTTGGGAAAGTAGGAAGTGCCTTCGTCCATTGGGCTATGGAGTCAATAACTTCGAAAAACCAAAAAAATACTCTTGACTCATTTTCAGAACTGAAAACTGACTCAATTTCAAAACCAAGAATGACTGAAAGACCTGACCCAACAAACCAAACCAAAACTGAAATCAACCTTCACTTTTATAGCCTTCACCTCGGGCCCCAAACTGAAAGAATGATGACAACACACGCTTGTAATGAAACTTAAACAAACCGGTATGTACAGTGATATGTATGACAACAGAAAACATTTCAAAAATAGTACCGTTTGAGTAGCCGACCATTGACCGGCCCTCCTGGACAATCTTCTCCATTCATTTATTTCAAAAGGAAAGCATTTTGGCCTAGATATGTAGCAATTCTGAAAGGTCCTTTCCAAAGATTCTCAAACTTTCCATGCTTACCTTTATCTTCGTTTCTTGCATCCCATTTTAACACCACTTCTTCTATTTGAAACTTGTTTGCCCTTGCCTTTCGATCATATATATTCTTGATTCTCTCTTGCAGCTTGAAAGTGTTCTGAAAAACCTTGTCTCTAGTCTGCTGTAAATGGATCATTTGATTTATTCTCCGTTGCATATGATCATCTTCGCTGCCAGCTTCTTGTAGAAGTTTAACCACTGGAACTATGAGAGAGGTCAGGAATACAGTATCAACACCATACACGAGCTCAAAAGGAGACATGCCTATAGATTTCTTTTGACTCACTCTGTCTGCCCAAAGTGCATTAACCAATTTCTTATGCCAACTTTTCTTGTTTATTTCCAACAACTTTTTGATAATATTGACCAAGGATTTATTTTAGGATTCAGCCAATCCATTGCCTTGTGGATGATATGCGGTTGAGCGCCCCAAATTAATTTGATACTTATCACAAAAGTAAATCATTCTTTTAGATTTAAAGGCTACTGCATTATCAGTGATCAACTTGTTTGGACAACTAAAACGAGACAAAATATTGTTTTCAAGAAATGAAATGATTACCAAATTTGTCACCTGCCTAGTGGGAACTGCCTCAATCCATTTAGTAAAATATTCTGTTGCTGTAAGGATCCACTTATGCTACGCTAAAGAATCAGGATGGATCTCGCAAATGAAATCCAAACCCCACTGCTGAAAAGGAGCACTTACTTCAATGGGCTTGAGCGACAAAGGCTGCAATTTTTTTCTCCTTTCAAAAATCTGACATTCATGGCAGCCTTTAACAATTTTGTACACATCAGCAAAGAGAGTCGGGCAATAATATCCCGCTCTAAAAATTTTGTTGGCTGTTGTTTTCCAGAAAAGGTGACCTCCGCAATCTCCCTTATGAAAATATTCCATAATCTGTTTTTCCTCCTCTTCAACCAAACAATTTAGCAAGACACCACCGGGATCTTTCCAATAGAGTGCATTATTCATGATACAAAACTTGGCAGCCTTTAATTTCAGTGTCCTACTTTTTTATTTAGCCATTCCTGGCGGTGGTGACAAATTTTGGAGCACATAAAAAATGTCTGAGTACCAAGGAGAAAGAACAAATATTTCTGATACCTGAGTTAGCGAACTTTCTTCATTTTCCTCAGACATATCAGCGATGAGATTAATGTCCAAGGCATGCAAATTTGACTCAGCCATTAGCTTAGCCAACCCCTGTCCTTTGATAAGCTTTTTAGGTTTTATCTCCACGTCATATTCCAACAAGGAAGCAATCCATTTACCTCGTCTTCCTTCTGGATCTATTTGCATTAAGACATCCTTAACAACAGCATTAGGAACATAAGCAAGAATGTGAGAATGCAAAATATATACTCGAAAATATTTCAACACTTTTACTGAGGAAAGAGCTTGCTTTTCAATAATATTATACTTTAAGGCTGCATCTCTTATGGTTCGGCTGAAAAAAGAAATTGGTTTCTCAAGCTGATCTCTTTTCTGTATCAAGACTGCTGCCATAGTATGATCTGAGGCAAATGAAAACAAAATAAAATCCTGAGTATAATCTGGGCTGATCAAAACCGGATCTGAAGAAAGGGCCAATTTTACTAAATTGAAAGACTTTACTGCTTCCTCAGTCCACTTCACTACACTATCTTTCTTGAGCATGTTTTTTATTTCCCTTAAATGTTCTACAAGATTGGGCACAAAGCGACGTAAGAAATTCATCTTACCGTTGAATGATTGGATCTCCCTTTTGTTTCAGGGAAGATCAATTTGTTGAATGGCTTCTACTCGAGCTGGATCAATGCGGATGCCATATTTTGATATAATATGACCAAGAAGCTTGCCCTCATCCATGGCAAACAAACTCTTCTTTGGATTGAGAGACACACCATATTTTCTACACCGCTGAAATACAATTTTCAAATGATAAAGGTGCTCTTCATTTGAATTAGAAAAAACTGTCAAATCATCAAGATACACAACCAGAAAGACATCTTTCTCATTTGCAAATGCCATATCCATTGCTCGCTGAAAGGTCGCACCAACATTCTTCAAATCGAAAGGCATTTTAGCATAATGAAAAGTTCCCCATGGAGTGGTGAACGCTGTTTTATCTCTATCATCTTCATGGACCAGAATTTGGTTATAACCGGAATAACCATCGAGTAGCGACATGCGAGATGCTCCAACTACTCGCTGAAGTATGTGATCCATTTTGGGCAATGGGTAGTTGTCTTTCAAAGATATTTTATTCAGATTCCTAAAATCAATGCATAAGCAAATCTCACCTGTTTTCTTGCGCATGGGCACCAAATTAGAAATCCAATATGAAAATATTATGGGGACGATGATACCAGCTTTGTACAACCAATTCACTTCCTTCTCTATTGAGGAAAACAACTTTGGATTTATTCTTCTCAATTTTTTCCGAAAGGGCTTTTGATTTGGCTTGATTGGAATGGTATGTTGAATTATGTTTGTGTCATATGTCTTCAAATCTGAATAGTCCCAAGAAAATACATCAACAAAGGAAGATAATAAACTGACATACTTTGCTTTTACCTGTGGGGGCAATGCTTTGGACAATTTCACCATTTTAGGATTTTCTGCTAATCCAATGTTCACATCCTCAACTCCTTTCTCGGTTGGTAGCAAGCTCGGTTTCGGAGCTACATCATCTTGGTCGAAAAGCTCCTGTAAAGGTATTATACCTTTAGGAATGACATTATCCTTTAGCTGCAAAACTTCCATCTGATTGACTTCTACCTCCGCCTCGCTATCATCATGCTCCCCATCAATAGAAGTGTCTTTGAATTTACCTTCATTTTGCAGAAATTAATCAATTTCTTTGTCATCTTGAAACACTTGCCAATACCTTTGATTGTCAAGGATAGTCGGACGATGCTTCACATGGATTTCAAATTTGTTACTTGAATTCATCGGAATTCTAAAATTACTTGCTGCTGTTGCAAGTGCATCTGCAATACCATTCTAAATACGAGGGACACATGTCAAAGTATAATTTGAAAACAATCTCAAGATATCTAGTACCGCATTGCGGTAGGCCCGCATTCGAGGATGCTTAGATTGATATTCACCTTTCACTTGCTTGATAACTAACTCGGAGTCGCCATGCACTGCAATTATTTTGGCATTTAACTTTCTAAGAATTTTCAGACCAAAAATTAAAGCTTCGTATTCAGCCTCATTATTTGAACAATCGAAAGCCAATTTATAAGAACAGACCCTTACATTACTTGGCACTTTGTTTTGGGAGGAAACAGGGCTGCGTACCCAAATGCCAATTCCAACACCGTCCCTTCCTACCGCACCATCAAAATCCATGGTCCACAAACTATCTTCGTCCTCTTCCAAATGCTGAAATTCTGTTTGCTTTTTTGCTTTGTCTTGCTGTCCATCAAAATTTTGCTGCTGTCGGAAGGCTGATTGCTCATCGGTACTATCAAGTCTCTGTCTCTATTTCTTTAATACCTCTCTGAAATTTTCAGTGATTTCCGGAATTTCTCCTACTTCAATTAATTGGCTATTTACATCATTAAAGCTATCTGAGTACAAAACAAATGATTCTAAATCAGTAGGTACATAATTGATTGGATGATTTACCGGTTTCTCCTTGCTAGTAATCATATACTTCATATTTTTCTCTCGGTATAATTTCCTCATCTGACCAAACACGAGAATAGTAGCATAGGAGAAATCAAGCTACAATGTCCCTTTAAGTTTTTCTCCCCAAGATCTGGAAAGAAGCATGCAAAATCTAGGAGGAATATCTGCCACAACCACATCCATCAAAACATTTTTAGTCGGAATCTGATCCAAACTGACCACCAAATATTTGATAAGCCCAATGCATCTTACTCTACTAGAATCGAAATAATAAAGGTCATGATACTTTCTAGTGATATCCAATCCCAATTTCTCCATGATTTCCCTAGGAATGAGATTATGAGAGGCTCCAAAATCGAACACAACATTGTGTAATACATAGTCGTGCAATCTAAGGCTGATGTAAAAAGGAGGTACATCACTATCTGGAGACTCACCATCCAATTCTGGACCAAAAATCAACTCAGGTTAATCATCTTCCACGTTTACCATATCAGACAGTGGATCTAAACTCAAAATCTTAGACACCTGAACCTTATAGCTGCTATTCTTCATCAATTCAGTCAAAGGAATGGACACTTTTAACTTAGCAATTTCATTTTCTAAGTTAAAGACTGAAGTTTTCTCTACCTCTTTAGCGGGAACATCCTTCTTTTCAGTTTTCTCCCTTGATATATTTGGATGATTGGATCTTTCATTTGTTGATGGTGATTTGCTAGTAGTGGGATCAACTGTCTCTTTTCCCTTTTTTTGCACAATGAGTGGATCATTCTTTGGTGCTGTAGCTTCCTTTCTTTTTTGAATTGGATTAATGGGCACATCTCTACTTCTGAGTGAATATTGTCGCTGCTGGGCGGTCAAGGCATTCATGTACCCCCTCTGATATTCATCAGATTCTTCTTCAAGAGCTGTCTCATTTTCCAAGATGAAATTCTCGTCCTTTTGTACAGCTGAGTTCTCAGAATACTTCTCATCTTTAGTGATAAAAATTGGCATATCATCAAGTGTAAATAAATGATCCTCTTCTCTGATTAAATTTTCCTCATAATCTGATTCCGGACCATGTAGAAAATTCTGCTTTAAGGGTGTCTTCACTTGCTATTGTACTGCTTGTTCTTGTACTTGCTGCTCTCTTTGCTTGATTCTAAATTGTGGTTGCTGCTGGCCACGGAAGTTAGGATTTCTGATCTGCGGTTCAGACTTATCAATTTTTAATCTTTCAAACATATTTTCCATCTTACGGAGCACTTGATTTGAAGTGGAAACCTCTTCCTTTATTGCTACTTTCTTTTCATCTTTTGTTCTAGCTCTCCTGGCAAGCAAATTGGCTTCAACGCTGACTGCAATTTTCTGCGTGTCTTCTAAAGTTCCCGGATCTCTTTCTCTTAATTGATAGGCCATGTAAAGATCGAAGCCAGCCGGAAACTTAATCAAAGCCGACCCCCTAGGTGGCTTTATATCAGCAGTAATTGCATTATAAACAGAATTGAATCTAATACAATAATCTTGAACAGACTCACCAACATTCCGCTTGATATTGTCATATTCGGAAAGGATCTAAAGAGGATATTTCTTCACTTCCCATCGATCCAAGAATTGTCTTTGAAGATTAGGCAATGTAGTAATACTTCTAGCTGGAAAAGCTCTGAACCACTTTCTTACTTCACCTCCAGAGGTTTGTACAAATAGTCTCATTGTCACATTTTCCGCATCAATCTCATGAAGGTCAAAGAAATCTGCCATCCTATCCACATGTTGATGAGCAGTAACACTTTGAGGAGTGCCATAAAACAATGGAATTTTTATTTGATAATTAGCGGGCATGTCATCCAAGTTTTGAGGCAACGCAAGGGGTGCAAATCGGGCAACCATTGCTCTGGGTGGATTTACCACCGGGTTTGGGGATATAGGAGGAGTCGGAGCAGTTGATGTATGAGGTGTATGTGGTGTGGAGGGAGGTGATACTACTACAGATTGTTGATCAGAGATAGACGATTGCACGGGAATGGTGGGAATGAAAGGAGGCTTGGTAGGAATTTGTGAACTAGACGTAATTGCGGATGACCCAAGAGTTGCAGATGCAAACTCTATGAATTTGGGAATGTTTGTTGCCACAATGGAATTCTGAATATTTAAGATGTAACTATCAATGGATCTATTAGCTTTTTAAATTTCAAGATCTTTGAAAAAATCTGGATTTAGGACATTATAATCAGTAGCACTTTCAGACTTGGTCTCAAACAACGATAGCTCAAATTGTTCATCAAACTCAAGATCTTCAAGATACTCAAAAATAGCAGGACATGAATGAGATTTGAACACAGGAATCACAGGAATTTCTCAATGAAGGATTCTCGAAATAAGATTTGGATTTTCATACAAAAGAGGTGGATCGGGATCGGGATTAGCTCTGGTGTGTCGTCTGGAAGCCAGTGTGTTGAATTATTCCCAAAAATAAAACAGACAAAATCAACTTGTTCAGCCTATAAAATTCTAGACTCATCACCCAAAAGTCTAGAATTATCTGATGTACTGAGGCAATTTACAAGTTAAATATTACGTTTATAAGACTAGACCGGAGATTGACTGAAGCAACGTTTATCTACTTATGCACTTGCAAAGCAATGTGTAGTTTGAAGGCTACTTGGCATAACTTCAGGCTCCGTCTGTAGTTTATAAAACGAATAACAGTAACAAGAAAACAATTTTGTGTTCCCCAGTATGGTTGCCACTATGTTATGGCCTAAATCTACCTCAGGCTGAGAAAGGCAGAATCTAGGGTAACATCAAACCACGCTTAACCTGGTAGCTATCCCTACCAGATCGGGAGAGGGCTCTCTCCTTGTCAATCTCAGCAAAAAATGATTAGTGAGGCTTGAGATGACTTGAATAAAGGCTGATTTTAGGCTAGGTATATATATAAAAGAGTTTGATTTGATTTTGAGGGTGTTTTTTGGATCAAAGGGAAAGGCAGATTTTGGGTCTGGGAAATGAGGCCTAGTTTTTGCAGAGATCTGAATGGGGCAAGGTAGGAAATTGTTTTGACACTTCAATTTTGAATGAAATGGATAGCTTAGACCGGTGAGGAGTTGAATAGGGAAAGAAACTTTCAGGAATCCTCTTCAAACAGTTGAAAACATAGAAAATTAAACAAACCCTAGGTAGAGCACTGCAAATTTTAATGAATTCCACCTTTATCCTTGTTTGTTTAACTTAAGAAGAAATAAGAGGGAAAATGATACACATAAAACACTAGTAAACTTACATTAACAGAGAGAAATACATCATCAAAACAAAGAGCCACATGAATCCCAAGGAGTGCTGCAAACCTTGGTCTATTCCTTTGCCAAACTGCAGAGATGAATGTACAATGATGCTCAAAGCAATCCCAAGTGTCCAACCATGCTAATGACTGAAAAAATACAAGATATAGACAAACAATAACTCATCCCCAGCCTCTAGGGTTCGAGCTCACAATTTTAGGAGCTGGTTCAACAAGATCTAAACTGAGAACTAGAAAATAGGCAGTGGAACAGCTTGCCTCTAAAAGATAGGAAACTAATTCATTCAGTTGCAATTCACCTTTTGATGGATGAATCTACCTCCATGAATAAAAATTTTAAAAAATTACATCAAGATCCATAAAAGTACCTCAAATTACATCACGAGTTTAAAATTTGGAAGCAATAAAGTCAAAATGTCAAAAACTAGGCGAAAAACAGAGTTACTGAGTCCAAAATGAGCAAAAATCCCCAATGCGCCGCGCCTGATTTCTCTATGCGTCGCACCAGTTTGGAGCTGATTTTGAAGGCCCTCTCGGTGTCCAAATTTTCTCCAAGTGGGCTTGTTGGAAATTTCTCCTTGTCTAATTTCTAAAACAAGTGGAATTTCTTAATTTGTCTTCCATTTTCCCCTCCAAAAATGAGTTCTCCCAACACTGCTTCCCGTGTGTCCAAAAAGGGGCAGAAAGGTCATTTTTAGGGTGTTTTTGACCCTTATGGAAGCCCAAAACCTGTCAAAATCTCTTGGCCATAAGTAGGCATGCATAATTTTCTATGAAAAATCCAAAAATGTAAATTTTTCCCCAAGAGGAGTCCCCCATCAAAAGTGCGCGCCAAGTGGCGTGACGCATAGAGCTGAACAATTTGTTTTAAGACCAAAAAGTTCAAAATTTGCAAAAAGCGTCCCAAATTTCTTGAAATTTGGGCTGAGTGTCCTCCATCATGTACTATGCTGTGCCAAGGAAGCCTCGGCCAAAATCTGAAGTCTATCTTGCCTTTTCCGACGCTTTGAGGCCTTCTTTAACTTGGCCTTCAGGATTTTGATTTGTGCCCTGCAAACATGATTTCTTGCCCAATAATGATTATCCATGTGCCTCAACATGTTATTTTCCAAATGAATATTTACCCTTTCAAGCCAAGTTTCACGATCAACCTCAATCTCTTGCTCAATGGATGTCATCTCGGTTTTTCTCCTTTTGGCAGCCTGCCGATTCTCACGTATGTTTTGTATCTCTATGATAGTTTTATGTTCTTCTAGCTATTTGTTTCTCTGCTCAAGGTAGTTTATTATCCACTAGGCTCTTTGCAACTTGACGGACAAAGTGTTTATCTCCGCCTTCTGCTCCTGAACAATCTCTCTCAGCTTTGAGCCTGGTGAGCCCAAATCATCATCAATGAGTCTGAAGTCTATATCTTGGCCTCCTGAAGGCCCCTCATCATGTATTGGCCTCTTACCCTTGTCCTGTACCTGTACTGCTGATGAAGGAAGTGAGACCCCTTCCACCCCGGGTGGAGATAATACTCGCTTGGCTGCTGCAAACAACCCTCTAGTGCCCCTCTGATAGGTGACAAACACTAGCACACTAGTGGTCTGTGTCTCATGACCTTCCTGCTGATATGAAGGTTCACCTGCCTCATGAAAAGCCTCCGAAGGTACCTGAGGAGCTGTGAAGAAATCATTAGAAACGAAATCCTCCCATGAAATATCCTGCAAACCGAGCTGATGCATAACCACAATTTTGATGAGTGTAAAGTGATAGATACTGTTATACTGCTGCTCAGGAGTTTTCATTTGCACTAGGGTGGTCATCTTCTCAATATTTTGGCACATGAAGTAAGGGAGGTTCATCATTCTCACCCTTGTAAAATGCATCAGCAACCTAATATGATAGGCATAGAGGTGAGAAAACCGGCCCTCATAACTAAAATATTTGATAATGAGTTTCATCAAAGGAGCGCATGAATATTTCAGGAACCGAAAGGGAAAAACTCTGCTAAGTTGTCTCAAAAAACCGGGCTTGATATATGGCTCATAGTGTTCCCTGTCAACTTGCTACCTTTTGTTCCATTGCTCTCCAACATTTGGAATACTGGTTGCTAGAGAGATAGATTCAGGTGTCAAAGTGAATGCCACACTTGCAAGAGTGACTTGGCCATTATGTAAATGCAGCACAAACAATATGGCTAGCTCATGATGGTGGTGGACTCTAGCAACCATCTCACAAAACTGATAACAAGACTACTGTTGAAAACATGAAATAGCAAGAGGACAGACCTGTAGCTCAGCCAATGAAGTAGGTTCCTCCCTCACATGTCTGTCACTCTTGTGAGGTCTCCTAGGTACAAGCAATTCAGTTGTAGAGTCACTGTCTTGGTCATAAGAGGAATCTGTCTCCATGTTTTGCAAAGTCTATGTTGTCTTAGATGAGAATGAGGAGTTTTGGTGTCTTTGGTTTTTGTTGCCAAATGTATGACAATATTTGAGGGGCTATGGAGGGAGAGGGTAGGGGGAATGTTGGAAATATTACCAATTGAAATTTTCCAAAGAGTTTTAGGGGTAGTCACTAGGCTTTTTGGGATAGGATTTGGGGTTTGAGAAATTTATAAATTGGATTTGGGATAATGGGAATATGGAATAGGGTAAATGAATTTTAGGGATATGGGGAATAGGGAAATGGGCTGATGGAACTAGAATAACAGTGATGAGGGAATAACAAGGTGGGGAAGTGGAAGTGATAGGCACAAAACCAAACTATAAACCCTAAGAAAGCATTTCTTGAACAAGAAAATAGGGTTTGAAATTTTGTTTATTAAATCCTCATAGACATCATAAGATTCACATTCATTGGTAGTGGGGGGGTTACTTGACTTACTTGGACCGGAGGTGACCGAGTAGATTCGAAGTTTTGAGAGAAATCGTAATGAAAATGCTCTATGGCCCTACGCGCCGCGCCACCAACCCAACGTGCCACGCCACTCCTATGCGTCGTGTAGGTGTATTCTTAACACAGTGGAGGCCGACCCAATGCGTCGCACCTGTCTTGTGTGCCGTGCCACCCAGCCAATGCGCCGCACCCACAAACTTGCACAATTTTCCCTTCAAATTGCTCCCTTCGTTATACATGGTTTCTCCTTGGCTCACTCTCTCCTCTTGGCATAAAAATGAGCTTTTGAAACACGAAGATGAGTTATATAACAAGGATCTTTAGTTATCCATTTCAAAAAAAACCACTTTGTAATGTTTCAGATTTTGACACTTTTTAAAACTCTATTTTAAACAGCTTGCTTCATTTTGGCTTTTTGACTGAATGATGTGCTTTATGTTTTCCTTGCAGGGAATGAATTTGTTGGAGCTTGACAAAGGTGACCAGGGTTGCCAGTGAATTTTTTTTTACAACTGAGAAAACTTGAAATTACATTACATTTATACATAAAAGATAAAATACCCTATGAAGAAAAATACATTAGTAAGCATATGATGATGAAGTTATTACTACTGAAACCTTATTTCAAACTCTCATGTTCCTCGTTGACCATTATTGGGCATTTTAAGACCTTATTAATGAAACCCTAGACCTAATGACACTAAAACCCTAAAAAAATGACTCTTTGCAAACTATGAGACAAAAAGTGACCGTAAAATTATCTTAATGAACAAAAATGGGCCAATGTGTATAGGACATGAGGAACATGAGCAACAAGGCCACTACCGCCGATGATCCATGCTCCTTGCACGGAATGCACCGATCGAGTGAGACACCCAATATGCAATGCAACAAGTGGATTTTGATCACCGATGAGGGATGAAGATATCGACACTAACAGAGGATCAGAATAGAGCTTCCAATTAGCTTTGCACTAGTTGGAATATTAATTTTTTTTTTGCCTCTTAGTTAGAATAATAAGAGGTATATATCCATGTCTCCTTAGTAGGAATAAAATCACTCCTAATGTGAATGGGGTCATCTAAGTAGTTGGATTAAGCACCATTATGTATGAAAAGGAGGGAGCATGAAGACCAGGTCAACGACCAACAAATGGCCCTAGTATGGAGGTAGGGAAATTACCGAGGGACATCGCAATTTTGGAGGGAGATTCTGCATGGAAGTAGTGGCTTTAATTTAGTGCCCAAGGTGAGGAAGCTCACCAAGAATATAAGGAAGGGGATGGCAACAATAAGGAATGATTTATTATTATTTTGTTTATGGTCCGTTTCGATCGGCTTTCGGCTTCAACGATTTAGTGAAGACTACAGCACGTTTAGCACAAGGGTGTTTCGAGCGGAAATCCCACCTCTTCATCCTTGGGGGAATTTGAGTGACTACTCAAGGAGAAGTATTTGGGCTGAATTTCATGACTTCGGCATCAAGCGAAGCTATCTTTCTTCTCCATCACAATTTCTACACCGAGGGTTGCTGTGTTGTAGGGCATAACACAGGTTGGTTTGGGCTATTTATGAGCTATTTTTCGTTGGAGGAATGTTTCTCTTCCATTGGGGAGGCCAAGAAAGGAAGGCTCCCGGGAATTATTGAATTATTTGGCAGTCTTAGGACAAGTTATTTTTATCTCCTACAACGCAGTTTCTGGGCTTCGAATCGCGTTATTTTAGGGAGGAGTTGGCAGGGGTGTTTTTAGCATGATTTGGGGAGTTAGATCTTCAAAAGGGAGGGACTAGCCTTCACCTCGGGAGAGTATATTGGATGAGAGCCATATATTTCAACATCGCCCAGCCATATCTTCCCATTTATTCTATTGTAGTAAACCTTCAACCCTAGGGCCGGAGCTCACATTTGTATCTTTTTTTGTGTAATTTCCTAAAACCCTCTCGGGTTGTCTTGGAAAGATGATATAGAGGCTAGATATTCATGTATAGTATATTTTGAGGCAAACTCAGTATTTTTATATCATTTTATGATCTCTTGTTGTATTTATGTTCATTATGATCGCGTTTTAGAAGCTCTCCAACATTTTATATTAGCACCATCTCACATTTGAGAGGGTTTGATCATGGGAGGGTTGTCTGTTTTTATGTTGTATGATTTTTGCCTCAATATACGAGACTTTTTGTCACGATATGATGAATAAAATGGCCCCCATATTTCATGTCGATGTAATGATTTTCACTGCTATTTCCATTATTGTGTTCAATATTGCTACTTTTTCCTATTTGGGAATATTACGCATCTCCATGCCTGTACCGTGTCACAATATTCTCGTTGGTTTAAGGAATGGTACATATGTGGCAACAAAATAGCAATGAACCACTATTTGTGATGCATATCATTGATGGTAAATCCTCTATCCCCGATGGCACTTTTCACCATCGATCTGCCTTCGACAGCTGCATTCATTCACTTCGGTGGATCTCCTTTTAATTCGCCCATTGAGAGTATGATTTTTATTATTTGAACTACTCCTTAAATGTGGTATTAATCTTGTCAATTTTTTCATCGTGTTTGTTTTCATATACCTATGTACCAATCCAATGTGCGTTATTGAACGTAGCCAGTCATACCCTTTTCAACATTATCATTATCGATCGACGCGCTCACATAACATTCGACGCACCCACTCAATACCCTTACTTACAACACCCTTAAAATTTCACTTTTTATGGAAGTAGGTATATTAAATGGTGGTGGTGGAGGTGGAGGTGGAGTGGATGACTTTTTAGTAGTGCGAGATGAATTTCAGAGTGGAGTGAATGGAATTCGAATTGTGGCCAATGGCCCAAAAGTACTTTGATCTTGTAATCCTCTCCTTCGAGTGCGCGTATTCACCAGCTACTCGTTTCATAATCCTCATCACTTTCATATTTACCTCGAGAGGGATATAAATAAAACCTTCTTCTAAAGATAACCCGTAAGTTTTTTTCGTTGTGGGGTTTCTTTGGAGACATTCACTCAATGTGGCTAAGTATAGTACCCTTTTTCACATAAAAGCATTTAATCACAATTTCAATGAGCAAAGAAATTTACCTATAGGGGTCTTAAAAATATCCTTTCGCCTTTAGAATACGATACAAAAAGTATCAATAGAAAACTCATTCACAAACCCAATTTCAAACACCATCAATCCAATAATTCATCATGCGGGTAATTTCATTTCTATATTTCTTCAATCGATGAACTAGATTAGGAGTCCACCCAGAATGCGTTGTCCTTTGGGTGCATGTGTTGGTTCAAAAAATGACCGTTAAAGGTAACCTTAATGCTTCACATTAATCATCAACCCGTGTCAAGCCTTTTATTTCAAGAGTGCAATAAAAGTAGATATGCGAGTCAAATCAAAGGTCAAATACTCTAGATCATCGTAAGAAATACTATCCAATTCTCAAGTTCAATCAATTAATTAAAAATTAAACTATGAAATACTTCACACAAAATCAAAGGATGAAAATCTAGTCTAATCTTAAGGTAAAGTAAACACTGGCGTCGAAATTAAAGATATTTTGAAATTGAACAACAAGATTAATGAATTGAATAAAAATAGAAAAGGAATACTTAATAAATTGAACAACCATCTATTAAAATTTTTCAATGGAAATCTCTATAATTCAATTAATAACAACCTTCATAATTGAACAAAAACCATATGTTCACACTTTCAATGGAAAAAAAATCAAGAAATAACAATGTGCAGAATTAAACAATGCCTACTTAACCACGCCCGAGATCAATATGATGAATGGAAAAATGTCACTCAACAATAAAAGGAATATTAATGATAAATTCAACCTATTTGAAAAGGAAATCGTAACACAATTAATTTGCAATTATTGAATTGAATTCTAATTCTACAAAGCATAAGAATAAATAAATTGTTAGAAACATTAAATAAACATATAACATAAAACAAAGAGGAGAACTCTGGTGAATGTACCCATAGCCTGCAAGTCACAAGAAATACCTAATCCGCTTACAATGAAAATCTAACTCTTTCCACACCAACAGAACGTGCACACCATCACGAGTTCAAAGACTCGTCTAAACAAAATGTTTATTACATAAAATTACGATACACGAAAATGTATCTTTGTAATCTTTCACCTACATCCTTTTATAACTTAAAGGAGAAACAAAATAAAAAATAACGAATCCTCGTGACTGTGAGATCCCGAGGCTTCAGTCATCAACCAAATGCTTCAAAGATAGACGTGTCTTTCCATCTTCACATTTTAGAACTAGATGCGATTGCATTTGCTTTTCGATCGTTGTTGTTTGGTGATTTGGTCAATGTTGGTTTTTTCGGATTTCCTATCAATAAATAAATAAAAAGTTAGTTTTTATACTATTAAACACATTATTTATTAATAATTCATTTTACTCTTACTTTTTACATTATTCTCCTTTTGATTTATTTCTAAAATGAAGGAAAAAAATATAAAAGTTAATAATAAATCAAGATAAATATGGGGTAAATGTACCTTTTCCTCGACTCAACATACTCCCTTGCTTACCTTTGCATGTCCTTGTGCAAATAGATGATTGAGGTGATGAGTTAAGGAATAAAGGGTGGATATACTTTCCTTGTGGTGTCTAAAACCATGCTTTTGTTTCACTTTTGTAAAATGCTAAGTTTGTATGTCCCTCCGGAAATTCATAACATGGTGGTAATATCTTTGTGAGGGTACCATATGATGGGGCATCTATATCCGCATCTTATCCACGTAGGGCCCATGTTTAAAATTAAATTTCTACACAAAAATGAAAACAAGAGGCATCAAATTTAAAATTCCTATAACAAAATGGCTCACTATTCTTAACATTATTTGCAGAGGCTGACATCTTTTCTTAGGTGCTACTGAAATATCCTCTTCGAATACCCTAGAAGTATGCTTTCCCACTCTATACAATATCTTTGTGAATTGGCCCTAGCTTGGCTATCACTCCTTCTCGTTTACAAACCTCTTATGTTGAATGAATAAATGTAGGGGTTTTGTAGGTTCTCCTCGACCTACAGATCTAACCCATGTTATATTTTCTAGAAGATATCAGAGGCCTTAGCCCATCTAACTGCTTTTAGCAAAGACATAAAAACTGAACCCAATGTCCCCAATGAAGGGACTGCTAGCTATCTCTTTCATATTCTAAAAATAAATTCGTGCAAGTACAATTTGCATAGGAGGCCGGACCTATTCATCTTCGACTATTACAACATTGAAAAATTCTTCAATATATTTAAATGTAATAGGCTTCCCTACCTCGACAACTTTGATATTCAACAACAAATACATTTCCACTAGAAATAATGCATAATTGGTGGTCGGTGCTCTTCAAGACAACACATTCGAGTAAAGAGAGAAAACAACACTGTTTGTTTCTTAGCCTATTCCGCTTGAGCCTATTCCTTTCACTTTCACTCTTTCTTCCCTAATTTGGGAAAAGGTTTCATCTTCGCCTAGTAAGGCTATTAAATCATTTTAGTAATGCTCGATGTTCTAGTAAAGGCACTACTTCCTTGCGATATCGGACTAGTTTTTGTTGCATTTGAATCAATTCATTACGAAGCTTTTGATTGGTACCCTTGTACCAAAGGGGTATAAGCAAGTGTTTCTCCGTTTGGGTTTCTTTGCTTTACCTATAGGCATCAAATCAATCACATAAAGACTTCAGTAGCATCTACCATTTGTGGATAAAATCGTACCTGGTTTCCCATTTATATCTAATTCCTTTTTAGGCTTCTGTGCCTTATCCATCTCTTTCAACCATTCCCTTAACTTTTTTCTTCACTATTTTTCTCAATTTTCTACATTTCCCGCGCATTTTTCTCAACTTAGCCCAAACCGATTTTTCCTTCAAAGGGGTTCTCATAGGGGAAGATGGAAGAACAACTTCAGGTTCGTGAAGGTGCTGTGGGCCGGTGATAAGGTTATCATTTAATTAAATAATTTTTTCTTCAAGCACTAAAGAGGTTGTGCCAACATCATATCTTGGTTGGGTGGATCGACATTTTATTTAGGTGTCAAAGGAGCTATATAAAAATTTGTGTCCTGGTCTAATAAAACAATATCCTTAACCGGTTTCTAGACTCATATGCTCTCTCTATGTGGTATTCCTTATCCAAACATTCATTATCGCAGGGAGATAAATCTCAAATCCATACCACGCGGGAAGGTAGGATTTCAGTGTGACCATAATCGCCAACATGCAAAATAGTTTGAAAGATCCTCCGTCGATCAATTTGTTCAAATGGGCTCCTAGCTTCACAATATTCTCTCATTTGTTCTAATAACTAAGCCATTTCCTCCTCATAACCCCGTAAAGGTGCATTCAAGGGCCTTAGGGTGTATAGATGGCCCCGTTTCTTTTGGAAATGCTAAGGTATTTTTCTTAAGTTTTATTCTTCTGTGTCGTCTCCGTTTTACTAGACCCGAGGTTGAGACACATGTTCTCTTCCTCTAGATTTCTTAGGGATTGGCATATTTTTATTCTTGGAAGCTTAAACTCGCCTATCCGGGTTTTCTTTAGTGTGGAAAGGTGATTGGAGAAACTATCCCATGCTAAATGATGTTTTTTTAACTCATGAACAATAATCAATTTTATCGTGTGCCATGATGGATAAAAATTCCTGAGAGTTTCTATCTTTCCTAATCCAAACAATGTTGTCATGCAATATATAATTCAAGAAAAAAGGTAAATTAACTCGAATATTTTATTTGAGTATAGATAACAATTTGAGTTGATGAGACTTTACCACACATCCTTGCATCCATCACATGTGATATACTTTTAGATGATGACTACGCTCTTGCTAAGGTTGCTTCCAAGTGACGGTGGTCCGATAATTTTTAATTTTCATACCAATTGGTCATATGGGTCATGATATATTGAAACTTCTTTCTCGTATGAGGACATGCTAATCGCCCACTTTTTACCTTCCTTTCGGGAAGTCTCAAGACCTTAGAAATTACTTTGGAGATCGGTATACTCCGCCTCTGGTATGGTGTGCTCCTTCCGACATTCAACAAGAATTCAATCGCTATCTCTCGTATTGAACCCTTGTAGCTCGTTCAAGTATGAACCCAAATCCGCATTACTAGAGAACAATGTGAGCCACTCCGTAACTTGAAAGTTTGTGGGTTCATTGTGAAGATAATTTCCACTCATAGTTACGATGTTTTCGGAACTAATTTATTCACCCTTATGCATGCACTTATCTCGATTCTTATTTAAAAAAAATACAAACACTACATGCGACTCTTATAAAATTTATTATAAAAAATATGACCGCATGACGTTAATGCAAGGATTCTATTGTCCACTCAACTTATCTCGAACGAAGTCTCCACACTAAACCGCATGCCTATTTATTATATATACCCGCACCCCTCCGAGAGAAGGGCGTCCATGGCCTTAAGAACAAGAAAAGAGGAAAGGTGGCGTAAATCATGAATGCACACAAAATACAATTCATATTTTGAAATCATCGCAAATGTACATTAGGTGAAAAAATGACCAAAAAGGGAGAAAAACAGTAGGAGTAATTATTATGAATTTTTTTTTTCCTATTTCGACGACATAATATGATGGAAGCAAATTTATTATGTGATAGATTATCATGGATGTTGTTATCACTCAATTCAACATAGTGAAGATAATTCATTCTTAAAATCAAACTTAATTATGCGTATAGGTTATTATAATGATAACACTTAATCAAACAATGCATTCTCGCTTCAAGAATGGATCAATAGGAGATAGGGGGAAAAATAATTGGTTTTTGCAAAAATACTCCAATACCACAAGCAAATCCACCTGTGCCAGCAGCATCCATAGCCTCACCAGGTTTTTGTTTTAACCCAAAAAATGAGCCAAAATCCTCTATTTAAAAGTAGTCACTTTTCTTGTTTTGTGGAGAGATCAAGATGTTGTCAGTGGGTGGCCAAATAGTCATAGTGTCATTCATGGGGATTTACCGTAGTGATCAAGCCAGCTTCTGCGATGAGACTTCATATCCTTTAAGAAGTTTTGTACGTCACAGTTCACTACCCTGTGTGGTGGCCATTGTGGGAATTTCCACCTAATATATCCTCATGATAATGGTAGGTTGGCTCACAATGAGACCCGTATCCTCTTTTTAAAAAAACAAAATCGTACATAGAGATATTTTTATTTTTGTTATAAATGGAGGGAGGCTCATTAAATCCTTAAGAGTTAGGATGGTGTAAGAAGTAAAAATAATGTCAATACAATTGATGCCCTTATTCCCATATCCTCATGCCAAAAAGAGAATTACCACTTTAGAGTGTAAAAAGATAAACCAAAGATAAAACTATGATAATGAATTGTGTGATAATATGTCTAAACAAGATATATCCAGCTATTCATTATATGTATAAACCATATGTTACAAAAATTTTCGTTAGTCGCCTAACTTGTTACTATTAGATGGACCAAAGTACACCATGTAAGATGAATTTTTCCCTGGCAAAATTGCTTTCACTATGAAAAATAACTTAGTAATCCTTAATTTATTAAGTTGTTTATGGTCTAAACATGAAACCCCATGAGGAAATATCAAATAAATCCACATTTTTTTATTTTCCTTTAAGAATAATTAGTTAAACAATAGTTTAATTAATATTCCCGGTCATATTTAACTCCAAAACAGAAAAAAATTAATTAGATAAATCATTATTTATCTTATTATTTTCTAGGAATAATTATTTAAACTTATTTAAATAATATTCCTTGTTAAATTTTACTAAATCATTTATAAATAATTGAATAAATCACTATTTATTTAATTATTACTCAACCACATCCTTAAAATAATAAATAAATCATTTATTTATTTATTATTTACAAATAAAAGGATTTGACCAAATTCAATCCTCTTTTTTCCCTCCAACAAATATAATAAAATATTCCATAAAATTTAGATCTAGATTTGGTTAATAATATTTTAATTATGCACCAATATCTAGACTAACTCAATATTTTGTTATAAATAGAAGGGTTTTTCCATTCACTCAATACCTTTTTTTTGCCTGAATATCACCCCGGATCTATACTTTTGGTCTGGATTTACATCCTCCATCATCGTCATATTTTGCTACCATTTTTCGTGTGATCTCCTTTGAGTTCCATTTTTTGTCTCGGGTTTTCTACACCATCAAGAGAGAGAGATCTTTTTAGATCCGAAGTGCCGAGAAGATACAATAACCCATCCCATTGAGGGGGACCTAACATATTTTCATGTTCCCTTCCTAGTGTCAAACACAAAAATTATTTAAAAATATTCTTGCCTTGTCTATTAGATGCATGGATAAACTCTTGCTTTTATTTACCCAAGCGAATGTATTTTACTACATGTATCTAGATTTTGTAGCATTTATCTTGGTCAACTAACTACAACAGCAAAGAAATTGGGTAGCCATCTTTGATGTTAGGGTCGTTTGTTATGCATAGCTAAAGTGAGTCATTCTCCTTTGCGATTAGAATTCATCCTAATAACCGGCGACTCCACAAGTGTTTACGATTATGACCTTTGTTGTTTTTCGTATCCCCCGCATGACCGTACAAGCTTCAAACCTTAGGAATTTTTCTTTCAAATTTTTCTTGTTTTGGTTTTCTCGATGTTGTTTTTAACCTATAAAACCTTAAAACATTAAAAACTCTAACTTATGTGTAAGCGGACCCGACCGAGTGTGACAGCATTAACAAAGTGGTACCGAGATGACAAATTTTTTTCCGAAACCTTCTTCAAGAGTGTTAGGCGGTGTCACACTTTTTGGGCCAAAAAATGTGACTCGGACCTTCGTGAGTAGGAAATGGTGCCTCAAACTCCGTGACTGCAGAATCGTGTCGAAATCGCAACCCGTTCTTTTTTATCGAATTTCTGTCGAGATTTTTGCGGGTTTTTTTCCGTCTATGTTCGTGGTTTTCTAACCTTCGTCACCGTTTTGACCTATACTTGCTCTATTTTACTCATCAAATTGGGAACCCAGCCCCTCAGGCTTCGGCGTACCATTCCACCTTTCTAGTGACTCCATACCATTTTGTTTTTCTGCTTTTCGATCACAGTGTTCCATATGCCATTTGAAGAAAAACCCGATATTTTATTAATATGCTCGAAATAAAACTCGAAATGAAATTACGCTTTTCGTGAAGGGAAAATTTTATTTTTCATGGGAAAAAGGGGAAGGGGAGTAGGCGGGACCCGCATATTAATCGCAAACGAATGGACGGCGTAGGTATAAATAGCTATCATGAAACTTACAATATTCTATGGAATGTATTTCCAACGACACAAGAGGCATCACAATCGGGGATTGTGGAGGTGGGACGTACTTAAAAGCACCATACAAAAGTTCTCGATGCGATGGAGTACTTTAAAAACCTTTGAAAATCCTTTTTTATTTTTTTACAAAGGAAAAAGGGTTTTTTATTTGAATGGGGCGAAGTATAATGGTGGGACCCGGATAATCAAGATCGCAGACCTGGGAGGGGGAGCAGTGGCAATAACATATGTGAAATGTCGTTGAGCCGTAAGTCGTTGGATTGGCGGATCACCAAATTCGGCAGACATTAATCGAAGGTTTTTTCATCGGGGGCACCGCATCGAAAGAAAGGGGATTTGTGATGTATCGAAGTAGGGGGCGTGATCAATCACACGTAGCACTGAAAGGGGCTTGCGATCGGATCATATGGAGTCAATTCCGATATGGCACCTAAGTGCTCAATCGCACTTGGGAGCTATGGCGACGATCGGGACACACATATCACCCTTTACACATCAACTTAGCGAATGGGACAAGGGGGAAAGGACGGTGGGATTTATAATATGAAACTCTTTTAACACTTTATTATAAGGGTCTATGGTATGGAGGGAAGCGTTTAAATGGTGGTGAGTTTATATGTATAAATTTTAGGGGTAATGATGGGGAAGTGGTTATGTTTAATCGCATATATGATTTATATGTTTAAAAGACCTTTATAATGCGATTTTGAACGGGAGAGGGGAAAAAGGGATTTTATGTAGGAAATATTAAATCCTTTAGAGTTTAAAGGGAAAGGAGGGAAAAGGGGGAGGTTTAATGTATAGGACTTTGCATCACTTTGTGTGCTAAATTTCAATCCGTGGTCAGTTTTGAGAGTGTAGTATACCATTGGAAAGCTCTTCCGAGTTTCTTTCACCGAATCTACTTGGAACATGATTTTATGTTGAACATGTCATGAAAAACTCTCTCGAAAGGCAAGGTAATGATTTTGTCGGAGATGACAAATGCATCAGACCGAAAGGCAAAGTATTATGTTCTCACCTCAAAACATGGTTTCGAGGTGAAAATCAAATCAAGCTGAATAAAATTTCTTTGATCTTCTTGGTGCTATGATTTTGAGTTTATTTACTTCCTCATGAACTTTCGATATTTATTGACACTTTGACTCATTGTTTTGAACATGGTGAGACCCGTAAAACTAATGAGACCCATCCTATGACCTACCGACATGATTTTGAGAATGAAAGTGATTAATGACTAAAGACCATAGATAGGAGAATCAACAAGTACCTCATGAGGGGAAAAACCGATGAAAAATTATTACCATCAATGAATCCATGACCTAGCACGGTGAAACTTTATCTTATGAGATTCTAATATGCGAAAGCAAAAGAGAAATTTTGATCACCGACGGCAAGACTCGTACTGACACTAACACCATTTACTCACTACCTTTGTGGCCTAAATATTACTTTGGACTCATACTTTTAGTCCGACTTTTGATCCTCCATCATTATCATATTTTTCTACCATTTTTCGTGAGCTCCCTTTGAGTTCTATTTTGTCTCTGGTTTTCACACTATCAAGAGAGAGAGATCTAGATCCGAAGTGCTGAGGAAATACAAGAACCCATCCCATTGAGGGGGACCTGCAAAATATCTTTCTATGTTCCCTTCCCAAGTGTCAAAAATACAAAAATTATTTAAAAATATTCTTGTCTTGTCTATTATATGCACAGAGCAACTCTTGCTTTTATTTATTGCTTAATGTATTTTACCGCATGTATCTAGTTTTTGTAGCATTTGTCTTGGTCAAATAGCTAGTAGATATAATGAAATTGGCAACCATATTTGATGTTAGGGCTATTTTTTATGCATATCTAAAGTGAGCTCTCTTTTCATACGCTTGCGATTAGAATTCATCCCAACAATTCGTGTCACTTTCCAAAGTAAAGAGGATATCCATCAAAATTTCAAAAACATAATATTAGTAATATCAATGCTTTTTTCTTCTTTAGGTGCAAATTATTCAATAAAATGGTTTTTATGGCAAGGATGTGTAAAGAAGTATGGGATATTAAAAATAAATCATTAAAAACAAAAGACAAAAGCTACTTAAACAATTTTTTTAAAACACACAACAACAATAATGCAACCGTTCAATGATTAAATAACAATATATATATATATATATATATATATAGTAATATGTCAAAAAATAGTTGCTCAATTGGATCGAAGAAAGTTGTTCAATCGATTGAGCATCAATTGTTGAATGTGATCGAATAACACATACTAATAATAATAATAATAATAATAATAATAATAATAATAATAACAAAAATAAAAATAGTCATTCATTTGGTTCAAACAACAATTGTTCAATTGTTTGAACAACAACAAAAAACACAAGAAAGGAAAATATGTGGTTTTTCATTTTCTTTGAACAATAGTTGTTTAGTCGATTAAACAACAACTTGCTCTCAATTGATTGAACAGAAAAATAATCAAAAGAAATAAAATGGAATTATTTCACAATGATGAAAATATAAATTGAAATCAAATGCAAAGGAAGCATATATACATTATTTTCAAAACAAAGAAGTAACAATGAGGAAATTGAAGCTACCCCAGTCATTATTCCCCGTAGCTAAAATTTGGATAAGTGGGGATCGTCACACACCTCCCGGCGTAAATAATATTTTTGAGTGGTTTATGATGGGAGGCGCATCCGATGTCTATTGAATCGTAAAGGCAGATCTAGATCCATCTATGGTGGTCAAGGTAATAGTACCGTTGTTGTGGACTCCTTGAATTTCATATGGCTCGAGCCACCCTTTGTAATTTACTCCGGGAAGTCTTGGAATTCGGAGTCATAGAGGAGTTCCCAATCTCCTTTCTTCCGGAACATATTATTTTTTATGAGTCCGTCATGCCACTTATCCCTCTTCGATTAACAATTGCAAGGCATTGTAGAGAATGTAGCTCTACCATCTAATTCGTTTATCCGTTGAAGTCTTTTAACTCGTCTCCGTCAAATCCAACCCCACTTCCCGCTATTCTAAGAGTCTTTATCTCAATTTCAATGGGAAAAATGTCTTTTCCAACAAAAGGTACGAAGAATATCCGAGAAATTACGGTGTGCATGTTTCCGCGTGCCTCTAGTAGTATCGTAGCCCAACTCGATGATATGTTGAGAATGTTTAATAATTTCCTCGATGAATTTATTGGTACTTTCAACTTTCCCATTCACCTGCCATGGTAGGGAGAGGTGACTCATGGAGTGACATGGTGGTTCCGTAGAGTGGTCGTAATTTTATGTGCTACAAACCGCACCCTCCATCAGCTTATCACTCCCTAGTTAGCTACACCACACAAATAACTCAAATAAAAATTATCACGTACTCTTATGTAGCTCTTGGAAAATCCATCGTTTCTACCCACTTTGTCACATAATTTGTATGTAGGCCTTCCGATTTGATGGGGGATTGAATGGCTCAAAAAATTCCAATGCCCATCGTTCGAAAGGTTATACCACCAACCTGTGGCTCAATGGCATCTCATCGATTGGCCAGGGCAACCCATTATTTTGAAATTACCAGCTCGTACACATTTCTTTGCATCCTTAAAATTGTGGGCCAATAGTGGCCCATTTGTAATACTTTGTGCCATGTTCCGTGATTTGTAAAATGTCCGCCACATGGTTCGTCGTTGCGGTGCCTTCAAGATGTCATGGATCTCTGCTTTTCTCAAATTCATTCGCATATGTGCATATTAGATCATGTGTGGAAAAGGTATCCACCAATCTAGGAGAATTCAGCATCATGCTGAATAATCAACTTCCTTTTCGTCGTTAAGTGTCTCGTAGCTTTCTTACCACTCGTATAATTCACTACATCTACATACCATGGGAGCTTTTACCGCAACAACAAAAAAATTTCATCAAGGAACTCGACTGCTCATCGCTAGTGGGTCATTTGTCTTTGGGACTCGAGACATGAAATCAGTAACCACGTTCCTCTCATGTACCATCCTTAATAGTTATATCGAACTCTCGTAAAGAAACAACCAATGAGTCACTCTCCCATTTCTAATAGGCTTTATAGGCCACAAAATTAATGGCATAATTATCGATATACGTTATCACTTGATAACTAGTTATGTAATGTCTAAATTTATTTATAATACAAATGACAGCCAAGAATTCCTTTTCATTCACTTCATAATTTAGTTCAGCAGGAGAGTGATTTCGCTGATGGCAGTAAATATCGTAAGGCTTCTTGTCCTCCTCTCTTGACCGGAAAAAAACTCTATCGCCGTATCTCGATGCATCCGAAGAAATATTAAAGGGCAGATCCCAATTGTGGCCACGTAAGACCTGGTGTAGTTTGAGACCAATTTCTTCAAATCAAAAAGTAGTGTCACATTTGTGGAGACCAATGGAATTGAAAATTTCCAAGCACGACTCCAAAGTGTGAAACAATTTGTGAAAATTTATTTATGAACCTATGATAGTACCCTACATATCCAAGGAAACTGTGTACCTCCTTGCCTAAGTACAAGGTGTGGCTAATAAGAGAATTACCTCTATCTTTGTCGAGTCTATCCGTATTCCAACTACGCAGATGTAGTGTCCTAGGATCACGTCGGGTCATCATCATGTGAAACTTTTTCGTTGTTTCCGAAGCATGACATGGTAGCAACACATTGTTCCAACATTTTTCTAGTGTTTGGTAAAAGAGCCACCAAGTCATCGACATGGAGTGAAGTCATCCATGTATACCTCGAGCTCCTTCATTTATTAAATCAGAAAAATAATGCCAAGTATGGCTCCTTGAACAAGTCAGTTGGGGGAATTGCATAAGCTAATGGAAATATTCTATAGGAAATGTACTCACAGAAGAACCGAAGGTTGTTTTATCTGCCTCAAGGGCTATCCGGATTTGATTATAGCCACCGAAAACCATCAAGAAAGGAAAAGAACCGCTTTCTTTCCAATGTATCAAGGACTCGATCAATAAAGGGAAGGGGGAAGTGGTATTTCGTGTTTTGTACACGTTCGTAATCCACACAGTTTTTCACTTACCATTCTTTTTTAGGACGACCACGAATGGAGAGATCGATTTACCGTATGAAATAGGATAAAATGAAATTCTATATCTAGTGTTTGCATCTATCTTTTACAATGTATTTTATGGGTTTCAATATTCGTTATCGAGTTTAGATGGGGCAAGAATCCTTTTTCGTTGTAAATATGATGGCCAGGGCCAGATCTATACCCTTCATGTATGGGTGGTCCCAAGAAAATGGTCCTTTATATTTTTGTATGAATTTAATGAGATTTTTCTATTGGTCACTATCTAGACTTCCATTGATGTTTAAAATTTTACCTTGTTCGATTTCAATTGCCACAGTGGCCAACATCACTACTGGTGGTTTGTATCCAACAGAGGTTCTTCTTGTGCTTCGTCATCAAGAACTAACATTTTGGAACTTTAAATTATATGAAGTAGATGATTGATCGGAGCAAAGTTGCTTTATCACATCATCTTCGCCTAGATCTTTAATCTAAGTGTCAAATATTGTTAATGGTGAACGAATGTTTTTCCAGGTGCAGTGGTTGTTTCAAAAATATTTACAAAGACTTGGTTTGGTAGGGGGATATATAGTAATATTCTCTTTATGGGTGTCCTCTTTAGCAATTTTCATGATTCCTTGACAACTCCTTACATAAGCATCAACCATTTCCATAACCAAGGTCATCCCAATTTCGTGAATGTCTCAGATAATCTTCTTTGGGTTAATAACTAAAAATATTCTGTATTCCTGCTGAGTCCACAGAAATCGGACATTCCGTAATGTACGTTCTATTTTAACAAATGTGACTACCATCAAGTTCCAACAAGGTAGAGGTGGGTTCCAAGGTTGTTATACCAAGTGTTTCAAGGTGTTTCTAGTTAATATATTAATAGCTACCCTAACTCGACTAACATGTTTGAAAAGGAGCGGCCATAAACAGATGGTGACTATGGGGTTTCCCGGATCCTCATTTATTGGAGTTTCTTTACCCAAAAGTAAATCGAACAAATTTCCCTACTACATGAACAATTAGCAAAGTCTTTCTTTTCCTCACGTGTTTTTTTTGCTAGCAACAATTCTTTAATTGTTTTAGCATAAATAGGGATGTCTCGTATAGCCCGAGGAATTTTTAATGCAAAGATTATTTAATTTCCTCATGAGATCAAATATGAAGATACAATTATTGTATTACTAATCTTCAAGGAATGGAGGAGAGGAAATAACAAGATTTTTAGGACCTTTTTGGTCAATTGTGTCCCTCCCTTGTTTTATCTCCATCCTACCACCGTTGATTTTTTAGGTACCGTTGGAATTTTTAATCAATTTGTGGCGATGTATTCTCTTTTAGGTGGAACAATATACCTTGATTCAAATTTTGTTCCTTCATTCCTTCCGTTCAGTTTCAAAGTTTGGATTTCAACAATCCGGACTGTCCGAACTCGGTATGTTATTGGTAGGGATTAGGATTTTTCTTGAAATGGGAAGTCGAGGGCATATAATAGGTTGAGGATTTTTTTTTGTACCTGGTATGGACTCATGATGTGGGTTGAGTTTGAGCCCATGTTCCCATACTTAAATTGGTCATTCCCAAGGTTCACTACAAGTTTTGAGACCAATTTTTATTTTGTGAGGTGGAGGCAAGGTGCACCGGGGACTAATATGGATTATTTTTCCAAAAGATGAAGAAGATAAAGGGAAAAACTCGACCAACCATTATTTGGAGAGGATTGAACTGGTCGAGGGGGGCATGGAAAATGGTTGGGATGGACAAGCATAAAAGGTGATTGGTTGTCATAATCGTTCCGCAGTTTTATTGATTAAATTGTGAAGAAGGAAAGAACCGCGACAGTCTTGTGACATACCTAATGGCTCAGATTGCCACTTTTGACGTTGATTCATTACAAATACCCGTTATGTTTTCTTCTCCACTTTGAATACCACTTTCAACCTCAAAATGAAGGGAACTCGTCAAAAGGGCATGGTCCTTGGTATAGATAGCACATAACCGGACTATGTCCAGTAGAGATCATTGGCTATGCTTCTTCCACAAGTATGAAAAAATAGCTAAGTTCTCGTTATGCTAAAGCTTGTTTTTATTCTTGTATTGGAGGACATCTAGTTGTGTTGTGAGGGTGCCGAAGATATTGATTTTGAAATCTTCCATGATTACTCTAATTTTTCTCATGACACACCGACTATTTGCACTCCTAGTAACTCGAATCATACCCAGTTGGTCTATTTCACGTACTACCTGAGAGAGCACTCGATACATAAATTTTAAACAATGTAACTACAATATTCCCCGATGATGTCTCCTTTTCCCCATTATATTAAGTTTTTCTACCCATTATTATTTCATTCCTTTTACTGTTTCTTTTAGGACATATTTAGACAATGCAAAAGATATGGGGATCTTTGAAAATTATATTGAATCGTTCAACATATTCTTCTAATGTCTCATTATCTTTTGCGCTCATGTTGAAGATTTCATCTTTTAATTGTCGCAGTCCGGTAGTAATATTGGTATTTTCTTTTAAGAAAAGAGTTTTTCATTTGATCATGAATATTAATGGTTCCCCCACCGAGTCCCACATAAACAAGTGTAGATCTACCCCTAAATGCAGAGGAATAGTTTCTGGCTTGAGGGTTAGTGATGTAATCATATCCCCAAGCAACAAAACATAAAATAAAAAATAAAAATGCATCCATATCTTCTCGAGGTCGACCATGGAAGGTGGGGATGTTTTGCATCGTATTAGGATTTCTACACTTTCTGCATTTGTAGGATCGGGTCAAAATGGGATACTCCAATGTTGATGTTTGTATCCGACTCTTGATTGTGCACCATATGATCAAAGATATGCCAACAACCTTCGTGATTTCCTGGTCTCGAGAATAATCGGAGGGAATTAGGGAGGGGTGGATTTGGAGGATGCCTTGCAACACTACCTTGATCCGGAATTTTGGGTGTCTCCGTTTCAACCACTATTTCAAGAGATCCGTGCTTTGGAGTTTTTATCCCTACATTACCAAGCCTCTTCCCTCTCCTTCCTTGCAAATTGCAAGAATTTCCCTCTCGGTGGAAGGGCCGCATCAAAATGTTCTATAGTCTTAAAGCTCCATTTAGACCCTTTGGTTTCGCCATGGATCTCGGCATGGGTCGGAGATGGTGAGGTCGATGCCTAAGGGATTGTAGTAGGACTCTTTTCAAAGAATGATTTTGGGTCCTGCGCATGCTTGAGATTCATCTTTCCTTATTATTTTGTCTATGAATTTTTTTCACCAAGGACCACATATCCCTTGGGTTTTGTGATTTCAGACGCGTGGGTTCGATCTAATTCTATCTTTTTCTTTTTTATAGCCATTCATAAAAATAAAAACACCTATCCTATTTAACCCTCCGCACAATTGCCGAGAAGGTGTCGAGAGCAGTGTTTTTCTTGCCATCACTAAATTCTTACCTCTTGTTTTCAATACCCAATTATTTCATAGCAAAATGGCGTCAGTAAGACATCACTCCTAAACACTCTCCTCAAAGAATTGTGCCAAAATTTTGGTTAAAAAATATTATCGTTAAAGGTAACCTTAATGCTTCACATTAATCATCAACCTGTGGCAAGTCTCGTTTATTTCAAGAGTGCAATCAAAGTATATGCGAGTGAAATAAGAGGTCAACTACTCTAGGTCGTTGCAATAAATACTATCTAATTCCTCGAAGTTCAATCAATTAATTTAAAATTATACTATGAAATACTTCACACCAATCAAAGGATGAAACTCTAGTCTAATTCATGCAGTAAAGTAAACACTCACCGAAATTAAAGATATTTTTTGCAATTGAACAACAAGCTTAATGAATTGAACAACAACAGAAAAGGAATACGCTAATAAATTGAAAACATTCATCTATTAATATTTTTCAATGGAATTATCTACAATTAAATTAATAACAACCTTTAGAATTGAACAACAAACCATACGTTCACACACTGTGTGAAAAACTCAAGAAATAATAATGTACAACACTGAACAAAAACTACTTAACCACGTTGAAATCAACTGACACTAAAAACGCCACTCAACAATAAAGGAATATTAATGATAAATCAACCTATTTGAAAAGGAAATTGTAACACACCACACTTTCAATTACCGAATTGAATTCTAATTCTACAAAGCGTAAGAATAACTAAATTGTGATAATCAAGAAATAAACACATAACACAAAATACAGGAGAACTCCCGTGACGGCCCGTAGCCTCCATAAGTCTTTTGCCAAGAAATACTCGACTCGCTTATAATGAAAACGCTAACTCTTTCATTAATCAATAATAGGTACATCATCACGAGTTCACAAACTTCGTCTCAATAAAATGTTTATTACATAAAATTACAATACACGGAAAAAGCTCTATGTAATATTTCACCTACAACCTTTTATAACTTAAAGAAACAAAAAAATAATAAAGGATCTCGTGATTAGGATATCCCAGGTTTTTTGAGTCATTAGCCGAATGCTTCAAAGATAGACGTGTCTTTCCATCTCTTGCTGATTTTTAGAACCGGACACGATTGCATTTTCTTTTTCCCCGACCGTTGTTGTTTGGTCATTTGGTCAATGTATTGGTTTGTTCAGATTCCCTATCAATATAGACAACAAAATTCTAGATTTTATACTATTAAACCCATTATTTATTAATAATTCATTTTACCCTACTTTATATTATTCTCCTTTGATTTATTTCTAAAATGAAGGAAAACATATAAAATTTAATAATAAATCAAGCTAAAGATGGGGTAAAATGTACCTTTTCTTGCCCAACAGCCAGCTCAAACTCAACAAGCCGAGATAACCACTCGGAACTCAGTTGCAAAGGAAGCAAAGAGGCAATATCATGGAACTCCGTATAAATATACATGTTCTCCCCCAATCCCCAGCGTAAAACTTAGGGTCCCGATTTTTTCGGATTAAAATTCGCACACCTTCTTATCAATCCAATATTGCAAATATTCTTCATCGAATGCCACAAAATCAAATCTCCCTAAACTAAACTGCTTTTTGTCTTGAGGGGTCCTGGAGTGCAGTGTTCAAAGTGTTCTCGCACAACCAATAAACCGTCCAACTATCGTTCTTTTCGACAATGATTCCGCTTGCACGTACCAAAGTCTCACTCCGGGAGTAAAGAGGGGGGGGTGTTGGAACCAGGTTTCCACACCTTGAGGGAGCATTTGGAGCGGGGGATTTAACCTTAATTATCGAATTCGCTTATCATCCTACATGACACTTCGCTTAAAACTAGATCTAATGCGTATAGAAACCCTTACCGTATATGCGTAAGCATATTATACTAGCCGAACAGAACATTTGCAGAAACAACACTTACGCAATCACATGCCAAATAGTTTTCTAGTAAAAAAAATAACACAGAGGTAATCCTTGTAGAAACACAAATATTTTTCCGTGCCTAATTAACTTAGATAAATGCGCATTCATATATGAAAAATAGGTCTATCACTTGAAATAATCACAGATAAGTAGTCAACATATGCATAAAAATGTAAATTGCAACAAATTTCACTAAAAATTCTTCTTTATTAATGGATATTCACTCGAGGTACAATGCTTTTCAGTCTACGCACACATAAGCATATTCCTTTCGTACATCCTTTTATAGGTTCCCGCACACACAACCAACATGAGCCTTTCTACTCGGTAATGAACACAAGCAGCTCAAAACTCCAATCAAAACATCAAACATAACCATAAAAAAAAGATAAGATATGATTAGATGTCCTTACTTGATTCAACCCTTGCGATATTTACAACACTTTGACATGCACATACCATGGTTTCTTTACCCATTACAATGATAAAGGAGATTTGACCACTCCAAAGCTCCCTTTACTTCTACGCACAATGTGTTTCAAAAAAATTTAACACAAAATTATATCAATATTTGAACTTAGGGGACCACATCCAACACTAGTTGAATACTTAGGCATTCTACTGCACGAATTGAGCCACCTCGTCTAACTTGTTTGCTCAAAACCATGATAGAACTGCTGTTGTCTCATTTTCTGGAAGAGCAAGAGTTGAAAAATCATGGAAATGACCTCCATTTCCATTTCGAATCATAAAAGATTATAGTACACCACCCGATGCTTACATTCTTCCTTCTCCACCGCTGAAAATCCAAACATTCAATCGCAAATTACCACATCCCTATTTAGGTTCATCCAATACTGAAAAATTCTTTACCACCATCAAGGTCTCTCTCGATATTCGTGTGACCCGATTATGGCTTGACATGAAATTCCTTCAATATAAGCTTATTTATTTCACTCTTCATCCGACACATAATCCCATCCCTAACCACCTAAGCCATCTTCCATGAGATGATAGTCTACCCGATCATCAGACCTACAATTGTACCTTCACATGTACCGTACTATTACCTTCATATATACCTATACTTTTACTCTTTTGTAATGTGTGCTTGAGCTCCACATACCTATTATCCGTTTTCCTTCTCGTAAGATATGATCCTATAAATATACCCCATGTGAACTCATAACCGCTACATGGTTCACCTACCTACCGAGATGTAAATGTTCCTTTACGGGTCTTCTTTATATATCCTCAAGGACGCCGTATAAGGGAGGTAGTGTAAAAATAAGCTTAAGGGGGACTTGGATCCCCTTTTAACTCATAAAAAACTTCTCTTCTATAAGTTGATTCCAAAGAAATGTCTCTAGCTAGCGTTATTCAGATCTCCGGTAACCGTATCCCTAAAGAATGCTCTCAAAGGGAGAGTTTACAACAATATATGAACATAATCAATAAAATTTGAAATATGAATGCAAAATAAGATGAGATATAATATAGCCATCATTTTCATTAAAATATCAGCAAATATGTATTGCAATGATTATGAGGAATATACCTCTCATGCAATGGGAATCAATCTCCAAAATGATAATGATGAAATACAAGAGATGCAAAGAATCGCACAAATGTCAGGGCAAAGGATCACAATGGCTCTCTAGAGATATTACCACAGATTTAAATACAGAATATGGCTAATACATATAAATAAATTCCCCAAGAATAGAAGAATGGCTGAATATGAATATTTCTAGCCAATCCAGAGAGATTGCTAGAAATGTCAAAATGCACAATGTGGGACAAATGAATTGTCACCGCAACTTAAATCAAAACAGAGAATGAGGCTATGGAAGATCTGAAATACTAATGTCTTCCTTCCTGATAATGTTCTCAACCAAAGGGTTGATCTCATCAAAAACACTCCTCTTGATAAGATCCAATGGCTCCAGCAACTCACATAAATAACGCAGCTTCTCGCTCTAGATCGTTAGGAGAGATGGTGAATGAAAATATTTGAAATAAGCCTCAGAGCTCTTCTATTTCTCCCTCCAAAATAAAACAAGAATCCCACTCAAGAACAAGCCAAGAATGACTCGAGATTCTTTCATCTTTAAAGAACACAACGTTTCATTTCAAAAAATACCCAGCTTAAGGGATAAGCTTGGAAAAATGCCTAATGAGGAAATGAAGCTCAAACCATTCTCCCTTGAGGGATGAGAAAGGTATTCTGACTCCACCCTTGGTTCAAGAACACTACAACCTTGCTAAACATCCCAGGATGCAAGTCTTCGAGATCCTAACAAAATAATAACTTAACAAGCACAAAATGGGTTGCCATCTCCTCCTTTATAAAGAAAATGAACTCTTCTCACCATGGGTCCCATTCAGACTTGCCTCTAGCTCATGTGCAAGGGAGCCCACTAAAAATATGCCGTCCACGAGGGTTCAACGTATCTAGACAACAGTTGACTTGGTCAAAATGACTAGATCAAGCATGATCCAACTCGTTCACACCATGTGGTGACTTAATTTTAGATGCTTTTATTATTCCTCCTTCCACAAAAGACATATTTTCTCCATCTAAATGGGTTAAGGTGTCTCCTTACACATTTTATTCAACAAAATGAAAATGTGCAAACTATAATGTTCGTTTTAGCTTGAGGCTAAAAATTGGGAACATTACAAACCCTCCCCTCCCACATGTTTCTCGTCCCTGAAATTCAAGAGAGAGAAAAAAATCTTCTCCCCCTCTTCTCTTTGTGCCTCCTCATCAACACCTCCACCAATCGCTCGATATCCCGCAACAAATCTATCCTCCAATGCTTCCTCCCCAAGTATGAAAACCTAATGGTACGCATCATGGAAAGACAACGGTGTAGGTGGAAACCTCCTTGCTTTGCTATGGCCTCCTCAAGGTAGGAGTGATGAAAACATGGAAAGTATTATTCCCAATGAGTGACTCCTTCACCCATGCAATCATCCAAATCAAACAGCTATCTTAAGTAGCCGAACAAAGCAAATTCTCAACCCCCGTACTCCCATGCAACATGTTGGGGCTGAATGGAGAGTTTATACGTTTTCTCCACAAGTAGTTTCTCTCCATTTATGATAAGTATGAGGAAGAAGATATTGGCCGAAATTTCATGGCCTCTACAATTGGCTCAAGCATCCCTACAAAATGTGAATCCATCTCTGCTTTCCTTGAAGTTGTGGAAAAGGGAAAGTATACCCGAGGTAACCACAACCAACCTTCGTACGTGCAATTCAGCTTAACCGCATCCGCAGAGGCTCTCTCTTTATGATTTATATTGTCTTTAGAAACTTTAGGCTAGTTATAGATCCAAGAGTTTGTTTAAAAACGGTGGAACTAAAACTAGGGCCAAGGTTGAAGATTTTTACCCATTGGCCATGGAGTCAAAGGATGGCTTTACCTAGATTTCTATTCTCTACAGACAAGATGTTTTCATATATAAAGAGTTTACGCAGAACAATCTCAAATTTAAAGTGGATGGGATGATTTTCAAGGGATGAAAGGCAAACAAGAATCTTTCACCATGTCAGAAGAATAAAATGAATGACTATAAATGTTAGAAAGAAAAATTCTTTATTATAGTAATCAAGAATGTTTAAATTAGCAAAAGCAAGACATTTAAGAATCAGAGCTATAACCAATTTAGAGGAAAACATTAAGTAATAATCACATCCGAAATTCCAGTACAATTAAGTAAATTCCCGATTCAACTTTATGTAAATTATTCGTGTTTGATACAATGATAATATAAACGTATATAGAACTTAAGACATAGGTATGAAAGATCATTAACCGAAATTCTACATAGTCCCTTCCGCAAAAAGTTCCCGAGCTTCAAAAGTAATTATCCACAAGCCACAAGTAAATTTCTTCTCAAAGCATTTTTATTCCAAAAACATCAATGTCATACCAAGTAGAGAATTCACCTCAACACTTTGATAGTTTATTTATACAAAAAATGATTGAAAACATCTCACACACTAACCTAGCCAATAATCTAGGGTGACTAATGAGTACCATAATAAAAGGAGACAATGGTCTGGAGACAGAATAATGTTAACCGATGTGTTGTTTTCCTCGGGGAATGTGGCCGTAGCAAGCATAATAGGGCTTGATGTTGTCCCTTTGAGTAATTTTTTCTTGTCCTGATACTTCCTTGCTTTCTACTGACACTTCAACTGCTCAATCATATTCTTCTTAATCTCGTGCTCATTATTATCCTTTTTCGTATAAGGTAAAAAGATCAAATTATTCGAAGATAAATTTACAAAATTTCCAATAAGTCTTCCACCCATTGATCTTCCGTTATTACGTTCTTTTAAGTTTTTCTCAATGTTTCATCGGTCGTGTATCCGTAAAAAGTGGGCCGACTAGGGAACAAATACTTTATTTCATGCCCCGTATAAAACAAATTCTTCAATCTCGTCATAGAGATTCCTCCCCGTTGGCAATGTTGCTTCGTGATGCATTGATAGAAATAATGGGGCTTGTGTTATGAGCATGTATGTCTATTTTAGTAACATAGGTTTGTGTCCATTATTTTGTCACTCGCTTTCAAAAGATAGGATCGCAACTCATTGTTAGGCGAGCACGTTCGCGGAAAGACCTGTGTTCAAGAGTTGTGGCCAACAAAGGGGTCTCGGTGTAGTCTAGGAACACGCCGCATTTTCACCCCGCGTTTGGAGAGCAAGAAACCACCCAAGGGCATGCCGCAAACTAATAGCGCAGGAGGGGATGAGATCAATGGCAAGGAACAAACCCGCAACTAATGAAGGACAAGCATTCATTACATAGCACAGAGTTACATACGCAAGATCACTTAATAAGCATTCGTACATTTGCAAATAAAATTTTAAACCAACATAAAACACATTACAAGCATGAACATCTTATTGAGTACATCAATATTCCATTGTATTAATCTCTTTGGCAAAACAACACAAGATTACATGGCCTTCTCGCCTAGCTTACAACTGACACACAAGGATTTCGCAACGAAGGGTAGAATAGAGAATATAGAGAGCCATAGGAAGGACATGCATGGTTCCTCTATAGTCAGCTTCTCCGTGTGTCTTTCTCTATCTCCAACCTCGCAACTCTTCGCATCCCCTTTTTTTCAGCCGGGTGACTATTATTTATTCACCCGCCGTGCCACCACCGCCCCTTCCGTGGCTCTACTTCGGCTTCTCTCGCTTCTCTCCCCGTTATCTTCGGTATTCTACTTCTTGTCTTCCGCCGTGTGTTTCTCTCTCTATCCGCACTTGTCCCTATTCTATCTCCACCATCGCATGCTTTCGCGCCACCTTGGTAGCTCCGCGACCCTTGTAGTTGCGCGCCGCTTGCGGTTGCCATGTATTCATACCGCAACTCAAAAAGGGTCAAAATTCAAAATTTCTTAGCCAAGATTTCAAAACTAAACAAAAACAAGGGCCCCAACAAGCCCCCGACCACAATTCCTTGACTCGTCCCCGAGTCAATCACAAATAACCGTCTCTACTTCCATTGCCCCCGCCTCGGCTCCCCGTGCTTTTGTTCTCACGCGTGCCCTCACCCCCGTGCCCTTACCGTCGTGCTCCACCATGCGGTTGTTCAACAAGGGCCCCAACTTCTCGGGACCCCACGAGCACCGTATCTCAAATGCGAGGAAGTCCGCCACCGCCGCGCGCGTCCCCGCACAAGCAAGTTGGCTTCTTCGCATCCGGGTGATGGCGGCCCGTCCCGCAGTTGCCCGTGGCAGCCTCGACGTTGCAGCGACCGGGCGGTTGCCTTGGCATCCACCGGCTGGATGGAGTCGTTAAGGATGCGACTGTGCGTACTCAGATTCCCGCATGACCTCGTTTATCCGCCGTCGTGCTCGCCTTGTCCGTTGCATTTGAATTTCCACCGTCCGCCTAGGCATAGAGCCGATTCAACCATGTCGTGGGTCCACTTCGGGCTCTCGAATGTCACGGGAAATTCGCTGGCAAACGCGCAGACAGGCCGCGTCTCGCCGCCAGAGCGAGTGAGCACCCCCGCGTACCTGCGCGCGAAGCCGCACTGCAGCGGAATGGAGAGTTGCTCGTACACAATCGCTCAGACCGTCGCGGCCACTTGTCCCCGAATGGACAACCGTGGAGCCGTGGACCCGTTGCATCCGATCGAGAAGGAACCCAGGCATCATGGCCGGTCCCGTAGTTCCAAAAACTCGGAAGAGTCCTCAAATGCACCGGGCGACCCACCGTTGTATGCCCCCCAACTCCGGTCGCATCCGACCGTTGAGCCGCCGTCCGGCGTATAATGATGCTCCGCGAGGTCCACACGGAGGTGAGGGAATTCCACCGGGTCGGACAAAGCTGGTGTCCATACATGCCGCATTGCCGCCTTGCTCACCAGCGACTCACGCGGTGAATTCGGCCGTCCAACACCAGTTCGGGACCAGGAGGAGAGCCCTCGACATCTTCGGTGCGGCGACTGCAGACTCGGGAGGATTCTTCGGGAGTTTCCTTCCTCGAGTGCGGTGCGCTGGATGCCGTAATTTCTTCCGGGAGTCACCTAACTTCCAAATTGAATCCGTCCGTCATTCTCGTCCGGCCGGGTAGCCTTCATGTGTTATGTTATCTACCGGCACGCACCTGCGAGTTGATGAGACTCCATAACGACAACACCCCGTTATCTTTCTCGCTCGCGATAATCGTGCGATCAATCGCACGTTCGTGTGTAGTCTCGCGCTTTGCCGACGGCGCTATGGGGAGATGGGTGCGCGACGGCCGAGTGAACTGCGGTGATGGAAAATGATTACGTACGACATCGCTCACTAATGGCACTTATGACGATCCGAGTGATCCTACCGATCGACAAAAGGACCGACGGAAATGACCCCGACCGACATTGGCACGGGGATGGATCCCACACGAATGACACGCCGTACCGGCGCCGTGACACGCCGGACCTGTCCGCTCGACTACGCCGGTTGCGTGAGGCACTCCGCAACCCACTCGCTATTCGACCGATTACCTACAGAACGAAAAGACTTCTCACGCTCATCCCGGCTATGGAGAGTTATTCGACTCGAAGTCACTTACGGGGTTTCTCGGTTATGCAGAGTTATCGATGAAAAGTGAAAGGTACCTACTCGGTAGGGTTTCGAAAGGGTGCTTTCTATTCACCCACCCGAGAAGAACCTGCACCGTCCACCGTGCCAACCGAATGGCTCCGAGTCACGGACCTCGATGACAAAGTAGGGTCCCAAATTCGGAAGGTATCCGGGAGCTTGCTCAGGAACTTCTCGGGAACCGACCGTCATATAAGAGAACTTTTTCCGCCAACTTGGAAGGCTTTGGTTTTGATGTGGTGTCGTGCCACGCTTTTCCGTCCGGCCTCTCGAACCTTCTCGTGAATTTCACGTAACCTACCATCCGCCCTCCCAGTTTTCGGGAGGCGTTTCCCGAAGTGACTCCTCGTCCGAGAATTGAAGGGACGTTGCGATCAAAGATCGGGGCATGCGAACCTCTCGCGGGAACGCGCCCCCCGGCCATACACCAACCGGAACGCGTCTCTGTCAAGCCAAACGTTTCACTTTGGTTTGGTAGGCCCACACGCGCCGGGAGGCGCTCGTCCCAATCGTCGCGCCTCGAGCACCGCAAATTTTAGTCAAGCCCTTTTCGAGAATCTTGTTGAATGCTTCCCATAGTACCATTGGCTCATGGGTGGTGGTATCGTTTTTATGATGTCGAATCACAAATGTGTCCAGACACTCGACCGTGGCATTACCGAAATGCGTACTCGATCGCCGGTTAGGCTCCGTGCGCCCAAAACGGCCGATGATGTGTTCAAAGATGAACCTAAGCATGGGTTCTTGCCTTGTGCGCTGCGCACTGCCATCGCTCAGCCTACCGGGTGAGGTAATCCATGGCGGTAATGATGTACCTGCCCTTGGAGTGTCCGCCACCAGGCGATGGGACCCACGTAACCGCCCGCCCTTCAAACGGCCGCAACACATGCACCGGATGTAGCGGAAGCTCGTCCCGTGCGAAGGCTCTCTCCCCGTCCGCCGGAAAACATCGCAACGCTTCACATAGGCTCCGCGCCGCATGTACCGTCGCCACCACAGCGCTCGGGAGCACCTTCTCGCAAGGGGTTTCACACCGACATGTCCTCCCGCAACACCACCGTGACATTCCCACATCAACGTCTCCCTGCCTGCGACGCCGAGAACACACCCTCGCGCAACACCTCATCAAGGCCCGGGCGCGCCCGGTTTCCGCAATCAATCGGTAGTCGGCCGCCCGGACAAACTGTGGCGTTTCCCGAAGCGGGGTGTAATCCCGAGGACACCGTCCCGTGGCTTCCAAGTGGCAATGTCACTGCATCCGGCATCGGCTTCAACCTCGAAGTGGCCGCATCCGGGTAGTCGATCGTCCAACGAGCCTTCATTCTCTCCCCGTCTCCAACCCTCGGATAAATGATCGTGACCAACATTCAACCTCGCTGCTCACAATCACATAAAATGTAAATTCTTGGAAAAGTAGTAGCCAACGGCGTATTCTTTCCTTCCAACACAAAGCTTATTCACCGTACACGACGAATGGTCCGTGAAGAATGTAAATTAAGCCGGGCCGCAAGACAGTGGCGGAACTTCTCGGGAGGGAGTACACCATCGCCAACGCCTCTCGCCGTCGTGGTATAATTCTTTTCTCCGCATTCGATAACCGACGACCGGCGAAGTACACGGGGTGATCAACCTGCTGCCTCCTGTGTTGCGCCAATACGCCTCCTCCAAGTGCAATCCTGGGATGCATCAATATGCACATGGAACTCGCTATCCCGCCGGGTGAACAAGTATGGGTGCCGTCGCCAACTTCTCCTTCTAATGTGTCAAGTGCCTTCCCGCACTCCGCCGTCCACCGGAACACCCCCGACTTCCGCAATGGGGCCCGCAGGGGCCGTACCTTGCGTAGTTGCGAATAAACCGCCGTAATATCCCGTGTGCCCGAGCAATGCGCGCAACCGGCCGACGCCCGGTTCCCGTGGGCCTCCATGTGGACGATGACCGCGACCTTGGCAGGATCAACGCAGTACTCCCTTGCTTGCACACCACATGGCCCAAAAGTAGTTTGGCTTTAACCGTAAAAATACATTTTTCCAAGTTCAAGGAAATCTCACTGCGACACCGTCAAACATAACACGCAACAGAGGCGTGTTTCTTCACCGTATCGTAGATAAATTCGCCGTCCAGACCTCTCCAGGAACTTCAGAATGTACTCCCTTGTGTTGCTAAATGACAATCCTGTGAAAACACACCAAGGCGTTCTTCAGACCAAACGCATAACGTGGTATGCGAATGATCCCCACTCGGTGGGCCGCTTTTGCTTTGTATTCCCGCAATGCGCACCGATGGCAGTCTGAGAACCCACCGCGGAAAGAACAAGTCGCTTTCCCGCAACGTGATCTAGACTTCATCGCCGAAGGGAGTGGGAACGGTCGTGGATGCGGTGCATTGTTCGTGCTCCGTAATCTACATAGACACGGATCTTCGCTTTGTCCTTCGGTTTCGGATGACGATGGGACTTACCCACTCGGCTTATTCTACCGGAAATATGAGACCCGCAACCGCATTTTTTCAATCTCCATCTTGACCTTCTCTTTGATACGTGGATTCAACCGTAGGTTCGCGGCGAGTCACCGTCTGCCCCGCTTCAACGTGATGCAGCACATTTCGCCCGTATCCCCCTCGCATCCCTTAGGTCCGCAACCGAAGACGCGGAACAAATCTTCGTATTCTCAGAGGAGGCTGAAAATTTTCGTTGTCTCCTCATCCCGCAATCTCCCCACCATTGCTAGCCAGTTTCTCGTCCGTTCCAATGTTCACTTTCTTTGTCTTTAGGGGCCGGACTCCTTTCCGCCGTTTTCGCTCTTCACCAATGCTCGCCGCCTCTCGTCAAAATAGAGATGTTCGAGGGTCCTCCGTACCATCGTCCCTCCTGGGACGCCATCAATATGGTGGCAAACCAACTCACGCCCGACCTCGGTCGGCCACCACCGGCCCCCACCGGTGCTCGGGATGGCGAAAAACAAAACCTCTCGACCGCTCGCGTCCGAGACTCTCGCACCGTCTCCTTCGAACAAGAAGCACCGTACGAACTTGTCCGCCCCGCCCGCCAAGAGCAAGTGCCCGTTTTCGCTCTTCCTCCAGGTACTGTGCTCCGGGAATCGTACTCGTGGAGTGGATGAACCCGTGGACCCACAAACCTCCTCGGGTACCTCGGGCAGTGCTACGCCACCGTTCCTCGGCAGTTCGCAAATGGTGTCGCGGGTCGGGTTCCATGATACTGCCGACTGCAGTGTCCTTGTCCTCTTTAAAGCATGCCCGCGCAGCATCCGCCACGCACTCCCATCGCAACCGCAGTGTTGCGGTGATTTTTTCCTCCACCACCATGCCGACGTTGATCGCAAGGCCACATCCAAAAGTGCCATCCTGGGATTTCCGCCTAGGACCATGTCTTCCACCTTGGTAATAAAAGTATTGACTTTCGCATATTTGGCAATGATATCCGCGGATTTCGCTCCCTACCCACCGACTGGGAAATGGAGGCACATCTCTCGCATGGTGGTCTCATACCCCCCCCGTCGCGCTCTTCCCAAGCGAGTTCGGGATCCAAGCCCAAGTCGCACACCCCGCCAACCCGACAGAGCCGCCGTTGGGCCGGTTGACATAGTCATCCCGCCCGGCGGTCATCCTGAGCAGATGGTCCATCATCCGAGCATCCTCCCGATCGTCCACTCGTTTCGCATATCGCGGCCTTGATACGGGTTGAGAGGCCGTGACCGTACCTCCCCGTCCTCGTAAAGATCACCGCCCCTGGCACGATGATGGCGACCAAAAGCCCGAATCGAATGCCGAGTAAGGCCGGATAGGGATCCTTTGCTGCCCAGTGATATCAATAACCTCAAAATCGGCATGTCTTCACTCTCGCAACGTCGACCTCGACCTCGAGCCGGCCGACTGGCAAAATGCGCACCGGTTCGCCATCCTCGAGTTGGATTGGTGAGCAGGCCAGGCCGTGGCCCCCGAAGAGCCTCCCCATGTCTTTCGTGGTTATGTTGACGCTTTGACCCCAAGTCCAACATGGTGTTGTTGATTTGGAACCTCGCGATCGCGTGCTGCTCTTAATTCTTTCGCCCTCGTTCGTCGTTTGTTCCGCTTGGACACGTTGCACGGACGGAGGCTGCGCCCCGCCGATTCCCAAGTTCTCAGCTTCCCCGCGTGTCTTTTTTCGTCCAAAGCATGTCGGGAGTGTCGCCAGCCGCGCGTTATCAACAATCCTACAACAGCCTCTGAGCCAATCTCGACCATAGTACCGCGCTGCCCTCACCGTGACCGCAAAGATGGGCTCCTCCAACCCTCCCTCGTTCCGCATCCAACCGGCGAATGCCTCAACCGCTCTCCCCGGAAATACTTCTTCCGGGACTTTGGCCCATCAACTTTTTCGGGGATGCTTGGCCGAACCACTCAGCCTGCTCCTTCCCGCACCTCTCCGCCCTTTTCTCGCCTCGTTATTATCGCGACGTTCGCATGTCGGGGGCCGCGCCCCCCATGTCGCAAGTTTATCATATTTTTCCCTTTGCCTCGCCCATTCTTCCCACTTTCGATGAGCTCCGACAGCCTTCTCCGTAGCATGGCGTTGACCCCGCAATGGGAACACCAGGGTCGTCGCGAAGGGGACACTCGAGCCACATGACCCTCCCGGTCACAACAGCATTTCCACCGGGACCGCGTCCGCCCGTGCGGCTCTCCCCGCGTGCCTCCGCCGACCCCTCTGAGCCCTCGTTCACCCCGAGTAGGAGGGATGGTCCGCCCTCGATCCGCAAGTGCGTCTAGAGCCCTCGCATCGCTCGTTGTTGTGAGTCGTGGACACAAAATTCGCGCACACATTATTCGTGACCGTGAGTACTTTCCGTAACATCGGCACATCCGAGGAGGATGCCCCGTCATTCCGTGAAATCTCGGCAGCACTCCTCGTGGTGGAGTACCCCGGCTAAGTGTGCGAACCCCGACAAGTCCGTTTGCGGCCGGCAGACTCCCCCCGCGGGTTCATCGCCGCGCCACCCCCCGGTGGTGGACCCCCCGGATTGCCGCGACCGAGGGTCCCGCTTCTCGCGCCGCGCAACCGAGGACACTTTGCTGTGACGTGGCCCTCGACTGTGCAATGAGTACACCAAACATCTTGGCCGCGCCGGTCTCGTCCTGGGCCGAAGCTCCTCGAGCTTTTCACCAAGCCGACAACCGGTGTTGCAACCCCATCAAAGAAGGACCTCGCGGGGCCGCCCCCCCGATATTCCCCGTGTAGCCCGCCATGGCTTCACCCCATGGCCCTTCCAAAGTGTCCCCGCAGTTATCAATCTTTCCGCCGAGTGAGGGGGGTTCGTGTCAAGGGGAGCGCAGCCTCGATGAACCGCCCCTCCGGTGGTTTGGGTCGACTTCCGGTAGCTGTTTCCGATCGCGTCTCGAATCGCCGCATCGAACTCCCCACACCCGCCTCACCTTCCTTCGCTTAATTTCCTACGGCCCGATGCCCCGCCGGTCCTGTCTGGGGAGCTCGAATTCGTTAAGAGACAAAATCCCGCTTCACGTCTGAAATTACAAGTTAGGGATGCGCTTTCGACCACTCGATAAACCATCGCAGCCCTCTCGAGCGTGGTTTGGAATTCTATTAACCCCCCCCGCATCTAGCGTCCGGCGAGCCCTCCGCATGGCTTCGCATAGGTACCGTTGTTGTTCTACACATCATCGTTGCCCCGCTCGTAAACTCGGATACCGGTGAACCATCCACCCATGTGTACTTTCATGAGAATTGACCAGGATAAAGCCCTCCAGTCCTTGCGTAACGGTCCCACCAGGGAAAATACCACTCGCTCAATAACGTCGCTATTACCTCGGCGGTACCGACGTCAATGAACTATTGTATGACCGACTCAATGCTTGTAACTCGAATAAAAATATTACTTAAAGGTTGATACGTACTGTGTAGTCGCATCCGCTGCGTAAGGTGAGAAGTAGGGTTGCTCGGAGGTGGGTGCCATCCGATCTTGAAACATCCGCTCGCATCACGTCGTGACATTCATCATCGAACTCTCTTCGCTGCATATTTCCATTATCGTCGCTAGTCGCAATCTCTCTTTCTCGCGTCGCCGGGCTCCCATGCACCCACCGCATCTCCACCGCTCGTCCCCGTTTTCTTCTTCGGCATCCAAACCCATAACTCCCATCCTCTCGAGGCGCTCCTTCTCGATTTTTCCTCTATCTCTCTTCTTCTTCAAATATCTCATTACCCTCGCCACCCATCGCGCGATCCGTGCTCGCCGATGCGGACGTCGCTCCCCCCGTGAATCTCTGTATGCGGCCCTCAACATCCATTCCTCACTCTCACAAATACACAAACATCGGTCCCCTCAACCCCTTCCCGCATGGGTGGTTTATGCTTCCATACCCATTTTGTGGAATTCAATCAACCCTTCGTCCACCATCGTGCTTTGATCTGGCTGTACCAATCTTCTTCGTCACTCTTCCTTCTCGGCCCCGAGTGGAAAAAAGTCGCCTTCGAGAAGGATGGGTAGCACCTTGTACAAAGAACTCCACAACAGATTCTTCCAATGTGGTCCTTACCTCGCGTCCATCAAGAAGAAGCTGTCTACCCGATGCAAAGGCTGGGCTCGTGCTCGTGCGCCCACCGCGTTTATATTCCGCAAGCCTTCTTGGGAAGCGTCGCCGTAACCTCTCGCAACCAATTGTAAAGGTTCGTAGGGAACTTTCCCGTAAAAATTTCGTACGTACGCTGGCCGAGCCGAGAAAATAACAAGCTCCTCGATCACCGCCTCCTTTTTCGGGTCAACTCTGCCGCCGAGCAATGAACCGGTCAAGATGATCATCCCACCATCGTCGTATTTCGCTCCTTCAAAGATCCTCGATACCATGATCTAGATCCCTCGCAATTACGTGTGTCCGTGCACCCGAACCATTTGTCGATGGTGCGCTCGGTGTCTTCGCCAGACAAGACCTGTGTTCAAGAGTTGTGGCCAACAAAGGGGTCCGTTGTGTCTAGGAACACGCCGGCATTTTCACCCTTCTCTCGGAGAGCAAGGTGTCTCACCCGGAAGTGTCGCAACCACATGCAGGGAGGGGATGAGATCAATGTAAAGGAACAAACCAAGAACTAATGAAGGATAGCATCCATTACATATACAAGAGCATACAAAAGATCACTTTCTATTGCTATCTTGACATTTGCAAATAAAATTTAAACCGCATAAATATTACAAGCACATGAACATATTATTGAGACAACAATCTTCCACAGACACCTCGTTAACACAGATTACATGGCATTCTCACCGATAGCTATAAATCCGATACGTATGATTTCGGCACGAAGGGTAGAATAGAGAAGATAGAGAGCCACAGTAGCGGACATGCATGGTTCCCTTTATAAAATCGCTTCCGTGCATCTTTCCCTATCTCCAACCTCGCAACCTCTTCTCAAAGATCCCCTTTGTTTCAGCCAGGTGACCGTTATTTATTCACCCGCTCGTGCGACTACGTCCGTGGCTCTACCGTTCTCCCGCTTCTCTCCGTTATCTTCGTGTTCTGCCTCCCCGTCTTCACCGTGTGTTTCTCTCATCCGCACTTGTCCCTCGTTCTCTATCTCCGCCTATCGATGCTTCCGCGCCACCTTGTAGCTCCGCGACCTCTTTAAAAGTTGCGCGCGGTCGCGGTTGCTATGTGTATTCATACCGCAACCTCAAAAAGGGTCAAAATTCAAAACGTTCGAAAACAAGATTTCAAAACTGTCAAAAACAAGGGCCCCAAAACCCATTGTCTAATAAAACCCGAAATTTCCCTAAAAGCATTGATTTCTTCTAGCATATCCGAGCACTTCCTTTCCAAATTGGATAAGAGTTCTTTTGGTAAAACTCTTTTTATTTCTAACATAAAGGCTCGTCCTATCATCAATTCCTAATTCTCGAAAGTTGTTGCTTAGTCCTAGTGTTCCGAAACTCAGATAAGTTGATTTGGCTTGCTCAAAGGCTCATTTTAATTCATCTCTTGTTTTCGCTATTTCTTCCGAGCTACTTTGATCAAGTCATTTTGTTCAAAGCTTCGTTCGAACAAAAGACCAAATACTTTTTATCGACTCAATTATATTATCCCAAAGAATTTCATTTATTTCTCTTAAAGGCTTTTCTAATGAAAGATCTTTTTCTAAAGCCTTAACCAATTTTTTCCAATCTTTTAATTTCCCTAGTATTATCTCTTCGCAATGATTCTTTTGGACATATCATATTTCGCTCCAAGTTTTTCTAACCGCAATTTTGTGGTTTTTGTTCGTGACTCGAGTTTTAAACTTTCCATTTGTTTTACCAATTCATCGTAACTTAAACCGTAAGTGTCTACTCCGTGCCGATTTTGTTTGTTGATCTGTTGTGGTACCGTAGTCGTAGTAGCTTCTATGATGGATGCTCGCATGATAGATTCCTTTTTCGTAAATCTTGTTCCAATTCTTTCTCTCGTTTCACTCGCCTGCTCGGCCATTTTAAGAGCAACTCCATTATCTTCCTGCGAATTTTCCTTCAAAAAACTTTCGGGTCCGTGACGTTCGAGGTCGGTAATTTCAAATGCTTTCTGGGCAAGAATACTGTTTCATCTTCTTTTTGATTAGTGCCTCAATGCTTTTGATATCTGAAGTTGTAAACTCAACCGGATGATTATGTCTTCCAAAGACTTTATTCTCGTTATCTTTGGCTCGAGAAGAGGCCTCTCAATCCAGTAAATTGGGTGTTCGTGTTATTTAAAGAATCTTGCAGCCTCGGTGGCTGACATGGCCTTATCAAGAAGAGTGAATATACCATTTCTCCGCTTGTTTATGCACTTATCCGGTCCAAGGGATGAATGTCTTTTGCCAGGACCTCAAAATTGGTCCTAACATAATCGACTGGCCATGGGTTTGGGCACCTTGGATTTAAAACGAATCATCATCATTTTGCCTCGCTCGAATGTCAAATGCTAACATTAACCCTTCTGGATTATGTGGAGCCATTTTCGTATATTGATCACATACCTCATTCTCACTGGATCATTCTTTGCCTTTATATTAATGAAAGTTCTTTTTATATCAATCGTATCTCGTTTTTGGTGGCTTAAAAGAAGATAATCGCTAAGACTAAATCGTTTTTGCAATTCTTTCTCGTTCATATATTTCACTAATCCGTGCTAATTAGTTGACTATCTTCTTTCATCATCAAACATCTCATAAAATGATTTCTCTGCACCGGAAGTGGATCAAGCTTCGCTTTTTGGCTTGATGTAGCTCGAGGATTCTTCGAGGAGTAGATCCGGAGCCCGTTCTTTATTTCCTTTGTATTTCCATATTAGATGGAGTTTGTACTCCCCAACTTCTTGGTGATGATTTTTTTTGGGTAGAGAAATCTCCGTGTTTGATCCGCTGTGCCCTGAGGTTGATATTTCTTTCCGCTATGAAAAGTTTTAATGATCTCGTATTTCGTGTTCTTTTTCCTTTACTCTTTAGGACTTTCACTTCCCACCGATGACTTTCCCGTAACCCCTGGAGATTTCCCCGCCGAAGAGTGCACGAGGTACCCACTGACCAAAAGATTCTAGGTCAAATCCCTATCTCAAGATTTTTCATATGTTGTTTTTATTGTCTTCTTCATTATTCGTCTTCAACTAGTGTTCCTTCCACCCATTCATCTTGGTTAGCATAGTGTTCTATATCGTAAGGTCCGTGGTGAATATAAAGATTTTTTCTTTTCATTCTTTTATCGCGCATAAAACTAAATGGATCATAAGGAACCCAATGGAAACTCCTTGAACTTGCAATGGTTTCGTAGCATATCTTCTCGCTTCTCGCCCGCCTCCCTAGAGTTGCAGATGAAATGACCCAATTGAATTTTAATCCCGAGTTGGGCTTTTCTTTTTACACTACAAAAATGAATCATATCGTAATTATTCATCATGTCTCAAATATTCTAAGGAAAAAGCCTCATAAAGATATTTTGGTAACCTTAATGGATATGATTCACATCCATATATTCCGATGATCGAATGATTTTGATATAAATACCAATCCCCAACTTTATATGTCTCGAAAGTCACAAAGTCTTCTAATCTCTGTCATCTCCAGCTCGAGGGGAATTTCGTCAACAAGGTGGAATGGCAGGATATACAAAAAGATCGATGAACCCATAAGAATAGGGAGAATCATAAGAAGAATGAGTTATGTATGCATCAAAATAACCATCTAGGTTTCTCAGCATCAAGCTTTTTGGAAGAAAGAAAGGGAACTTCTCCTGATTGACATTAGATGAGGAGATGGTAAATAATCGAGGAATATTTGAACACTTTCTCATTATCTAGCCTCATGAATCGGTCATGGATTTTGTTGAAATGAAGATAAAATCATATTTTATTGCGGTGATAATACCAGAGTAAAGACAGACAACAATACCAAGGTTATTTCATCAACATATTCACCGGTATTGAAACCCATAATAAAGGATACTGTTACCAGGATGATTCTACCCAACTTATTAAAATAAGCAAAACCACATGGAGGGACCCCTAGGTTGATGTTCAGCAACACAAAAACCAGAAAATACATTTTGTTTTCTTTTCCGGGGGCGCTTGGGTGCAGACTTTTTCAAGGAGTTCTTCCATGGACAAAGGAGCAAGATCTTCATCAAAGTTCAAAATGGAGCACGACGATGGCCTCGAGGAGGATAGGGAAAAGAACACCTCGTCGTGGACACTGTAACGTTTCGAGTTGGATCATAGTTAGAATGGCGTAGTGGATACCGGGAAAATGAGGACCGAGGGGATGAGATATCTCGGGAAATTGGATTCCCACAATCCGAATGACATCCAATCCCGAATAATCGTCCGCAGCGGCAATAACTTAGAAGGGGGCTTTCATCAAAAACCAAGTCTTTAATTTGGAAGTCTTACCATTCAAGGGTGTATATTCTAACTCTCTAGAGGGCATTTTAATGGAGTTACATTCGTATACTCGTGGCTTCCATTTTGGTTCTTGTGTATTCAAAATGGAAGTTTCTAGGTTTTCTTACGTAATCGCTAATTTTTAGTTTTAATGAGGGAAAATGGCATGCCATAAGAAAGTTTGGGAGAATAATTCACAGCTTTTAACAATCATGGAATGATCTCGCGATAAGATTTTAACACCGATCAAGTGGAAAAACAAGGAACACGAGTTTCTTTCAAATTTCGGAGCGCAACAACAACACTGTCAGAGTGAAACCCGGGATTTCCACAGTATCAAGTGGTGGCAAGAAGATGCTTGAACACCGGTCCGATGAAATTCTCGAGCGAAATTGATAGAATAGTAATTTTCGAAGAAATTTTGAATTTCGTAGTGGAATAAGTAACAAGCCAAAGCAATGAAAAATGACGAAAAAAACACTAAAATTTGTTTTATTTACAAAGTCAAAAAGGGATTTTTATTTTATCAAGGAATGACGTCACTGAAGGGCCGGATGACATGTGGCGGTGGCCCGCGTAAGCGGTACTTCCGCACCGCTTATGGGTAATGGCGGCTTTAAACGGGGAGGCCGTATTCCATTTAGAAGTCAACACGTGGCCGATGGACTATTCCTGGTGTCCACCGTGCCCCCGCGGGTTATCATTCTGATGTTGAAGGTTAGGCGACGAATAAGTAATGACATCTCGTAGCCAGAGACCCGACGCGATGACAAGATCGTGAGATGGCGGTGGGGTTAACGCGCGGGCCCGACACAGTTAGTGGTTAATTAATCATTCCGGCGGCGTTCGATTGGTGGAGATATCGCTTATTAATTAATCCAAGTAATTAATTAATCCCATCGATTTACGAAGTATTCTGGTTCGTTTATCGATTTTTTTTTGTTTTAAACATAAAATATATGTTTAAACTTTGTATTTTGTATATTTTTATTATATGATAAATAAACCAATATGATTGACTTACCATAGGGGCGGGAATATTCATAATGATATGTTTAACCAAAGGGGTTGCATAAAGTGGGTTTTTATTTGAATGCATGGGAAATAAATACTTTGGTTAAAATCATAATAGAGAAGTTTTGGGGATGGCTTATGTAAAAGGGAGTTAAGTACTATAGGATAAGGTCTTTTTTTATTAGGGATTTATAATTAAAATACATCGTAAGTTAACATGATAAAGTGACAAGGTAAACTCAAAACATTTTGCAATCAAGAAAGTGAAGATTTCGAAGTAAATTGCAATATCTCAACTTCAACACTTAAACTTAGAATAGTAAGTTATTTTGAGGGATTATTATGAAATTTTGCATATTTTCCCTAAGTAAAATAGAATTTTACCAGTATACATTAAAAGTGAATGAGTGCAATGATGGATAACTTCAAGTACTTAGGGTATTTTTGATCATCGGGGGCCGAGGGTTCATTCTCCAAAATTCAAGGAAATGCCTCGAGCCCCTTTAATCTTCAAATACCTAGCACTTTGGGAAATTAGTGAAAACCTCTTTAGGGAGAAAGTAGATGTGGGAAGTTAATGATTTTGACTTTTCTTTCTTTGACCCTTCAATGTATTTTTCTCGGTTTCCGTACTTGTGATGAAAGTAAAGGATTAACACATTTAACACCATCATTCATCACATAAAACTTTGCAACACCATCTACCTACTCCTATCTACTTTATGACTACCATTTTCTTCTTATTAGGGTGCACTGAACCGGCAAACCCTTATCAATCTTCTTTTCTTTACAAGGCAAATCTATTTAATTCTACCCTTATTACATCCAAGGGCTCGCATTAAACCGTTGAGCACCTTTTATTAACTCTACCTACTCATTTATCCAAGATTAAACCGTTTTGGTCGCATATTTATTCTCTATTCTACAACATGAAATTGAACATGAATAGTCAAGTTTAGAAATAGCTTTTGACTCTTCATAAATCGTGGCAAAAGTTTGACAAGCCGCACACAATTGCTTTATTACAACCGAAATAGTAGTGGCATTTGGATTATAAGACATCTTCTCGTCTATTTTTGTTCGGGGGTTCATTTCTTTCACTTTTTTTGACCATTTTATTCTTTTCTACCCTTTAATTTTTCTTTAGGTATACCCCTCTTTACATTTTTTAAATTTTTTTTTTGATTTTTTAATATTTTAAGAATATGGAACACTTTTGCTCAAGAAAAAGGGTTCTTGAATACTATTCCATAGTTCAATCAAGACAAATCATGAAAAATGACACCTATCACATAGGAGTCTAACACCGGCTCCACTTTGGGGATGGCTTTTCCTTGTAGAAATTCAAGAACAAGAAAGTCAGCTTGCCTCAAAATGTCTTTCAAACTAAACCATGTAATCTCCTTCTTCTCGGGTAGCTTTATTGTATATATGATAGTGAAATTTTTGAAGCTAGTGGCCTTCACTTCTCGTGCTTCAACTTCAAGAAGTCACCATCCAATCAAACTCGATGCATTAGAAAAAGATATATTATGTACAAGTTAGAAAAAATTAGAATATCCTAGTAAATGGATAAAATAATGCTTCATCATTCGACCATTGACCGGTCCTTCCTGCCTTATGAATTGTTCAAATCCTTCAAGAAGTATGTGTTGTTTCTCAAGGCATGAATGATATAAGGCCCTTTCCATAAGAAATCAAATTTCCCATGTTTCCTTTTCTTTCTCTTCTAGAATCACATCTTAGACTTTATCACCTAGTTGAAAATCTTCTCGCTTTAGTTCTTTTGTCAAACATTTTTTTAACTTTCTCCGCAAGACTTGGGATCATCGTTACACCTTTTCTCCGGTTTGATGCAAGTGAATTGTTTGGTTAATTCTCCTTTGAATACTTTCATTGGTTCCACTCGAGCCTTCCGAAGTAATTTCACAGTCAGGAATTCCTAAAGATGATGGAAATCTTGCTTCCATGCCATAAACCAATTCATATGGACTGTCCCAATTGATTTCTTAGTTGTAAGTCCTGTCTCTGCCCATAATGCATCGATAAGTTTTTATGCCAATCTTTTTTTTTCTTCCGTAATTTTTTAATGATATTAATAAGACTTTTTATTGGAAGATTCTCACAACGTTACACGTTCTCCCGAGGGTAATAGCCGTTGAATGGCCTAAAGTAATATGATATTTATTGCAGGAAACCAATCATTTTATTTCGATTTAAATGCAAAAGAAATATTACCCGAGCAGGATTTTTTTGGGATGTACCCAACCGGAAAGTATGTTGGTTTCTAAAAACCCTATAATTATGTAATCATTGGTTTGCTTGCATGTGTGATAGCTTCAATCCATTTTGTAAAGTAATCATGTGGCAAATAAAATCCATCCGTGTTGTCCCGTAAGAAGATGGGTGAATTTCACCAATAAAATCTAATCCCCATTGTCGAAAGGGTCTTTCTCGTGGAAATTGGTCTTAAATGGTGCGTGTAACAACTTTTTACCCTCAAAGATCCGACACTATGACAAGTTGTTACAAATTTCCTTAACATCCGAAACAAGGTTGGCCAAAGAAACCAACCCTTAAGATTTTGTTCCGTTGGATTACCGTGAGAGATGTCCACCACAATCCCCCGGCATTAAATTCATTAAGAACTTGTCTCGCTTTCATCTTTCAATAAACAATTTAATAAGATTCTCTCATGATTTTTCAAAAATGTAGTGCTATCTAAAATACAATATTTTAAAGATGTCATTTTCAAAAAAAATCTTCTTTTCATTCCGGACAACCCCGGAGAAGCTTGCGTTTAATAAAACATGAATGATATCAAAATTGTGGTGAACGGAAGAAAGCTCGATCGTATCCGTGAGCCTCATCTCCCGTTCGTCATCCAATTCAAGTAATGTCTAAGGCTTGGCAATTAGTTTCCGCCATAAGTTGGAGTTAAACCTTGACCTTTATGAGTTTAGTTGGTTTAATTTCAATATCATATTCCAAAATGGTAGCGATTCCACGTACCTCTTTACCTTCAATGCCATCTTGAGTCAAGATGTCTTTAACTACAACATTAGGCACATAAGCTTATCACATGAGAATATAATATGTAAACTCTGAAATCTTTTTTTTAATTTCTTTTACCAATGCGAAAGCCTCGTTTCTCCATGATATTGTATTTCAAAGATGCATCTCTAAGTGCCTTACTAAAAAAGTGTAAATTGGTTTTTCATCTCGATCATCTTTTTGTAGTAAAACAAATTTTAATTGTATGTTCGAAGCAAAATGAAAAAATAATGAAATCTCCGTCAAATTTTGACCGGTAAGAACTCGGGTGTTCTTGTTAAGCCATTTTAGAATTTCCTCAAATGATTGCTTGGCTTCTATAGTCCGGGTCAATGTGTTTGAATCTTTTTTGCCATGTTAGTGTTAACATAAGTAATTCTTACCTGTCGAAATAAATCTTCTTCATAAGAAATTAATCTTTCCTATGAAAGCTTGAAGTTCCTTTTATATTTCGGGATGAGGTATTTGCAAAATTTCTTGTATTCTTCGTAGGTCAATTCTAATGCCTTCTTTAGAAATTATGTGACCCAGGAGCTTTCTTCTTCTGGAACCAAACAATGACTTTTTAGGATTTAAAGAAATGCCATATTTTCTTCGCACTTATAAACACTCCTGCCTTAGATGATCTAAATGTCGTTGATCCGTTTTGGAAAAAATGTTAAATCATCTAGACAAATTACCGTAAAATCATGTATTTCTTTAGCAAAGCAATATCCATTGCTCTTTGAAATGTAGCTCCCCGCATTCTTGAGTCCAAATGGCATCTTTGACATATTTAAAGGTACCCCATGGTGTTGTAAACACCGGCTTTATCTCGATCATCGGGATGAACCGTAATCCGGGTTATACCCCGAAAATCCATCCACAGAGATATCCTAGAAGATACCTTACCCTTCAAATAATATGGTCCATTTTAGGCAAAGGATAGTTATCTTTTAAAGAAACTTTATTCAAATTTCTCAAATCGTACACAAGTAGTCTAATTTCTCCAGCTTTTATTTCTTTGCTGGTACTAATAGAAACCCATTCATAGAACTCATTAGGAGCTATAATCCATGCTTCAAACATCCTTTTAATTTCTTTTTTTCAATTGAAGGTAGTAAAACGAGATTGATCCTTCTAAGTTTTTGTTTAAAAAGGTTTCGATCCGGTTTCAAAGGTATTGTATGTCGAATGATTGATGTATCATATGATTTAAGATCTTCATAACCTGTGCAAAAACATCCCGGAATTCTTTAAAATTTCAACATATTTAACCTTTTGACTTTACTTCTCGCAGATTTAGATAGTTTAACCATTTTGGGATTTTCTTGGGTTCATAAGTTACACCTTTCGATATCAAATTTTTAACAAAATCTGCTTAGGTCCGAATGGAATGTCATTTGAATCAAAAGATCTTCCAAAGGAGTTAAACATTCGGGGCAAAATGATTGTCTTTCAGATTAATGATTTCAGCTTCATCTTCTATGATCTCATCGAATTCCATTTGCATCACATCCGCATATCTTTTTCCGTGAATGTGGTTGGGTGAAGTATATATGAATTGCGCCTTCGAAAATATCTATTTTTTGTTCTTTTTCTTGATCGATTCACTAATTGTTATGTCCTCGTCTATACCATCGCTAGGAAAACTCATTTTCTAATGTCAAAAAACTATTGATCTCGATCGTTATTACAAATACTTGCCAATTCATTAGATTGTCCGGTATAGTAGGTCTATGTCTAATCTCACTCGTGAATCGATGATTAGGTCCAAAAGGCAACTTACATGTGTTAGCGAACATTGCAAGACTCGTGAGCATGCAAATTTTGTTTCCTTGGGATCTTGCAAGTTGGGCTTGTAGAAAGGCAGAATTTCCCACAATTGTTTCTCTATATTGTTTCAATCCGGGATCTTTGGTTGAACATTCACTCATTAACTTCGTTGGATAATTAATTCGCCTCCTATGATTGACACCTCTAATTGCTCCTAACTTCTTGACATGTTTAAGCCCTTAATAAAAGGGCTTCATACTCAAACATGTTATTAGTGCATTTAAAATTCAATCTATAAGAATGACCTTCTCCGTATGATCATTTTCAACATTATGTAACCAAATTCCAAAATTTCCCCTCATTCCTAACTTGAGCGATCGAGCCATCAAATTCTAAATGCCACAGAATTTCTTCATGCCCATAATCTTCATCAACTCGTTTTCACATGTTTCTTAACAGAGCTAGTTGTTTAGCTTTTTCTCGGTATTTCTTGGTTGGATGGTGTTTCTGGTTTCAGAAATCTTCAATCTTAATAGTAGTTTTGTTTGTAGCTTTCTTTTCGGTGTGCTTCTAGTTCAAGCCAGCTGTCCTTTTCAACATTATAGAGGATGAAGGAACTATGCACGATCGGTATTGAATAGACAAAAAGTTTTCGGTGCTTCATGACTACTAACCAAGGTACTTCATCAAGGTTTCTCTATATAATCTTTTAGGTTGACCAAAAATCCCAATAGTGGCATATGATATGTCCAGCTGAACATCCCAAGCTTAGCAATTTCGTATTCAGACACAACATACCATATTTAGGAGGGATGATTGCACCACTACTATATCCACAAAACAAGCCTAGCAGGATATTGCACCAAAGTAACATACAAATCTTTAATCAAACTCTAGACATTTTACCCGACTAGAATAAAAAGAAAACTTATCTTTATATGGTCCTGCACGATTCCAAATTTAATCTTTCCATCACAGCCTTAGGCATCAAATTGTGGGATGCCCAGAATCCAACATAGCATTGTGGAGTATCTTGTCATGAACGTTCGTGCTTACATAAATGGGAGGAGTCCCTCCGTTCGGTTTGGCTACCTACCTCTGTGGCCAAAAAGGAGTTTGGGTCGATCATCAAGTATGTTAAATCGAATCATCCATTCCAAGAATGTTAATGTTTAGGGATTTGCTGATTTGACTTCTATAGACATCATGTTTAGCCAATTATGATAAAGGAACAACTATCTTTAGTTTGCCTATTTCAAATTTCTGCATTGAAAGGTTTTCCCCGTTTGCTTTAGTATTTTGCACACTGGGTTTTCTCTATTTTTTGGGTCTTCAACATTTTTCTTTTTTCATGAGTGAAATTTTGATTTGAAGGTGTTTCTCGAACTAACTTCTATCAAGCTTTTTCATACTTTCCTACCGGAGGAACAAGATTAGGATTGTTGTTTAATATTTGGTTGGTTGTCGCATACATCTTCAATTATTGATCCGAAGGGTTAGGGAGTTGTCCCTGTATGCACTTGTATGAGGGATGTTAACTTTACCTTTGACATTTTGTTTTGAAGTTTTCTCTTTGCTATTCTCCGGCACATCAATCCGTCTACTTCTCAAATTGTACCTGCTTTATGAACCTCATAAATTGTCATGGTCATAGCCTTCCTTAAAATCAAAGCCATTCGAATGAGTTTGGAATGTTTCAAGATGTGATTCTCTTGATCATCCCGGATAGGAAAAATTTCGGTTCATTTTTGTTTTCGCTTACATTGTTTATTTCTACATCTTCTCGTAGGTTCTTCTTGTTGAGCCTTCAACAAAATTTTCTTGGAAAGGTGGCCCGATGTTTTGGTTAGGGACATTCTTTCCACTATTTTGTTCGTATTTCTTTTCTAAAGTTTGGGCTTTTACAATATTATCACTAGTAGATTTTCTTCGATTGTCTCCACTGTCTCCTAATCTTTCCATACATTTAATGATTGCATCCAGCCTTCTTTTCAAAAGTCAAGGTTCTTCATTCGTAGGCATTCTTCTTTCGGCCCTAGCTCGGCTCGTTTTTCATAAGATTTGCTTCCACACTAACTACAATGCTCGCATTTCTTCCATGGGTTTGGGGAGCTCTTTCCCTGAGGGAATAAGCAATGTCAGAATCAAAACCATATGGAAATTTAACCAACACGAAGTCAGGTGGGGGTCTTAGGTTTTGAGGAACTGTGTTATATGCTTCGTTGAATCTAATGATGTAATCTTGTACTGTTTCGTTAGGTCTTCTTCTTAATTTTTCGAATTCTGATAGGATCTGAAGAGGATCTTTCTTCTTCTCCCATCTGTTCAAAAATGCCCTATATAAAGCTGGTAAATCAGCAATACTGTTTGGAGCAAGGGCCCTAAACCATGTCCTAACTTCTCCAGTAAGACTCTGAACGAAAATTCTCATTCGAACATCATCAGTGTCAATTTCATAGAACTCAAAGTAATCCGTCATCCTTTTGGTATGTTGTTGAGTTGTATAAGTACCTGATCCATCAAAAGGTGTGATCTTACTCTGGTAATCTTGGGGCAAAGCAGCAGCGTTGGCTGGTATCTGTAAAGGGGCGTATCGATTGGCCATTGGAAGATATAGTGGGGTAACAGGAGTTGATGGTCTGGTAGGAGGAGATGGAGGAGTAGAAGGGGTGACAGGTGTTTGAAAAGCTTGAGAAAAAGTAACTGAACTTGCAGAAGCTTCATTAATTACAGAGATGTTTGAATTTTCTTCAAAGGTTTGTTCAGATTGAATAGAGTTCTGTAATTGTCTGTCAAGATGATGTGAAACAAATCTGTATTGCAAATCTTCAAAGAAAAATGGATCTGGAACTAATCTGGATAATTCGGTTTCAGAAAAATTCACAAATAATGATGTTTCAAAGCGTGCATCAAAAGGAATTTCATCAATATATATAATTTTCACGGGACAGGATGCAGATCTAGAAAGTGGCCTAGAACTTCCTGAACTCTCTTGACTTCCTCTTTCAGAACTTTCTTGACTTCCTTGTATTCTAAGAATCCTAGGAATCAGATTTGGATTTTCAAATATTGGTGGTGGATTAGGGTCAGGGTTTGACCTAGTATGTCGAATCCTTTCTGAAGCCAGTTTTCCTAGACTATGTGTTTTTGGATTTTTGATTTTAATTGAAAGAATAAATACAACTTCTACAAATTCTTCAAGAAATAATGATGTATGATTAAAATTTTCTCAAAGATCTGTTAAACTAGAGAATCTGATTGAAAATTTTGAAACTAAGGTTCAATATATAAGCTAAATCAGAGATAGACTGAAGCAGCATTTATTTACTTTTGCAATTGCAGGGCAAAAGCAATTTCAAAGGCTACCTGGCTGATCTTCAGACTCTGTCTATAGCTTATAAGTGAACAATATTACCAAATAAAGATGATTCAGGTCCCCAGTATGGTCGCCACTATGTTATCACTCAGGTTTTCCTTGAAGTTGTGGAAAAGGAAAGTATACCCGAGGTAACCACAAACCAACCTTCAGATGCAGAATCTAGCCAATCTGCATCCAGAGAGGGCTCTCTCTTTATGATTTATCTTTGTTCTTAGAAGGTTTTAGGCTAGTTATAGATCCAAGAGTTTGTTTTTAAAAATGGTGGAATCCACAAAATAAGGGCAAGGTTTGAAAGTTTTCAGTCCATTAGGCTATGGAGTCAAAGGATGGCTTTACTGGATTTCTATTCTACACACAAGATGGCTTTACAGGGCAAGGTAGCTAGACAGAGAACAATCCTTAAAATTTAAAGTGGATGGGATGGTTTTGAAGGGATGAAAGGCAGCTAAGAATCTTTCACCATGTTCAAAATAAAGGAATGAGATGACTACAAACAAAGAGCAATGAAGAATTCTTTATTATAGTAATCAACAATGTTTAAATTAGCAAAGCAAGAGCATTTAAGAATTCATGCTTATAACCAATTTAGAGGAAAACATTAAGAACAATCACATCTGAAATCAGAGTACAATTAAGTAAATTCTGATTCAATCCTTTATGTAAATTATTCAGAAATAGACATAATGATATTATAAACTGATATAAAACTTAAGACAAAGGGTAGAAAGACTTATTGAACTGCAGTCTAACACATGAATCCTGCAAAAAGTCCTGAGCTTCAAATCGTCATCCAGTAAGCCACGAATAAATTTCTCCAAAATGCTTTTATTCCGAAAATCTCAATGTTACATCAAAGTAATAGAATCCACCCTCAATACTCTCTTTGAGGGTTTATTTATACAAAAAAATAATTGAGAAAATCTCACACTAACCTAGCCAATAATCTAGGGTGACTAAGGAGTAATTTACAAATAAACAGGAGACAAATGGTCTCGTAGATAGAATAATAAGTAACTGTTGATGTGTTGTTTCCTCATTTTGCTGATGTGCTGGAGGTAAGTGCTGAAATAGGGCTCGGTGTTGTCCCTTGGAGTAATTTCTTTGCTTGTTTGATACTCTTTATCTTTACGGATACTCTTTAACTTGTTCAACTGATACTCTTTAACCTGTACTCATTTTTATCTTTCACATAATAGTAAAAAGATAAAATTCTCATCCTGAAGATAATTTTCATAGAATTTCCAATAGGTCATTCCACCATTGATCTTCTGGTATTTCAGTTCTTTTAAGTTTCCTCAACGTTTCATCAGCCTCTGTGAGTTTGTAAAAAGTAGGCTGATCAGGGAACAAATACCTTATTTCATGTTCAAGATAAAATAAATTCTTCAACCTGTCATATAGATTTCTCCCTGTTGGCAACGTTGCTTCTGGAAAAATGATGGAACAAGCAGTTACGTTCTGAGCATGTATATTTATTTTCTTGACATAGGTTTCCAGTTCCATTATTTGGTCCTCTGAGAGCATTGGACTGGGTAACCCACTGTCCAAAAAAATCTGAAATTTTCCTCTGAAATTATTAATATCAGCCAAAATATCTGAACACATCCTTTCTAAATTCTACATAAAAGTTCTTTTGATGAAAACTCTTTTTATCATCAAAATAGTGTCGGTCCTGTCTTCAATTCCTAGTACTGCAAGCTGTTGTTTTGTTCGGGTGTTCAAAAATTGAATGAGTTGATTGGCCTGCTCAGGTCTACCTCTTAATTCATCTCTTGTTCTATTTATTTCTTCCTGAGCTACTTTAATCAAGTCATTTTGTTCAAAAATTGCTTGAATAGAGGGCCAAATACTTTTTATTAACTCAATTATATTACCCCAAAGAATTTCATTTATTTCCTTCAAAGACTTTTCTAATGAAAGATATTTTTCTAAAGCCTTAACTAATTTTTCCAATCTTTTAATTTCCCTGGTATTATCAGCAACTGTCTTCTTAGATGTATCATACTTCTGCTCCAAATTTTCTAATTGTAACTTTGTGGTTTGAAGTTCTGTGACTCTTAATTGTAAACTTTCCATTTGTTTTATCAACTCATCAGAACTTAAACCAAAAGTGTTTACCTGTGCTGGCTCTGTTTGTTGCTTTGCTGTTTGTAGTACCTGTGGTTGTAGTAGCTTCTGTGATGGATGCCTGCTTGATAGCTTATTTTTCCTGTAAAGGTTGTTCCAATCCTTTCTCTGTTTCACTTAGTTGCTCAGTTACCTTTAAGAGCAACTCCATTACCTCTTCTTGTGAATTCCCCTTTAAAGCTTCTTGGGTCTGGGGGTGCCTTGAGGTTGGCAATTTCAACTGCTTTCTCAGTGCAGCTATGTCATCATCTTTCTTCTTAATTAATGCCTCAATGCTTTTAATATCTTTGGGGTTGTGACCCAGGCTGATGATTATGTCTTCCAGAGACTTTATTCTGTTATCTTTGGCCTGAGAAGAGGCCTTTTCAATTTTCAATTGGGCACTTGTGTTATTTAAAGAATCTTGCAGCGTTAGGGCTGCCATGGATTTATTAGTAAGAGTGGAATACACCATTTCCCCAGTTTGTTTATGCAGCTCTATCTAGTCCAAAGGATGAATGTCCTTTGCCAGGACCTCAAAATTTGTTCTAATATAATCAGCTGCTGTCATGGGTTTTGGCACCTTTGACTTGAAGTGGCTCATCATCATTTTGCCTTGTGAAATGTCAAATGCTGACATTAACCTCTCCTGATTATGTGGAGCCATTTTCAAATATTGATCATCTACCTTCATTCTTAATGGATCATTCTTTGCCTTTATATTGATGAAGGTTCTCTTTATATCCCCTGTATCTGTTTTTGGTGGCCTAAAGGAGGATACTTCAGTACTCAATTTCTTGTGCAAAGCTTTTCCTTTCTGCTCTGTATGGGTCACACTAACAGAACCAGTTAGTTGACTGTCTTCTCTTCCATCATCAAACACCTCATCTATGATTTCCACATCTGGAAGTGGATCTGGTTTATGCTTTTTGGCTTGATGTATTCCTGAGGCCTCTTTAGGAGGAGTAGTATCTGGAACCTACCTTTTCTTTCCTATTTCCATGTTGGATGGAGTTTGTAATTCTGAAACTTCAGGATGTTTTACTTGAATGGGAGAAACTTGTGTTTGATCAGGTGCTCTGGAGGTTTGAGGTTTCTCTGCCATGACTAAAGTTTCAATGACCTGTATCTCAGGTTCCTTTCCTTTACCTTTTGACTCTGCTGCAACTGGTAAACTGCCTTCCTGTAATCTCTGTTGTGGATTTGCTGCTGAAGAAGTGCCAATGTGAGGTACCTGCACTTGACCACAAGATTATAGGTCATATTTCTTCTCAAGATCTTTCATAATTTTATTCATTTTGTCTTCTTCACTTTCTTCCTCAACTAGTGTCCCTTCAACCCATTCATCTTGGTTAGCATATTGTTCTATATCAGGAATCCTGTGGTGAATATATGGGGATGACTTGTTCTTCATTCTTTTTTCACAAATAAAACCAAATGGATCATAAGGAGTCCAACGGAAACTTCTTTGGAACTTGCAATGGCTTTGTAGTATATTTTCTGCTTCTCGCTCGGCCTCCCTAGAGTTGCAGATGAAAGGACCTAATTGACTTTTGATCCTTAGTTGGGCTTTCTTCTTCACACTATAAAAATGGATCACATCTGAATTATTCATTTGCCTGAAATATTCCAAGGCAAAAATTCTCATGGGCACATATCTTGGCAACTTGAATGGATGTAATTCACATCCATAGATTCTAATGACTGAATGGTTTTGATATAAATACCAATCTCCAACTTTATAAGTCCTTGAAAGTTGCAAGGTCTTCTTGATTTCATTACTGAGCCTTGGAGGAGGGATTCCTATCAACAAGGTAGTTGCAGGATATACAAAAAGATCGATGAACTCAATATAGAAATATGGAGAATTATAGGAAGAATGAATTATGGGAGACCAAAATATAACTGACCTAGGGTTTCCCTTGGCATCAAGCTTTTTAACAGGGAAAGGGAACTTTTCTGATTGATAAAAGATAATGAGATGATAAATAACTGAGGAATATTTTAAAACTTTCTCATCATCTAGCCTCATGAATTGATCATGGATCTTATTGGCTATGAAGGAGGCAAAGTCATATTTAACTTCAGGAGGTTGCCCAGGAGTAAAGATAGACAGCAAAACCAAGGTTATCTCATCAACATATTCACTGGTATTGAAACCCAAGACAAAAGATATCATATTTAGGATGAGCCTTCCCAATTTATTGAAATAATAAAAACCATAGGGAGGAGGCCCCTTAGGTTGATGTTCAGGCAACATGAAATTCTGGCACATGGACTCTAATTTTTCTGGGGTCAATTTATTAGACTTTTCAATCAATTCTTCCATAGACAAAGGTGCTAGTTCTTGGTCTGGTTCAAAATGTAGCATTGCATTGATAGCCTGGGGAGTAATGGGGAAAAGAACACTCTGGTCAGGGGATATTACAGCTCTCTGAGTGGGATCATAGTTAGAATGGCAATAGTGGATAATTTCTGGGAAATTAATGACTGAGGGGATGAGATATCTCGGGAGATTGGATTCCCACAACCCAATGACATCTTGCCCCTTCGAATAATCGTCTTTGCAGCGAAAATAACTCAGAAGGGGGCTTTCATCAAAATGCAAGTCTTTAATCTGAAAATCTTTATCTACTAAGGGCAAATATTCTAACTCTCTGTGGGGGGCATTCAATGGAGTCACATTCAGGGCTGCCGGGGCTTCCATTTTGGTTCTTGTGGATTCAAAACGGAAGTTTCTGGGTTTTCTTCACAGGTCGGGCGCGATTTCAATTGTAATGAGGGAAATTGTCACAATTGCAGGTTCGGGGGAACAATTCCCAGTTTTAAACCTCAGAGAATGATCTCAGTGATAGGATTTAATCACTAATCCAATGGAAAATAAGGAAAACAGACTTTCTTTTGAAGTTCGAAGCGCTATAGGATAAATACATGTTCTTGGAGGAAAGCTGGCTTTTAACAGGTATCAGGTGGTAGCAGGAGGATGCTTGAACACAGGTCTAGCGGAATTCTGGAGCGAAATTGGATAGAACAGTGAATTCCAGTGAAAATTTGAATTTTGCAGCAGAAGGCGCAGTCGCGTTCAAATGATGAAAATGACATAAAAAACACGAAAATTTGTTTTATTTCCAAAGTCAAAAAGGGATTTTTAGTTTTTTGAGGAATTACGTCACTTTAGTACGGGCTAACGTGTGGTGGGGACCGGGTGGTAAGCGGTTAGTCCCTGCACCGCTTATTGGCAAAGGTGGTTTTTAATGCGAGGGCAGCGATTCCATTGGGCGATGGATGCGTGGCCGATGGACTATTTCAATACCGCCATTCCCCCGCGCGTTAAAGTGCTGACAAGGGACGGCTAGCGGGATTGATATGGAGAGTTGATATGTGGAGAGGCGATCTAACGGTGGAAAGGACGGGGAAATGGCGGGGTATTATCGTGCGGGCCCGGCGGGGTTTTAAACGCGATTTAACTTTATAAAACATCCCGGGGGGCGTCTAATAGGCGGAAAAGGTTGGTTATTAACTAATTCTTATAATTAATTAATCCCACTGTATAATGGAAATAGGGGTCGCGGTTGTGGTTGAAGCGTCGGGTGGGATGCCAGGTGGATGTGCCACGGTGGCATAAGGATCTTTCCGAAGTTTTGGTTTTAAAAATAAAACTCCGGGTTTATTCTTTTTGTATTAAACATATATATCATATGTTTAAAGATTTTCTTATATATGTTTTTTTATTATATGATAAATTAACCGATATAATTAATTTACCATAGGGGCGGGAGTATTATATAACGATATATTTTAACCAAAGGGGTTGTATAGTGGGTTTTTATTTGAATGCACGGGGAAATAAATACTTTGGTTAAAATTTATAATAGAGGGGTTTTTGGATATTTATATAAAAGGAGTTATATACTTAGGACAAGGCACTTTCACTAGGGATTTAATAACTAGAGTTAAACATTAATATGACAAAGGGACAAGGGAACTCAAAATACTTTGCACATCTAAGAAAGTGACAATTTATGAAGTAAATTGCAATATCTCATCTTCAACACTTAAACTTAGAATAATAAGTTATTTTGAGGGATTTTTATGGAATTTTGCATAATTTTCCTAAGCAAAATGAGATTTTACTTAGGAAAAGGTTAAAGATAAATGATTATAATGATGAATTATCTCAAGTACTTAGGTCTTTTTGATCATTAGGCCGAGGGTCCGGTCCCTCCAAAAGTCAAGGAAATGCCTTGAGCCCCTTTGATCTCCAAATACCTTAGTACTTTGGGGGGAAATTAGTAAAACTTTTAAGGGGAAAGTGATGAGGGAAGTTAATGATTTTGACTTTTCTTGCTGCGGTTTTCCAGTGTATTTCCTGCTTCAGTATTTGTGATGAAAGTAAAGGATCAAAAAAATTTAGCAGCATCATTCATCAGATAAAAATTTGCAACACCATCTACCTACCCTATCTACTATTTGCTTTAGGGTAAACTGCTTGGGTGGTTGGTTTTCGTATATCCCTCTCAGGGCTTTCCGGTGCCCGAGGCAGACAGTCAGATTAGCTATGCTGTTCACAAAGATGGCATGAGCATGTTCATATTAGCTTGAAGTAACTTGAAGGAATACAATAGAGAATTACCTCTTTGACGGTCTTGTAATCTCTTGGAGAACGCTGTGCAGCAAAGTAAGAGTCCTTCCTCGCTGGCTCCAAATCTGAGACCTGCAATCAGTCAAAGCACCCGCATAACTTTTAATATAACAAGTATTCTATCAATTAAATCAACAATAAACATCTAGATTATACACATCTGAGCCATTCATATCATACTAAACAAATATTGAAACAACAATATAACATTAAGCATCGAATGGACAAAACGAACATAGTTCTATTGATTTTGAAAGAAGGAGGATTACAACCATCGGTTGTACCAAGCCCTCCTCAGTCTCCCGATCTCTCTTCTCTACCAAGTGAAGAAGTCCAAGCCAACAAACTCTCTAGGAGCCTCTTTGACTCTTGGCCTTCACAATGTCACACTATTCTCTATTCCACAAGTATACAAGAACTTTTGAGCAATCCTTCGACCTTCAATTAAGAGCCTTCAACTCCTTCTTATAGGAGAGGGAGAAGGCCATTGTTGCCTTTCTCTTTCCACTAGTTTGGAATGGAAAAGGCTTAGATGTTTCCTTGATCTCCATGCTTTTTCCTCTCTTGGAGTTCAGTCTTCCATGGAAATGACCAATAATGAACTGGTGCTTCTGCAGTTTCCTTTGTGAACTGACTCCTTTGTGAGGGAAAGTCGGAGATTCAAATCTTTCTCCGCGCTCTTTTCCCAATTCAAACTTAAAACACGGGTAACGCATCCCTCCAGTGTAAACAGAGCGTTTCCCTAGCCACTAACGCGGCCAATGTATTTCTTGCCTGCGTTATAACGCTCTTGTTCTGTTCTATATATGCGTTACCCTGGCAGAAATAGGTTTAATTTAGGTCTTTGTACTTCTTCCATATTTGTCTTCCCCTCTGAGCTGATGAGGAGGTATTTTGACCTGTAACATATGCCCCCTAAAGTGTGAGGTCAGAGGCGAAGACGATGGCCGAAATACTTTATAATTTGTAGAGAGAGAGAGATTGAAAGACTGAGGAAAACCTGAAACAACAACATATGTCAGAAAATATAGTATTTGCCTAGAGTCGAGCATGTCCCATGCTCAGTAGCTTTAAACAACATGATTTCTCTAGAATAGAGATATGAAGAATCTATCCACCAATAGGCACAATGTGGAAGTGTCTGTCATAACAGGATCAGGCTGAAGAAGCTGTCTCCATAAACAATATCGCAGCTTGGGGAAGGGAACACAACTTTAATGGTGTAGCCTTTGCCCCAAGGTCTTGACTGCCGATTCACTTAAACTGCATATTTCTCAACATGTGAATGAGGGAGTTGTCGTCGAACATGTGAGAAATCGTCTGATTACCAGTCAATAATGAAAACTGTTAATAGACGTGAAGGTGGCCACCGATAATGATGATGGTCCCTAATATGCCCAGTACAATCTAGCGAGTGTGAATAAAAGGAGTTGAATTCGAACACTCGTAGAATCATTCGACCAAGAGCCAATGATGAAGACCCTTGATCAAACACAAGACTACCTGCCACTGATGTCTGCAAGTATCTGGGTACTGATGTGTTTCTGGATCAACTTCCTAGATAAGGTGTTGAAGTCGATAGGAAGTGATCTGTTGAAAGGTAGGCACTGAGGCGTCCTACATCAGTCAACACGAAACGGAAACCAACTGATTTTGTTTATGATTTGAGATATGGAAGAGTAAATGGGAACGTCGGACGACAAATAATTTCTGGCATAATGAACGGTTTGGTTGATAACAGGAGCAGTAGATAACGAGATCTGCTTGAACAATAGAAGGCACTCTAGCAGGGTACTAGGCAGCTGAAGCGTGTTGAACACCAAAGAGTGTGTTAGGATTTTACCGGTGCAGGGACACTGGGAAATGAAGGCTAATAATCATAGATGGTAGGGTTCGGCTAACTGCGAAAGAGTTTTCTGGGAAGTGCCATGTTCAAGAATTTTGCTGCCAAATCGACCTTTTTGAAAATGTAACAGAGGTAATATCCATTTTGTCCAAATTTTTCCCCGTCTGATTAAGTTTAACGAGTCCAGACGAGTAAACTCGGTGAATTTTTCATGTTTAGAGAGTCTGAAAAATGTCAGGAAAGACAACTCTGTGCCCCATCTGATTAGATTTAACGAGTCCAGATGAGCAAACTCGTTGAATTTTTCATGTTTAGAGAGTCTGAAAAATGTCATAAAAGACAACTCCATGTCCTGTCTAATTAGGTTTAACGAGTCCAGACGAGAAAACTCGGTGAATTTTTCATGTTTAGGGAGTCTGAAAAATGTCGTAAAAGACGGCTCCATTGGGGTACCTTTGTCATGTCTTGATAACCGGGCACGGCAAAGGGGTAATAGTAAGCCTGAAACAGTTCATTTTCAGTTAGTTAGTCCATTGAATCCGGAAAAGTGAGAAATCTATGTTCAATGGACATCTGCCTCATTTTGTTATGAGTACGAGGAGACGAAGTAAACTCAATATTCTTTGTGAAATTTTAACGAGTCCAACAAAGAAAACTCGGTACCTCCGTGAAATTTTAACGAGTCACGCGGAGAAAACTCGATACCTCCGTGAAATTTTAACGAGTCACGCGGAGAAAACTCGATACCTCCGTGAAATTTTAACGAGTCACGCGGAGAAAACTCGATACCTCCGTGAAATTTTAACGAGTCACGCGGAGAAAACTCGATACACTTTTTCTGTTTAAAGAGCTTTGAAAAAGAGGAAAAGAATGGCTCCTTGTTCTTTGTCTCAATATTTTAACGAGCCTGACAAAGGTGATTCGGGATTTTTTCGGTTTTATGAGCGAGAAAAAGATTCCTAAAAAGAATGCTCAGTACTTCTCCATAGTTTTAACGAGCCTGAAGAAGAAAAATCTAGGTTTTTCGGATTAACGAGCAAGAAAGACCAAAAAGAACGCTCGATGCCAACTTCGTGTAAGTTTAACGAGTCCGAAGAAGAGAACTCGAGGTTTTTCGAATTAACGAGCAAGAAAAAATACCATAAAAAGAACGCTCGATAAAACATGAGTATGTCTGCACATAAATCTTGATCCCTTATTAGAATCATCAGTACCAAATCTCGAGAGTTGCGACATGTGTACAGCGAGGAATTACGACTTTGCCGACTGACTTAAGAGAGTCATGCCCCAGAATTAGCTATAAGAAGGTCAGAAGACATTCATTTTCACTGTTTTGAGTGCTGTGAAGAAGCTCTGGAGTGGAAAAGGGGTGAAAACTTCAGCTGGTGATTACGGTCGATCCGGGCAACATTTTTCTATTCCGCGAGATCCGGGTAAGAGCTAGAACCTCCTGTTATCATTTAATTGCCAATTTTTTAGTTTTTGCTAGTTCAAAATTAGGAAATTTTGAGGCCCTAGAAAAATATTTGCGCCTAACGCGGGTCAGGAGTACAACAGCCGCGTTAAACGCACAACCCGTGAGTAATGTAAGCGTTAGAACGCTCTGTTTTGTATTAGTGACCGCGTTAGGCGCAACATGCTTTCTAGCAATTCAATTTTTTCATTTTTGAAGTGGTCCAGGCAGATTTTAATCGGTTGGAAATGTTTCATTTGCAGGTGTTTAGCTGTTAATCATGAGTATCTGGTGAGAGAGAGAGCATGAGCGGGAAGAACGAGAGATGGTGACGGATGCGGAAAGTTTAATGGCTCTCCGCAGGTGCGGATTGCTTAAGTATGCCCGTTTAGAACTGATGAGGGGTCAAGAGGACCTCCTGAGGTGGCTGATCCAGCAGTGGGACGAGAGGCATCATGTCTTTCGGATTGGTGGCAACGAGCTCGCCATCGAAAAAGATGATGTTTACTTTTTGACCAGCTTGTCATGTCGTGGGGCGAGGCCCAATTTGACGGGGTCCAGAGCTGACCCTCGTTCCACTACTGATTTGATCCATGCGCACTGCATACGTGGCACCCAGGCTGTGAGTAACCGGATACCTATTGCACAGGTGACGTTGAGATCCTTGCGGTCTATTCTATGGATGATTGTTCGCTTGGCAGGTGCCAAGAGTCAGCATGTGGCTACCAAGGCCCAGATGCTCCTAGCCTTGGATTGTATGCAGCCTCAGGTTTTCGACTGGTGTGACGGTGTAGTCCGTCGGGTCCGAGCAGAGCTTACTGCATGCAAGACCCGTACTCAAAGAGAATTTGGGTACGGAAAACTGATTGTTTCTTTCATATTGGAGCGGATACCACTGATGAGGCCCAGGATCCCAACAGCGCCATTGGGTCCACGCGAGCCGAGGCAGGCCCGGTGGGCCACTTTGCTTCCACGGACTGGAGAGGGTCCCGTCCGTCACTGTTTTGATGAGGGATTTTTTGATTGGCTGGACTCTCAGATCATCATGATTGAGGATTATCCCTATGCAGGGATGAACTTCACAGGCGATCCTGAGCTAGTCCTGCCCCCTGGCACCCAGTGGGGGCCTGATGGTAAGAAAAAATGATCAGTTGCTTTTCAAAGAAGTTTTTTGTTTTTAGCTTTTGAATGTTTATGTAAATTTTTTTTATTTTTTATTTTTTTTTTTTGAAAAGGGGTGAAAATTAAGTTTTGACATGAAACTTTTGCTTGCTTGACACAGATGTGGCACCTGTCCATCCAGCTGGGGCCCCTCGCCATGCTCGGAGAGGACTGCAGCTACCCGCGGCTGGCGCACCTGTAGAGGAGGCGGAAGCCGGCGACGACGATGATACCCAGATTTTACATGAACTCTCCAGGAACTTGGAGGGTCTGAGTATGGGTATACCACCGCTTCCTATGCGGGAGGTTCCAGTTCGTCTGTAGCTGCATACTGTGGGTGTGCCAGAGAGATACCTGGTTCCTCTGAGGAGGATGGCTAGAGCAGTTGTATGCTATTATGAGCATCAGGCTTAGCTGGTGGAGTAGATGTATTAGTGTCAGAGCATGGCTTAGTGTAGCCAAATTTTGTAAAACACCCCAGGTTTTGGGAGATTTTTCTTTCTTTTTGATGTTTACCGTGTACTGGACACGACATATATCTATATATATATATTTTTTGGTGATTTTGTGTTTTTAAATTTTTATGCATTTTTGATGTGATAAAAATATATGTACTCATGAGTAAATATTTTACAATAAATGTGACAAATGCCAATCTATCACATAATTTGCCAAAGAATCAGCTAATGCATTAAATTCCCTAGGAACGTGCTCAAATGTGATTGTTTGAAATTGACGTTCTAAAAGTCGCACTCGTAAAAAATAACATAACAACACAGGGTGGCGGACGCGGTAATGATTGTTTAGCTGCATAATGATGAGTTGGGAATCTAACCTGACCACTAAATCAGAGATGTCACGAGATGCCACTTCCGTGAGGAGTTGGATCACTGACATGTATTCGGCCACATTGTTGGTGGCGTTACCCAGGAAGATCCCCCCGGAACCAAGAAGGTCCGACTCAGGCGTATAGAGAACCCAAGTAGCTGAAGCAATGTGTCTAGTGTGACGACTAGCACCGTCTGCATACCCGACGTATGATAACGAATGTGATGACATCTGTGCGAAAGAAAAAGATTACATGAGAAAAACACTTTCAACCAAAACAAATAATCCAGAAGCATCAAAAATAAAAATAGGCAAAAATTATATACATAAAATTACAAAGCATATGCCTAGTGTGAAACTAGGAAAAATACTTCTTCAGATAGAGCCCGTTGCGGGGCTCCTCGAGTGGAATTCCATTACAGTCTTGTAGTTCGTAAGCTCCTTTTGAGAGGGCTTTAGTAACGATGTAAGGACCGAGCCACAATGGTTGGAGTGTTCCTGCCCCCAAGAGGTCGTGTTTTTGATCATAAAGTAGAACAAGATCGCCCTCTTGGAAAGAACGAGGCTTGACAGATTTGTCGTATTGAGCTTTAACTCGGCGCTGGTGAGCTTCGAGTGCTAGTGTAGCATCTCGACGAGTTTCGTCCAAATGATCGAGCGAGAGCAAGCGCTCTTCTGTGGTGGTGGTGCCAGGAAGGAGTTCAACCGCTAGTTTAAGCGATGGGATTTCACACTCAATCGGAAGTACTACCTCCAGGCCGAAAGCAAGTTGGAAAGGTGTAATATTTGAAAAGAAATACAGAATATTTTCCATAATACCTGTCTTGACCGAGATATCAATGATTAATGTCTTGGAAAGATTACCCATGTTCCCTTCTGAATCGATAGTGTGGACATTCGTATAAGAGGAGGGAACTATCTCAGGTTGGTCAAAAGACGGGATTTCAGTTTTTATCGCCTCCAAATCAATCATCGAAGCGCGATGGTGGAACTCTCCCCAAGGTCGTTCTTCTAATGACATGATCTCTCGAATAGCTTCATCTGTAGGCCAGACTTCATTGAGGAGATCCTTAGAGAGAACCGTGATGGGAGAGAGGGTTGTACCTGTGGTCGAAACCATATCAGTGGAGGGTTCAGATGCAATTTGGATGGCTTGGTAAGCCAACTCAACCGGCGAAAGCGGCATCTGATCTCCATAGGAATCAATATCTGAAGGTGCCGGGATGATCCATGGGTCGATAGAGCCATCCGAAGAGGTGGATATCATTGCAACCGTGTTTGGGATCTACGGCGGCGGTAGAGGAAAACAACCCAGTAGGGAAGATGCCTTCAGAAGACCGGTACCGATACTGACGTAAGAGTCAGGGACACCTCCTATTAAGGGTACATAGCTACTTGGTAAAGTGGAATAATCAGGGGTGCAGAAGGATAGCTGATCGACCGTGACTATTTTCCCATCCAATGGAAATAGGATGAGTCGGAAGACCGAAGACACGATGGCGGTCATAGCATAAGACCAACTGCGACTGAGCAATAGATTATAGTCGAGATGATGCTCTACGACTTCAACGTCCACGTTTACCATTTTCCCACTCAGAGTGATGGGAAAGCTAGCAAGGTATCCTTTGGGTAGGAACGTGTGGCCATCGAAAGCTTTAAGGGAATTCGATGGCGGGGTTAGAGTAGGAGAACCTAAATTCAGCCAGCAAGCTTGTGACATAACGCAGGTCAAAGCACCTTCGTCTATGACAGTGCGATGGATGGGTCTCCCTTTCGACACAACCTGCACCTGGAATGCGAGTTGATGTGAGAGGCGAGGTTTAGCCTTTTCCATATCAAAGACTGCTAGCATGGAATCATGGGGATCTATTCCACCAATGGCCGAAAGCAAGGCTTTCCTTTGTGCTGGACAGGTTTGTAATACTTCAAGTGCAGACATAGCTGACGGTGCCTGCGCCAAATATTCTACAATATTGTAGTTTTGGGCTGCACGTGCAGAGGTATTATGAGTCGTGCGTCGAAGTGTCCCTTTAGGGGGATGAATTACAGGTTCAACAGTAGGCCTTTCGATATGCAAATCGTTGGGCGGCGGCGGATTGGAACTAGTTCCAGGTTCCTGAGCATCTATGGTAGGAGTTCCATAAAGCTTGGCGCGAGTTTGAAGGTCAATACTCTCGATGCCATAAATGGCAGATGGTCCTTCGCCGGAAGGATACGAACCACCATTGCCCCGTTGATGGGGTTGTGGCGGGTTTTCAACCATATGTTGATGTTGCTGCTGTTGATTGGGGAAGGGATTGTGAAGAACGGCAGGTGTTCTCCCAGAATCCTTGTTAGCAATAAAATTAGTGCATTCCTGCAACCGAGGACATTTGTATGTCAAGTGGTCCTCCGCACAAATTTTACAAGGAAATCTCATGGGTTTATCCTTTCCTTTTTCATTAGTAGCATTTTTCTGATTAGAGTTATTCTGATTATTCGACTGCTCTTCCGAAGAAGATGTTTTCTTCTTATTCTTCCTATTTTTCCCGTTGGGTTTTTGTGAGGTTTACACCGAATTTACCTCAGCGGAAGGGAGAGGAGTCGTTTGATGGGGGGCGGTGGCAGCCGAGGATGGCTGGGAGGTTTGCCCCCGAGACTGATTAGTGGCTACACCAGAGATCGCGCCAACGAGGCCATTGGCATGAGCTCCGGTTTTCTTAGTAGCCGGAGGGTTCGAGTTACCAGGGGCATGGGGGAGCAGATCGTAAAGCGTGCCGGATTGTGAATAGATTAAATCCAGGTGCTGGGCACGACGAATACATTGATCTTCTGTCACCGCACCAGAAAGGCCAATGTCTTTAGAGATATGGGGTAAAAGAGACTTGCAAAACCAATTTGCCAAGAGATGGTCCGGTATTGGCGCTTTGACAAGCCTCCTCCTACGTCTCCATTCATGAATATGGTCGGAGATGTGGGTGGCGGTGTCTTGGTGTAGTGATGTTAACAATTCTGTGCCGGTTTCCACTCTAATTGGTAGTTGAAAGTTCTTTAAGAACTCCGTCGCTAAAGCACCAAACGTATTGATGGCGACGCGTGGTAATTCAATGTACCACTTGGCGGCATTGCCTGTAAGGGTGCGGGAGAACAGTCGAAGGCGGACACTATCATCTACCATGGAATTGGATATGGACCACAAATGGAAGGTAGTGATGTGTGCGGCCGGGTCATCTCCATGCTTCCCGTCGAACTTCGGGATATCTGAAGGAATCTTATGCGGTATAGGAGGCCAAAGTGAGTTGTGATTGATGGGGTCATTTGTCAGCTTATGGATGTCGGGTATGTCCAAAGCTGCCAAAAAAGGCAATTGCGGATTTGCCCCCGAGTCTAACCAAGGCAGTATGGGCTGACTACTTGGACCATAGGGTCCCCCCATCCATGTGTTACCGGAAGGGTAAGTGGGACTTTGATAAAAACCTCCCATAGGTGGAGGAGTAGGAACATACGGTTGCTGTCCATAGGGCATAGTGTATTGAGGGGCAAATGGTTGGTTGCCCCCAGCGTAAAAGTGCCCTCCCACTCCAGATGAAGGTTGGGGTTGGTTAGTCCAAATGGATGCAATAGAGTTTCCCGGAGGCATACTAGTACTTGCATAATTTGGCAACGGTATAGATCCTACACCTATGTTTGAACCACTTAAGGGGATAGTATTTACAATGGGTTGTCCCATTTGTCCTAAGGATTGCATAGGAAGAGAAATATTCCCTGCTACCTGTGTACTGATAACACTGCCCCCTGGTGTAGTGGCCAGGGGGTTTGAACTCAACAGAGGGTTCCAACCGAAAGGGTTACTAAAGGGCACCGAAGTAGTCGTGCTCGTGGGAGGAGCCACCGTGGTCCCCAACGTGGTCACGGTAGGAGTAGATGCCGAAGGGTTCGGTAAACTACTGACAGTTGTGTTGACCATAGGGTTGGGGGTAGGCATATGTTGACTACTGGGGTTACCCAGTAATGACATAGAACTGACCACCGGCAGGGAGGATGATGGCGAGCCAGGAATGGTTGCCATTGGTATCGACCCTGTGGATACCGGTGGAGAAATAGATATTGGTGTTGCCGTAGACATATCTTGGCGCGGTGGAATCTGGATTATCACAGGTCCTAACGGATCAGTGAGCGGAGGATTGTAATTAGGTACAACGCCTTCAGTGAAAGGGTCCTCCGGGAGTTCCGGCTGATAAGGGTCTATGTGATAATCCAGATTAGTCAGAGGAGACTGCTCTTCCGTAGAAGGCCCGGGTTCACCAAGGTTCAATATTTCCTCTAAAGTGAGAGGAGGTAGACCTTGCTGTCGTCGAGACAGAAGGCGTGGGTTAGGGGACGCCATGGTGACCGGTTTAATTTTAACAAATTTTATTTAAAATGTGATGTATTATGAAGTCTCAAGTGACAGTAACCACACACTTACTAAAAAAAGAAAAGACTCTCTAAAATCAATCAGCAAGCAGCCAGTATAGGGTGCCCTGTCTGAGTACTACCGTTCACTGGTGATGAAATCCAGTCTCACAATAGCATACAGAGAGGGTTGGTCAAAATTATAGTTACGGTTACTCTAGAGCTTCGCCCGAACCCCAGACGATAGGTGTAAGCACTCTCGTGAAGACGAGTACCCTCCTAAAGACTGAAGACAGAGTAGGTTCGTCTGTTTCAGGTACCAGGACAGCCCGTCCCAGTCACCTTGTGTAAGTCCCTAAAAGTATAGCCACTAAGGATACCTCAAATCACAGACACTATCAGGGGGGTCCACGGTCAAGGACAGTGTGCTATATGGGCAGAATACCTAGATCCCCGATCTAGTTTCGACATCCCCGAAGGGAAACCCAATATATAACACACCCACAGGATGCAGTCGAAGGCGGGCTACCTTCTAGTGCACCCAAGTGTTGTCTCGCGCTGAGCTCCGGTAAAGGAACGGTCCCAATGATGTGAGTGCAGCAGGATTTCACTCGTTAATGACTCTAGTTTTTAAGTTTTGAAATCTTGGGTAGTTTTCTCACTTTCCTAACCCAAGATCCTAGCATGAACTACTGTTTGTGTGAGCTCAAAAAGAGTTATTAGATTGATTTTATTATCGCTTTGTTTTTAGTGTACTTTGTTATTAGTCTTGCGGAGGGGAAATGGACGTATGAAGTATAGTGAGACGCGGACTCAAGAAACCATGCAAAACATGCTCTAAATATTAACTTCAATGAACAATGTTTCTACAAGGAGAGGTTTCTTTTTCAATCATCCATGCACCAACATGTAAATAACACATCTCAACTTTCAAGATTCAGACTTCTATCTACCTCTTTAACAGTCTATGAACTAAACTTTCAGAATAAACTCAACTAAATGTAGAAAAAAAAAATTTCTCTTTAAAAAAGTAAATGCTTTGCACACTAACTAAATAAGAGAAACAAATACTCAATGCCAGCTTTAGCAGACAAGCACAGGGATTCAGTCTGTGAAAGGTACTGGTGGCCAAAAAACTCTACAGCTAAAACACAGTCACAGTAGTGAACAGCAGGGTTTTGGCTGAGTAACGCTCTGTCTGTGAGAAAATACAGCATTATAACGCACTGTATTTAAGCCTAGACCGCGTTATAACACACTGGATGAACTGCATAGGTCGCGTTAACCAGGGAAAAGCTCTTCAGTTGGCCAGATAGGAACAGGATTGAACTCTGCAAGCGTTTGGTATGTCTACTGGGCATCAAGAGATGGTCGGAAGGATACTGAACAGAGGAGAGAAGAAATGAAGGAAGAAATAGTCTGGAAACTATGGGGAAACTCCCCAGTGGAGTCGCCAATTCTGCTTTAGGGTAAACTGCTTGGGTGGTTGGTTTTCGTATATCCCTCTCAGGGCTTTCCGGTGCCCGAGGCAGACAGTAAGATTAGCTATGCTGTTCACAAAGATGGCATGAGCATGTTCATATTAGCTTGAACTAACTTGAAGGAATACAATAGAGAATTACCTCTTTGACAGCTTTAGAATCCTTTGGAGAGCGCTACACAGCAAAGAAAGAGTCCTTCTTCACCGGCTCCAAATATGAGTCCTGCAATCAATCAAAGCACCTGCGTAATTTCTAATATAACAAGTATTCTATCAATTAAATCAACAATAAACATCTAGATTATACACATCTGAGCCATTCATATCATACTAAACAAATATTGAAACAACAATATAACATTAAACATCGAATGGACAAAACGAACATAGTTCTATTGATTTTGAAAGAAGGAGGATTACAACCATCGGTTGTACCAAGCCCTCCTCAGTCTCCCAATCTCTCTTCTCTATCAAGTGAAGAAGTCCAAGCCAACAAACTCTCTAGGAGCCTCTTTGACTCTTGGCCTTCACAATTTCACACTATTCTCTATTCCACAAGTATACAAGAACTTTTGAGCAATCCTTCGACCTTCAATTAAGAGCCTTCAGCTCCTTCTTATAGGAGAGGGAAAAGGCCATTGTTGCCCTTCTCTTTCCACTAGTTTGGAATGAAAAAGGCTTAGATGTTTCCTTGATCTCCATGCTTTTGCCTCTCTTGGAGTTCAGTATTCTATGGCAATGACCAATAATGAACTGGTGCTTCTGCAGTTTCCTCTGTGCACTGACTCCTTTATGAGGGAAAGTCGGAGATTCAAATCTTTCTCCGCGCTCTTTTCCCAATTAAAACTTATAACACGGGTAACGCGTCTCTCCAGTGTAAACAGAGCGTTGCCCTAGCCACTAATGCGGCCAATGTATTGCTTGACTGTGTTATAACGCTCTTGTTATGTTCTATATATGCGTTACCCTGGCAGAAATAGGTTTAATTTAGGTCTTTGTACTTCTTCCATATTTGTCTTCCCCTCTGAGCTGATGAGGAGGTATTTTGACCTGTAACACTATTACCATTTTCTCTTCTTTATTAGGGTGCATTTAGACTTGCAAACCCTTTTCAACCTTTTCTTTTTACATGATAAATCTATCTATTTCTACCCTTATTACATCCAAGGGCTCAGATTAAACTGTTGAGCACCTTTTAATAACTCTACCTACCTACTTATCTGCCAAGATTAAACTGTTTGGTCAGATATTTATTCTCTATTCTATAACATGAAATTGAAATATGAATAAGTCAAGTTTAAACAGTTTGACTATTCATGAATTGTGGCAAAAGTTTGACAAGCTGCACACAATTGCTTTATTACAGAAATGAAATAGTAGTGGCATTTGGATTTGCACACTTTCCTTGGTCTATTTTTTGTTTGGGGTTCATTTCTTTCACTTTTTTGACCATTTTATTTTTCTTACCCTTTGATTTTTCGGTATACCCTCTTTACATTTTTTAAAATTTTTGATTTTTTGGTTTTCAAGAATATGGAACACCTTTGCTCAAGAAAAAGGTTTGAACATATTCCATAGTTCAATCAAGACAATCATGAAAAATGACACCTATTGGTATAGGAGATTAACACTGGCTCCACTTGGGGATGGCTTTTCCTTGTGAAAAGTCAAGAACAGCAGATCAGTTGCCTCAAAAATGCCTTAAACTAAACCATGTAATCTCCTTCTTCTGGTAGATTTATTGTACATATGATAGTGAAACTTTTGAAGCTTAGGGCCTTCACTTCGGGCTTCAACTCCAAGAAGTCACCATCCACTCAAAACTGCATTAGAAAAGGATATATTATGTACAAGTTAGAAAAATCAAAACATTCTAGTAAATAGGATCAAAATAATGCTTCAGCATTCGACCATTGACTGGTCCTTCCTCAGCTTCTGAATTGTCCAAATTCTTCAAAAAGTATGTGTTGTTTCCTTGCAAGGCATGTATGATGTAAGGCCCTTTCCACAAGAAATCAAATTTCCCATGTTTCCCTTTCTCTTCCCTTTTGGAATCCCATCTTAGGACTTTATCACCTAGTTGAAAATCTTCTGCTTTAGTCCTTTTATCAAACATTTTCTTTAGCTTTTCCTGCAAGACTTGAGATCGTTGGTATACTTCTTCTCTGGTTTGCTGCAAGTGAATTGTTTGATTAATTCTTCTCTGAATGTCATTTTGTTCCACTTGAGCCTCCTGAAGTAATTTCATAACAGGAATTCCTAAAGATGATGGGAATCTTGCTTCAAGGCCATAAACTAATTCATATGGACTAGTCCCAATTGATTTCTTAGTTGTAAGTCTGTCTGCCCACAATGCATTGGTTAGTTTCTTGTTCCAGTTCTTTTTATTTTCTTCCAATAACTTTTTGATGATATTAATAAGGCTTTTATTGGAGGATTCTGCTAGTCCATTACCCTGAGGGTAATAAGCTGTTGAATGGCCTAAAGTAATATGATATTTACTATAGAAAATAATCATTTTCTTTAACTTAAATGCAGCAGTATTATCTGTTATAATCTTTTCTGGACAGCCAAATCTTGAAAGTATATTAGTTTCTAAAAACCCTATAATCACATAATCATTGGCCTGTCTGCATGGGATAGCTTCAATCCACTTAGTGAAGTAGTCTGTGGCTGTAAGAATCCATCTGTGTTGCCCTAAAGAAGGTGGATGGATTTCTCCAATAAAATCTAACCCCCATTGTTGAAAAGGTCTTTCTGTGGAAATTGGTTTTAATGGCAGAGGTAACAACTTTCTTTTACCCTCAAAGATCTGACACTTATGACAAGTTGTTACAAATTTCTTAACATCAGAAAATAATGTTGGCCAGTAAAAACCAGCCCTTAAGATTTTTTCTGCAGTTGATTTACAGTAGAGATGTCCTCCACAATCCCCTGCATGAAATTCATTAAGAACTTTATCAGTTTCATCTTTTAATAGACAATTCAATAAGATCCCTTCATGATTTTTCCAAAATAGAGTGCCATCTAAAATACAATATTTCAAGGATGTCATCTTTAAAAATCTTTGTTTTGTTCTGGACAACCCTGGAGGAGCTTGCAGGTTTAGCAAAACATGAATGATATTAGTGTACCAGGGAGAATCTAAGAAATCTTGACTGATCTGTGGAGTCGCCATCTCCTGCTCGTCATCCAGTTCATTAATGTCTAAGGCTTGGCAATTAGTTTCAGTCATGAGTTGTGCCAAACCTTGACCTTTTATGAGTTTTGTTGGTTTAATTTCAATATCATATTATAAAATGGTAGCTATCCACTTACCTCTTTTACCTTCAATGCCATCTTGAGTCAAAATATCTTTAACTACAACATTAGGCAGATAAGCTATCACATGAGAATATAATATGTAAACTCTGAAATCTTTAATTGCTTTTACCAATGAAAAAACATGTTTCTCCATAATATTGTATTTTAAAGATGCATCCCTAAGTGCTTTACTAAAAAATGCTATTGGTTTTTCACACCCTTGATCATCTTTTTGAAGTAAAATAGCTGCAACTGTATGTTCAAAAGCAAATGAAAAAATAATGAAATCTCTGTCAAATTTGGGACTGGTAAGAACTGGTGTCCTTGTTAAAGCCATTTTAATTTCCTCAAATGATTGCTTGGCTTCTACAGTCCAGTCAATGCTTGAATCTTTCCTCAACATGTTAGTGAGCAATCTAAGTAACTCAGCTAAACTAGAAATAAATCTTCTCAAGAAATTAATCTTTCCTATGAATGCTTGCAACTCTTTTATGTTTCTAGGATGAGGTATCTGTAAAATTGCTTGTATTCTTTCTGGATCAATCCTAATGCCATCTTTAGAAATGATATGGCCTAAAAGCTTTCCCTCTTCCAAACCAAACAATGACTTTTTAGGGTTTAAAGAAATCCCATATTTTCTGCATTTTATAAATACTTGCCTTAAATGATCTAAATGTTCTTGATGTGTTTTAGAAAAAATAGTTAAATCATCTAGATAAATAACCAGAAAATCATGTATTTCTTTAGCAAAAGCAATATCCATCGCTCTTTGAAATGTAGCTCCTGCATTCTTGAGCCAAATGGCATTTTGACATATTTAAACGTACCCCATGGTGTTGTAAATGTTGTTTTATCTTGATCATCAGGATGAACCAGAATCTGGTTGTACCCTGAAAATCCATCCAGTAGAGATATCCTAGAAGATCCTACTACCCTTTGTAGAATATGGTCCATTTTTGGTAAAGGATAGTTATCTTTTAATGAAACTTTATTCAAATTTCTTAGATCGACACATAGTCTAATTTCCCCAGTCTTCTTCCTTGTTGGTACCAGGTTAGAAACCCATTCTGAGAATCTGATAGGAGCTATAATCCCTGCTTCAAACATTCTTTTGATTTCCTTTTCAATTGAGGGTAATAAAACATGATTTATTCTTCTAAGCTTTTGTTTGAAAGGTTTCTGATATGGTTTCAAAGGTATAGTGTGTTGAATGATGGATGTATCATAAGATTTCAGATCTTCATAACTCCAGGCAAAAACATCCTGGAATTCTCTCAATAGTTCAACATATTTGACCTTTTGATCTTTTGGAAGAGATTTGGACAATTTAACCATTTTGGGATTTTCTGGGGTTCCTAAGTTGCATTCTTCCATATCAGCCTTAACAGGTTCCATTTTAGGTCTAAATGGAATATCATTTGAGTCAAAAAGATCTTCCAAAGGAGTTAATCCTTTGGGCAAATGATTATCTTTTAAATTGATGATTTCTGTCTCATCTTCTATGATCTCATCAGATTCCATGTGTTTCAAATTCTGCCTGTCTTTTTCTGTGAATGTGGTTGGGTGCAGCATATGAATTGCATTTTCTCTTGAAATTTCTATTTTTTGTTCATTTTCTTGATCAAATTCATCAATAGTTATGTCTTCATCTATATTACAGTTAGAAAACTCATTTTTAAGTGTCAAAAAACTATTGATTTGATTGTTATTAACAAATACTTGCAAATTCAAAAGATTGTCTGGTATAGCAGGCCTATGTCTAATCTCAGCTGAAAACTGATGATTAGGATCAAAAGGTAATTTACATGTACTAGCAAACATTGCGAGACTGTGAGCATGCAAATTTTTTTTCCTGGGAATCTTGGCAAGTTGAGCTTGTAGAAAGGTGTTGAGAATTTCTACAACTGTTTCTCTGTATTGTTTCAATCTCATGTCTTTTGTTGAACATTCTCCTTTAATTTGTTGAATAATTAGTTCAGAATCTCCTATGATTGATACCCTAATAGCTCCTAACTTTTTGACATGTTTAAGCCCTAATAAAAGAGCTTCGTACTCTGCCATGTTGTTAGTGCATTTGAAATTCAACCTATAAGCATGACCCTCTGCATGATTATTCTCAACATTATGTAGCCAAATCCCAGCTCCTGCCCCTAATTTGTTTACTGAGCCATCAAACTCTAAATGCCATAGAATTTCATGTTCATAATCCTCATCAATTGTTTTAAAATGTTTCTTGACAGGAGCTAGTTGTTTAGTTTCTTCTGGTATTTCTTGATCATCTGGTGTTTCCTGATTTTCAGAGATTTCTTCAATTTTAACAGTAGTTTTGTTTATGGTTTCCAAGTCCGGAGCTTCTATTTCAGTAGGGAGATCCAACTCAGCATTGTATAAAATAAAAGAGCCCATATCAGAATGTATAGAGTAAACAGGGATGTTTTCAGGCTTCTCATGGCTACTAACTAAATATTTCATCAATGTCTCTCTGTAAAGTCTTTTAGGCTGACCAAATACTGAAATAGTTGCATATGACATGTCTAGTTGAATAGACCCTCCAAGTTTAGCACCCCAAGATCTAGACAATAACATACCATATTTAGGTGGAATATCAGCAACTACTATGTCCATTAAAACAGACTTAGCAGGGTATTGGACCAAAGTGACACACAGATCTTTAATTAAACCTAAACATTTTACCTGACTGGAATCAAATGAAAATAAATCTTTGTATGGTCTGGTAATATCTAGATTCAATCTTTCCATTACTGCTTTTGGCATCAAATTGTGAGATGCTCCAGAATCAAGCATTGCATTATGGAGTATCTTGTCATGAACATTCAGGCTTGCATAAAATGGAGGAGTTCCTCCACTTTCTGGTTTGCCATTAACCTCAGGGCCAAAAAGAAGTTTGGGTTGATCATCAAGAATGTTTACTGAATCATCCAATCCAGTAATGTTAATGTTTAGGGACTTGGTAATTTGACTTCTATAGACATCATGTTTAGCCAATTCTGATAAAGGAACATCTATCTTTAGTTTGCCTATTTCAGCCTCTAGATTGAAAGGTTTTTCTGTTTGAGTTTTAGTGTTTTGCACAGTTGGGTTTTCTCTATTTTTTGGGTCTTCAATGTTTTTCTCTTTTTCATGAATGAAATTTTGTTTTGAAAGGGTATCTAAACTAACTTCTATTGCTTCTTCTACATTTCCCACAGGAGGAAAAGTATTATATTGTTGTTCATTGTTTGGTTGGTTGTTAGAGACATCTTCAATTATTGGATTTGAAGGGTTGGGAGTTATCCTAGACAAAATTTGTACTTGGGGAATGTTTTGTACAGGGGGAATGTTAACTTTACCTTTGACATTTTGTTTTGCATTTTTCTGTTTGCTATTATCTGGCACATCAATCCATCTACTTCTCAAATTATAATTTTTATGGACCTCATAAATTGCTGTGTCATAGCCTTCCTTAAAATCAAAAGTCTCACCTGAATGAGTTTGGAATGTTTCAAGGATGTGATTCTCTTGATCATCTTGGGATAGGAAGACTTCTGGTTCATTTTTGTCATCTGTTACATTGTTTATTTCTACATCTTCCGTAGGTTCTTCAGAAGTTGAACCCTCAACAAAGTTTTCTTGGAAAGGTGGCCTAATGTTTAGATCAGGGACATTCTTTCCAATATTTTGATTCAGATTTCTCCTAAAGTTTGGGTTTCTTGCAACATTCTGATTATCAGTAGAAGATTTTCTTTCAATGGTCTCTACTCTGTCTCCTAATATTTCCATACCTTTAATGATTGCATCCAGCTTCTTTTCAAAAGCTGAAGGTTCTTCATTCAGAGGCATTCTTCTTTCTGCTCTTGCTCTGGCTCGTTTTTCTATCAGATTTGCTTCTACACTCACCACTATGCTTTGCATTTCCTCTAATGTTTGGGGAGCTCTTTCCCTGAGTGAATAAGCTATGTCAGAGTCAAAACCATCTGGAAATTTAACCAATACAGAGTCAGGTGGGGGTCTAAGGTTTTGAGGAACTGCGTTATATGCTTCATTAAATCTAATGATGTAATCTTGTACTGTTTCATTAGGTCTTCTTCTTAATTTTTCGAATTCTGACAGGATCTGAAGAGGGTTCTTCTTCTTCTCCCATCTGTTCAAAAATGCCCTATATAAAGCTGGTAAATCAGCAATACTGTTTGGAGCAAGGGCCCTAAACCATGTCCTAACTTCTCCAGTAAGACTCTGAACGAAAATTCTCATTCGAACATCATCAGTGTCAATTTCATAGAACTCAAAGTAATCCGTCATCCTTTTGGTATGTTGTTGAGTTGTATAAGTACCTGATCCATCAAAAGGTGTGATCTTACTCTGGTAATCTTGGGGCAAAGCAGCAGCGTTGGCTGGTATCTGTAAAGGGGCGTATCGATTGGCCATTGGAAGATATAGTGGGGTAACAGGAGTTGATGGTCTGGTAGGAGGAGATGGAGGAGTAGAAGGGGTGACAGGTGTTTGAAAAGCTTGAGAAAAAGTAACTGAACTTGCAGAAGCTTCATTAATTACAGAGATGTTTGAATTTTCTTCAAAGGTTTGTTCAGATTGAATAGAGTTCTGTAATTGTCTGTCAAGATGATGTGAAACAAATCTGTATTGCAAATCTTCAAAGAAAAATGGATCTGGAACTAATCTGGATAATTCGGTTTCAGAAAAATTCACAAATAATGATGTTTCAAAGCGTGCATCAAAAGGAATTTCATCAATATATATAATTTTCACGGGACAGGATGCAGATCTAGAAAGTGGCCTAGAACTTCCTGAACTCTCTTGACTTCCTCTTTCAGAACTTTCTTGACTTCCTTGTATTCTAAGAATCCTAGGAATCAGATTTGGATTTTCAAATATTGGTGGTGGATTAGGGTCAGGGTTTGACCTAGTATGTCGAATCCTTTCTGAAGCCAGTTTTCCTAGACTATGTGTTTTTGGATTTTTGATTTTAATTGAAAGAATAAATACAACTTCTACAAATTCTTCAAGAAATAATGATGTATGATTAAAATTTTCTCAAAGATCTGTTAAACTAGAGAGTCTGATTAAACATTTAGAAACTAAGGTTCAGTTTATAAGCTAAATCAGAGATAGACTAAAGCAGCATTTATTTACTTTTGCAAATGCAGAGCAAAATCAATTTCAAAGGCTACCTGGCTGATCTTCAGACTCTGTCTATAGCTTATAAGTGAACAATATTACCAAATAAAGATGATTCAGATTCCCCAGTATGGTCGCCACTATGTTATCACTCAGGTTTTCCTTGAAGTTGTGGAAAAGGAAAGTATACCCGAGGTAACCACAAACCAACCTTCAGATGCAGAATCTAGCCAATCTGCATCCAGAGTGGGCTCTCTCTTTATAATTTATCTTTGTTCTTAGAAGGTTTTAGGCTAGTTATAGATCCAAGAGTTTGTTTTGGAAAATGGTGGAATCCACAAACTAAGGGCAAGGTTGAAAGTTTTCAGTCCATTGGGCTATGGAGTCAAAGGATGGCTTTACTGGATTTCTATTCTACACACAGGATGGCTTTACAGGGCAAGGTAGCTAGACAGAGAACAATCCTTAAAATTTAAAGTGGATGGGATGGTTTTGAAGGGATGAAAGGCAGCTAAGAATCTTTCACCATGTTCAAAAGAAAGAAATGAGATGACTACAAACAAAGAGCAATGAAGAATTCTTTATTATAGTAATCAACAATGTTTAAATTAGCAAAGCAAGAGCATTTAAGAATTCATGTTTATAACCAATTTAGAGGAAAACATTAAGAACAATCACATCTGAAATCAGAGTACAATTAAGTAAATTCTGATTCAATCCTTTATGTAAATTATTCAGAAATAGACATAATGATATTATAAACTGATATAAAACTTAAGACAAAGGGTAGAAAGACTTATTGAACTGCAGTCTAACACATGAATCCTGCAAAAAGTCCTGAGCTTCAAATCGTCATCCAGTAAGCCACGAATAAATTTCTCCAAAATGCTTTTATTCCGAAAATCTCAATGTTACATCAAAGTAATAGAATCCACCCTCAATACTCTCTTTGAGGGTTTATTTATACAAAAAAATAATTGAGAAAATCTCACACTAACCTAGCCAATAATCTAGGGTGACTAAGGAGTAATTTACAAATAAACAGGAGACAAATGGTCTCGTAGATAGAATAATAAGTAACTGCTGATGTGCTGTTTCCTCATTTTGCTGATGTGCTGGAGGTAAGTGCTGAAATAGGGCTCGGTGCTGTCCCTTGGAGTAATTTCTTTGCTTGTTTGATACTCTTTGTCTTTACGGATACTCTTTAACCTGTTCAACTGATACTCTTTAACCTGTACTCATTTTTATCTTTCACATAATAGTAAAAAGATAAAATTTTCATCCTGAAGATAATTTTCATAGAATTTCCAATAGGTCATTCCACCATTGATCTTCTGGTATTTCGGTTCTTTTAAGTTTCCTCAACGTTTCATCAGCCTCTGTGAGTTTGTAAAAAGTAGGCTGATCAGGGAACAAATACCTTATTTCATGTTCAAGATAAAATAAATTCTTCAACCTGTCATATAGATTTCTCCCTGTTGGCAACGTTGCTTCTGGAAAAATGATGGAACAAGCAGTTACGTTCTGAGCATGTATATTTATTTTCTTGACATAGGTTTCCAGTTCCATTATTTGGTCCTCTGAGAGCATTGGACTGGGTAACCCACTGTCCAAAAAAATCTGAAATTTTCCTCTGAAATTATTAATATCAGCCAAAATATCTGAACACATCCTTTCTAAATTCTACATAAAAGTTCTTTTGATGAAAACTCTTTTTATCATCAAAATAGTGTCGGTCCTGTCTTCAATTCCTAGTACTGCAAGCTGTTGTTTTGTTCGGGTGTTCAAAAATTGAATGAGTTGATTGGCCTGCTCAGGTCTACCTCTTAATTCATCTCTTGTTCTATTTATTTCTTCCTGAGCTACTTTAATCAAGTCATTTTGTTCAAAAATTGCTTGAATAGAGGGCCAAATACTTTTTATTAACTCAATTATATTACCCCAAAGAATTTCATTTATTTCCTTCAAAGACTTTTCTAATGAAAGATATTTTTCTAAAGCCTTAACTAATTTTTCCAATCTTTTAATTTCCCTGGTATTATCAGCAACTGTCTTCTTAGATGTATCATACTTCTGCTCCAAATTTTCTAATTGTAACTTTGTGGTTTGAAGTTCTGTGACTCTTAATTGTAAACTTTCCATTTGTTTTATCAACTCATCAGAACTTAAACCAAAAGTGTTTACCTGTGCTGGCTCTGTTTGTTGCTTTGCTGTTTGTAGTACCTGTGGTTGTAGTAGCTTCTGTGATGGATGCCTGCTTGATAGCTTATTTTTCCTGTAAAGGTTGTTCCAATCCTTTCTCTGTTTCACTTAGTTGCTCAGTTACCTTTAAGAGCAACTCCATTACCTCTTCTTGTGAATTCCCCTTTAAAGCTTCTTGGGTCTGGGGGTGCCTTGAGGTTGGCAATTTCAACTGCTTTCTCAGTGCAGCTATGTCATCATCTTTCTTCTTAATTAATGCCTCAATGCTTTTAATATCTTTGGGGTTGTGACCCAGGCTGATGATTATGTCTTCCAGAGACTTTATTCTGTTATCTTTGGCCTGAGAAGAGGCCTTTTCAATTTGCAATTGGGCGCTTGTGTTATTTAAAGAATCTTGCAGCGTTAGGGCTGCCATGGATTTATTAGTAAGAGTGGAATACACCATTTCCCCAGTTTGTTTATGCAGCTCTATCTGGTCTAAAGGATGAATGTCCTTTGCCAGGACCTCAAAATTTGTTCTAATATAATCAGCTGCTGACATGGGTTTTGGCACTTTTGACTTGAAGTGGCTCATCATCATTTTGCCTTGTGAAATGTCAAATGCTGACATTAACCTTTCCTGATTATGTGGAGCCATTTTCAAATATTGATCATATACCTTCATTCTTAATGGATCATTCTTTTCCTTTATATTGATGAAAGTTCTTTTTATATCCCCTGTATCTGTTTTTGGTGGCCTAAAGGAGGATACTTCAGTACTCAACTGCTTGTGCAAAGCTTTTCCTTTCTGCTCTGTATGGGTCACACTAACAAAACCAGTTAGTTGACTGTCTTCTCTTCCATCATCAAACATCTCATCTATGATTTCCACATCTGGAAGTGGATCTGGTTTATGTTTTTTGGCTTGATGTATTCCTGAGGACTCTTTAGGAGGAGTAGTATCTGGAACCTACCTTTTCTTTCCTATTTCCATGTTGGATGGAGTTTGTAATTCTGAAACTTCAGGATGTTTTACTTGAATGGGAGAAACTTGTGTTTGATCAGGTGCTCTGGAGGTTTGAGGTTTCTCTGCCATGACTAAAGTTTCAATGACCTGTATCTCAGGTTCCTTTCCTTTACCTTTTGACTCTGCTGCAACTGGTAAACTGCCTTCCTGTAATCTCTGTTGTGGATTTGCTGCTGAAGAAGTGCCAATGTGAGGTACCTGCACTTGACCACAAGATTATAGGTCATATTTCTTCTCAAGATCTTTCATAATTTTATTCATTTTGTCTTCTTCACTTTCTTCCTCAACTAGTGTCCCTTCAACCCATTCATCTTGGTTAGCATATTGTTCTATATCAGGAATCCTGTGGTGAATATATGGGGATGACTTGTTCTTCGTTATTTTTTCACAAATAAAACCAAATGGATCATAAGGAGTCCAACGGAAACTTCTTTGGAACTTGCAATGGCTTTGTAGTATATTTTCTGCTTCTCGCTCGGCCTCCCTAGAGTTGCAGATGAAAGGACCTAATTGACTTTTGATCCTTAGTTGGGCTTTTTTCTTCACACTACAAAAATGGATCACATCTGAATTATTCATTTGCCTGAAATATTCCAAGGAAAAAATTCTCATGGGCACATATCTTGGCAACTTGAATGGATGTAATTCACATCCATAGATTCTGATGACTGAATGGTTTTGATATAAATACCAATCTCAAACTTTATAAGTCCTTGAAAGTTGTAAGGTCTTCTTGATTTCATTACTGAGTCTTGGAGGAGGGATTCCTGTCAACAAGTTAGTTGCAGGATATACAAAAAGATCGATGAACTCAGTATAGGAATATGGAGAATTATAGGAAGAATGAATTATGGGAGACCAAAATATAACTGACCTAGGGTTTCCCTTGGCATCAAGCTTTTTAACAGGGAAAGGGAACTTTTCTGATTGATAAAAGATAATGAGATGATAAATAACTGAGGAATATTTTAAAACTTTCTCATCATCTAGCCTCATGAATTGATCATGGATCTTATTGGCTATGAAGGAGGCAAAGTCATATTTAACTTCAGGAGGTTGCCCAGGAGTAAAGATAGACAGCAAAACCAAGGTTATCTCATCAACATATTCACTGGTATTGAAACCCAAGACAAAAGATATCATATTTAGGATGAGCCTTCCCAATTTATTGAAATAATAAAAACCATAGGGAGGAGGCCCCTTAGGTTGATGTTCAGGCAACATGAAATTCTGGCACATGGACTCTAATTTTTCTGGGGTCAATTTATTAGACTTTTCAATCAATTATTCCATAGACAAAGGTGCTAGTTCTTGGTCTGGTTCAAAATGTAGCATTGCATTGATAGCCTGGGGAGTAATGGGGAAAAGAACACTCTGGTCAGGGGATATTACAGCTCTCTGAGTGGGATCATAGTTAGAATGGCAATAGTGGATAATTTCTGGGAAAGTAATGACTGAGGGGATGAGATATCTCGGGAGATTGGATTCCCACAACCTAATGACATCTTGCCCCTTCGAATAATCGTCTCTGCAGCGACAATAACTCAGAAGGGGGCTTTCATCAAAATGCAAGTCTTTAATCTGAAAATCTTTATCTACTAAGGGCAAATATTCTAACTCTCTGTGGGGGGCATTCAATGGAGTCACATTCAGGGCTGCCGGGGCTTCCATTTTGGTTCTTGTGGATTCAAAACGGAAGTTTCTGGGTTTTCTTCACAGGTCGGGCGCGATTTCAATTGTAATGAGGGAAATTGTCACAATTGCAGGTTCGGGGGAACAATTCCCAGTTTTAAACCTCAGAGAATGATCTCAGTGATAGGATTTAATCACTAATCCAATGGAAAATAAGGAAAACAGACTTTCTTTTGAAGTTCGAAGCGCTATAGGATAAATACATGTTCTTGGAGGAAAGCTGGCTTTTAACAGGTATCAGGTGGTAGCAGGAGGATGCTTGAACACAGGTCTAGCGGAATTCTGGAGCGAAATTGGATAGAACAGTGAATTCCAGTGAAAATTTGAATTTTGCAGCAGAAGGCGCAGTCGCGTTCAAATGATGAAAATGACATAAAAAACACGAAAATTTGTTTTATTTCCAAAGTCAAAAAGGGATTTTTAGTTTTTTGAGGAATTACGTCACTTTAGTACGGGCTAACGTGTGGTGGGGACCGGGTGGTAAGCGGTTAGTCCCTGCACCGCTTATTGGCAAAGGTGGTTTTTAATGCGAGGGCAGCGATTCCATTGGGCGATGGATGCGTGGCCGATGGACTATTTCAATACCGCCATTCCCCCGCGCGTTAAAGTGCTGACAAGGGACGGCTAGCGGGATTGATATGGAGAGTTGATATGTGGAGAGGCGATCTAACGGTGGAAAGGACGGGGAAATGGCGGGGTATTATCGTGCGGGCCCGGCGGGGTTTTAAACGCGATTTAACTTTATAAAACATCCCGGGGGGCGTCTAATAGGCGGAAAAGGTTGGTTATTAACTAATTCTTATAATTAATTAATCCCACTGTATAATGGAAATAGGGGTCGCGGTTGTGGTTGAAGCGTCGGGTGGGATACTCCGGGTTTATTCTTTTTGTATTAAACATATATATCATATGTTTAAAGATTTTCTTATATATGTTTTTTTATTATATGATAAATTAACCGATATAATTAATTTACCATAGGGGCGGGAGTATTATATAACGATATATTTTAACCAAAGGGGTTGTATAGTGGGTTTTTATTTGAATGCACGGGGAAATAAATACTTTGGTTAAAATTTATAATAGAGGGGTTTTTGGATATTTATATAAAAGGAGTTATATACTTAGGACAAGGCACTTTCACTAGGGATTTAATAACTAGAGTTAAACATTAATATGACAAAGGGACAAGGGAACTCAAAATACTTTGCACATCTAAGAAAGTGACAATTTATGAAGTAAATTGCAATATCTCATCTTCAACACTTAAACTTAGAATAATAAGTTATTTTGAGGGATTTTTATGGAATTTTGCATAATTTTCCTAAGCAAAATGAGATTTTACTTAGGAAAAGGTTAAAGATAAATGATTATAATGATGAATTATCTCAAGTACTTAGGTCTTTTTGATCATTAGGCCGAGGGTCCGGTCCCTCCAAAAGTCAAGGAAATGCCTTGAGCCCCTTTGATCTCCAAATACCTTAGTACTTTGGGGGGAAATTAGTAAAACTTTTAAGGGGAAAGTGATGAGGGAAGTTAATGATTTTGACTTTTCTTGCTGCGGTTTTCCAGTGTATTTCCTGCTTCAGTATTTGTGATGAAAGTAAAGGATCAAAAAAATTTAGCAGCATCATTCATCAGATAAAACTTTGCAACACCATCTACCTACCCTATCTACTATTACCATTTTCTCTTCTTTATTAGGGTGCATTTAGACTTGCAAACCCTTTTCAACCTTTTCTTTTTACATGATAAATCTATCTATTTCTACCCTTATTACATTCAAGGGCTCAGATTAAACTGTTGAGCACCTCTTATTAACTCTACCTATCTACTTACCTGCCAAGATTAAACTGTTTGGTCAGATATTTATTCTCTAATCTACAACATAAAATTGAAATATGATTAAGCCAAGTTTAAACAGTTTGACTTATTCATGAATTGTGGCAAAGGTTTGACAAGCTGCACACAATTGCTTTATTACAAAATGAAATAGTAGTGGCATTTTGGATTTGCACACTTTCCTTGGTCTATTTTTTGTTTGGGGTTCATTTCTTTCACTTTTTTGACCATTTTATTTTTCTTACCCTTTGATTTTTCTTTTAGGGTATACCCTCTTTACATTTTTTTAAATTTTTTGATTTTTTGGTTTTTCAAGAATATGGAACACCTTTGCTCAAGAAAAAAGGTTTGAACATATTCCATAGTTCAATCCAGACAATCATGAAAAATGACACCTATTGGTATAGGAGACTAACAACGCAGATGGTGCCAGTCTTCACACATGCCACATTGCATCAGCTTCTTGGGTCCTCTATATACCTGAGTCGGAACGACTTGGTTCTGGGGTAATATTTCTTAGTGATGCCACCAACAATATTTCTGAGTACATGTCCGTGACACAACTCCTCACGAGAGCTACAACTCATAGAATCTCCAATCTGGTGGTCAGGTTAGATTTCCAACTCATTGTTATGCATTTGAACAACTTTTATCGCGTCCGTCATCTAGTCTTATTACGTTATTACTTAAGGGTACGACTTTTGGAACGTTAATTTCAATTCAATACTTTTGAGCACATTCCTAGAAAATCTAATATATTAGCTGATTCATTGGAAAATTATGTTTTAGATGGGAATTTGTTGCATTTATTATAGAAACAGTCATACATGAGTGTATATTTTTCCATCATAAAAAATACATAAAAATTTTAAAATACAAGATCAAAATCGCCAAAATATGTATATGTATATATATATATATATATATGGATATATATATATATATATATATATATATATATATATATATATATATATGTCGTGGTTCAAATAAGTTACATAAAAAAACTCTTAACCCTTGCTTATTAAAAATCGTCAAGCTAAGCCTTGCTATGACATATATACATCTATCATCTAATCCTCATGAGCCTACTGCTCATGGTAGCAGATAACTTCTTTCACTAACCTCCTTAGAGGCACCAAGAACCTCTTCGGCACACCCACTGTGTGTCACTGCAGGTGAATGGGGATCTCCCTCATGGGAAGAGGTGGAACGCCCATGCACAATCCTTCGGGATTCCTAGCAACCTCGTGCAGACTGCGTGCGTCATCAACCTCTTCGGTGACTGTTGTAGCCTCTGCTACTGTTCTAGCCCCAAGTAGCTGCATTCCTCATCGTCCATAGCGAGGGGCTCTGAATGGATGAACAGGTTCGACATCTGTGTCAAGAAATAAGCTTCATGTCAAAATATTTTACACCCATTAAACAAAAAATTTCATAAACATTCAAAAGAAAAAATACTTAAAACTAATTGTTTTCCTTTTTACCATCTGGGCCCCACTGAGTGCTTGGTGGAAATATGATATCCATATCTCCTCTGTAGTTCATTCCTACATAGGGACAATCTTCGATCATTAGGATCTGGCCATTAAGCCACTCGAAGAATGCATCATCAAAGAAATGATGGATCAGACCCTCTCCAGTCCACGACATCAAAGTAGACCAATGACCCTGTCTAGGCTCTTGTAGTCCCATAACATCCGTGATCTTCCTCGGCCTCATGATAGGCACCCACTCTAGTATAAAGGAAACTATCAGTGTACCAAACCCAAACTCTCGTTGGGACTGGGTCTTACATGCTGTCAGTTCTTCTCGAACCCGGCGGACAACACCTTCACACCAGTCAAAAACCTGCAGTTGCATACAATCTAGCACTAATAATACCTAGGCCTTGGTGGCCACATGTTGACTCTTGGCCCCCGCCAATTGAAAAATCATCCACAAAAGAGACCACATCAGTCTTGAGGCCACCCATTCTATAGGAATCTAGTTGCGTACCAGCGCAGTGGTGTTCGTGCAATGAGCCTGGATCAAGCCCATAGTAGTGCGGGGATCATCTCTCGAACTTGTCAAATTGGACCTCGGTCCTCTACATGACAGGCTGGTCAGAAATTATATGGCGTCCTTCTCAATCAAGAGTTCATGACCCCCGATGTGAAAGACATGATGTTGTTCATCCCATTGCTGGATTATCTAGCTCATAAGGTCTTCCTGCCCCCTCATCATCTCTAACCAGGCATACTTCAGTAAACCACATCTTCGGAGAACAAGAAAATTAGCCGGATCAGTGACCATTTCATGTTCTTCCCGTTTTTTCTCTCTCTCGCACCAAATACTCATGGTAACAGCTTCACACCTACACAAAGAAAGTTTCTAATGGATTAGTTTTAGTTAGAAATAGTTCAGGATTGACAAAAACATGTTTAAATTATGTTTGGACTGGCTAATGCGGGCCCCAATGTAGAACAGGGTGTGCTAATGCACTATCCCTTAACGGGTAGTGCGTGTAACACAACCCTAGCACTGGACACCCGCGTTACCCACCTAAATTTTTTAGGACCTACTAAAACTCTATTTTTCATCCATTAAAAACAATTAAAATGCTAATGGAAAGCAAGATTAAGGCTTAATATCTTACCTGAAACTCGCGGAATCGAAAACCTTTGCTCAAAATTCCCACAATCGATGACAGAATTTTCACCTCTTTTTTCGCTCCAAAGCTCTTTCACGACACTCAAGCAGTGAAAATGAAGGTTTGAATCCTTCTTATAGACATTCTGGAGGTATGAATCACTCAGATAGTCTGTTAAAATTGGTAAATTTCCGCTATTTTTTGTCGCAAATATTGGTTTTTCAAAGTCACCGATGCTCTAATGAGTTTTTAGTGTTCATGTGCAGATTTGACCGTGTTCGACCCAGAATGAGCCTTATTTTTAGGGACTTTTTCTAGCTCATAAAACTGAAAAAACCCCTGAGTTTCCTTCATCAAGCTTGATAAACTACCACAATGAATAAATATGAGCCATTCTTTTCCATATTTTTCTAGCTCGTTAAAAAACCAAAAAATTAATCGAGTTTTTCTCTGTTAGACTCGTTAAAATTTCACGGAGAGGATCAAGTTTTTCTTCGTCTGACTAGTTAAAACTTCACAAAGAACATTGAGTTTAATCCATATCCTCATACTCATAAAAAATGAGGTAGATGTCCATTGAACATAGGTTTATCACTTTCTCTGTATTCAATGGACTAACTTATGGAAAAGGAATAATGTCGAGCATACTATTCTCCCTTTGTCGAGCCCGTATCAAACATGAGAAAGGTACCCCCCTGGAGTTGTATTTTACAATGTTTTTTAGACTCCCTAAATATGAAAAGATCACCGATTTTACCCATCTGGACTCGTTAAACTTAATCAGATGGGGAAAAATTTGGACAAAGCGGATACTTATTCTGTTATGCTTTGAAATTTGATTTGGAAGCAAAAAATATTGAACATGGCACTTCCCAAAAAATTCGCTCACAATTAGCCAAACCCTACCATTTTATGAATCTATCCTTCATATGTCGATGCCCCTGCATTGGTGAATCCTGACACTCTTTGGTGTTCATAAGCCTAAGCTTCCTAGTACCCTGTTACTGTGCCTTCTATTTTCCAAGAAGATATCGCTATCTATTTTTTCCTGTACCATCCAAGCCATCATATGCCAGAAATCATTTGTCGTCGTCAATTACAACCATTTTCTCTTGACTATATTCAAAACAAAATCATATTTTCCCGTTTCGTGTTGGCTGATGTAGGATGCCTCATTGCCTACCTTTTGAAAAATCTCTTCCTATAGACTTCAACATCTTATCTAGGAAGTTGATCCAGAAACACGTCAGTACCCGGGAACTTGCAAACCTAAGTGGTAGGTTACCTTGTGTGTAATGTTCCTAATTTTTGCCTTCAATAAATTGGAACATTAGATTTTGATAATTTAACTTATAAGTTGAATAATTGGGTGAGGAGGCCCATTCATAATAGAAAACATGGATAAAATCCCTCTAGTATGAAAGGGGATCAGCCTTGGAACTAGATTTCACACCCTCATGTGTGAAAGGGGACATTTTGCAAAAAGGCTTGGTTAAGTTTGACCAAGTCAAACAACATTGGGTATGAGGTGGAAAGCACTACATGGGACAGCGCAGAGATAGAGGAGGGAATATTCCTTTATGGAGGAAACCCTAATGGATGGGGCCCATGGAGAGAGAGCCTTCACTTACTATATATGGAGAGGAGGAGAGCCATTGTGATTCATGCTTGTATTATTCATTTCATGTCTATTTAGACATTGTGCATTCTTTGTTGTTTAGCAGGAATTGCCAGGGAATTCCTATTTAGGATTTCCTCACCTTCTTGAGAGGCCTCTTGAAGGTTGGTTCTTCATTTTCCACATCTCTTGGCTCAAGGCCAAAGCATCCTCCTCCAGGATAGCGTTATTGTTGCAGCAGCATAGCTCTTTGTTGTAGGGTGTTGCAGTGGAGACTCCACAACACCTCTTCCATATTTGTTTTTCAGAGAGAGATTCTTTCATTTCTTTGGGAGATTAGATTGGAAGCTTGGGAGCTGATTTGTAGATCTTTGCACTTGGCCATAGCATTCTTTTCCACTCACTGCACAATCCCTCTTAGTGACTGCGTTATTTTCATGAATTATTTGCAGTGAGGGTTTGCAGATTGTTTAGAGGGTGAGATCTCAAGTGTAAGGATCAACCTTCCACTTTGGAGATCCATTGGAGGAGTTCTACTTCAGATTTATCATCATCTTCATCCTTCTCTATTGAGTTCCAGATTTGAGTTGCTGCAGCTACCCAGCAACTCTGACATTTTTTCCATTTTGTATATTTCATCCAATCCCTTGGAGGATTGATGTTTTATTGTTCCTAAGGGTTAGATATTTTCTTTCCTAGTGTATTTGATCTATATTATTTCCATATCCATGTATTGACATTGTATTGCAGCAGTAACCCATAATATACTGTGTTGTCATAGCCAAGGGTTTCATATATGCAGCTGTGTTTCTTCATTTCCATGTACATGTATTGTTGAGGCTTGCATTTCCTTTCTTGAGAGGTTGTTTCCTCAAGAAATTGTACTCTATTTGCTGCTATAACATTATTCATTAGCTATGTACATATTCTTGTCTCACAGCTCATAAAATAACGTTGTATTTCCATTTCATGTGCTTACATTTGTTGCAGTCCCTCATCAGGAACTTTCTGAGGATATATAGTAGTGGGATATCTGTTTAACCACTCTAGAAGCATTTATTTGGTCCCAAATCTTGGATTTCAGTCTTAGATGTATTGATCTAAGGGATCCAGTTCTTGGTATCAAATCCTACTGCCTCCATTTCTAGAAAATGCGTTTTCCAGCCATGGATTGCTAGCTGTTCCGAATTTGGAATATTACAGTGGTATCAGAGAAAATTTCTTGGCTCATCCTATGAGTCTAAGCCCAAGAAGATTAGAATGTTGAAGAAGATGAGTTTACTCTCATCTATTTTCAGATCCATAGGAGACCTCTCCAAGGAGGTCAAGAAGATTGAATAAGAAGAAGAGGAAGTACCATGCACTTCCTATTCTCATTCAGAAGAAGACATTGAGCATGGAAGGCACTTGGATCATCAAATTCTAAGTGATTACCTTGTTGAGTATAGATCTCAACCTAGAGGCGTCAAAGAGACACTAGATTTTCCTCATTTCATCCAATTGAAGGAAGAGAAGAGACCATGTAGTAGAAAATAAATCAAAGGCAATAGAGTTTTGTTGTCTACCTTTGATGGGTCATATACTACAAGAACTTGGGTGAAAGAGTTGGTGGAATTTTTCTTTCTACATCTTGTAGTAGAGAAAGAAGCTATTGAAATCTCAGCACTGCACTTGGAGGGTGAATCCTATGATTGGTGGAGCAGCCACTTGGGCCATGCAAGGGAGAAAAAATTTGCAAAGTTCATCCAAGGGTTGGTTAAAACCTTTGATGATGAATGGGAAAAGTAAGGGGAGACCACACCACCACTTGAGGAGCCTTGTGATAACGTTGTCACACTCATGGAGGAGTAGCCACATGCATCAACAGTTGGAGCAGCCAACACTTTGGAGGAGGGAACTCTTGTAGCCCTACAAGAAGTTCCAAATGAAAATAAAGGTATGAAAGGATTTCCACATTCTATTGATACAAAAAATTCTTTTCATCAATGTGGAGATTTACTTTTGCATGACCAAGGGTCAAATCCCATTGCTACCATAGAGAAACTTGGTTGCACTTCGCTGTGCAACATGAAAAATTTCAAGGAGGGAATAAACCATCATCTTCATGAGTTTTTTTGGATTTCATATCACATTGGAGGTTGGGGTTTGAAGCATTGAAGGATGATAGTAGACATCTTGAAGTGAGAAACCCTTTCTCCCTTCAAGATGACACTTTCTCAATGAGCTCCTCTTAGCTCAAAGAGGAACTTCTACTTTCAGATCCAAGACCTCATTGGTTTTGGAAAACTGTTGATGAGAGGGAGGTCTCAAGGAGAGATCTCATCAGAGGTGCACTTCAACACACCATGGAGTGCAATGATTTTCTTCCTTTCTCACAAGAGCGGATAGAAGATGGAGAACATCTTAGGATGGATAAAATCTCTCATGCTTGTGTTTGGACATTCCTTGAGCCATACACATCATGATGGGAGGTTTTTTCCTACCACCTATTTGGGTCTTGATAGGGTCTCATTGATCCTTGAGAAGATTGCATTTCAAAATCCCATGAAGTGCAAAGATAGGAGTTTGATTTGGGAGGATGGTAGCCCTCATGGGAGGAGTACCAAGATGAAGAGAAGAAGGAAGCATCCAAAAATGGTTGAGTGGATGTGGTTGATGAGCAGGGAGCTGGGCGGCTACTTGAAAATTTATGATACCAGGCAGCAGGAGGCTTGGATGTGCTGGTTACTCTTGAAAGAGTTTGGCCATCACTTGGAAAACACTCTTCCTAAGAGTAGGAGGATGGAGAAGACATGTCTGGATACTTGCATCATTGAGAAACATAGATTATGGATGCATGGTGTTTATGTGATACTCATATCATTCATTTTTTCTTCATCACATGAGTTGTATGACGGAAGTATGGGGAGGCAGCAAAATGTTTTGTTGCTTTGCTTGTTCTTGGGAGAGCAAGAGCAAATTTTCTCTCACACTTTGCATGATGTTGCAGGAGGAGGAGATGGCATTATCTCCTTGGCTTTTGATGATAGAGGGGTACTTCCACCTTGGGAGGAGCTCCTTATGTATTGCATCATTATGAGAAACATCTTTGACAAGGAGCATGTCAATGAATGGAGCTATGAGTTGGCCAGAGATCATTTGCAGAGGCCAAAAATGCTGTCACTTGAGAGTTTAGGGTTATTGATGGAGTTTCCCCAGGATCACTTCAAACTTGATGCACTTGGAGGACAAAGAGGAGGTGAGATTGATGGAGTAGTGGATGGAGACATCTATTACATTGGTATGACCTCACTTTCTATGATCTTCTTGACTTTGATTTCCAAGTATAAGGAGGGTGACATTTATGCAACATATTGTTCAATTCTCTTCTCGGGAATGTACCATACTACTATGGAGGGATCATTCATATCCACGTGCATCATTTTGATCTCAAAATATGGTAATAATTTTGTTTTTACATCCATAGATTATCTAACACAACACTTTGATGCTCTTACCATTCATATTCAGTGCATTGCTCCACAAAAGGGCAAGTTTTTCATTGAGCTCCATGGACAAAATTGGGCCAACTTGTATGATGGAGACAACCATCTTTTATATGGCCTTGGGAAAGTGTTTTATTTCATGTATGATCAGTTGATATACTCAGCCATTTTCTATTTATCAATAGTTATCATGACATACATAACTATTCATGTAACACAAAATAACTTGCCATGTGATTTTCTGAAGTAACAGTTTGAAAAACTGTGCTGTCACTACTGGGAAAGTTGTTGGTACCTTCCTACATCACTTGAAACCTTCAAAATTTTCTTCATTTTTTTCTGATCATGTCTTCATTTTCTGATATGGATCAGATTTGTACGAGAAGCATGATTATGAGTAAGGCACATGAGTTGGATGTGTCCTTGAGTGAGAAGAATTCTCACCTTTTCTGCACGACATGTTCTAATGGGAGCATGGGAAGAGATATGGCCACCACATCCACATGTTTTTTCTCTTTTGAGGTGGGCCACGAGATTGATATTCATCCATTGTACAGCCATTGGCAAGTGTTTTATCTTGTATTGTTGTTATATTCAGCCATTTACTATTCCTTAGTAGATGTGATGGATTTTGTATGTCACTTTCCATGTACCTTTCTGAGATTGCAGTGGATGAAACTGCATTGTATCCTTGTGAGAAATTGTTTTTACCATGTATCATCATGTATAACTTGCAAAAAAATACTCATTGGGATACTCTATGATGATCTTGTCCTATTCATCATGGATGGATTGTTTTGGGCTAGATTGTACTTCATTGTTGGAGGAGAATTCTTTGGAGGATTGTTCTTCACTTTGCCATTTAAGGGCAATAATTTTGCAGCACAGGATCAGCACACACTCTAAAATTATCATAATTGGAGATAAGGATAGCATGGGTTAAGCTATGATGCTTTCCAAGTTCATATTTTCAGCCCACCTTCATTTCTGGAGCTTGAGGTGGAAGGAGATTTTCAGGAGTTGCCTTATTGGGAGGTGGCTCATATGTTTGGATGATTGCTTGGGGATAGAGGATCCACATGGGGAAGATGTTCCTCATCAAATTTCAGACTCCATGCCTTGAGTGGAGACCTTCTAGTTCTATCCTTGCAGTTGCTTGGGGACAAGCAACATTTGGGAGGGGAGGACTATAATGTTCCTAATTTTTGCCTTCAATACATTGGAACATCAGATTTTGATAATTTCACTTATAAGTTGAATAATTGGGTGAGGAGGCCTATTCATAATAATAAAAATGGATAAAATCCCTCTAGTATGAAATGGGATCAACCTTGGAACTAGATTTCACACCCTCATGTGTGAAAGGGGAAATTTTGGAAAAAGGCTTGGTTAAGTTTGACCAAGTCAAACAGAATTGGGTATGAGGTGGAAAGCACTACATCGGATAGTGCAGAGATAGATGAGGGAATATTAATTTATGGAGGAAAACCTAATGGATGGGGCCCATGGAGAGAGAGCCTTCACTTACTATATATGGAGACTAGGAGAGCTAGTGTGATTCATGCTTGTATTATTCATTTCATGTCTATTCAGACATTGTGCATTCTTTTTTGTTTAGCAAGAATTGCAGGGGAATTATTGTTTAGGATTTCCTCACCTTCTTGAGAGGCCTCTTGAATGTTGGTTCTTCATTCTCCACATATCTTGGCTCAAGGCCAAAGCATCCTCCTCCAGGACATCGTTATTGTTGCAACAGCATAACTCTGTGTTGTAGGGTGTTGCAGTGGAGACTCCACAACACCTATTCCATCTTTGTTTTTCAAAGAGAGAGTCTTTCATTTCTTTGGGAGATTATATTGGAAGCTTGGGAGCTGATTTTCATATCTTGGCACTTGGCCATAACATTCTATTCCACTCACTGCGCAGTCCCTCTTAGTGACTGTGTTATTTTCATGAAGTATTTGCAGTGAGGGTTTGCAGATTGTTTGGAGGGTGAGATCTCAAGTGTAAGGATCATCCTTCCACTTTGGAGATAAATTGGAGGAGGTCTAATTCAGATTGATCATCATCTTCAGCCTTCTCTATTGAGTTCTAGATTTGAGTTGCTGCAGCTACCCAGCAACTCTGACATTTTTTCCATTTTGTATATTTCAGCCAAGATTGATGTTTTATTGTTCCTAAGGGTTAGATATTTGCTCCCCTAGTGTATTTGAGATATATTATTGCCATATCCATGTATTTACATTGTATTGCAACAATAACCCATAATATACTGCGTTTTCATAGCCAAGGGTTTCATATATGCAGCTGTGTTTCTTCATTTCCATGTACATGTATTGTTGAGGCTTGCCTTGCCTTTCTTGAGAGGTTGTTTCTTCAAGAAATTGTACTCTCTTTGCTTCTATAACATTATTCATTGGCTATATACATCTTCTTGTCTCACAGCTCATAAAATAACGTTGTCTTTCCATTTCATGTGCTTACATTTGTTGCAGTCCCTCACCAGGCACTTTCTGAGGATATCTAGTAGTGGGAGATTTGTTTAACCACTCTAGAAGGATTTATTTGGTCCCAACTCTTGGATTTCAGTCTTATATGTATTGATCTAAGGAATCCAGGTCTTGGTATCAAATCCTACTGCCTCCATTTCTGGAAATGTGTTTTCCAGCCATGGATTGCTAGCTATTCCGAATTTGGAACATTACATTATGTTTGATTGGGGGTTATCATCATTGGCTCCCAACCGAATGATTCTATGAGTGTTCAACATCAACACCTTTTATTCACACTTTCTATATTGTATTGTGCATCTTGGGGACCTTCATCCTTATCAATGGACACCCTCGCGTCTGTTAAGAGTTTTCATCACTGACCGGTAATCAGATGATTTCCCACATGTTCAACTACAACTACTTCATTCACATGTGTGGAAATATGTAGTTTACTGAAGCAGCGACCAAGACCTTGGGTTGAGACTTACATCATTTCAGCTATGTTTCCTCTCCCAAGTTGCGATATTGTTTTCGGAGATAGATTATCAGGTTTATCATGTCATGACACAAGCTTCCACATTGTGTTTATCGGTGGACATACTGGTCATATCTCTTTCTTAGAGAAATCATTTTGATACAAATACTGAACACGGGAATGCCCGACTCAGGACATATACTTATATTTCCGACATATGTTGTTAGTATTAATCTTAATTCCAAGTGTACGAAAAAAGACCACTTTAGCTGCGCATAACAAACAACCCTAACAGCAGAAATGACTGCTAATATCCTCAGATCTGCAATTAGGTGATCAAGATAAATGCTGCAAAAATATAGATCTATGCATTAGAAGACATTAAACAGTAGAAAAAACAAGATTTACTCCATGCATCCAATAGACAAGACAAGAATATATCAAATGAATTTTGTATTAATGGCACCTGGGAGGAAAACAGCAAGAGGAAGCAAAAGCCTGAGTAGAAAAGAATAATAATCTAAGACATGAAGAATAATGCTACCATCCTCTTCCTTAAATAATACATGAGTTTTCTTTCCCTTGTCCCGACTCAATTAGGTCATCTCTATCCAAAGATTCATCTCCCTCCAAAACTGCGTTATTCCTTCTTGGATTCCTCCTCCTCCAGAACTGCGTTGTTGACTTAGTAAAAGTGAACTGAATCAACTTGATTTTATCCCTGTTCACACGTGGAGGTGTTTTATTAAGCTAGAAAGAGTGTCCCCTTTCACACTTGGAGTTTTTTTTATCCCTCCTTAGGAGACTTATGGGCTTTTCTACCCATTTATTCACCGGTTAGAGCTACCGCTAACTCTAATGTTCCATTTATATTTGAGGCTAAAATTTTGGAACATTACAGTCCTCCCCTCCAAAATATTTTCTTATCCTCAAGAAAATGTATAGGGAGAGAAAAATTTCTCCCCTCCTCCTCATGTGGCCTCCCATCAATAGCCTCCATCACTGCATTAAGAGAATCTTCAAATAAACTGTCATCCAATGTTTCCTCCCAAGTGTGAAAAACCAAATGGTCTACATCAATCAAAGGTGGAAAGTGTGAATGGAAACCTGCTTTTTGTCTCATGGCCTCCACAAATAAGGAGTGATGACCAACATGGTGAATGAGTGCCTCCCTCACCCATGCTATCATCCAAATGAAGTGAGTCACCCTCCAACATGGAAACTCATGAAGAATCTCCTCCACCTTTGGTTCCTGAAATGTAGGTGGCCTGAATAAATGAACATGATATCCAAGAGGGCCTATCCCACACTGTCCTCCTCTCCACTTATGATAAGTTTAGAGGGCATGTTGATCTTGGGCTGCAACATGATTGCCCTCCAATGGCAAGAAGAATATTGAGTCTCCAAGGACTCTCCCTCCAAAATCATGAGATATGCCAACCCAAACCATTCCATTCAAGATAAATGGCACATCATCACCATTTTGCATCCAAATCAGAAAAATTCTTAAATTTATGTTTAATTTTGGATGGTACCAAAGGTTCTCCAAGTGGATATTACACAGTCTTCCCAACTGCTGTTTGAGAATGTCATGTGGAAAATGGTTCTGCAACAAGTTAGAAGCTTTGTATGTTTTCTATTCCAACATGGGGAAGTAAGCATCAATGTCTATCAGCTGTACATAGGTAAAATAAAAATACACTTGCCCAAAGTCATGTATAGATGGGCTACTATCATTACAAACATTGGCCCTAAAGTGACCATGAAACCCATAAATACTCTTGCTCTGTTGTGGAGCAATGCACTGCTCATATATGGTGAGAAGATACAAATACTCAATGGAGTAATCAAAAAGTACAGAAATGTATTTCTTACCATGCATGGTTAGTAGGCTAAAAGTGAGGTCCATGTATAAGTTCCCCCATGAGGATCCCCTCATAAAAATCTGTAAGAAGAAGGGATACATATACTCCTTGGAACAATCCATCAATAAGAACACACTCCCATGTGACAGCAATGTAGGCCTTAGAAATAAGGCTCCATGAATCCTCCCTTTGACATTCCATATGCCAAATCTGTCCACCATCATGTTGCTATGTGAGAAGATCTTATTCCTACATGGAAGTCTCTCATGATCCTTCAATTCTGAAAGGTAGCCTCCTTGCACCATGAATGTGCCTTCCTTCTCTCTAGAAATTTCATGGAAAGTATGGGAAGAATTCTGCCCATACTCTCCCAAGTGCAACCACAGCAACAAAAACTCTTGCTGCTTCTTCATCTCTCCCTCATACAAGCCATGGAGTAAGATCATGATGGTCAACTTTTATGATGCCCCATCAAACAATTCAGCCATGAAGTGCCTCCTCAAGTTCTCCAAGTGGTTCCTCCCACAAGAAGAGAAAAAGTGTGATGTGGAAATCATGGTTTGCCCATGGTTCCTCCTGAAATGCAAAACATATAAAGTGGGTAGAATCATGCTCCCAATGGGCATCTTCAATCTCAAGCCCACTCTCCAAGAAAATCTCCCCATGAACATAAACATATCAGCAATATATGGAAGCAAAGTACAATGAGAACAAGTTTCCAAATGACAACCGGAGAGTGAATCATAGTTCCACTCATGGAACCAGTGCAGTGCATCCTTTGCCTACATCAAAATAAGAAATAACAAGTGCTTTACCAGCCACTTTTTTTTTGCCATAGTCATCTCATAAGATGAAAACATGAAGTTACAAGATGGTGTCAATGGTGTACACCAAGAATCATGTGGCTGCCCCCACAAACCATAAAAAAGATAGCCAAAATCAATGCTACAAGTAGCTGCAAGTACATCATCATACAATATGCAAGAAGGAACAACTCTTCTTGACACATCATTCTGCTCAAATAAGGAAAAGAAGTACAATACAAAATATGAAATGATACCTCCTCCATAATGCACTTGAGATCTTGAGCTGAAATGGCTCAACTGGAAATTCTCCCTCACCTCCAAAGAGTAGGGAAGTGGCTGTGAGCTCCTCTTCATTACAATCTAGGCTATGCATATTTCCATATGCTGATATATTTCATGTTGGATTCCCTCCCAAGTGAACTCCCCCATAAAATGGAAATCTGCATCAAAGTGCATAGAAGAGAAGTCCTCATGTGCTGCATGTAGCAGCTTCTCCTTGAGACTAGAAGGTCTAGTCAAGAAGATCCTTCCATAGGAATAGATGATCACTTCATCCACCATGTATCTATCATCTCCATCTAGGTCATAAAGAATCATGCATGCACCAAGATCCTTGGAGTATTCTACCAAGAGCTGAGATCTCCACTAAGGATCAATCCTCCTAAGAGACAGCGCCGGTGATCTAGCATGTGAAGCTCTCCTCATGCTACTGCCTGCTAATTTGACATCCCCCATGCCAAGGTCTTTCTCCAAACTCTCTACCTCTCCAAAATCCAAGAGTGGTGAATCCAAAGACAAGATGTCTTCCATCAACTCTAGATCAGGTGGCCTCCCAGGTGGAATGCCTCCATGTAGTGAGACATCAATGTCAAGAGTAGACTGCTCATGTGGTTGGGCAACCTTGCCCCTATCCTTACAGCACAAATCAGTCTGCCTCCTCCTTGCATTGGCTCTCTGAAATAGAGAAGGGTGTGTGCCTCTCATCAAGTGATGTTGCTCTTCCTCCCCACCTCCTCCTTCCAGCTGCAATGCTGCACAATCATGTTGCTCACTGATTGTGCTTGGACCTCCATGTATGAGATCCTGGGGGAATTCTTGTAAGGATACAAGAATCCCTTCTGTTGGATCATGTGCTCCTCCTCCCTCTACATGAGGTACTGGATGTGCTCTAGATGTGACAGCGCTGCTACCCTCATCTTCATCAATTTGTATGGGCAACATCTCAATAGTTGGCTCCTCCTGTGAAAATTAAATCCTCATGCCCTCTTGTTTAGGAATATGAAATAGAGGTCTTGCCTCCGGCAATGTGTAATTCAAGGTTTCAGCTCCTCCCATGGTTTTCTGAAGTGGAGTTTCCTCCATCACATAGCAAGGTTTTGTTTTCTAAAGTTTTCCTTGCTCATGTGTCTTAGGAAGTTTTTCACCAAACCTCCCCACCAATGTCTCTATGAACCTTGCATAAGAGGAAGTGTTTGTATTCTTTAAATAAAAATATTCAAAAATCCACCATGCATGAGCCTTACCTCTAAAATGCAGCAATGCAACTCTGATGGCTTCATCTTCAGAAATATGGCGTAGCTGCAAATAGGAATGTAGCTCCTTCACCCTGGCTCCAGCTGAACATGTAGGTGATCCGGAAAAAGTAGATAGAAGAAATCTACCTACATCCTGCTGCTTTCTCTTCTCCACCTATATCTTTCAAAAATCTTGGAAATCAGTATGATCTCTAAACCTCTCAGTTTAAGATTCATACTCCTGCAACAAATCAGTAAGAGTTCTCATCTTAAGCATTCTTCCCCCTCCCATCCATCTCAAGATAGATCTAGGCACTTGACTGCGCTGTGCATCATGGTGTGTAGCTGCATGCTCACACTCACCATGTTAAAATCTAGATTCAGCTCTATATCCAAACTCTTTTGGAGATCCCATCTCCAATCTCATTTTCTTCAGCTCTCCTTGAAAGCTCTGTATATATTTTGGAAGAAGCTTGGTAAGCTTGTCTTCCTTTCTTCCTTCACATAATGAAGCTTCCTGATTTCTTTCCATCTCTCCTTCCTCTAAAATATAATGGCCTGAGATCCACAGGCTGAGCCAAGACTATGCTCTGATACCACTGTAATATCCCAAAATCGGGACAGCTTAAAAATCTTGCACTAAAAATGCATTTCTAGAAACATATGCAATAAAATAGTGAAATGGACTCTTGGATCCTGTATATTAGTAAATATACAAGCTAAATCCAAGAATAGAGCTGAAACAAATCAAACTAGGTGGGTTAAAGAGGTCTCCCACACCAAAAACCCCAAATACTACAACACAAGGATTTCTGCATAAAAGTGACTACGCAATCTAAAGAGAGTTTTAACTCAGAAAATAGGAGAAAAATTATATCTACTCATATATTGATTAAAAATGCTGAAGAACAGAGATCTAATCTCCTTATACAAAATATAAGAGAACCCGGCAAGGGTTTCTTGTCAAACACTCTGCATACAAAATGTGATATTCAGAAATTTACTAAATCACCACTGAAACACTGAAGCATAAGAGTGTAGAAGGCTGAAATATGTCTGATTTGGTGTATATCCCTCAAGGGCTTCCTCCCATGAAAGGATGAACCTCTCAATCACAAGAAAACACTGCAATAGAGCCACTAGACCAGGCACTAAATGTTGCCTCCAAAATAACGCATTCCCTAGCTGGAACAACGCTGGGAATGTAGGGGGAATGTGTGGTTTGATACCACAGATCTGAAATAGGCTCTATACCTCTCCAAATAGGTCTCTCAAGTGAAGGAAATCTTCCTCCAAGGAGAAACTAGCTCAGGAAGTGGGATTCCAATCCCTTCCACTGCTGCACCCTGCAACACTGCACCATCTCCAGAAAAACTGCGTTGATGAAGTAGGCTGAAGCTTGGCCTGAAAACCTAATGTGGAATGATGAATACAAAATCTCCCAAGAGGCTCCTCAAGGTAAGAGGTGGGATTCTCGCTCAGGAACACCCAATGCTAAACAACACTGCTACCCTGCTAAATAACAAGAGGAAGAAAAAGTCTGAGCAGACAAGAATAATAATCTAAGACATGAATAATAATGCTGCCACCCTCTTCCTTAAATAAAAAATGATTTTTATTTCTCTTGGCCCCACTCAATTAGGTCATCTCTATCCAAAGATTCATCTCCCTCCAAAACTGCATTATTCCTTCTTGGATTCCTCCTCCTCCACAACTGCGTTGTTGACTTAGTTAAAGTGGAATGAATCAACTTGATTTTATCCCTGTTCACACATGGAGGTGTTTTATTAAGCTATAAAGAGTGTCCCCTTTCACATTTGGAGTGTTTTTATCCCTCCTTAGGAGACTTATGGGCTTTTCTACCCATTTATTCACCGGTTAGAGCTACTGCTAACTCTAATGTTCCATTTAGCTTTGAGGCTAAAATTTTAGAACATTACAGGAATACCTATGCCCGCCGAGGCAAAGTAAAAACAATAAGGTGTCCAGAAAACCACGGAACTGGCCAATCTATAACATCCTGGAATAAACATGAGCCAGATAAACAACACAATGATGAATCTCATATACATATTGTGCCTGGGATAACAGCCAGGACTTGTACAATAATATCTGAGTACATGAGGTATAAATGCAACCTAGATGCCCCTGAAAATAGGAAAGGGCTCTAAAAATATGACTGATATATGAAAACAACAAGCGTTGCAAGCGGCTAAGGCCGACATCATCAAATGTATGGAGCTACATCAAAGGGCCGTGATGAAGAGGTCATCCGGGTATGTGGGGGGCTACCTGTAGGGCCACCCCTTCATGAGGGATGAGACATCTCACACACACCCGAGAATCACTGATATCAGCTGCTGCATCACTAAACCAACGAGTATAAGGATCTCAATCATGCTGAAAGGAGATGGAGCTGAGAAACAATCAAGTCAAAGGGAAATAAGGAGTCCCTTTACCTTATTCGAGGCACCGAACAAGAGTGGAAGCTGGAACCAAGGTACACCGCCCTCTAGACCTGTCTTCTGGAATGAATGAGTTGATGTCAATAGAAGGAGGTCTGCCATAGGTGAGGCAATAAGGGATCCTCAACTAAGGCACGAGAGAAAATATTAGAGCGATTGACAGACTGACACTAATGATGATGATGAAATGGGGGGTACTGAGTAGCGAATCAGACGACTTCCCTTGTTAGAGCATAAAGGGCATGGATGACCTTGCAGCGACTGACATAATATCATGAGGGATGGGGGAAAGTGGGACTGAATGCCATAATGTGCGACACGAGAGAGGGACCAAACAATGAAAGATGGATGACTATAAGGGAATTCAAAGGGACTCAAGATAGACTCCATGAATGCAATGATGACTCAACTCGGATGCTCTAAACAAGGGTGACTCGATGGTGCTGCCACACGGAAAAGGTCCAATGGGGACCATAAAAACATGAGTACAAGATGGTAACTCACAATGAAAGTCGACACGAGCATGGACAAGTATGGAGGCAAAGTGGTGCCCCCAGTACGAGTGTTGCAAGTGAATAAATTCGATTTTGAGGAGAGGTGAAGTGACACTTCTTGGAAGAAATGTGTCCTGGTGAAGTATCCAATCACTAAAAACTAACAGATACCCATTTTAGGGCTCGGTGAGAGCTTTCCAATGGTATAGACGGTTTGGTAAATGGAGCTACGATTTGGTCGCAGCAGGCAAAAGAAAAAACGGGGGTTTCTCTTTTAATAAGGAATTTTCCTCCAAATTCACTCATTTGCATGTGGAGCTGTGGTGAATGTAAAGAGGAGAGGAGGCCCTAAATCTTGCGGTGATCGTAGCAGACAAACCAACCGTCAATTGCAGGTAAGAGGCCTAACCCTAATCTTTCTTTTCAGTGGATTGAAAGTTCAGATTAGGTCACCAGGGCTCAAGAATAGACCCCTGATCCTCCTCGTGGCTGGGTTGCACTTTTTGGGGAAAAAAGTGAGACCTGGGTAGCATGTTTTGGGAAAAAAATTGCGACCTGTCCTAGGTTTGGGCCTGAAAAGTGCAACCTGTCAGGGAGGGGTTTTTCGATGCTGTTTTTTGGCTGAGTACTGGGTTTTTTTGATGAGATATAGTATTTCCTATCTGTATTCTGAAAAATATGATGGTTTTGTGCAGATATGGCAGAATTACAAATCAACTGGAGAGAAAGAGATGTGGGCGCATTACGATCGGAGAACCGAGAGGATCAGGTTGTCTGTGTTGCACTGGCCAAGTTTGGGGTTCTGAAGTTTGTGGAGAACCCTTTGATGAGAGCTGGAGAGCCCTTATTGGCCCAGATTGTTAGCTATTGGGACCCGAACCATGAGGTATTTATAGTGCAGGGGCACCGGATCAAGTTGAAGGTCCAGGATATATATTTCCTGACTGGTCTCCCGCCACTTGGGATGGTAGGGAATACTTAGAGAGTATTACCGTGGAGCGGAATATCATAGAGTTTGTAGAGTGCCATTGCCAACCAGGTCTCCAAGTCAAGGCAACTCGGATACCCATCGGGGATTTGGAGAGGTTAGAGACCCATGATATGGCCGCAGCGGTGCTGCGGATCCTGGGCAACTAGGAACTTCATCACATCACTGGAGGGTAGATGATGTTGGTGGAGAATGTTTTGAGTGGGACCTACTATGGGTGGGCCCAGATGATGTTGTCGTCGCTGAAACGACGGTTGTCACTATGCAAGCGGCAAGTGAATCATGACTGTGCATATGGTACAGTTTTTTGCTTGTTCTTCTTTGAGAAGATCCCTATGCTTCGACCTTGCATACAGCTCCCAGATGGGGGCCCGAGAGAGCCTAGGATGCATCGGTGAGGGCGAATATTGTGCAGAGGAGGAGGTGGGTTGGTTGGACGGGTGTTTCGACCCGAGTTCTTTGATCATTGGGACTAGATGCCACTGTATATAGACGACTATCCCTATAGTGGGATGATTTATTGTGGGGATCTAGATTTTCCACTACCACCTGGTCGGATATGGGGGCCTGATGGTAAGTGAAAAATTGATAATATTTTATGTGAATGTAAAGGTCTAGAAAAATTGTATGTGGTATTGATTCTTTCACTTTTGGTATGCAGATACAGCACCGATAAAATCGGCCGGATATATGGGGCGACCTGCAGTATCGGGGACCGCAGGACCTAGTGGAGCAAGGTCGCAGCAAAATGAGAATGCAGCAGCCCTCCTGGAGGATATCTGTCATAGATGTGAGAGGCTTCTGATTGGTGTTTCAGAGCATAGCTGGTAGGACTTAGATGACCAGTACATAGAGCCATGTATTGGTCTACCCTCTGAGTGGCAAGGGGTCATGCGGCGCATGGCAATGGCTGGATAGGGCATGCATGATCTACGAGCTGCGGGAGAAGAGCCACTGGCTTAGGATCCTCCAAATAGTGATTAGTGTGTAGGGGCAGATTTTTCCCCCAGTTTTGAGTTTTGTAACATGCTATGGGCATGTCATATGTATCAAAGTGGATGGACTCTAAAACATATTGTACGACACATATTATGGATATGCATCATTTTGGTATTTTTATGTTATTTTCTTGTGTTAAATGCATGTGCTAAATGCCAATCTATAATATTGTTTGCAATGTTATCTACATAGTGATTTTGCGCTCTAGGTACATGACTGAATGTAATGATTTCAAATTCACGCATCAAAAGCTTCACTCATAAATATCTTCTAAAAAGGACAAGATTATACACACGATAGAAACCATTCAATTGCATGACAAGAATCAGGGAATCTAAACGAACATGAAGGTGGAGGATGCGATGTGATAGGGCATCGGCTAATAAACCTCGTACTGCATCATATTTAGCCTGGTTATTGGTAGCAGTACCAATGCATGCCTCGTTTGAGAGAACGAGGGAGTGCAATGGGGTAAAAATGGCCCAACCTACTGAGGCTAGATTCTTGGAGTAGCGACTTGCACCATCAGCAAAACCGATATAAGGTGTGGGTGGTAGGTCCATATGAAAGGTTTCACAAGACAATAAATGGAAGGATCATGAACAATGCTGGCAACCTAAGCGCAAAGTATAAATTGAACGCACTCCGCGGGAGGGAGTGATCTGGGTAAGATGTCTACTACTCACATGCCACCAGTAAGGTGGAGTGTGGGAGATACCGAAGCTGTAGCTTGTGCTGAGATTACAAAAGTCACCATGGGCATGGGTGGTGCTAACTCGTTGATGGGCGGGAAAGATGAAGTCAGGGGTGGATGTGGCTTCCATGATGTCATCATCATAATAGAAGATGGAGTGACTGGAGGAAGGGAGACCACATGATGTGGCGAAGCTACCTGAATCATCATCATGAGAAGAAAGGTTCACATGTGCATCATCACAGGGGATTACGGAAGAACAAGTAGATAAGGAATCTACTGATGTTGAGCCCAGGGTGATCGTTGAATGGGGGTCAAACGAAACAACAGGGGAATATTCAAAGGGAGATTCTACCCAAGGTCTCATGGATGATGAAAGGTAGAGGATGCTGGCCACATGCTCCTTCATTTCGACATCATGGGGGGTAATGTCAATGGGTGCAGGTAAATCCTGAGTCTGGCCTGCAGCATACTGCGCAAGTACGGGAGAGGCATATTGGTTTTGTTCAATATCGTACTCCCGAAGAACCTCTAACGAGGCATGGTAATGCGTAACGTAGGGACAATGGTGAGAATAATGGCCATGGAGATCACACAACACACAAGGTTGGCTAGTGTGAATAGTTTTAGGATTCTTGTCTACGGTCGAGGAAGAAACAGGGGCTTCAGGGACCGTAGACTCAGGGAATGCAACTTTAACCATGGGCTTGATACGGGGCAGTTCAGGAAAGTTATGGGTGGCATGGCCGACGACATCAGAAAAAGCATAGGGCTTTGCTGGCAGGGGAGGTGCAGGGTCCATCGGGGAAGCCTTATCCTTGGAGGCCCTCTTGAAATCTTTTCCCTTCTCACCCAGAGTGGTCGCAACAGGAGGGGGTTCCTGTTGAGGTGATTGAGGCACTGTTGCAGTGGAAGAAGTCATGGGGACCGGTTGAACTGGGGTCAAAGCAAGGTAAGTTTTGGGTTGACCTGGCGGGGTAGTGGCTGGAGGATCAAGGTACCAGACGATAATCCCAAGGGTAAAGTTAGGAAGAGAGAGGGTGGCCATGACAGGTGCCGTATAGATTCTTGGTAGGGGAGCCAGGAACGGTATCTAATTGTAGGGGTAATGGCCAAGCGAGACGACTCCTAAATGGTTAAGGCCTGGAGGAACCGTTCGAGGAGGGTAAAGAGGTTCCTGAATACCAGTTGAAGGGCCAAGAGGAGGAGGTCCAGAAGGCTGAATCGAAGGGCTAGGAGAAGGCTACGGAGGGCGAGGAGGCTATTGACTAGCCGAGGTGGGCCGCTTGAGGGTAGTCCGAGACGATTGCATCATGCAAAAATTCGATGAGCTGGGATCAGAGACAGGAGGAGGAATACCAAGGAAAGTACCAAGCAATGAGGAATCTTTGTAGACTCTGGGTGAAACACTGGTCAAAGGATCGACGGTTTACTTGTTGGCCACTGAAGAGATAGTGGACTCAGGGGAGGTCTAAGAATTCGGTTCGTAATATGTCAACTAGTCAATGGTGACTATCTTTCTGTTATGAGGGAAGGACATCTTGTGATGAACCGCAGAAGAGACAGTAGACATCACATAAGTGTAGCTACGACCCAATAGAATGTTGTAATCTAAGGGGGCATCAATGACTTCTACGTCAACGCAAAAGGTCTTGCCCGCAAGAGTAATATGACAATTGCGGAATAAGCCAATGGGCTTGGAGGCGTGGCCATCCCACGCTTGAAGAGTGATCATGGAAGAAGCCAAATCAGGGGATCTGAGTTGCTTCGAAACCAAATCAGACATCACGCAGGTGGATGCCCACTCATCAATAATGCACCAGGAAACGTTAGCGTTCTAGATCTTGACTAGGATTTGGAAGGCGACGGAAGCAGGGAGAGGAGGATGTTCTGACTGGTCAACATCAAAGACAATCAATCGATCGTCGGAAGGATCTAAAGTTCCCATGGTAGATAGTAGAGCTTTTCATTGTGAAGGGCATGACTGGAGGAGTTTCAGCGTTGAAATGGTAGCAGGGGATTGTGCTAAATCATAGAATATGCTATACGAATGGGCGGCTTTGCCAGAAGCAGTATTTCGGCACAGTGGTCCCTTAGGGATCTTGGTATGAACCTCGACCCTAGTTTGAGGGATCTGCAAGGGACCCTTAGGTGTCGAAAGAGGCTCTGTAGAGACCGAAGGAGGCAGCTCGGGGATAGACGCAGTGGGAGGTTTGTTGTACTGACGGGACCGAGTCTGAAGATTGATGTCCACGGTTAAAGGTTGATCAGAGTTCATCATGAGAATCTGGTAATTGGGGGTACCAGATCGAAGAGGTTGGGTAACAGTGTGGTAAACAGGAGGCTGGGAAAAAAGAGGACGCATGCCATATCCTGGATACGTGCTACCGGGAGGGGAAAAAATGCAGGAGGTGTTGGCCCCCGCTGAGGAAAACTAGAGCCCATGGGAGGTTGAGAAATGATGACAACACAAACACGGCACAAAGGAAAAAGAGACCGACAAGGGCAGGGAGGTGCAAGATCAATTGATTACAATGTCAAAACAAGGGTAAAGAGGTGTAGGATCAATTGATTTCAATGTTTTGAGTCTTTGCTTGGCGGTGTTAACCAAGCCCTTTTTCGCTTAGGGTGTGTGTGTAAATGTGTGTAAATTTTAATTTTTAAACCCAGAAGTTTGTAGAGAAAAAGAAAAAGTGTGTTGTATAGCTGTAAATAAACCTGCAAATGACAGTATATAGGCCTGCAAAAATAGAAAATAAACAGCTAATAATGCAATAATCTAAACCCAAGTAGGCAGGTCTCTCAAAAACTAGTCTATAGGTGAGTAAAAAACTAATCAAAACACACTAAAAAAGCTAATAGATCTAAGGTCAAGAGGGACAGGGATCTAAAGACAAAATCTACTACAAAGTGGTGCAGAAAAACAACAAATTAGAGGAAAAATTGTTGCAAAAAAGGTGGCGAAAGGCTATCTCTTGAAGGGAAAAAGAGTGAACCCTAGAGGAAAACCAAAAAAAAGCTAGATGAGGTGATTTGGATGGATAACAAGCCAATCTGAAGTGGATCTGAAGGTGAGGTATCAGATCTGAAAAAATGGCTAAAGACTTTGAAATTTTAGACAACCTGAAACAGCAAAAAATCTTCCACAAAAAGTGGAGGGTACTGAAGCCCTAGGGGGGCTAGTGATCCAAATGGAAAATGGCATCAACCCATGGTATTCATCTACCCATGTTATCCATCCACCCATGGAATTTACCCATGATATTGTAAATGGCATCGACCCATGGTATTCATCCACCCATGATATTTATTCGCCCATGGTATTGTAAGTGACCCATGGTATGTATCCACCCATGGTATTCATCCACACATGGGATTTACCCATGGTATTGTAAGTGGTATCTACTCATGGTATTGGCCTATGGTATCTACACATGGTATTGTGACTCAAAAAAGGCTATAAATAACAAGCCTTAGTTTGTAAAATGACAGATGGTCAGCCACAATGTAGCTTCTACAATTATTCTCTATTTTAATAAAACAAGTTTCTTTGTGGTTTTATTTTCTTTGTGTTCTCTCTTCTTTTCTGGCATTCTAATTTTGCAGATCTTGTCAGATCCATTTCAACTTTTTAGATCTTGGGGGCCTCCCCCTAAGATACGGATCAGTGGTATCAGATTCAGGTTACGCCTCCATGGGAATGAGGGTTTGAAACATATTTCAGTTTCAATGTTTTGCAGCAATCTTCAGCAAAATCCATGAATGTTTTTGGGCGGCGAGTTTTCAGATCAGATCTGAAAATTTTGGTAAAAAATTTTCAAAAACAAAGACCAGATCTGGATTCCTTGCGAAAAAATACTCAAATTCAAAAAAAAAAATCGGCCAAATTGGAGTTCGGATGAGGGAGATCTCGCTGATTCAAAATCAGCAATGTTGAAGCAATTTTTCTGACAACAATTCATGGACGGCGGCTCTCCTGTCATTTTTTGAAATTTTTAGTACAAAATTTCAGAGAAATGGAGATAGATCTGAGCTCCTCTTGAAAAATCACCCAATTTCAAAAAAAAAATCGGTCAAATTGGAGTCCGGATGTGGGAGTTATCGTTGATTTAAAATCAACTATGTTTTCAGAAATTTTGTGACGGCGTGACAGTTCCAGCGCAAATCTGAGAGTCTAGAGTCTCCAGATAGTGGTTTCAAACACATGAGATGATGCAAAATGATCATTCCATTTCCAAAAACATGTTATAATAAATATTCTGAGTTATATTGACCGAGTTATGCTCATTTTAAATCTGGAGCAGCATTCGAAGCGGGTTCCCTTTGGAGACGTGCCCTCTCACCCCGCTTTAGTAGGCACCTGCTTCACATTCATCATTTTCATCATAGCAGCATTCGGCTTGGGTTATTTGGAGACGTGCCCTCCCACCCCAAGCTATGTAGGCACCTGCGACTTCATCAACAATCAACATCACGGTTATGGGTCAACCGCACAAAATCTTTTTCATCGAAGTCCATTTGCTAGGCCGCACACTGTTAGTCACACAGTTGGTCACAAGCATTACAGGGTATCTCTATCCTCGGATCTTTTTTTGTCATGATTTTGGTTCATCCACAAACCCACACTTCATCGAAGTCCATTTGCTAGACCGCACACTGTCAATATCACAGTTGGTCACAAGCATTACAGGGTATCTCTATCCTCGGATCTTCGTTCATCATGGTTATGGGTTAACTACATAAAACCCTTCTCTTCAGTGGCTCTTCATATTCAACAAAGGCTTCTCAAGAGGGAACTTCACGCAATGGGGACCATTGCTTCTTAAGGAATGATCCAAATGGAAAATGGCATCAACCCATGGTATTCATCTACCCATGTTATCCATCCACCCATGGAATTTACCCATGATATTGTAAATGGCATCGACCCATGGTATTCATCCACCCATGATATTTATTCGCCCATGGTATTTTAAGTGACCCATGGTATGTATTCACCCATGGTATTTATCCACACATGGGATTTACCCATGGTATTGTAAGTGGTATCTACTCATGGTATTGGCCTATGGTATCTACACATGGTATTGTGACTCAAAAAAGGCTATAAATAACAAGCTTTAGTTTGTAAAAGGACAGATGGTCCGCCACAATGTAGCTTCTACAATTATTCTCTGTTTTAATAAAACAAGTTTCTTTGTGGTTTTATTTTCTTTGTGTTCTCTCTTCTTTTCTGGCATTCTAATTTTGCAGATCTTGTCAGATCCATTTCAAATTTTAGATCTTGGGGGCCTCCCCCCCAAGATCCGGATCAGCTAGGTTCCCACTTAGTTGAGCAAAAAAAAACAAGTACGGGTCCAAAATGGGCAGAGACGGAGGTCATACAACCCTGAATAGAGCTTAGACAAACCCAGAAAACTTTCATAAAAATCCCTGCAAAAAGTCTAGGTCGCAGTTTCTGACCTGTTTTCAGCAGAGGTCGCAGTTTTTGGGCTGAAAAGTCTGACCTGAAGGTCCAAGTAGTAGGTTTGGGCTGAAAAGTGCGACCTGCACTTCTGGCACTCTCGATGGCATGTTTCAGAAAATTTTTCGTCCCAGTTGCGGCTGATGTCTGTCACCTGCGCAATAGGTCCGAAAACACACAGAAGTCAGAATTTTTATCGTTTTATGGTTTTATAGGTTAAAAACAACATCAATAAAAGAAAAAACAAGGGGCTGAAGAGAAACCCTAGGGTTTGAAGCAGCTAGATATGCAAGGATCAGAAAAACGACAGTGGTCATAATCATAAACCCATGTGGAGTCGCTAGTTGTTAGTATGACTCTTAATTCCAAGCGTACGAAAAAAGACCACTTTAGCTGCATATAAAAAACAACCCTAATAGTAGAAATGATTGCTAATATCCTCAGATCTGCAATTAGGTGATCAAGTTAAATGCTGCAAAAATCTAGATCTATGCATTAGAAGACATTAAACAGTAGAAAAAGAAGATTTACTCCATGCATCCAGTAGACAAGACAAGAATATATCAAATGAATTTTGTATTAATGACACCTGGGAGGAAAAAAAAAGAGGGTGTTCCCTGTTCTCCTCAATGGGATGGGTTCTTGTAAGTCCTCAACACTTCAGATCTAGAATTCCTCTCACTTGATGGTGTAGAAAACCCAGACAAAAATAGTAGCAAAATATGACTATGATGGTGGATCAATAGTCAGACCAAAAGTATAGATCCAGAGTGATATTTAGGCAACAAAAGGTGGTAAATTAATGGAAAAACCCTTCTATTTATAACAAAATATTGAGTTAACCTAGACATTGGTGCATAATTAAAATATTATTAACCAAATCAAGATCCAACTTTTGTGGATTATTTTATTATATTTGTTGGAGGGAAAAGGAATTTGACTTGGGTCAAATCCCTTTATTTGTAAATAATAAATAAACAAATGATTTATTTATCATTTTAAGGATGTGGTTGATTAATAATCAATTAAATAATGATTTATTTAATTATTTAAGGGTAAATTAGTCATATCTAACAAAGAATATTATTTAAATAAGGTTTAAACAATTATTCTTAGAAAATAATAAGATAAATAATGATTTATCTAATTAATTTCCTTGTTTTGGGTTAAATATAACCAAGAATATTAATTAAATTGTTGTTTAACTAATTATTCATTGAGGAAAATCAAACAAATGTATATTTATTTAATACTTCCTCATGGGGTTTCCTGTTTAGACCATAAACAACTTAATAAAGGTGGTTTACTAAGTTATTTTCATAGTGAAAGCAATTTTACTTGGGGTAAAATTGGTCTTACATGTTGTACCTAGTTCCATCTAATGATAATAGGTTAGATGACCAAAAAATGGTGTAACATATGTTTTTGTTTCAGGTTTCCATCAATCCTCCAACTCCTCTCACTCTACTACACATATTATAAATTATTTCGGCCATCGTCTTCCCCTTTGACCTCATACTTTAGGGGGCATCTGTTACAGGACAAATGACCTCCTCATCAGCTCAGAGGAGAAGGAAACATGGAAGGAAGAAAATGACCCAGACATAGACCCATTTTCCCAAGGTAACGCACCCAAGAGACAGCCAGGTCAAGTTATAATGCATCTCGACCATTCTAAGGGAGCTTTAATGCCTAGTTTAATACTCTGTCTTGCCTAAGGGGCAACGTTACTTGTGTTTTCATGAATAAAGAGACAAATCCCACAGAAACTCACTACATTTCCTTCTTTTTCTCAAAATGAGTCAGTCCAAAAGCAGCAACCTACAGTGCATGCCTCTTATTGGACGTTTCTAAACACAACTGAGCATCTATAGAGGGAAAAAGCAAGGAAAGGCAAGGAAACATCATGATTTTTCCCCATTCAAACTGATTGAGAAGATTGGCAAGGTATGTCCTCCCCAATTCCTATAAATTGGAGGCTTGGGCTCTTTGTAAAGGGTCTAAGGTTTGATCGTGTGCAAAGAAGAGCTTTATTGTTGAGTGTGAGGCTTAAGTATTGGAAAGCTTCAGTGAGAACTATTAGCCAAAGTATCATTACACTCAGAGATAGAGGAGAGAAAGAGAGTAGTCAGAAGACTGAGGAATGCTTGATTCAACCAATGGTTGTAATCTTCCTTCTCATATATTAATAAAAATGTATCTGTTTTGTCCATTTGATGTTTCAATGTCACATTTATTGTTTATTTATCTATGAAGCATGATATAAGTGGCTCATATTTGCATAGTTTAATGTTGATTATTTACTTGTTCAATTTCTAGTAAGTGATACAACTTTGAAGATTACATGTGTTCTTTTTTTGTTTGTAGGATCTAGACCTAGAGCTAGTGAGGAAGGACTTCAACCACGGCTCTTAGTACTCTCTAATGGATCTACTATCTATAAAGAGGTAATCCTTCAATATCTCACTTTGTCGATTATGATTTAGTATAAAAATGTGTGCAATATCTTTGTAACTATACAACTAATCTGATTATCTGCCTCAGGCACCAGGAAGCCCAGAGAGGGATTTACATCAACTACCACCCATGCATTTTACCCCTAAGAAATTATGCATACTTTTGAGAAGACCCACATTGATAAAAATTGCAAATTCATTTAAAAACGTGTTGAACCTTTCCTCTGCTATCTTTTGTAGAGGAATTTCCTCTAATGGGAAATTCAAATTCTGCACCAACACAAAGGCAAGGAGGTCTACGCATAGGTATGGTGTATAAAGTGCAAAGCTTCGGGGAACCATAAATATCAGTGTGTTGTTTTCAACAACTATCTAAATGTTGGAGGTCCTAGTCCATTAAAGCATCATTTGTGGTGTACTATCTATCAGATTGTTGGATTACATGACACAAATTCATGCCCAAGAATTGGAAAGTATCAGCCTGATTTAAAGTAGTTGTTTTGTAAATTATGTTTGTCATTATTGCATGATGAAAAGAATTTTCGTACCTATGATATGATGTTGGATAAAGCAGATATCTATAGAATGTAGGTTGAGCCTACATTAGCAGCATCCCCTTCTAGGCATGGAGGATTCGAAGGTAGAGGAAGAGGCTGAGGAGGTGGGCCAGATGGTCGAGGAAGAGGAAAAGTAATTTGTTATAACTGTGGTGATGTTGGTCATTATGCGCGCGATTTTATGATTCTACCACGACATTCCTATAGGTATTGTAGACAATTTTATCATGTTATAGAAGATTATCCTATCTTGATTACTAAAATGCAGGAAAAGAAGACCCCAAAGCAGAATCTAAAAAATTGTTCGTGCTGAGACTCGAGAGGAATATCCTTGTGTGAATGTAGTTACCATGAGTGGTGTAGATACCAATGAAGATAAAGGAAAACAACCTACCACTAATGTATTTATCTGAAAAGCACTTGAAAACAAAGAAGGCCTTAATCTTCATCACGGAAAAGAAACATTTATTGAAGCAATGAAAGAATTCACAAAAGGAGATACTTCAACAAGTGGTATAACACTGAAGGGAGCCGGAGGAGAAGAAGAGATTAAGCCATTTTTACAAGCGTGAATATAGTTGTTGTACAAAAAAAAGGTTGTTGAAAATTTGCAGGCATTGATAGATAATTGCATAGAAAAATAATAGACCATGGTAGAACAACGAGCAGTAAAAATTATTCATAAAAACAAGAGAATGGGTAGGGAGACGTGCCTGACCGTGCAGATTGGTGCTTATGAAATGGACCAAGTTATTTTGGATTTGGGATCATATGCTAATGTTCTACCTAAGAAAACCTGGCAATGCATGGGAGAGCCCAAGATGGAATGGTCTACTATCCAACTACGCATGGCTAATTAGCAGAAGATAACTCCCTTGGGGAGATTGTCAAAAGTTGTGGTCAATATAGAGGGATTTAAGGTGTTGGAATACTTTGAGGTTATACAAATTGTAGATGATATTGATCCCTATCCTATGCTATTAGGATTGGATTGGGCCATTGACATGGATGGTGTTATCAATCTAAAGAAAAAGAGGGTGGAATTTGAGAGAAATGGATCCTGGATCCTGCAGAAGGTCAAAGGTATACTGAACCAGTGCGCATTGATGATGAACTTCATCAAATCTATAAGAAAAATTTTCGTGAAGAAGACTAGATTAATCCAAAAAAATGTGGGAATCTTAAATTGGGGAAGGATAGCTCTTTCTTTTTGGACTCTCATGAAGAACTAGAGAATTGGCATAACCACCTACATGAGGTTTCTACACTCTAATTTCATCGTGTGACCCATTCTTTGCATTGCATAACATCTGAGGTACGTGATTTCCCACATTATGATGGCTCAACTGATCTAAACATGCTCCTAGGAGAACTATAAAGGTCTATGCCAGTAGAACAGAGGTTCCATGCTTTGTATCTTGGCTTGCGTGCTACTCCAGCAAGATGGTGGGAAAAACATAAGGAGAATATGGGATATTGGGAGGAATGTGCACAGATGATGAGGCTACGATTGTAAAGCCCAATCGTTCAAGAAGAGAATTTATATTCTGTCAAAGAATATCAGCGAAGACATCTCACCAAGTGGAATCAGGTATGGGGTGTAGAACCAAGACCTGAATGGGCTCATATGTTTATTCATACATTGGGAAAGGTGACAACTGAATGGTACTTGGAAACAGAGCCGCGCAGAGGAAATAGTGACTAGTCTATGCTAGTAGATATTTTTATTCTTACCTTTAGCATTGAAAGTGGGTTTGATATGATTGGTGAAGCTTTGATCCCAGAAATCATTAATGAACTAATAAGGGAGATTGTGCATTGCCTACACTTGGCACTAGGAGAAGTTAGGAACCATGTGCACTCACAGGACCCTCCATCCCCTCGAACTTCAGAAAAATGCACTCTGTGTTGAGCCTTTTGGGGTACTACAAAAATCACATTCCCCAGTATGAATTAATAAATGTGCCCCTGACTATATTACTCATAAGAGGTGCGAAATTCCATTGGGATGATGGATGTCAGAGAAGTTTGCAGTTACTAAGGGATATGACAGATACTGCATGATATGCTTTGAATTACCTGGTCAAAAAGCCTCTTTTGGGGGGGATGGTATGTATATGGTTGTCCTTAGCTACGGATTAAATGCATAGTAAGGTGTGGCACACACGTGGTATCTGCACTAGGGGATTAAGTGGTGTGCAGATTTGTAAAAAACTAGCCGTTGGAATAGTAAAACTGGATAAGCCAGAACTATTACCATTTTTAGAAGCATCCAAGATGCATTTAATGAGGGGATTTTTCCAGATTTGGGACCGTTATGTCAGTAATGGAACCTCATTAATGCACAAGGGGTCATTAAGGATGTGCCACAAATATAAATATGCCCTGACGGATTGAAACAGTTCCCTTTGCATTCTCAGAAATTTTAATGCTTTAAGCTTTGTGTTTTTTATTTCCTTTGCTATGTCTATGTTGAGATTGGATCTCATGTTTGAGGAATCATTGCATCGAGCTGGTCTAGGATACGTAATTCATATCAGAATGACAACCTCTAGACTGGGTGATGACCTTGTTGCGCAGGAGGTGCCTATGGTAGAAACACCTGCGCCATAAAAAATAAGGAAGGGTCAAACATCCAGGATGCGCAAGTCGCCAAGAGAAAATACCCCTAGACCACACCATTCTGCCAAAGAGAAGATGAAGAAACCTATGCCTGAACTCCCAGAGACTATTGAGTGTTGGCCCAAATTTTGGGTAAAAATATGGTATTTTCTGTAAAGTTTATGTAATTTTAGTCGTGCGCGCTAAGCGAAGCACAGGTTAAGGGGCTTTGGGGTGGGTCAAAGCCCCTCATGAGTTGTAATGGGCCAAAGGGTAGAACTACGGGCCTCAAACCATAGTTTATGGACCTTAGATAAGCGCAGGCTAAAGGTATAAATAGGATTATATATCTCGTCGATAGAGGAAATGATGATAAGAGATCTGAACTATATTTTGAGGTTGTGAGCTGAAAGGAAAATTTTTTTGGGTTTGGAAGGCTCCTGCTGGATGTGTGCACAGAAACCTTAGTCCTATTGTGTGCAGACCCCACTGGATGTGTACACTGGTAGAATGAAGGTGTTGTGAGGAATATCTGAATTGTGAATGAATAAAGTAATGTTTGGATGATATCTGAGTATCAAATGCATTTTTCCTTTTCTTTATGATCTCTTTTTGCATGTTATTTCCAATTATTGTGTTATCTGTGTTTGGATCGGTTGCGCGAATATATTTTACCTTAGATGAATGATAAATGAATGAATTTATTATTGTTGATCTAGAATTTTATATGTTAAAGACTATTGGAAGGATTGTAAGATCTGTATCGGTGCGTGTGCAGGATAACCTATGTAAATTGACCTAAATCTATCTAGTTAGGGTTTCTGGTTAAGGTTTCTGGTTAGGGATTTTGTTGTGAAGGTTAGATCACAGTTATTTGGATCTGAAGACACCCACATCATTTAATTCTCTCTCGGAGTGTGGAAACCTGGTTCTAGCAACCCCCCATACTGCTTCGGGTGATACTGTGACTTACGCAAGTAGGTCACTGCCGAAAGGGCTAGTAGTAAGAGGGTTTTGTTGGTTAACCTTAACTCCGAACCTGGTTCAGGACCCCTCAAGAAAAAAAATGGTTATGTTTCCGGGACCAGGATCATTTTGAGATAAATTGGGTGATGTGGTGGCCATCAAAGCCTAAATTAGAAGACTGGTTTGAGAAGCAAATGCAATAATTTTACCTTAAGGAAAAAAAAAGTAAGAAGTTGTCTGCTAAATATTGGAAACATAAGTATATCTTCACAGAGGTTCATGAGATATTATTTGTGACCTTTGCGCACAAATTGCAGGAGTGGTTTTCAAGAATAACAGAATTCCAAACCTGTTAGAAGGACAACAAGGTCACTCAGTGGACACCTAAATTGATCCAATAGCTAGATCAGACTGATAATTCCATCACCCATACTGTCAAATTCACCCATGATCCAATAGTTAGAGCAGACTGATAATTCCATACACCCGAGTTTTTTTCCTGCATTCAATCTTTTCTTCGTTTATCTCACTACCGCAACTGCATAAAACACTGTTCTACATGGGTTCCAGGTCCTTTTTCAAATGTTCAGGGCTTTCTTTTGTAACCCGAGTCGATCTCCACTTCCATGGTTTTCTTCATAAAACCAACGCAAACACATTAAACCTTGGACCTGAAATATATTAGTATTTACCTTTGAACCGCATCGCGTCCGCTTCAAAAATGGCACTTTGCACTTCGTGTTCCATAGATTTTACATTGTACTCTCCTTTTCCTCCTCTGATGTGATTTAACACAGAAAAGGTTGTACATCCAGATTTTAAATCCTTTGCAATTTGTCTCTGGCACTACATTGCATCTAGGCCTCTTTATCATACTTCGCAACTTTTAAATTATAGCAATTTTGCAATACTTGTGATTTTGCGATTTCGCAAATAGCAATGAACTCCTCATCGCAACCCGAAAATTTTAACATTTAACAATAAAATTATCCTATGTGATCTGCGATGTGCGGTATGCGGGCCAGGTCCATGTTATCGTGCCACATCACCCTGCCATGTCACCTTTCCATGCCACCTTGCCACATCATCCTAAATTTCCTACAATCCATGGGGCCGAGGCCACATCATATGCCACATTAGCTTGCCACGTCACTTCCATGACATCGCCAAGTCACTGCCACGTCATTACCCGCACTTCGCATCACAACTTAAATAAATTATCATGTGAAGTCTTAGCACTAAACACAAAAATTTCCAATGTGTGATATGCGATTTAATTACCGCCATTGATCAATGCCCAGATTCAACGTTCCACGTTGCTCCTTTGCTGGTCTACTTCGCATCACAACTTAAATAACTTATCGTGTGAAGTCTTAGCACTAAACACAAAAATATTTAATGTGTGATATGCATTTTAATCTTCGTCGTTGATCAATGCCCAGATCCAATGGTCCACGCTACTCCTTTGTTGATCTACTTCACATCGCAACTTAAACATTTTAACTTGCAATTTATTATCATATAAACGTAAAACTCGTCGATGTGCAATATGTGAGTTAACCTTCGTTGTTGATCAATGCCCTGATCCAATGGTCCTCGCTGTATCTTTACTCCAGTTCGCTGACTTTTCTTGTTTGGTTATGATCGTTTGTTTCTTTATAATTGTTTGTATAATACTTGACTCTATTGGGCCGCTAGTTTGTCATTATTATTATCACATTTTAACACCCATTTCATCCATTTCTTCCATTCTTTATCACGTCATTTGTCATGATTTATCATATAATTCCATTTTATAATTATAATATTATTTATTCTCCTTTATTTTTAATAAATTGATGATTATTATGCATGATTTTATCAATGATGGTTTATTAATAAATTTGTTGTAACATCACTCACCATTTTAGCCTCCAAGATATTCTCAAGATTGTAGATTTGATCTCCACCTCATCATTAAATATTCCAACTCAGAAATTCGGTGGAATAAGAAGAGACAGTTTTTCATTGGACGTTGTGGGCAAATGGAGAATAATCTGGAAAATCCAAAACATGGGTTTTGTCCAGAACAGACCGAATTAACTTCAAATAAGCGAATTTCCCCCAAATTCGGTTCATATTAAGAGAAATGGAAGGTTCTCTAAAGACGATTTTCCCAGATTCGTTGTTGAGGCCATTTTCCAAACTATCTCAGTCGCAATACCAAATTTGACTTGTTCCTGTTGAATGATTGATGGAAAGATATTTCAGATATGATCTTGCTGATCAATTGGTTGTGAACAATCCAATTTTGTTATGGGAATCATTTTATAATAATCTCTGTTGTAACTTCTCTCTACTCTATGTGTATTTAAATGAAAAACAGAGATCAAAGGGGAGAGAATAATGAAAGGGAATATAGATTTATTTATGAGAATAATTATGGATAGAACGTAGTTCTGAAAAGATAGAATTATATTGTAATGCTACTCAAGTTTGATGAATAATTGAAGTTGTTGTTTTCATTCGCATTATCTGAAGTAGCTTAGCAGTGCCTGCTGGTGGCTAAGGGCCCGGCCCCTGGTAGAGTTAATAGCTTCCTTGTGTTATATTTCTAATTCTTGTAGTGTTTGATTGATTTGATAATTTCTTGTTACCGTGAGTTCATTTCATTAGCTATTTATTGTTTTCCTGTATTTAAATATTATGTGTTCTATTTATGATTTACTTCATTACCATTTGATCTAAATCTTGTTCATTACAACATAAGTTATTTAAGACAGCACATTGCATTGCTTAAATAATCTGTAAGAGTTTAATTATTGCTATGAGACTCTCAAAAGTGATATCGTTTCTGTCTTAATTGCTTTGCAAAAACTAGTATAATCTAGATTGAATCAGCTAAGTAGGAGTGAGTTATTATTATTGTGCTCTCGGGTGATGATACCATTCTTTGGATTGCTGTAAGATTTGATTTCAATAGCAGATTTCACTTTGATATTCCCTTTAATAATTGAAATTGGGGTTTATTAGATGCTTACATTTATTCTTGTGTCAAGATCTATACTACAATTTAAGAAACATTACTCTTTGGATTATAGCTTGCACATATTGTGTACACTCTTGAAACAAAAAGACCTAGGTTGATAATTAATGTGAGGAAATTAGGAGTTTTAAAAGACACCTTTTAGCACCCAACAGACTCATTCACGACTTTTCCCACATTCACGACTTTCCCCGCGTTCACGACTTGACCCGCTTAGCGCTCACGACTTGACCCAAACATGCATGTCTTGACCCAGCAAGTTCATGAATTTGCCAAGCACGTTCACGACTCTGCCTTTGTTGTTTTTCTACCTCTAATTCTAAATTTTCTCATCTCTACTCCTTTGCCTTTGCTAATGGTCTATTGCTTCTCCTTGCCTCTTTGCTACTCCTCTACCTCTCTTTTATGCTCTCTTACTGCATTATTTCCTGATCTTCTTCTTTGCCTTATTACTGCTGCTTCTCTACTCCTTTGCCTTAATGATAGTTTTGGTGATGCTCCTTTGTGCTCCTTTGCCATCAATGACAATATTTTCAATAGTCTCCCCCTTTGGCATTAATGGCGACACATCCACTAATACTCCAATGCTTCCTCAAAGACTTCCTCCCCCTTTCATTCTGAGAAGTGTCTTTCTTCCTCTGCTTGCTTTTAGAGGAGCCTTTCTTCTTCTTCTTTATTTTCCTCCCCCTTTGAAATCAATGGAAAAGGGTTGCACATTTCCCAGTGTAGTTTCCATCTTTTTCACTATTTCTCTCTAATTTGTGTATAGGCCTTCTTCTTCTGACTTTATACCTTGCTGCTCTAGACTGGTGTACAAGAGTTGTTGGGAGAACACTTTGAGAATCACTAAACTTGTATGTATATACACAGTGAGCTGATACCATCCCAAAGCATATACTCCTTACACTTGTATAAAGCTGAAAGTGATGATAAGGACACTTCGTAGAAAAAACTGTACCAAAATTATATAATTAGAGATCATCATTGGAATAATACTAAAATACTAAGAATGCTCCATACATCATATAAAGTCTGCTTGAAATATACTTCAGTCTATATTATGATATTCATCTGAGATACATATCAGTGTGAGGAAGGTTGTATATGGAATATGTCTTCTTCTGCAATACACATATGCAGTACACATTTGTTCAAATATGATGATGTCAATATATCTTTTGTAAATGTGGTTCACCTTTAATGCGTGCTGGTGGTGATATGTGTTGGAATACTGACAGGGATATTACACTAATAGCCAAAAGGCCCTTGATATTGATGTGAACAATGAATCAAACTAGAACTTACAACTTATTGTAAGATTAGACAATATCTTTCAATCTAAGAGACCAAATTACTTTAATATTGTACAGAGTATTTTCAAAACAAACCTCTAAGGCTAGATACATTCAATGCATTGGTCAGTCTCACTTATCAACTATCAAATTGTATTTATGACATAAGGGGGGTATGTATGTCAATAATCAGCCTCTCTACAATGGTGAAATATCAGCAATTCCTTTCTGCTGAAGTAGGCTTTAGATGAGTCAATAAAAGACTCTTGAGCTTCAATAGTAAGATTAACACAACTAGCTCTTCATACCTCAGATACTTCAACTGTTCTATCATAATGATCTTCATCAAAACACATTCAAGTTGTTTAATTGAAATCTAAGAAAACATAATTCACACAATTTTATGAATGATCTTAAGAAAAAGGCCTTGAAGATATATCTATACTGACTTGAGGAAGGCATGCAGTTATATCCAAGAATAGACACTACTTCAATGCTCAATATAACACTTCAAATGAAAACAAGATAATGACCCTTTCGCATTTTCATTGACCTTTCCATGATCTAATAATGCAACTCGACATTCTCCAATATTTACAATCATAAAATATTTTTTTTTTTAATAATCAGAGTAGCTAAAGCTTAACCCACATATACTATAGTGCTGATAATCTCTAGGAATACTACTTTGATGTACTTCTGCCATAATACTCTAATCCTGAGGACCTGTACCATACCACTGCTTCACTAATAACAGTTGGTATTATACTAATAGGTAGGCTACTTGTTCAAAATACCAATTGATACCAATTGATAATCCATGCAGTAGTTTCACTTCAGCTCGCACATACACCCATAGTTAATACAACCTTCATAGATTCTACTATTGAGATCTCCATTGTTCTCAACATCAATCATCAATATACAGAATCTAATTCTGGCATCATTAACCTTTTACTTATTCTTTCATTCTATTTTTAAAAGAATGTCAATGCATATTCCTTTCTAGGACTGCTCCAGAATCATTGCTCCTCTATATATAGTTCAATTGTTCTAACATAATGATCTTCAACAAGACATCTTCAATTTCTTTACTTGGAATCTAAAAGGGCAAACAACTCATAGTTTTATCACTCATTTAATTTCTTTCCTCCAAGGGGACCTTCTATTGATGGATGATGTAATGATATAATGATGATAATCATTTATCTTACTCATTCTTCTTAATTTTTTTTCATTGTTAACACTTGCAGTGTGATGCACAGCGTGATCATCCTCTATGGATATTTCCAGTTCTATAGCTCGAAACATAATTTTTGTGATTTTAACCATTCATCACTTACTGTATTTTTGTCTTCTTAGCTTACATGTTCATGGCTGATGTTCCCTCTACCACCATGGTTTCTTGCTTCCTTCTCTCCTTCCATCAACATGTTGGCTATTGAATTCTTCGGGTATCCTTCTTCGTCTATAGTTCTTTGTCAGATGAATTGTCCTTTCCCTTCTTGAAATTTTAGTTGTTCTTATTCCGAGGAGCTCTTCTTACACTAATTTTATGGGTACTTTTATGAATTTCTCCCCCTAGGATGTTGCTTCTTATATATTATTGGCTGGATATTTTTGTTGCTTCCTAGAGCAGCTCCCCCTGAGATAATGATGGATTCAATATGTTATTGAAGTAACAAGCTCCCCCTTTCTCTTTTCCTTCCATACTTTATTGGGGTTCTTCATAATGTCTACACTTATTTTTTATTCACAGTTTTGTCTGATTTGATTGGATTCCATCATTTTTCTAGAGTTATTTAAAGTATATGGCAACTTACAATATTTTTCTTTGTGACCAAGCTTGTGGTATGTATAACATCTTATTTTACCTAAGTAAGGTTGAGATAATGTATGGTATTTTGTTCCCATTTTTTAACATAATTTACATTCAACATATTTATGTCCAAATTCATTGTATGAAAAACAATAGCCATGGAAACAATTAGTGTACCTGGTGAAAGGTTGTCCTCTATGTTTGTTTGCTTGAGGTAGTCTTTTAATTTTCTGCATCTTTTGTTGGTTGGACTAGATTTTCTTTGTCTTCCAGTATGCCGCAATATGTCTAGGTTTGTGGCAGGCGAAACAAGTGATACTTCTGATACGAGGTAAGAACCTCCTTTGACAGCTTCCAAATTTATTCAATTCATATTCAAGAGTGTATGAGCATTTTGCAGCTGACTATTTCTTCATTTTGTTCTTTGTCATTTGAGGTTGTTGCTTGTTTCTGTTTGCTTCATTACCCATCAAGGTCTTATTGGCTTCTAATTCTTTGGATATATTTTGGGTTGCTTCATCATATTTCTCAATGTCTGCCATCTCTGACTTTTCCATGGAGGTAATCTTATCCCTGAGCTACTTACACAACCTTATCCTTTCTTATATCAGTCTTCTAGCTGCAATAATATCAGATTGCTGAGAGTTATCATTTTATTTTATTACAGCTTTCACGAAAGTGATATTCTTGTTATCTTCAACCTTGGACTTACTATTTTCTCCTTCATAGCCTATCACGACCTTTATAAGAGGAGATATTTGAGCATTTAGTATTTTTTCCAACTGTTCAGAGCTTTTCATTCGTGGAGTATTCATAAATAATTCCCTTTGGGCCTTTTCTAATTTCTTTCTCAGGCATACTACTTCTTCCTCCAATTTCTCTTGCTCCTAATTTTTCTTTTTTATTTTCTTTATCAGAATGTCTTCCACCTTCTTAGCTTCTTCAAGTTCTACTTTCAACTGAATGAGGTTTTCCGAACTTGGCTCTTCCTTTACATATTTCAAGAGAATGCATTTCTATTTTCTCCTCTTTAGTTTAAGTTTGTCTATTTCCTCTAGGATACTAATTAGCTCCCCCTCAAGATCTACCTCACCTTCTTCCTCATCTTCCAAAAAGTATCCTTCAAGCTCTTCCTTGGCCATGAACACTAATTCAGAGGTTACTTCTTCATTTGAGGATCCATATGAGCTTTCAGATGCACTACTATCTTGTTAAGCATAAAATGATTTTCTATTAAATCACTTCCCTTTCTGCTAGTTATTTATTTCGTTTTTCTCTATCTCTTGTGGCTAGTTCTCTACTCTCTTATGGGGATATTTTTAAGCATAGTGCCCCACTCTTCCAAAATTAAAGCACTTAAATGGAAGTTTTCCTTTGTACTTACCCATGCCTCTATCCAATATTCTGATGAATTTGGCCTCTTCTTCATCTGAGCATGATCATGTGTCTTCCTTCTCTTTTATGCACTTGTCTGCCTTAAAGGCTACCTCCCTCACATTTGACTTCCCCTTTGGAATTCTCATCTCATAAGCCGTCAAGTTTCCAAGCAATTGGTTCATGGTCAAGGTTTCCCAGTTTGTTGTTTCTTATATGGCCGAGACCTTAGGGTTAAACCTGGATGGTAAATATCTCAATATATTTTGCACTCTCACACATTCATTAATGGTTTCTCCTAGAGCTATCATGTTATTCGCAACTTCCACAACCTTTAAGAATAAACTGGCTACATCTTCATCTTCATTCATTTTTAAATTTTCAAACTAAGTTTTATAGGCTTGCAGTTTGGCCATCTTCGCCTTTTTATCTCCTTCATGCATATTTTCTAAGGTATCCCAGATATCTTTGGCAGTCTCATTGTGCATTACTTTGATAAATTTTGAATCACACAGACCACTCAGTACTGCATTCATTTCTTTTGCATTAGCTATGAAATTTTGTTTGCCTTCTTTCTCTATGTCGATATCCTTTGGTGCATATTTTTCTTCCACTGTAATCCAATCTTCTAATCCAAGGGACATCAAATAGGTTTTCATTCTTATTTTCCAGAACGTATAGTTTGTGCCAGTAAATAATGGGGCTTTATTTGTTGAGCATCCTTCTAGGCTAGCCATTTTGAGGACCTAGGATCTCCTTCCAGTTTTTAAACTGATACAGAAGGAACTAGCTCTGATACCAATTAATGAACTCTTAGCTAAACTAAGAGCGGGGGGGGTGGTAAATCAGTTTAGTTCGTTCATGGACATTTAAAACTCATTTCATTCAACTCAATTACACCTTTAGTTCATAAGCATCTTAATACATAATGAATTGACAACTTTAATGTGTGTAGATCAAGTAATTAAGCATATTAAAACATCACATCAACACATAATCATCAAGCACATAGACAAGAGATTTAAGTGGAAACCCATAAGAGAGAAAACCATATCTTATTATTGTTGTGATGTAAAGGCAAGCTCCAACTCCCTCTCACCACTAATTTTTTGTAGGCTCCAACCTACAAGAGGCTACTACCTCAAATTCTGCAAGCTAAAACCTGCAAGGAAGCTCCAACTGCCATCTATTTTCTGCAAGCTGTAACCCACAGGAGGCTCCTACCTCAACCAGCTCCAACTGGACATCTATCAAGCTACAACTTGAAACGAAAGCACCAAATCCCATGTATTTTTCTACAGGCTACAACCCACAGGAGGCTCCTACCTCAACCAGCTCCAATTGGACATCTATCAAGCTACAACTTGAAACGGAAGCACCAAATCCCATGTATTTTTCTACAGGCTACAACTCACAAGAGGCTCCTACCTCAACCTACTAGAACTGGACATCTATCATGCTATAGCTTGATATGGAATCACCAACTCCCTCACACTACAATAAAATCATACGTTGATTTACCTGGATATCAGCTATGTTTTACTCCTTCTTCACTGCTGCCTTTTCAGCCTTCATATCTGCTTCATATCATCTCCTTATATGCACAACATCTCTATCAGTCCTCTCTTATTCTTTCACTCTCCAACCTTCTGCAACTTTCTTATATTCTTATGCTCCCTTCCATTCTACATCTTTCTAACAATGTTCAACTCTCTTCAATTCTATTGCACTCTCTCTCTCTCTCTCTCTATCTCTATTTTCATCACCTTCTGCACATGGATATTACATGTTTTATACAGAAAACTTCATGACCTTTTTGCATTATACAGGGAATATGGAGTGAACAGGCATGACTCTCTGCCTTCCACCCATTTGATTCCTCATTCTTCATAACATGATAGTACAGCAAAATTAGTCATTACATTACTCATGGATTTTTGCCTATGCCTACAGATACTTGCCTTTGCATTACAAACAACATAAAATAATCAATGAATTTACATTTACAGTTACAATAATATTTCAATTCATCCCTTTCAACTTCTTTCTTTTTTGTTCATCTTGTCTTCTCTGCCTATTGTTCCTTTTTCTTCTCTACCTGTTGTTATATTTCCAACTATGTTGCAGCATTATTGTTTTAGCCCGACTTGACCCATGCCTTTATGTTTTACACCACCTCTGCCTATTGCATATCTTACCTACAGTTTTCTATGCTCTTCTCTACTCCTTTTCTCTGTGTCAGGTTACTTACCCAAGTCTACTTCTGCCTACGTTCAATCTTTTCTATCAAATTGTTGCAGCTGCATAACACCTCTGCATGATTGTCGGGTCACTTTCCCAGAGTCTTTTCTCTTGTGTTCAACCTTTCCTTTTTAACTCAAAACCGCAACTACATGAAGCTATTATGCACTTAGAGTCGAGTCTTACCCAAGTCTATTCCAATTTAGAATTTTATTTATACACCTGAGTCTTTTGCATGCATTTAGTCTTTTCTTTGTTTAACTCACTGCCACAACTGCATACAAAACTATTCTACACGGGCTCCGAGTCCTTTTTCATGTATTTAGGCCTTTCCTTTGTAACCAGAGTCGACTTCCGCTTCCATGTTTTTCTTCATAAAACCAACACAAAAACATTAAACCTTGGACCTGAAATATATTAGTATTTAACTTTGAACAACATTGCGTCCACTTCAAAAATCGCACTTTTCACTTCTCATTCCATAGATTTTACGTTGTACTCTCAACTGGGTCTCTACTGGATCTGACATGCATGTAGTTAAAAGTAGTAAAACTTCAGTTTCATGTGATATCACTCCATTTGAATTAATTTAATATTTAATTCACTGATCTCTCACTCTTGTATCTTTAGTTACAACTAGCTACAACTAGCACGACTGATTTTAAATACTTAACTGAGTTAAACTACTTTAAAACTAAAATAACTACACATCCAACTCTATTACAACTATTAATCACTCGGTTACAACTAATTCCACTTGCATTTCCCACCAACCAACCTTAGAACTCGAAATTCCTTCAACTAACTGGTTTTCCACTTCAGTTAATTGATTTCAAGTGCTCCATGAGAATAGATTAATATTTATTGTCCAACTATTATTAAGGGATAATAATAGTTGACATGCATCTATAAATAGACATGAGATATATAAATAGACTTCGCACATACATATAAAAATAGAACATCGTCTATAAACAGAATTTTTTCAACATCTATAAATAGACTTCTGCTATAAATAGAATTTTCTCATCCATTCTAAAAATAGACATACACCTAAAAATAGCATGTGGGCCCCACCTAGTGTAGGTGCTTAATTTTCACTAGTATCTTCATCTTGTTGAATATCAACACTCCCTCTCAACAAGAAAGGGATTATCCTTCACCCTGATCCTATCTCTATGGTATTCAAATTTTCTCCTGGTGAGCGCCTTTGTCCGAATATCTGCATCATGATCGTCTATAGGAATGTACTGAAGCAACATGATCTTCTGCTGTACAAAATCTCTGATATGATGATTTCAGATATCTATATGCTTATATCTATCATGAAACATAGCATTAATCAAGATTTTAATGCAACCCTGATTATCACAATGAATCACTATAGGATCTAAATGAGAACCAAACAAACCAACTAGGATCTTTCTCATCCAGATAGCCTCACATGCAGCTTGACTTGCTGCCATGTATTCCGCTTCTGCTAAACTGAGTGCCACGGATCTCTGTTTCATTCTATACCAAGAAAAAACTGTAGATATGATACTAAAGACCCCTCCTGATGTTCTCTTTCTGTCCATTGGGTTGTCCGCCTAATCTGCATCCGTGAAGCCATGCAACTTCACCTCATATGTTTTTTTGTACCACAAGCCATACTCAGATGTGCCCCTTAGGTATCTCAGGACATGCTTGCCCGCCTTCCAAAAGATCTTGGCAAGATTAACCATCGCTTGACTAAGCTGGTTCACCACATAGCATATGTACGGTCTTGTATTCACTAAATACATTAGCAAACCCACTAACTGTTGATAGATAGTAGCATCCACTACCTCTCCAGATGTAGTATCCTCTTTCCTCCAGTTTCTTGGAAGAGAAGTATTCATGGGTTTGCCACCCTCCATGTGAAACTTACCTGGTATCTCCCTTGCACACTTGCCTTGAGACACAAAAATTTCACCATCTCACTACTATATTTCCAATCCAAGGAAATAATGAAGGAGGCCCATATCCTTCATCTTGAACTCCTTTGCAAGGTCCTCCTTACATGAGTGTATCAGGTCTTCATCACCAATCAGTATTAAATCATCAACATAAAGAACAATAATTAAAATATTACCCTCCACCACAATTTGGTATAGGTTTATATCCACCTTACTCTTGGTGAAACCAAGTCTGGTGAAATAGTTGTCGATTCGAGTGTACCAAGAATGGGGTGCTTGCTTCAGCCCATACAACACTCTTTTGAGTATGCACACATGCAACTCACTGCTGAAGATATCGAATCCTTCAGGCTGCTCAATCTACGCTTCTTCCTCAATGATCCCATTAAGGAATGCAGTCTTCACATCCATCTGATGAATGTGCCAATCCATCTGCGCTGAGAGAGAAAGGATGGTCCTTATGGAAGAATATCGTGCGACAGGTGCAAAGGTTTATTCATAATCAATCCCCTTGATCTGTTAGAAGCCCTAGGCCACAAATCTGGCCTTGTATTTCTCAACGCTCCCATCAGCAGCTTGCTTTACCTTGTAGATCCATCTTGAACCTACCACTGATTTATCAACTAGCCTTGGAACAATTTCCCAAGCATTGTTTCTAACAATGGAGTCATACTCCTCCACCATTGCATCTACCCATGTGGGCTCCTGCACTTATTCCTGAGAAGATGGCTCAGTCACAATACCTTTTCTCATGAGAGCCATGTATCCAGTAAATTGGTCAGGAGATTTTCTTTGTCTGCATTGTGAAGTAGGGACTCCTACATTCTGTGTTGCATCACGTTTCAACCTCTCATCTTCTATGGTAAACCTTCTACCAGTTCTGATGTTTGGCTCTACGTGAGTGGACTCCTCCAATCCATGAACCTCCTCTTGTGGCTGATCCACATCTAGAGACTCCTCTTTGGGAACCAACAGTTCCTCCTCCGCATGCAAGTCCATCTCCCTCTCAAGTGACATCTGCATGGCTTTCCCCTCAACGAATTTTATGTCCTGTCACATAACAATCATCTTACTGTTAGGAAAATACACACGATAATTATGGGGTGTTTCTTTGTACCCAAAAAATATCCCAACTTTAGTAATCAGCTCTAGATTCTTCCTGCCATTCTTGGTCACATGCACATAAATAGATGAGCCAAATTTCTTAAAGTGAGAAACATTTGGTTTCTTACTAATGAAAGCTTCTTGAGGTGTACTCATGCCAAGTACTCTATGAGGACAACGATTTTGCACATAAACCGCAGTGTTGCATGCTTCCGCCCACAAATGCATTAGTAGGCCCTGATCATGCAGCATTGCTCGTGCCGCACCCATGATTGTTCTTTTCTTCCTCTCCATGACCCCATTTTGTTGTGGGTTATGAGGTGCTATGATTTCTCTTCGAATTCCTTCTTTGCTACAAAATTATTTGAATTAATTCGAGATGTATTCTCCACCATTATCACTCCGCAGAGCCTTCACTTGCTTCCCCGACTCTTTCTCAACCAATGCCTTAAACTCACAGAACTTTGAGGATGTTTGATCCTTCTTCTACATGAAGAATATCCAGCATTTACAAGAAAATTCATCAACAAAAATAACATAATACCTATGTTTTGTTGTTGAAGCAACCGAGAATGGTCCACACACATCTGTGTGAACTCTCTCCATGATCATCGAAGCATGGTTCTCCTTTTCATGAAAGGCAGACTTTGCATACTTCCCCATGGTGCAACCCTTGCACTGATCTAACTGAGAAAGTGTTCCCATTGGAATTCCAATAGATATTTGTTTCATGACTTTTAAGGCTCCATGATGAAGATGGCCCAATCGCCTGTGCCATAATTTACCCTCAACCCAGCTCACCACTTTTCCCGCCTTGCCCATCATGGAAGCATAGCCTTCTACCTCGAGCTTGTAGAGATTCTTGACTTGAATCCCTATTCTCTTGGCTTTACCCATTGTTTTATGTTGCAAGAAATATTTTCCATTGCTGAAAACAATGTCATAGCCTCTGTCCTCCAACATCATGACTAAGACCAAGTTTTTCTTCAGACCTTGAACATGAATAACATCTTTCAATTGAAATGGTTTACCTAAATCCCTCTCAAAGGTAATGGTACCAATTTCAGTCACACTATATCATCCATCGTCGCCCATCTCTATATGCATCTGGAGATCTTTCTCCTCCAAGTCATTGAAAAGTTCCTTATCTCCCGTCATGTGGAAGGAAGCACCACTATCAAGATACCACACCAGTCCCATTACACTTGATACCAAGCATGCGATCAAATATAAATCAGGTTCAAATTGCAAGGCAAGGACCTCACCATCTGCAGCTCTAGAAGCCTTCTTGTTCTTCTTCTTCTGTGGGCAGTTAGTGGCGATATGCCCATGTTCGTGACAGTGAAAACACTTCACCTTGGACAAATCTAGCTTCTTGCCTTCAGACTCGGATTTTGAATGGAATTTCTTCCCCTTCCCTTTCCTTGCCTTGCTACCAAAGCACAATCCTCTTCATCATCATGCTTTGATGAAGAGCCATCTTTGGTGTTCTGCCTGAACTCCTCCTGCACTAGATCCGACCACAATCGTTCCCAATCCGATAGTTTTTCTCGTCTGTTGACAGAGTCTTGATAACTGTGCCAACTCTTAGGAAGTCCCAATAGAGCCAAGCTCACCAAATCATCATCGGCAATAGTGATTCCCACACTCCCCAGTTCATCCCGACATTGGAAAAACTTTGTGAGATACTTTGGAATATTGTCTCCCTTTTCCATCTTGATCTTTCTGATTTTATCCATCAGTGCCAATTTCCTATGATCATTTTTGCTTTGGAAAAGATCCATAAAAGTCTTCCATATAGCATATGGAGTGGCTTTCCCATGAAGGCTTGAGACAATATGGTCTCATAGACCTTCCAACAGAATCCTTCTCATCTTCGCTACTTTCTTTTGCCATGCATCAAGTAATGCAGCATTCGTCGAAGTGGGCTTAGGAACATCACTGACGATGAGTTCCTTCAAGCCATTATCTTCAAGCACCGCCTCCATCCTATCCTTCCAGGAAACTTAGTTTGAGCTTCCCTCGAGTTCATACTCTAGCCGCAAGCCATTGAAAGCCATTTCGATGTTTACTCAATTGTCGCACCAAGAAATTCTTGCATCAAATTCGAATTGTTTCCACCAACAAACTCAACTCCTGCTTCAAAATTTCAATCTTTTGTTCTCTGATACCATGTAGAAATTTTAATACAATTATGTATTTCTTGGATTCTCCTGATCTAACAATTATATGCCACTTTTAAATATAAAATCGCTTCTACAAAAATATTTGCAGAAATTTAAAACAAGGTCACCAATTGCAAACATATGAAGAAATATCATTCACACATAACAAAGATGTTTACCAGGAAAGCATAAAGCTAAAAACCACACTATCATATATTATGTATATATCATGTATCATGAAATAATATCATACAAAACTCTACTCCAAGAGCTCTCAGTACAATAAACAATCGTCTCACACTATCATGCAGAAATTTGGAAAATACCTTGGCCAATTTTCTACCTCACAACAGCCTGCCTCCACTGCACAATCCAAGTTGATTATAAATACCAATTCAATTCAATCAGACCCTCCTTGACGGTGCAATACTCATGATCATATCAAATGTATGTTTGGCTTGCAAGAGTGAAATTCAACATAGTACAATTGATAGTCAACTGTCCCTTTCACCTACCTCTCAACTAGGTCTCTACTGGCTCTGACATGCATGTAGTTAACAGTAGTAAATATTCAGTTGCATGTGAGATCACTCCATGTGAATTAATTTAATATTTAATTCATTGATCTCTCACTAGTGTATCTTTAGTTACAACTAGTTACAACTAGCACAACTGAGTTTAACTCACTTAACTGAGTTAAACTACTTTACAACTCACATAACTACACATCCAACTCTGTTATAGCTTTGAATCACTTAGTTACAACTAAGTCCACTTGCATGTCCCACAAACCAACCTTAGAACTCGAAATTCATTCAGATAACTAGTTTTCCACTTCAATTAATTGATTTCAAGTGCTCCATGAGAATAGATTAATATTTATTTTCCAACTATTATTAAGGGATAATAATAGTCGACATGCATCTATAAATAGACATGCGATCTATAAATAGACTTTGCACATACATCTAAAAATAGAACATCATCTATAAATAGAATTTTTTTAATATCTATAAATATACTTCCACTATAAATAGAATTTTCTCATCCATTCTAAAAATAGACATACACCTAAAAACAGCCTGTGGGCCCCACCTAGTGTAGGTGCTTAATTTTCACTAGGATCATAATCTTGTTGAATCTCAACGCACGCTGCTCCTTTGTTGATCTTCTTCACATAAAAAATTAAATAACTTATCATGCAAAGTCTTAACACTAAACACAAAAATCGCCGATGTGCGATATACAATTTAATCTTCATCATTGCTCAATGCCCAGATCCAACTGTCCACACTGCTCCTTTGTTGATCTGCATCGCATCGCAACTTAAAAATTTGAACTTGCAATTTCTTATCATATAAACGTAAAACTCGCCTATACAAGATATGTGAGTTAACCTCCGTCATTTATCAATGCCCTGATCCAACGGTCCTCGCTGTATCTTTACTCCGGTTTGTCGAATTTTCTTGTTTGTTTTTGCCCGTTCGTTTCTTTCTAGTTGTTTGTATGATACTTGACTCGTTCACGACTTTTCCCACGTTCACGACTTGCCCCGCATTCACGACTTGACCCGCTTAGTGCTCAAGACTCAACCCAAAAGTGCATGTCTTGACCCAACAAGTTCACGACTCTACCCAACACATTCACGACTCTGCCTTTGTTGTTTTGATGCCTCTGATTCTAAAGTTGCTCCTCCCTACTTCTTTTCCTTTGATGATGGTCTATTGCTAATCCTTGCCTCTCTGCTGCTCCTCTGCCTCTCTTTTATGCTCTCTTACTGCATTATTGTCGTATCTACTTCTTTGCGTTATTTCTACTGCTTCTATGCTCATTTTCCTTAATGACAGTTCTAGTGCTGCTCCTTTGTGCTCCTTTTCCATCAATGACAATATTTCCAACACATTATATTAAGAAACAGTTTTTTTGAATGTAATTTTGGTGTTATTATGTGATTTATGTGTATATTTTCTTATTATATATTATAGAGTAGTAGTATTTACAGTTTCATTGTACCTCAATGCAGTAATGGTTTATGGGTTTATATGGCATGTTTGAGTGATTAATCGAATGAGGAAAAGTGATTTATAATTTCTTAATAATAATATAACTTAATAATACCATAGCTCCTAATCCATCAAGGTTGCATAAACCTTTTTTTGCAACCTCCCATAGTAACTTCAGGTGATACTACGATCTGCTTGCAGGTCGTTGCCGAAAGGGCTAGTGATCAAGGTTTTTTTTGGTGCGTAGTATAGATCGAAACTAGGTTAGCCCAAACCAAACCAACAAATGGTCCTGTTTTTGGGACCAGGATCTATTTGAGGGATACATGGATGTGATACCCATCAAAGAAGGAGATTCAAGATTGGATAGACCTAAAATTATGAGAATTTACGGATCAATAAAACATAAATCCTCGTCTAAAATCTGAAGCTTGGTTACAAAAGTATATTTTCGCAGATCAATACGAGATTTTCTTCGGTTATTTTCCTTTTGATCTGTACCAGTAGATATCAAGGTTGACCGAAAGGAAAAACTATTTTAAGGGTGTAGAACCTACGGTATGGATTCCATAATTGATACAGTGACTCAAGAGCACTAACACTACAAGAAAAAAGGACATTGGTGAGGGTCATGCTTGTGACGAAACTTTAAGGTCCATCACCAATGTCACATATGGTGAAGGTCCTTAAAAAAGTGTCGTTTTAAGTGTATGTAGTGATGGCACTTTAAGGTTCGTCACCAAATCCATTTTAAATGACACTTTTGGTGAGGGTCGTTAAAGGCCCATCACTAATTCTCTCTTTGGTGACACTTCTAGTGACGAAATTTTAATGACCCTCACCAATGCTCTTTTTGTTACTTTTGGTGATGATCAAAAAATGTTCATCATCATTGATCATTCCAATGAGTTTTTGATGATGCTATGTGCCTGTTAATATATTTTTTTTCAAAAGATAATGATTTAAGACCATTATTGTAGAGTCTTTTTTATAATATGTCCAACACCATAGTGGTTAGAGTCAGTCAATTTGTTAAGTAGTAATTAATGTGCATCATTTCCCTCAAGTAATTACTAGTCGATCGAATAGAGTTTTCCTATGATTCAACACATGATTCATATCTATTAAGTTTATTATCTATAAAATTCCCTTTAGATAAATTTCCAGTAGTGTGTGTAGGAAATATATTATTTAATACTTAATCAAACACTGTCAATTCTATTAATGAGAAATACCTAACACTCTTCAAAACTTTTGGCACACCTTAAATTAATGCTTTGGCACACACTAAATTTTTTTAGCACCTCACATGTCTTGGAGAATCTGTAATATCCCAAAATAGGGAAAATCTACAACAATAGGGATATCTTAAGATATTCTTAAGTTGGGGCTACAGAAATACCTGAACATAATAATGGATGCTCAGTGATAAATAGACTCATGTGATGTATTGAAAACACATATCCATCAAATTAGTGAAACAACAGCAAAAGAAGAGCTTCTACACATTCCCAAGTGGGGAAAATGCAGCAAATAGACCCTGAAAACGTTATTTCTAAATACTTGCATTTTTACTGGGTGAAATAATGTTTGGTTCCCTTAGAATATGATGTTAGGCCCTCACATAAAAAATGGGATCAGAAATAAATCCCTTTTGATATGTTAAACAGACCTCTCGGCTTCATATCAGCTCGAAAATAGCCAAATCTCATGACTTAAGTTGTGCAGAAAAGACTGAAGAAAATGGCAGAATTATTTTATAAGGGTTTCTGTAGTATAATGATGGAGAAACATGAATCTGGAAATTTATGGGAAATATGCCAAGAAAATGAAGACCTGACCTCCTTATTGCATTATAAAGCCAACCCGGCAAGGGTTTCATGAAAGTACAAGTACAACAAGAGCAGATCATAATATTCAGCTCAGAAAATGTAGTCTCACTGCAAAATTATAGAAATATAGCTGAATAATACAAAATAGGGATGAGAATCCATTCCTCTAGATTTCTGGGAGAAGGGTTGGCCCTTTTCCTAGAAAACTAGCTCAGAAACAAGGGTCTTAACCCTACTACAACAACTCTATGAAAAATGACGCAGTTCCTACAAGGGACTGTGCTTTAGGAGATGATAAATACTCTGGTCTACTACCAAGATATGAAATGTGCTCAGAAATATTCCTAGCTGATCTCTCAAGAGAAGGAAGGCACCTTCTACTGAGAAATAGACCCGGAAGTGGTGTAACAAACCCCCACTACAACACCCTGCAACTCAGCAATATCCTGCTACAAAAATAACGTTGGGACTGAATAATGGTGCTTGGACTCAAGCCTAGATGTGGAGAAATACAAGACAAGCTCTCCCAAGAGGCCTCTCAAGGGAAGAGGTGGGATTCCCGCTCAGGAACAACCTGTGCTCAACAGCACTGCAACCCTACTAAACAGCAAGAGGAAGCCCAGTCTAAATAGACAAGATCAAATGATCAAATACAAGCATCCATAACAAAGGCTCCCATCCTCTCCATATATATCAAGTGAACTTCTCCACATTGGGTCCCATCCACATGTGCCATCAAGCTCATGCAAGTTGTCCTCCACCAAAATTGCGTTGTCCATCAAGGAAGTTCAACGTATCTAGACAAATTTGTTGACTTGGTCAAAGTTGACTAAATCAACATGATCCCATCTCTGTTCACACCCAAGGGTGCTCAAATTAGTTGCTTATTCTCACTCCTTTCATATTAGGAGTGTTATTTACCTCTCTAAAGAGGTTAATGGGCCTCCCTTCCCATTTATTCACCTACCTAGTGATAAAACAACTCTAATATTCCATTTAGCTTGGAGGCTAAAATTTTGGAATATTACAGTCCTCCCCTCCAGAATGTTGCTTGTCCTCAAGTAAATGTATAAGAAGATAAAAAATCCTCCCCTCCTCTTCTTGTGGCCTCCTCATCAAAATTCTCCACCACTACTCAAAATGATCTGCTACAAATCTATCCTCCAATGTTTCCTCCCAACCATGCAAAACCATATGGCTTACATCATAGAAAGGTGGAAGATGTAAGTGGAAACCTCCTTGTTGTCCAATGGCCTCCTCAAGGTAGGAGTGATGATGAACTGGGGAATATTATTCCCAATGAGTGACTTCCACACCCATGCTATCATCCAAATGAAATGAGCCAATCTAGTTAGCTCAAAAATAGCCTCAACCCCTGGTTCGTACAATTCGTTGGGGCTGCATGGAGAGATTGGATCCTCCCACCCAAGTGGTTTCTCTCTCTATTCATGATAAGTATGGGGTTTTTTCTGCTCTTGGGCTGAAATATTATGACCTCAGAGAGTGGCCCAAGCTACCCCACCAAACAAATAAACCATGAAGTGCCTCCTCCAAAAACTCAAGTTCTCCAAATGGCTCCTCCCACATGAAGAAAAGAGATGTAGTTTGGAAATCATGCGCTGACCATTGCTTCTCCTGAAACATGCACCATGCAAAGTAGGGAGAATCATACTCCCAATGGGAATCTTGAAACTCATACCCCATTCTCCAATAAAAGCTTCCCATGAACATAGAAATATTAGCAATACATGAAAGCAAAACCCAATAGAAACAAGTTCTCATATGACAACCGAAAAGTGGATCAAGGTCCCACACAAGGAACCCACGCAGTGCATCCTTTTCTTGCATCAAATAAAAAAAAAACAAGTTCTTTTCCAGCCACTTGTTTTCTACCACAATCATCTTACAAGATATAAACATGAAATTACAAAGTGGTGTCAATGGTGCACACCAAAAATCATGTGGCTTCCCCCACAAACCACCAATGAGATAGCCAATCTCAATGCTAAGTACATCATTATAAAATATGCAAGAAGGAACAATCCCCTTGGTACAATATGTTGCTCATATAAAGAAAATAAGTACAAAACATAAAGTGAAATTGTACATTCTCCATCATGCACTTAAGGTCTTGAGCTGAAATGGCTCAACTGGAAATTCTCCCTCACCTCCAAAGAGCAGGGAAGTGGCTGTGACCTCCTCTCTATCATCATTCGGGCTATGCATCTCTCCATATGATAAAATATGTCATGTTGGATGCCCTCCCAAATGAACTCCTCTGCTAAGGAAAGATATGCATCAAAATGCATGGAAAAGAAGTCCTCATGTGCTGCATGTAGCAGTTGCTCCTTGAGCTTAGAAGCTCTAGTCAAGAAGACTCTACCATAAGAATATATAATCCACCATATATCTGTCATCTCCACTAGGGTCATCAAGAATCATGCAAGCACCAAGATCCTTGGAGTACTCTACCAAGATTTGAGACCTCCAATATGGATCAATCCTCCCAAGAGACAGCGCTGGTGATCTGGCATGTGAAGCTCTCCTCATGATGTTGCCTGCTAATTTGACATCCCCCATGCCAAATTCCCTCTCCAAACTCTTCACCTCTCCAAAATCCAAGAGTGGTGAGTCAAATGGCAAGATTTCTCTTACCAACTTCAGATCTGGTGGCCTCCCCGGTGGAATGCCTCCATAGAGTGAGACATCAATGGTAAGATAAGACTATTCATATGGTTGGGAAAATTTGTCCTTGCCCTCAAAGCATAAACCAATCTTCCTCCTCCTTGCACTAGCTCTCTGAAATAGATAGGGGTGTGTGATCTTCATCAAATTATGATGTCTTTCCTCCCTACCTCCTCCTTCCATCAATATCATCTCACAATCATGCTGCTCATTGATTTTACTTTGCCTTCCATATGTGAGATCCTGGGGAACTTCTTGTAATGACACAAGAAATCCTCTGGTTGGAGCATGTGCTCCTCCTTCCTCTGCATGAGGAACTAGATATGCTCTAGATGTGACAGTGTTGTAACCCCCATCCTTCTCTTCATCTTCAATATGAATAGGAGGTAACTGCTCAATAAGAGGATCCTTCTTTGCAAAAGGAACCTTCATGCCCTCTTGTCCAAGGTTATGAAACAAGGATCTTGCCTCTAGCAAGGTATCATGCAATATGTGATCTCCTCCAATAGGTTTCTGAAGTGGTTTTGAGTTTGTTGGTCCTCCCAACTTATGCAAAAGTTTCATTAGTTAGATTGTCTCATGTTTTTTATCAAACCTTTCTACCAATAATTTAGTGAATTTTGCAAAAGAATAAGTGTTAAATTTTTTCAATGAAAATGACTCAAACATCCACCAAGCATAGGCCTTACCTTCAAAGTGCAGCGCTGCAACTCTGATGGGTTCATCTTCAGAAACTTGGTGCTGCTGCAAATAAGTACACAACTCCTCCACCCAAGCTTTGGCTGAACACGTTGGGGATCCATCAAAGGTAGATAGAGAAAATATATCCATGTCATGCAGCTTGCTCCTCTCCACCTTAATCTTGAAAAACTCTTTGAAAGCAATATTATCTCTAAACTTTTCAGTTTGAGATTCATACTCTTGCAGAAAATTACTAAGAGTTCCCCTCTTTGGCATTTTCTCTTCTTTAATCTCTTTCATTGTAGATCTGGGCATTTGAATGCATTGTGCATCATGGTGTGTATTTGCATGCTCATACTCACCATGTGAAAATCTAGATTCAGCTCTAGATCCAAACTTCTCTAGAGATTCCATCTCTCCTCTCATCTTCTTAAGATCTTCATTGATGCACTGCATAGATTTTGGAAGAAGCTTTGTAAGCCTATCGTCATTTCTTTCTCCACACAATGGAGTCTTCTTTCTGTTCATATCTCCTTCTCTTGATAGCTGCATGGCTGAGTTCCACAGGTCGAGCCAAGACTACGCTTTGATACCACTGTAATATCCCAAAATAGGGAAAATCTACAACAATAAGAATATCTTAAGATATTCTTAAGTTTGGGCTTCAGCAATAACTGAACGTAATAATGGATGTTCAATGATAAATAGACTCATTTGATGTATTAAAAATTCATATCCATCAAATGAGTGAAACAACAGCAAAAGAAGAGCTTCTACACATTCCCAAGTGGGGAAAATGTAGCAAATAGACCCTGAAAACGTTATTTCTGAATATCTGCATTTTTTCTGGGTGAAATAATGCTTGGTTCCCTTAGAATATGCTGTTAGTCCCTCACATACAAAATGGGATCAGAAAAAAATCCCTTTTTATATGTTAAACAGACCACCCGGCTTCATATCAGCTCGAAAATAGCCAAATCCCATGACTTAAGTTGTGCAGAAAAGACTAAAGAAAATGACAGTGTTATTTTATAAGGGTTTCTATAGTATAATGATGGAACAACATCGATTTGGAAATTTATGGACAATATGCCAATAAAATGAAGATCTGACCTCCTTATTGCATTATTAAGCCAACCCGACAAGGGTTTCATGAAAGTACAAGACAAGAAGAACAGATCGGAATATTCAGCTTAGAAAATGCATTATTACTACAAAATTACAGAAATATAGCTGAATAATACAAAATAGGGATTATAATACCTTCCTCTGGCTTTCCGGGAGAAGGGTTGGCCCTTTTCCTAGGAAACTAGCTCAAAAACAAGGGTCTTAACCCTGTTGCAGCAACTCTATGCAAAATGATGCAGTTCCCGCAAGGGACTACACTGTAGGAGATGAGAAATACTTTGGCCTGCTGCCAAGATATGAAATGTGCGAAAAAATATTCCTAGATGATCTCTCAAGAGAAGGAAGGCACCTTCTACTGAGAAACAGACTCGGAAGTGGTGTAACAAACCCCCACTACAACACCCTGCAACTCAGCAATATCCTACTACAGAAATATCGCTAGGACTAAAGAATGGTGCTTTGCCTCAAGCCTAGATGTGGAGCAATATAGGACAAGCTCTCCCAAGAGGCCTCTCAAGGGAAGAGGTGGGATTCCAGCTCGGGAACACCCTGTGCTCAACAGCATTGCAACCCTGCTAAATAACAAGAGGAATCCAAGTCTAAACAGATAAGATCAAATGATAAAATAAAAGAATCCATAACAAATTTTCCCATCCTCTCCATATATAGCAAGTGAACCTATCCACATTGGGTCCCATCCACATGTGCCATCAAGCACATGCAAGTTTTCCTCCACCAAAACTGCATTGTCCATCAAGGAAGTTCAATGTATCTAGACAGCTTTGTTGACTTGGTCAAAGCTGACTGAATCAACATGATCCCATCTCTGTTCACACCCAAGGGTGCTCAAATTAGCTGCTTATTCTCACTCCTTTCATATTAGGAGTGTTATTGGCCCCTCTAAAGAGGTTAATGGGTCTCCCTACCCATTTATTCACCTACCTAGTGATAAAACAACTATAATATTCCATTTAGCTTGGAGGCTAAAATTTTGGAATAATACAGCATATTTGTACCTAGAACATCTTGTCAAGACATTGACACCCAAGCACATGGTGTCATGCGCTAGCACAACATAGAAATATCCTATCATGTGTTGGCATGCATGTAATCCCTATCATGCCCTGGAACACCTTGGTTGCATGCATTGACATAGATTAGCACATGGCACACAATGCCACTTAGCATGTATTGGGACCTATTATTAGTGTGCCTAGCATGCCCCTTTTGAAAAAGATAAGTCCCGACTTATTAACCCTGTTATGTTTTAATTTCCTTGCATTTTAGCTTGGTTATTCCTTTTGTTTCGTTGACAGATATTGACATACCCTGGCACCCTGCACATCCTTAGCACCTGGCATGTATTGGCATATCTTGGCACTATTTGACACATATAATTAGCTCACCCTAGCACACTTTGGCACTTCTTTACATGCCTTGATATTCCCTAGCACACCTTACCAATGCTTAGCATACCTTGTCACTCCCTCCTTGACATGAAAACTAGCACTCATTAACACTAGTACCTCGCACACGTTCCTCAATTCATTAACTTCCATGAATTTTTACCTAGTGCTCCCTTAATTTTTTTTCCTCGTACTCCTTAAAACTCCTCAAAATGCATTAGCACTCTCTAGCACACCTTAGCACTCTTCAACATTCCCTTACACTTCATAGCATGCATAACACTCCCTGACACATATTGGCTCTTGGCATGTGTTGGCACTTGGAAAGTCCTAGCATGTATGGAATACGTTGAGATGCCTTGGTATGATTTGGCATGGTTTAATATTAAATTTATTTGAGATCAATTGTTGGAAAGTGGATGAGAAGCAACAAAGGAAAACTTGACACTTAGAATGCACTAAGACTTTTCACTTGGCACCTATTGGCACCTAATGTTGGTGTTCCTAGCATGCCCCTCTTGGAAAAGGTAATTTGATGACTTATTAACCCTCTTATGTGTTCATTTCCTTGCAGTTTAACTTATTTCTCCCTTTTTTTGCCTTGACATTCCCTAGCACGCATTGAAACACCCTTGCACATCTTGGCATGCCTTATCACTTGGCACATCTTAGCATGTTTGCCATGCCTTGGCACTATCTAGCACATGTTAGCATTCCCTATCTCGCCTTGGCACTCATGTCCTCACAGCTATCCTTTACATTTTTTCATGAATTTGGAACCTAATCAGGTCCTTGGTTTTTGCAATTGAGGTGACAATATTGGCCTGCTTCAACTGCAACAACTTGACCAATTGAACAAGGGTACTTGACCCTTCAATGGTGCCCACCTTTTATCATTACATTTTTTATCATTATACAAAATTTTAGGGATTTTTTGGCCGTTTTTAATCTACTTTATATTTTTACTTCGCCTTTTTACTTCGTAATTGAGCCTTCCTCGAGGGGCTAATTTTTTTATTTCATCTTCTATTCATTTTTCTTATTTTTCTTTGTTTCTATTCAATAAATGACTTCCTAGAGGAAATTTTCATTTTTTTTTATAATATCATTAATAAGAACTTCAATTATTGAATTTTGGTGTGAGCATACTCACCAAGCGATCCCATATCACTTTGTTTCAATTATTTGTGGCTTTTAGCCTTTTTTGCTATCCCCCCCTTTTTTCCTCCTCATTTGATGTTCTTCTTTACGTCATTTCCACTCCGTCATTTTTTTCTACATTTTTTTCATCACAAAAATGTCTTATATGCATTTGACCAATTGCACCTACTACAAGTATATTGTTCCTTGTTCACCTAATAACTGCCTATAACTCACCTTATGCAACTCGTGTCCAAGCTCAACTTGTCCCACTTAAATAGTTACCAAGACAAGGATCGCATGATCTAGCCATGGCCATAAAAAAAATAAGCAACATAACTTACACAGGAAATATTTCACATGTATATTCAATTCATATAAATAGTAGAAAATTAACTGAGAGTTTTCAAGAACCACAATATGCACAAGGCACACAAGATATAAGTTGAAAAAAGTTGGGTGCCCCAAAAATTATACCCAAAAATGTACAATATGCAATTATCTATAATAGTTTAAAACATGAGCATGTAGCCAAAGTATGCCACATCTCATTTTAAAAAATAGCTAAAGGCAAAAAAATGTTGTGTCTAGCACAAAGTGATCTCCCTTTGTCTAGAACTTCTATGTTGAGCCCCGTATAACAACCATAGGCTTTCCTCCTGTAAATCATATTATGAACTTCTCCTAACACTCTTCATCCTTAGCACACTTGAATTCGCTGACACTCCCTGGCACACACTCTTATTCGTTCCTTTCCATGCATTTTGACCTAGTTATCCCTTGATATGCCTTGACACTCCCTAACACTCTATTTCAACATACATTGACATTTTCTAACATGTGTTAGCATGAATTTTCATTCCTTTACATGCCCTGAACCTCCCTAGCTATCATGCCCTCACAACTACCCTTACTTAATTTTCAACTTGGGAACCCAACCAAGCCCTCGCTTGACCACAAGAGCTTGACCAAGTTACGGTTACTACAACTAGACTATGTTGTCAAATTATGTAGCTTGGGAGGTACTCCACATGCCTAGTGAGATGGTTTTGTGTGAGTTTGGTCACAAAAGGCTTTGTGAGCAAAGAAGCCAAGCAAAGGTATTTTGGACCCAAGATGGGGTTTAAAATCTAAAAGAAAATTAAAAAGGAAAATTAATATTTCCTAAGGTCTAATTGGATAAAACCCATAAGTTATAGAGGGTTCCTAAGAGGTCTAGGAAAAAATATTAAAGGAGGCCTTAGGATGAAGGAAATAACATCAAGTTATAAGGAGCTCATTTGATCAAGGGGGTGAAGAGAGATGTATTCCTAAAGAGGCCATGATTATTAGCATGTCTAGCATTCATTAAGATGCCTCGATATGTTTTGGCATGGTTTAATATTAAATTTATTTGAGATCAATTATTGGAAAGTAGAAGAGAAGTAAAAGAGGATGATCTGGCACTTAGAATGCACTAACATTTGGCACTTGAAACTTATTTCCACCTAGTATTGGTGTGCATAGCATGCCCCTCCTAGAAAATGTAAATTTATGACTTATTAACCCTATGATGTGTTCATTTCCTTGCAGTTTAATTTTTTTCTCATTTTTGTTTCCTTGATAGTCCCTAGCACGTATTGTCACACCCTTGAACATATTGGCATGCCTTAGCACTTGAAACATCTTATCATATTTGACATGCCTTCTAACTATTTGGCACATGTTATAATTACCTAGCATGCCTTGGCACTCATCCCCTCACAACTAGCCTTACATTTTTTCACAACTTGGGAACCCAATCAACTCCTTAGCTACTGCATTTAATGTGACATTGTTTTGCTTCAACTGTAACAACTAGATAAATTGCACCTACTACAAGTAGATTGTGCCTTTTTCACCTAAGAACTGCCTATACCTCATCTTATGCCACTCATTTCCAAGCTGAAATTTTCCCACTTAAAAACTTATCAAGACAAGGATCACATCTATCCATGGCCATAAAACAACTAAGTAACATAGCTTACATAGGCAATATTCCACATGTATGTCTAGTTCATATAAAAAATATAGCATTAACTGAGAGTTTGCAAGAACCACAAGATACACAAGACAGATAAGATATAAGTCAGCACAATCCGAGTGCATCAAAATTTATACACAAAAATTTACAATATGAAATTATCTAAAATAGTTTAAAACATGAGCATTTGGGCAAAGTGTGCCACATGTCATATAAAAATAATATATAAAGGAAAAATAGTATTGTTCCCAACACAAATTCTCCCTTAGTCTAAAACTGCTTTGTCAAGCCCCTTATCGCAATCATAGGCTTGCCTCTTGCAAATCCTATTATGAAATTATTCTAACACACTTCATCCTTGGCACACTTGAATTCACTAACACTCCCTGGCACACACTCTTATTTGTTCATTTCCATGCATTTTGACCTATTTCTCCCTTGTTATGACTCGACACTCCTTAACACTCCTCAGCATGCATTGACATTGTCCAGCATGTGTTAGCAAGCCTTTTCATTCCATGGCATGCCCTAACCCTCCCTGGTTATCATGCCCTCACAACTAACCTTAGTTAATTTTCAATTTGAGAAACCAACCAAGTCCTCATTTGACTATAGGAGCTTGAACAAGTTACGATTACTACAAATAGACTATGTTGTTTAATTGTGTAGCTTGGGAGGTGCTCCACAAGCCTAGTGATATGGATTTGTGTGAGTTTGGCCACAAAAGAATTTGTGGGAAAATAACCCAAGCGAAGGGGATTTGGACACGAGATGGGGTTTAAAATATAAAATAAAATTAAAAAGAAAAAAATAATATTTCCTAAGGTCTAAGTGGATAAATTTTGTAAGTTCTAGAGTGTTCTTAAGAGGCCTAGCTAGGAAAATCTATTTAAGGAGGCTTTAGTATGAAGGCAAGAACATCAAGTGAGAAGGAAATCATTTTATCAAGGAGGCTAGGAGATATGTAGTCCTAAAGTAGGTCGAGTTAGAGGTTTGAGTAAGCTTTGCTAAAGGGAGGCCATGACCATCCACCAAGAGTAACATCATCATGTGAGGGTTCACAATAATGTCACATACCTTAATGGGTTCGAGATGGGAATTAGTATGGCATATTTTTGGTTCTCTTATCGCAGATCAAGATCAAGAGAGGCGGCTCATGAGAATTTGGGTATGTGATTTTAGTGGTGTTTCTGTGTGAAGGCTGCATCAAATTTTGAAATAGTAGAGAGGGTTGAGACCCTACCTTGTGGTGGTTAGTAGGTTGCAAGGTCTGTGATAAAGACCAACACAAATGGAGGAGGATCTGCACTAGAATTTAGGGCTAGAACAGAAGTAGTCACGGGTGTAATATTGACTGAGGTAACTATAGTTTGAGGGTCGTAGATATCTAAAGTTGAGGTCAAGATTCGGTAAAATAAATTCCCAGAATCTATGGATCCATATGAGCTAGTTTGAGTCTCTTGTGGAGGAAAGATTTGTCATTTTTTCTATGGGTGGATAGGGTTTGTTCTAAAGAAACTAGAATAGAAGTATAATTCCCTATTTAGGGAGGTTTCCTATCATGTTCAATCCATAAGGTATTCCATTAAGACTGAGACAAATTGGCATAGAAGAAGAGGGGTTGTGACCCTTAGAGAGACATTTATCTCTACAATATATACAAAAAATTTGGAAGATGGTTTGCAGAAGTATGTGTGGAGATAGCAAATCCAAATGAAGGTGGAACCAGAGTAGAAGATGGAGAAAAATAAATGTGCGATATGAGGAATGGATTGACATGAAGAGGAGTTGATTTTGGTGGATTTTCCATAGAGTTTTGGACAGAGATCTGAAGAAGCCTATAAACAATTAGTCAATGGATTTTTAATGGATGATATGTGACCCTCGTTCAGTCATCTACAAATTGTTAGAAGGATGATAGGATGAGTATTTTAGATTTTTTCATAGATTAGACAACAAAGAAATTGGTACAAAAGAATAGTGATTTTGAGAGGACTCAAATAAGTATTAGGTGGCATATTTGAAGAGCCATAGATGAGGGAAGTACTGTTGTGGGCACTAGATTGGTAAAATAATTGACTTTGGTTGGGAAAATTGATGGCAGTCCAAGTACACTTGGAGGGTTATTAGGTGACTTTCAAAGAAGAGCTCTAAGTCTTGTACTTGTGAAGGAAAACAAGACCGGTAGAAGAATAGGTGTATTGGGCCTAAGGACATTCAGACTTTGAAGGAATAAAGAAGAAGTCAAGTGGGCTATCCAAATAGCCCTAGTTCATTGTATTGTATAGGATTGTGTCATTGAGAAGAAGGGAAACCTCCATATCCCTGGACTTGTCATCTTGGAGCAGCAGTATGGAAAAAGTGGGCAGACCAAAGAGTTGTTCACAACGGACTTGTGAACAAATGATCGAAAACCCTAAGTGTTGCATACCTTAAAGGAAAAAAAAGGTAGATAGATGGAAAAAAAATTTGAGCCGAGTTCAGTAACCTAAAGGAGTTGAGTTCATTGATAGAGGCATATTGAGAAGTTGCATAATGGGAGGCAAGAGGACCTACCAGATGTGTTCAAGACATGTGGATTGAAAGGGCTATGTGTGGCCACCATCAAAAAGTGGTTCAGGTGTTGTATTTTTCAATGTAGATTGGTTTTCAAAGGACTAACACCAATCCCTAGTTGTATTCCTTGTTTCAGTGTGATTGTAAAGGGCCATGATCCCTGGTACAAGAGATCTAGACTATTCTATTTTATTTTGTAATTTAACGAAGAATGGTTTGAAAAAGTTAAAAAATTTCATGTGCACTAGTTGATTCCCTAATGTGTGTATATTTCATTGTGCAAAGTAGATGTGTTGTGGCACTTGAGTGTGTTTTCATCAAATGTTCTAAGACCAAACCCGGATTCTCATGTGTCATGGTGATTCAACATATGCCAGCTTGTTCAACTAATAACTACATGTAACTCATCTTAGAATACTCATGTCCAATCTCAACTAATCCCACTTAACAAGTTACCAAGAGAAGGCTCATCACATCCAATTGTGGTCATAAAACAACTAAGAAACACAATTTACATCTTGACATGCCATTGACATGTGTTAGCATCCCCTACATTCCTTGACATGATTTTACACTCCCTAACACACCCTAGAACTTCCTAATACACCTTGGTAGTTTAACATAACTTGGAATTTCCTAGCATATAACCTTGCCACTCCCTCCTTAACACACCTAGAACTCATTGACACTCCCTATCACACACTCTTATTCATTCATTTCCATCCATTTTGATCTAGTGCTTCCTTGTGTTTACCTGACACTCTCTAACACTCCCTAGCATGCATTGGCACACCCTAACACCTGGCACATCTTGGCATGCCACCCTATCACTCTAGAATTCCTTGGAACTACCTAGCATACTTTTTCACTCCCTCCTTAGCACACCTAGAGCTCATTGAAACTCCCAGTCACAAACTCATATTCATTCATTTCCATGCATTTTTACCTAGTGCTCCCTTGTGTTTCCATAGCATTCCTTAACACTCCTTGGCACGTGTTGGTACACCCTGGTACCTAGGACATTTTGGCATGTCACCATAGGCTTTAGCATGCCTTAACAATGCCTATCATACCTTGTTACTCCCTCCTAAGCACACCTGGAACTCACTGACACTTCTAATCACAAACTATTATTTGTTCATTTCCATGCATTTTGACGTAGTTCTCCCTTATTTTTCCCTAGGACTCCTAGTTAACACTTCCTTGCAAGTGTTGGCACATATTGGCCAAATTCTGCCCTAGCACTCTAGCATTCCTTTACACTGCCAAACATTCCTTGTCACTCCTCCTTAGCACACTTGGACCTCATTGAAAATCCTTGTCACTCCTCCTTAGAACACCTGGAACTCATTGAAAGTCCTTTTCACACACTCTTATTCATTCATTTCCATGCATTATGACATAGTGCTCACTTGTGTTTCTCTAGAAATCCCTAACACTCCTTGGCACACATTGACACACCCTAGAAATTGACACATCTTGGCATGCTTTCCTAGCACTCTATCATGCCTTGGAATTTCTTAGCATACCTTGTCACTCCTTCCTTAGCACACATATAACTTTCTAACACTCCCTATCACACACTCTTATTCATTCATTTCCATGCAATTGAAACTAGTCCTCCATTCAGTTTCCCTAGCACTCCCTAGCATGCGTTGGCAACCCTAGTACCTAGCACATATTGGAATGCCTAAAATTCCTTGGAACTTTCTAGCATGTGTTATCACTTCCTGGGATTCCCTACACACCTTCACACTCCCTAGTTGTCATGCCCTCATAGATAACCTTACTTTTTTTGCGACTTGGGAACCCAACCAAGTCATTGAAAAAATAGTGTTGTGTCTAGCACAAAGTCTCCCTTTGTCTGAAACTGCTTCGTCCATCCCCTTATCACAATCATAGGCTTTCCTCTTTCAATTCCTATTATGAAATTCTCCTAACACACTTCATCCATGGGACATCTGGAATTCACTGACACTCCCCAACAAACACTCTTATTCATTCATTTTCATGCACTTTGAACTATTTGTCCCTTGTGATGCCCTGGCACTCCCAAACACTCTTCGTCATGCACTAACACTAAATGGCATGTGTTATCACACCTTTTAATTCATTGGGATTCCTTGGCACTCCTTAACTATCATGTCCTCATAAATACACTTAGTTTTTTTAGACTTGGGAATCCAACCAAGTCCTGCCTCGACTACAAAAACTTGACCAAGTTTCATTTACTACAACTAGACTATGCCTTGTTCACCTAAGAATTGCTTATAACTAATATTAGGCTACTCATTTCCAATATTAACTCATCGCACTTAAAAATTTACCAAGTTAAGGCTTGCGTTCAATCGTGGCCACAAAACAACTCAGCAACATAGTTTACATCTTGACATGCCATAACACCTGGAACATCTAACAATCCCTTGGCACTATGTGGCACCTGTTAGCATCCCCTCCATTCCTTGAAATTCTTTGGAACTCTCTAACACACCCTACCATTTCATGACATGCCCTGGAACTTTAGCATGCCTTGGCATTGCCTAGCATATAACCTTGTCATTCCCTCCTTAGCATAGTTGGAACTTGCTGACACTCCCTATCACACACTCTATATTCATTCATTTCCATGCATTTTGAACTAGTTCTCCCTTATGTTTCCATGGCACTCCCTAACACTCCCTGACACACATTGGTGCACCCTGACACTTGGAACATCTTGACATGTCGCCTGGAACTTTATCATTCCTTGGCACTACCTAACATACATTGTCACTCTCTCCTTAACACACCTACAATCTACTAACAATCTCTGTCACACACTCTTGTTCATTCATTTCCATGCATTTGAAACTATTTCTCCCTTATTTTTCCCTGGCACTCCATAACACTCCCTATCATGCATTGGCACACCCTAGCACCTGACACATCTTGGCATGTTTCCCTAACCTCTAGCATACATTTTCACTGCCTAGCATACCTTGTCACTCCCTCCTTAGCACACCTGGAACTCACTGACAGTTCCTGTCACATTCTCTTAATTGTTCATTTGCATGCATATGTTGGCACACCCTGGCACCTGGCACATCTTGGCCACATGCTGCTCTGGGACACTAGCATGACTTAGCACTACCTAGAATACCATGTCACTCCCTCCTTAGCACATGTATAACTCAGTGACACTCCCTATCACACACTCTTATTCATTCATTTCCATGATTTTTTAGATAGTGTTCCCTTGTGTTTCCCTGGAAATCGCTAACATTCAACACACATTGGCACTTGGCACATATTGGTATGCTTCCCTAGCATTGCAGCATGCCTTCGAAATATCTAGCATATCTTGTCACTCCCTCCTTAGAAAACTTGGAACTCCATAACATGCCCTATAACTCCCTGTGACATATTGGCTCTTGGCACTTAGTGGCACATGAAAATTCTTGGCATGTGTTTGGATGCCCTGGAATTCCTTGGCATGGTTTAAGATAAAATTTATTTGAGATCAATTATCACAATTGAGAGAGAAGTAATAGGGGATTATTTGGCACTTAAGACACACTAAAACTTGGCCCTTGGAATGTATTGACACTAGTGTTGGTATGCTTAGCATGCCCCTCTTGAAAAGGTAAGGTCTTGAATTATTAAACCTCATATGTGTTCATTTATTTTTATTTCAACTTGGTGTTCCCAAGGTACGATTACTACAACTAGAATATGTCTTTTTCACCTAAGAATTGACTATAACTCAACTTAGGCTACTCGTGTACAATTTCAAATTAACCCACTTAACAAGTTACCAAGTCAAGGCTCATGTCCAACTGTGGCCATAAAACAACTGAACAACATAGTTTACATCTTGACATGCCATAACACTTGGCACGTATAATAATCCCTTGGCACTATGTGGCATGTGTTAGCACCCCCTACATTCCTTGGCATGCTTTGGAACTCCCTAGCACACCCTACCACACCCTGACATGTCGTGGCACTCTAGCATGCCTTGGAACTGCCCAGCATATAACCTTGTCACTCCCTCCTTAACACACCTCAAACTCACTAACACTTCCAATCACTCACTCTTATTCGACCTTAATTTCCATGCATTTTGAACTATTTATTCTTGTGTTTCCATGGCACTCCCTAACACTCCCTGGCACGCATTGACACACCCTGGCACCTGGCACATCTTGGCATGTCACCCTAGCAATCTAGCATTCCTTCAAATTACCTAACATACGTTGTCACTCCCTCCTTAACACGTAGAACTCACTGACACTCCTTGTCACACACTATTATTCATTGATTTCCATGCATTTGAAACTAGTGCTCCCTTTTGTTTCTGTGCCACTCCCTAACACTCCATAGCATGCAATGGCACACCCTATCACCTAGCACACCTTGGCGTGTTTCCCTAGCCTCTAGCATGTCGTAGAACTGCCTAGAATATCTTGTCACTCCCTCCTTAGCACACCTGGAAAGCATTGACAATTCCTGTCACAAAATCTTATGAATTCATTTCCATGCATTTTTTTTACCTAGTGCTCCCTTTTGTTTCCCTAGAATTTTGTAACACTTCCTAGCACGTGTTGGCACACCATGGCACCTGGTACATCTTGGATGCATGCTTCCTTGGAACTCTAGCTTAGCATTGCCTAATATACCATGTCACTCCCTTCTTAACACACCTAAACTCATTGAAACTCCCTGTCACACACTCTTATTCATTCATTTCCATGCATTTTGACCTAGTTCTCCCTTGTGTTTCCCTAGCACTCACTAACACTCCTTAACATGCATTGGCACACCTTGGCACTTGGTACATCTTGGCATGCATCTGTAGCACTCTAGCATACCTTGGCACTACCTATCATACCTTGTCACTCCCTCCTTAGCATACTTGGAACTCCCTAACACTCCCTATCATGTACTCTTATTCATTCATTTCCATGAAATTGAAACTAGTGCTCCCCTGTGTTTCTTGGAACTCCCTAACACTCCCTATAATGCATTGGCACTGTTAGTCATCAGTATTTTTCACATGTTAGTGATGAATATATCCATAGCTGAGTTTTCTAGAAGCTGTTTTTCATATGTCAATTTGTCATCTAGAAAACCCTCATAAAAATTTTTTCACCCTCCTACTTTTCAGTCCACCCATGTCAAAGTCAAAACCTCATTATCACTATCCTATCTAGCTTCAGCCCTACTGGTCTGCCCATCAGCCCTAAAAAGAAAATCCAAGTCTGTTTCAAAAGCCTCCCCTAAGTTAGGAAGTGGCGCTTTAAGGCATTTTACCTTTGGCAAACATCAAAAAGCCAAAAACATCCATCTGACACAGACCATTCATGACTGACCTCTCACTCTGCAAATCAAATTGATCACAAATCTAAGTCGCGCCACTTATACCCCTAGGTCTCAGCACTGCATAGACCACAGTCTCAAGCTGATTATTAGGTGTTTTACAGTGTTTTATGGATTTGGAAAAGACAGGAGATATAACATCATCTCTGAGGGAATTTCTTTAATTTACATTTAGAAGAACAGCTGCTTCTCAAATGTAAACATGAGCCTGAGATATATCTGCAAGACAGGGAGTGACTCATCAAGACCTTGCAGCTTCCTTTCAGCATGAAAATCACAGTAAGAGAAAGACACCACTGTCACAGCAAACTGGTAATTTGTCATGGCCAAGAACCTCCTTCATTTACAAGCAGAGGGTTAGGTCGCCTCCTTCATCTACAAGCAGAGGGCGCTGGCCAATATTGACTTTAAGGATTGCAAAAGCCCAGGTTTGCTTTTCACTAAACAGTGAAACAGTGACTCTAGGTTTTCTGAGTGTAAGTGATGATCATAACAGGGCTAGGATCTGAAGTATGCAAGAAAAAGGAAAACAGAGTTTTGGTCTGGTAAAGGAAGTCATTTGAATTTTTCAAATCATATGAATTGTTAAAACCTTGGAGAGACATATCATTAGTGAAAACAATTCTAATCATAAGCAGCCTGCTGTTTCAATAAGACCAAATTGAAGATAAATTGACAAGTCATGTCATTACACAGGCAGAAGAAAGGGTGGTTGTTTTTCAAAGGGTGCTAACCTCCATACTTACAGAGATCATCTTTCAAATAACTTGTCATAAGCTGACCAAGGGAAATGGTGACATTTCAGTTCTCCTCAGCAAAGAGCAGTGCAATAAGACAGTGAAAGACCTCCTTCACAGGAAACAAAAAGGGCAGCTCTCCTTATTTCACTTTCTAACTCTCATGCATCATCCCCTGTTTTGTCTTCTACCCACAGTCAAAGGAGAAAGCTCAAAGAGACCTAGCACTTGCATCTACAGTCAAGCAAAACCTGTCACCTATATAGATTTACATTGCAGGCAAGACTCTGGCATAATACCCAGAGAAAAAATGTGTTTGATCTAGTTTGTCTCTTACAAACAGGTATACAAGCTCATCAAGTACATAAAGGGTTTCAACACAGTGTTTCAGGTTCTGGAAATCATCAAAGGAAAAGTCTAAATGCCACTGTTTTAAAAGAGATTTTCCTTCCTTTAAGTAAGAACAGTCAAAATTTCAAAGGACAATCTTATCCACAAGTTATCATCTGAGTTTTGAAAACTTTGAAAAGCATGCAAAGAAGATCAGCTGGCAGGGCAATTTGAGTTTTATCACCAAGAGACATCACCTTTGGAACTTGTGTTCATTATAGGCAAAGGAGGTATTTTGATAGACTGTCAGTGTTTTAGAAAGTTCAAGGCAAAAATAGGTTTTCATTATTTAATGGACAGAGATATTATATAATATAGACCGAGCAGAGAAAATGGATTGGAAGAAAGCGTTTTTCTTAATAAATAGAAAATTGGCAAAGTCTAACATGAATGCCACTAAGGTTGCGCACTCACAGTCATGAGAACAGCTCAGGCTCACTTGCCACCTCTTTCGGTTTCCACAGTGAACAGGTCCATGCCCATAAGTATCAGAGGTAGGAAATGGTGACTAGGAGCTTATCAAAGTGACAGAAAATGATGAAGCCACAGTTAAGTTTCTCCAGAAAAGGTGGTTGCCCTCAAAGACACATCTGCAAAGATCCTCCAAAATAGCTCAGAACAGTTTTTCCCCCTGGCACAGTTATCAGAAAAAGAAGACCCTTTTATTCCTTAAAAGAAGAAACATTCAAAGTTTCAAGATTTCAAAGGAGTTGTTTTTCATTTCAAAGGAAAGTCACATTTATAAAAAAGGCTGCTCATTTCCACTATGACACATATTCGAAACAAGGGTTTAAGAGCTATGTTGTGAAAAAATGAAGTTTCAATTGTTGTTTGGAAAAAACAAGCCTTTTCAAAACTTTGAAAAAGAACCCTCTCCAAATTGAATACCAAAGAGCCATTGCTTTCTTTTATTAAACCAAGTCAAAGCCGCTACATTCTATGTTGAAAATCCCCCAAACCTGAACAAAGCCCCTTTGCTGCCATCAAAGATCAAACGCAGAGGTTTTCGGGTCGATTTGCAGGAGTTTGCTATTCTTTTTCACCGCGTGACGCGCCTGGAAAGTTGCGCGACGCGCCTGGGAGAAATTTTGAACTGTCGTTCAATGGCCGCGCGACGTGCCTGTACGCATGCGCGACGCGCCTGTACACGGCGCCTGGCCGACCCGACAGATCCAACCGACAGCTTGTGCGCGGTGTGTTTTCGTTCAAACGCGTCGCGCTTGATGTTTATGCCTCCGACTTGCTTCAAATACCTCTAACTCACCAGCAATGGTTGGAACCTTGATATTTAAGGTATTTAGCTTGCTCTCCTTCCAAATGCACATTTCCTAGATATTATTTGAGGTGGAAAAACAGTGTTTGTTGAAAGAAGGCAGCATTCAAATTAAAACAGGGTTTGTGTTTAAAAGTGGTTGTGATTGAAAGCTACAGGCCTCTCTTACTTCATCATAGAAACAAAACCAGCCCTGTTAACCTCTCTCATGAAGTATGGTTTTGACATAAGGGTATATGGTTCAAATAAACTGCAAATAATGAGAGGGTTAGAGCAAGATTTTTTGGTTTTAACCTAGTTTACATATCATCATATATTTTGTGGAGCTGCATATCAGGGTTAGGATCAAATCAAGGGAGGTCTTGTCCTTTTTAACTGTCTACAATGCCATATACAACAAACAGTTGTTTCTATGTGAATATCCTTATTCAGAAGACTGTGCTGAAGTGTTGGATTATTATTTAAGGCACCTACAGGAAAAAATATGTGTTGAACTAAGAGTAGTGTTTTGTTTTAAGGAAGTTTGTTGGTTGCAAGACCTTTGACTGCCACTGTAAAGAAACCTCTAAAAGTTTGTCACCTAGTCCTATAGCAGTGGATTTAGGCTAAACAAGATATACTCTGGGTGACTGTTCTCATTTTGATTAAATCTACTGGTGAATGTCATACAAAGACAAGGAAGGGTGTGGTTTTGAAGAAACAGGGTTTACATATTAAACAGGAGTTTGGATTGTGAGGAAAAATAAGCTGCTACAGCCCCTATTTGAAAATATAGAGCTTGTTTCAATGCTGTCACCTTGTTCCATAACAGTGAGATTGAATGTATGCTCACACTGGGGGTTAACTTTATATGTGTATGATTCTGTTTGATGAAGTGACATACCTATAGAAGACAGTGGAGTATAATAAGAAAAAAGGGTTTTTTTCAAAGAGCAGTTTATAGGTTGAAAGCTATAGGGGAAAGTTGCTCACACTTCCCACAGAAGAGACAGTGTTCACTGTGTTTGTTGCTTGACTGTCTTTTTGTTTTTCGAGCTGATTGATAAGTGTATGTTCATATAGATTAGAGGTTTTTTCTGAAAAGGCAAGGGTTACATTGATAAGGGGCCACTGATTATTTTGAAAGAAGTAAACTGCTACAGCCTCTGTTGAAACTTTATAGCTTGTTTAACTCTGTCACCTCTATTCTCTAACTGTGAATTTGACTGTATACTTACACTGAGGTTTGATTTGCATAAGCCATAAGTCTGTTGATTCATTAGCACACCAAGAAGAGCAGGTTTTTAATAATTGCAAAGTATACCATGGGCAAAGATTAATATGTATTGAGTGACCTCTAAACTTCACAAGAACAAGGTGATTTCTTGACACTTTGCACAAGGAATTTACCTAGCAGTCTGTCTCCTTTTTACTGTAGGGTATCCTATTGAAAATTATGTTGGAAGAGATACATTCAAGGTGGAAGGCTACTTTTTAAGAGATCAGAGGTTGGGTATTGTAAGGAAACTTGTTGAAACCATCCAAATCACATTGTTTCTCTATCAAAGCAGTACATTGACACAGTTTGGATCCAAGAAGGCAGTTTACACATAGTGAGGCAGTTTGTTTCTTCCAAAGCATATTTAGGTCAAAATGCCTCCAAGGCAAGATAGCAGGAGTGGTCCGCATAAAAGATATGAGCCAATCTCTACAAAAGAGGTTAATGCTCATCCATCCATCCTTTTCAACTTCCATGAAGTAGGTTGCCTAGATTTCTGCCAGAAGATACAGGAAGTCAAAAATTTTTCGCCATTAACACACCTATGCGCCCTGAGGTTCCAGAACAAGCATTTCAGGGTAGCGGACCTTGATTTCAAGTTTTATCCAAGATCAGTGTCCAAGGCCACCAAGATTCCATATCATGGCGAAAAATGGTTCAAACAGGCCCATCTTGACTTAGAACATTACAAGCCTTTCATCAAGCCTGAGCATAGAGATGCTTTCACTGCTATTTTCCCTTTTTCATATCTTCTTGACAGCTATGCTCCTCTTATGAAAGTCATAATGAAATATTTTACTTTTGAAGGGAGGTTTGATCGATTTTATGCCTACCATGTCCGCCTATTGTTGCATTTCACTAGAAACAGGCAACTAAATCTCCCTTACTTTTTATTCAAGAGCATCGAGAAGATGGCATCCACGGTCCAGAAGAAGGCCCCACCTCTGCAAATACCTTCCCTTTTCCATCATTCTCTGATCAAAATTATCATCCTACATCAGCTAGAGAAGAAGGAAGTTCCATGGGATGTATTCATCAGTCACCCAGATTTCTCTATTGTTCCTCCCATCCATATAGCTCCCACCCAGCCTGTTCATCGCCCTATACCTTTGTCCAGTAGGCCTACTCCTAGAAGGCTCAAAGTTACCACTGAACAGTCAAGACAGCAGGAAGAAGGAGAAGGGAGTAGACAGCAAGAAGAGAAGGGTCATGAGCAAGAGGAAAGGGATGAAGAGCAGCAAATAGCAGATGAGGAACAGCAGCAGGACAGTGGTGAAGGTCAGCAGCAAACAGAAGGTGATGCACAACAGGTACAAAATGAAGAACAACAACTTGATATTGGAGGATAGGAACAACAGCTTAGGCAGGGAGTTGAGCAACAACTTGAGCCACAAAATGAGCAGGAAATCCAAGCACAGCAGCAGCTGGATTTTGGTGAAAAAGGGCAGCAAGTTGAAAAGAAAATTGAACAAGGCTTTGATGTAGAACATCAAGTTAATGTTGGCGAACAGGGGCAGCAAAGTGAACAGCAAGAAGAAAACATCCAGCAGCCTCAAGGAGAGCAGCAGTCTCAAGAAGATGTCAAGGGTAAATCAGTTGTGTCTCTTCCTCCCAAAAGAACAAAGCTCAGCACAGCAAGGAAGAAAGGGCCTAAGGCTACCACTCCAAAAATGACAAAGGTTGTTCCTAGCAAAAGAAAATTTCCCAAAAGGACACCTACTAGCATGCCAAGGAGGAAAAGTGCAAGATTGGCCTTCAAAGGGAAAAGCAAGGTTGGAGAGAGTACAAAGCATGGAGATGCATTAGCTGTCATCCCAATTCAAAGCGATGACAGTGATAATGAGGCCCGCCTTCTTGAAAACCTCCTAATCCATAAAGAGGGGAAAATTGAGGCATTAGAGGAGGATCTTCAACGGGCAAGGAATTTCAACCACTTCTTGGAAATACAAAATAAACAGATGAATGTTCACACAGCAGTTCATGAGGCAAGGGAAATTAAATACAAGCAAGAAGCTGCCAAGGCACAAGCGAGGATAGGAGAACTCATTGGTGAGTTTGATGAGGAAGAAGAGGGAGAACAGCCTAGGCGAAAGAGGCCTAGGACCATAGGGCTTAAAAGAGCCTTGGAAAAGCAGAAAGAAGAAGAGCAAGCCCATCTCCAAGCCTTTCCTCTCACTGCACTCCTTGACTAGGAAATTGAAGAAAACAAAGAGGCATGGCTTGAAAGAGCCAAAAAACACTTGGAGATGAAGCTTGAAAGAGCAAACAGAGATCTGGAGCTACAAAGAAAGAGGACACATCACTTTCAAAAGTTGAATCAGTTTGCCCGGCGCAAACTAAAGGCAGCCTAAGAGAAATTGAAGAAAGCAAAGGGGAAGCGCCCGGCACGGAAAGAGGAGAAAGACACATCAGCTCTTGAACTTTTGGCCTCAGCTTCGGAGCATGTTGCTAGGGACCCTTGAGGGTCATGCGTGCCAATTTTGGGCCCATTTCGACAACTTTTTGTTTTTTGGCATTTCTTGGGTTTTTGGTCGAAAACTCATAATTTCGCCATTTCAGTTTGAGGATTTGTCAAGTGAGGAGGGTGATACCATTTGATGCCATAATTCTATGAGCAGGTCCTCAGTGATTTTCAGAGCATTTGGAGATCATTCACCCCCTCAAAACGGCGAAAAATGCTCACTTTTTGCACATTCTGCCCATCATATCAGCAGTCTGCTATTTCCTGGCTTTTTACACATAGGTACAGAGTTGGAGGACTTCCAGGCATTAGATTGAGGTGATTTCAGTTGCGCCAGAAAGCAGACACAGAGAGCTTTCCAACGAGCCATCATGAGCTGCATTTCGACACCAGGAAGGCTGCCAAATGTGTCCGGCAAGTCAGGGGACCTTTTTCTGATATAAATTTGAAGTATTTTTGTAATTTTTGAACCTCAAAAATCTGCTTTTTCCAAATGTGCGTTTAGCTATTTTTGCACTTGGAAAATGATGCAAAGTCAATATAATTTCCGTTTTTAGCATTTTTTAGATATTTTATGGGATATTTTTTGCCTTGGGCTTTGCAAAGCCTCAAGGACAAGTTTAGATATTTTGATTAGGCCAATGGGATAGCTAGTTGCACCATGAGGTTTTCCTCACTTGAGCCTATTTATTCCACAAGGCCTCATTGTAAAACAAGGCTGAACTTGAGAGAAGAATCAATATATTGGTCATATGAGATTTGAAGAACATACTTGTGTTATGATTTTGGACTACGTCTTGGATGCTTTTGATGAATGATGAAGGATTGTTGATGGATTCCATGACATGGTAGAATGGTATAGTGTTTCTTGCTTTGTTGTTGTCTTCTAGTTTTCATTCATGATACATGCTTCTTGCTGCTATAGATCAGTAGAGATTAAGTTTGAGATATGCCCATGGAGGCACCTAAAAATTCCTGAATCTTCATATCTTTTATGTTTTCTTCTTCCTTAGTTGTACTAAAGAATTCTTAACTGCTCTTTAGTAACTTAAGGATATTGTTGCTAGTTTTATTTATAAGTTCTATGCATATTGAGTAGCATGTATGGTGTGCCCTGCTTACCTATGACTGTCCATAGTTCTATCCATAAAACTATCTCTTTGACTGATTAACCTATCATCTTGTTGAACCAAGGAGGCCTAGTCCCGATCTAGCCCTTTGCCTAAAACTATGAAAGCTCGTTTGTCAAAGTGCCCAATAACTTAAAGACTGTGTTTAGGCGTTCCGGCATAGTATTTTGAGTTGTTAGCCCTTATTATGCGTTTTCCCCAAAGTCTGATAGCCATTTCCCAAAGTTAGAGGGTCTTATACTTCTATGCATGGCTGGAATGTTTGTTTCGATGTGTTGATTAGTTTATAGTTACATGTTGCATGATTAAGGGTTTTCTTTACCATGTTTATGTTATCTATTAAACCAGTGATGCTTGAAACTCTTTGTTATTCACAAAATTGATGTCCATTTACTCCATTTTTCCTGAAGATCCTTTCTACCTTGAATCAAATCGGCCCTACAGCAGCCTTGCATCATCATCTCATAGCTTCCTTGACCTTTTTGACCCCATAGCCCAGTTGATCTAACTTCTTGTTACCCATTTTATATCTTTGATCAGTTTTATCCCTCACAAACTTAAAAACAAAAAACAAAAAACATACTTCATAACTAGCCTAATATCAGAACACCACAAGCAAACACACCGATATCTTTTATATATAATAGAGAGAGCCCTCTCTGAGTCCGGGAAGGCTAGGTCCTTGGGCTCCAAAGCTTGGTTTGATGTTACATCGTCATTTGGCTCACCAATTGGCCAAATCACGGGACCCTAACAAGCACCACACCCTAGGACCCGTCACATCTTGTCATTCCTTATCACTTGGCATATATTGGCATGCCTAACATGCCTCATAACCTTCTATCATGTGTTAACACTTCTTGGCATTCCTTGGCACATGTTGGCACTCCTTAGGAAACCAACCAAGTCATTGAAATAATAATTTTTTCCCTAACCCAAAGTATCTCTTTGTCAGAAACGGATTTGTACAAACCCTTATCACAATCATAGGCTTGCCTCCTACAAGTCCTATTATAAACTTCTCTTAACACACTTCATCTTTGGGACACTTGGAATTCACTGGCACTCCCTGGCACACACTCTTATTCATTCATTTCCATGAATTTTGACCTATTTCTCCCTTGTGATGCCCTAGCACTCCCCAACACTCCTCGACATGCATTCACAATATCTGGCATGTGTTAGCACGCCTTTTCATTCCTTAGCACACCTTGGCACTCATTGGCTATCACGCCCTCACAACTGCCCTTACTATTTTTGCAACATGGGAACCCAACCAAATATTGCCTCGACTACAACAACTTTACCAAGCTATAGTTACTACAACTAGACTATGCCTTGTTCACCTAAGAACTTCCTATAATTCATCTTAGGCTACTCATGTTGAATTTCAAATCATACAACTTAACAAGTTACGAAGACAAGGATCACATCCAATCATGGTCGTAAAACAACTAAGAAACATAGTTTACATCTTGACATTACATAAAACCTGACGCGTCTGATAATCCCTTGGCACTATGCGGAAAATGTTAGCATACCCTGCATTTATTGGCATGCTTTGGCACTCCCTAGAAGGAAATTGAGTCGGGGACTACTACTCTCCACCCAACCTTAGATTGGGAAGCAATGTGGTCTTTCTTTCTGCCCAATCACCCCCACACCAATCTATAGAGCATGAGTGAGGGGAACTGCTATGGGGTTGAACCACATGATCTCCAGTTAAAATAGGGGCTCCAAAATCATGGAAAATTCCAGCCACCAGTCAAATTAAGGTACTATCGAGTAATCTCTATATGAGACTCCTAATAAAATGGTGGGAAATCTAAATCCTAATAAAAATGGTTGGAAATATAAATCCTTTTGACTCTTATAACACTCATTTCTCACTACTCCCTCTCATTGTGCTACCTTCCAACACCAATATCTTTCCTTTAACCATGAGTTGCCCAAGTCTCCCTATCTCTTAATTATTTCTAAATATTTTATTCTTTTTCAATATTTCCTTCCATCATTGATATCCTTTTGTAATTGTTTTTTCCTCTTTCTCATTGTGTTTATTTATTTCAAACAACATAAATTTGCAATGCGTTTTTTCTCAAAATCAACCATTCCCTTCCTTGTTATCTAACACTTCCATTACTATAGAGTTCTTAACCATCAAAACTCGGCATTATTATTCTAGCTAGCCAATCCTATCATAGTGGGCATATGTGACCATCTCAACAAGGGTAAATAGAAATATCCCTTCTATCAATAACATTTTGATTCAAAGATGGATTTTTTATACTAATTTATCATAATATCCCTTCTTGAACTTCGTTTCTTCCTTTGAAAAGGATTGACAACATTTTACAACAAACTCCAAAAAAAAACTTTGTATGATAGTTTCCACCTAATAATTAACAATATGGGTCATATAATGGTCCAACTAATAAGGAGAAACCAAAGTCCATATGATCCAATACATGGTCCTACTTTTTCAACAATTTGGGCCCTTTTTCTCAAGATATTTTATCTTCTTTGGAAAAAGGAAATCAAAAATTTGTTCTAGATATTTCAAAATGGAGCACTCTTCACCTATATTCTTCTCCTTTACGCTGTGTGATACGAATGTCAATTGTCATCTTCTTTACTTGGGCATTCTTCTTTTGTAAATGTGACCCTTGACTATGACATAAAAACCCTCCGAAACATTCTTAAATGATGATAACTCCTCTTCATGTGTGAAGCTAGTGAAATGTGACAAGTCATCCAAGATACCTCCAAATATTTGGTTTGTGCCTAAGGGAATGTGAAAGATACCCTTATTAGAAAACATGCATAAAAATTTGTAGCCAAGTGCCCCAAATGTGAGATTTTTCTAGTTGTGCAATTGTGCTTCCAAATATGTGAACTCAACAACAAAACATGGCTTAAAATACATGAATTTCTCTCAACATGTGAAAGAAAAAGTAACCCTTACCATAGTCTTCCTCCATTGGAAATACAGACCTATTGTCACAAGGCATCTTCTCTTCTTTGGAAAGAGGAAATAAACAAACTTTTAGATGTTTCTAAATGGAGTAGTCTTCACCTATGTCCTTCTCCTTTACGCCACATGATATAAATGCCAGTTTTCATATTCTTGACTATGGCATTCTTATTTTATACATGTGACCCTTGACTATGACATGAAATACTCCAAAATATTCTTAAAGGATGGGAGCACCTCTTCATGCATGAAGCTAGTGGAATGTGACAAGTTATCCAAAATCCCTCCAAATATGTGATTTGTGCCTTGGGAAATGTTAAGATACCCTCAATGGAAAAATGCATACAGATTTGTGGCCAAGTGCCCTAAATTTGAGATGTTTCCACTTGTGCAATTGTGCCTCCTTTTGATGCTCAAACTAACACCCTAATTGTTCAAGACTCACAAGGTTTCACTTTGGGTCAACTCAGGGTTTTTGGCACTATCACCTTATCAATGAATCCTCTCACTTTGGATTACTTATTGAATCTTGGGGGTATCCCAAAGAAAAAAATTATGGGGTATTTTATGTGACTAGATCACTAGCACTAAAAACCATATTTACATTGGATGGTTCGACATCTCGATGATCCATGTCCTATTGACCACAACTGTAATATTCCCAAATTTTCACATCATATTTGGAATATTAGAGTCCTTTATTTTCTTAATGAATTAAGTAAATAAAAGGGTGGAGGGAGACACAATCCTCAATATGAATAAATATCCACTTTTTTGTGTGTGAATGTGGATTGATTAAGCCTATATCTACATAATAAGGTAGTTGAGCAATTACTAATGTGAATGAAATTGGAGAACATGTCTCATTAATGAGATAGATTATGGAGGTTGACACAGGCAACTGAGATCTTGAAGGGATCAAACAGAAGGTTGATTCAATCAACTAAGATCTGGAATATGTCAAACAAAAGATCATGAGACACTCATGATAAAGTGATGGAGGATGATGTGCAAACAAAGCACACTTAATGGAGAAGGTGTACATTGCACCTAGACATGATGGTTGATTTGGTCAAACAGCGCAGTCCAACTTGGAGGATCTTGTCCACATACACTGCGTAGTCTAGATGAGGGCCAAGGCTTGGGAAGGCTCAAATGTTATTTAAAGAATATGAAGGCAAGTATGAGGGCATGTTGATTTGTAATATTCCCACTTAGCCCAAGCTAATGGGAATATTAAATTTTGCTTTGACTTGTTTTGATTTTCATGTTGATGAATAAAATGTGGAGGACATGTAAAACTCCTAAAAACATCAAAATAAACCAATGCCCAATGTAAACAAGGCTAAAATCTGGGCCATTTTATAAAACACACTTGAATGTGAAAGAGGTTGATCACTTGACCAAGTCAACCATGACCATATCTACAGTGCAGTCTAGATGCATTGAACCTCCTTGAGGCACAACGGAGTTCTAGATGGAGGCTCTACATGTTAAAGGAGCTAAATTGATGAAGTGGTTAGGGTTTGACAAGACTCCTGACTTATAAAAGGAAGAGGAGGGCAGCATGAAGGGGGTTTTTGAAAATATTTTATTAGAAAAAAATTTCTGCTTAGACATTTCTCATTCTCTGGCTGTTTAGCTGAGAATAGTGCTGCTTAACACTTGGGTGTTCCTGGTCAGGAATCCCACCTCCTTCCTAGAGCAACTCTTGGAAGAGTTTTGCTTGTCTTGTTCACTATCAAGCTTGGGCCAAGCTTCACCTTACACTTATAGCGCTGATCCTGAGAAGGGTTGGGTTGTCCTTGTGAGTTGCAGCAAGTGGGAGATAGTTCTACTCAGATCTATGCAAATATAGCCTCTATTTTCACTGGGAAAGTCTACTCTCCCATTGGAAATAGTGTCCTAGATCATTGGAGATTTAGATCCAGACCTTGGCATCAGGCCAAATCATTCTCAGAGCCTACAATGTAGTTTCTATCGCTGAACTATGTTATTTGCAAGTTTGCAGTTGCAGGGTGTTTTGTCTGCATTTTGGAGGAGAGATCTCCGGTGTTAGGATTTTTCCTCTCACTGTGGTGATCCATGGATTGGCCAACCAATCCATGTTTGTTTCAGATCTGATCTACTATTCTATCATATGATTCAGGAATTTCTTAATATTTCTACAGATCTTCAACTCTAGATCTCAGATCTACTCTCTGTGCTTCATGTTTTGCACAAAACCCCAAGGGGAATGTATAGATGAGCTTTTCTTGTACACAGATCTGAATTAGATATATCTTTTTATGTACATATCTTCTCTAGATATGAGTGTTAATAAACTGTTGCTTCAGCCCATTAAAATAACGTTGTCAGGTTTATGCAGAGTTTTATTGTGGTTGTAGCACCTCATTTCTGAGGATTTTTCCTTTATAGTCTTATACTTTCTCTTGTACAATGTATGGGCTATAATGTAAATCTGATTTGTTGTTATACATCTGATCTCTGAACCTCCACATCAGCCTACTTCTTTACTTTAGTGGAACTTCTTTATTTTCTGAGAAGAATTGTTTATTGTTGTTGCAATCCCTTTTGGGGCATTTTTCAAGCAAACTAGGTGTGGGAGATCTGTTTAACCCACCTAGAAAGATTTCTTTCTAATCTCCTCTTGGATTTAGGAATTAGATACTCAGATATAAGGGATCCAAGGGCTGATTTCAAGAGCTATAGTAGCCATTCCTAAAAAATGCGTTTTTCATGGATTCCTTGCTAGCAGTCCCGATTTTGGGATATTACATGATTATTCTTGATGTAAACATCTTTTCATATCTGGAATTGTCATGTGACATTTCCACTGCTTTCTTGGGTTGTTTAGCAGAGATTACAAGTGTTGTTTAGCACAGGGTGTTCCTGGTTTGGAATCCCACCTCTTTCTTAGAGTAACTCTAGAAAGAGTTTTGTACTTCATTCTACATCAAGCTTTAAGTGCCACATCTCTTTTCCTACTTTCTGCAAAACACTCATATTCAGAAATTGCAGATTTCTGAAGATCAGTTGGAAGGAGGAATTTTTCTTTAGTACTTCAGCTGGAGAACTGGTGAGGGTTTATTCCTACCACCTTGGGCTTAAAGATCAGCTTCCCAGAGCTTCATTGCAGATTTGGGATCAGGCCAAAAGTTATTGACCTCCCAACAGTAGTACTTCCTTCAGGAATTACGCTGTCTATCTTGCAGATATAAAGGGAGGAAGGAATTTTCTAGTATTTCAACTAGCAGTCCTGTGAGGGATCATTCCCTCAAATTTCCATCAGTCTTACCATCAACCTGGAGTTTATTGCAGCATTTTTCAGCAGGCAGAAGGCCTCTCTTTCCCTCACAGCGCAGTTTCTGGAGGCAGTTGTGTTGCAGCAGTTGCAATCATCATTGGAGGATTGAGAAGCTAGATCTAGAGCTTCTAGCTCATAGATCTGAAGAAGGGATCAGCCCTTCAAGCATAGAACTAATCTGATATTATATTTCAGCCATCTATTTTTTATATCTAGCTTCAAATCTGTATTTCCCAGTAGATCAAGGATCAAATCCTAGGGAGGTGATTTTCCAAAGTTGCAAATCTGGAAAATCCTTTCTGGGTTATCTTGGGAATCCATCACATTGGCCAGATATTGAATCTTGGCATCATCTGAGCTTCAGTTTTGAGTAGATCTGCATTTTCCTTTTCATCCTGCAACTATATGTTCATATTCTGCTGAAGGGACAACGCAGTGTTTGCTTCAGTGCCTCTCCAGTTACGCTATACCTATTGTAGCATGCTTTCTGGGTAATTCTAGACCAATTTTTTGGCTAGATCTACTCACATTTTGTACATTGTGTAACTGATTATTCTCCAATATAATAAAATGGCTCAGCTTCTCTGTAAATTCTGATGTTGCCTTAAGATTTATTGTTTATCTTGCTGCAAGTTCTTATATTATGTTAAGTATTGCTGCATTCTCCCTTTTAGGATATTACAATGGTATCAGAGCATGATCTTTGGCTCAGCTTGTGGACACTTCATATTTTGCATCTAAAGAAGAAGTAGATAGATGAGATATATCATGGAGGAAGAAAATTTTGCCACTCATTTCTGTAGACCTATGCAAGATCTCTCCAAGGAGGTCTAGCAAATGAAAGAGGAAAGGAAGAAAGAAGATCCAAGAAGAAGATGTGATGAGGAAGGCCCCAACACTTCTTATCAGCAAAGAAGAAAATTGGAGAACCCCAGATCTCCTCATAGATCCACTATGCCCACTTTCTTTGAAGAAGGTGAAGGTTGTATAAATGAAGGAAGGAATGAACCTGAGACTCATGAGACTCTCAGTCTATATCTCAAAGAGTATAAGGCATAGTCTAGGGCATTCAAGGAGAAGATAACTCTCCAAAAATTCTTTAAAATCAAAGAAGAAAGAGGATCCTATAGTAGCAATGGAAGGAAGAGGCACAATATATTATATTTTCCTACATTTGATGGATCCTCCTCAAGCAATTTTAAGGCTTGGAGGAGAGAGTTAGATGCATTTTTCATACTACATCCTGTAGCTGAAGAAGAGGTTGTTCAAATTGCAACACTTCATATTTTAGATGGAGCAAATGATTGGTGGTTTGGTCAGATGGAGCATGCAAGGGTGACTAAATATTCATATTTCTATCACAAGTTGAGGAAGAGGTTTGATGTGGAGAAGACAGAGATGTGCTACAAAGAGACATTTCCTAAGGAGGAGGATGTCAATCTTGTGACTCTGGACAAGAGGTCACTACATTCACCACCAGCTGCAGAAGTACTTGCATCTGGAGAAGAGACACTTGCAACTTTGCAAGATGGTCTTGAGCTCTTGACATATAGAGTCCCATGCATGATTCAAGAGATGCATGAGGAAGAGGAGGAATATTCTAGCATTGTTACACTTGGAGAAGAGCAGCCATCACTCTTACCAGCAGTTGGAGGCACTATTGTCCCGGTTAGAGGAACTCTTGTGTTCTGTCAAGAGGTTCCCACATATCAGTTGATCCAAGGTATGCATACACATTCATCACCTATTGTTTTAGTAGATCTTATTTAAACTTATGGGGACATGCCATCAAGGCCAATGCATAACCAAGGGTTAGAACATAGTGCTGATTTGAAGCAACAACATATCATAGCACAGAGGACCCTTGATCTAATCAAGGAGGAGATGAAAAACTATCCCAGTTTGTCATGGATGAACTACATTCAACCTCTTGAGTTGAAGTGTAGTGTTTTAGAAAATGTGATGAGCATAATCCTTTGTACAATCATTGGTTATGAGATCAATATTATACCTTTATTTGAGACATTTTATGTATTACCTTGTATATCTACAGCGCTATCACTTAGAAGCAGCGATAATGATGAGGCCCCATTATTATTGGAGCATTATAAAGGTAGCTTCACTCATGAAGCAATGGAGGACAAAATGATGAATGGTAGACATCTAGATATGAGAAACCTTTTCTCCTTTCATGATGACACTTTCTCAATGAGCATCTCACAACTCAAAGAGAAACTTCTACCTACAGAAAATCCAGAACCTCATTGGTTTTGGAAGGCCATGGATGAGAAGAAGGTCTCATTAAGAGATCTCATTGGAGGTGCACTTCAACATTTCATGGAGTGAAAAGTTCTTCATCAGTTTGGGGAAGATGGTATTCTACAAAGGGAGGATACCATGATTATGTAGCACATCACTCATGTTCCATATTGGGGTGAGTGGATGAGGAATATAAGCAAGGCGGTGCATGACCACTTGCATATTTATATGGGCCGACAAGCTTGGCTACGTTGTTTTCCCTTGGGAGGTTCTTGTCACTTCCCAAAGGCTCCTATTTCTTTGATCCATGCCTTAAGGAATAATTATGAGATGAAGAAGGAGGCATGGCTACGCTGGCTACTCTTGGGTGAGTATGGTTACCACCCAATAGCTCATATTTTTCTGATTCATGCCTTGTGTATCAATGATAGAATGCAGCAAAAGAAGGCATGTTCATTTTGGTTTCACTTGAGAGAGATTGGTCACCACATGACATCTCCTATGTCTATGTGTTTTGTCTTGGGTAAATCTTGGCATGATGCTCTCATGATGTGCATTGATGATGTTTCTTTGTATTGGGCTGATGTGACATTCCATATGTCCATTAGTATGTGTTTTCTTTATGATGCACATGAGGAGGAGAGAAAGCAACAAGATCTCTTGTTGCTTTGGTTACTTTTGGGGGATTTTGGCTTGCCCATCTTACATGGAGGAGATGGAGGATGGCAGCAAAGGGCCTTACTTCGGTGGTTACTCTTAGGATAATATGGTTTGACATATTTGTCTACAAATATAGCCCATTTCCTTCTTCTTTTGCATAACTTTGGAATGATGCTTGGATCCAACAAAGCCAACAGGCCTAAGGATGAGAGCATATCAATGCTCAATCAAATTCATGAAACATGGGATGGAGAAATGTATTGTGTGATGGAGCTTTTCCTTTGTGAAGAGAGCCAACTTATTTTATGCACCTCATGTATTGATTATAATGTTGGACATCATATGGTTGTCACTTGGTACTTCATGATGGAAGGAGGACATCTAACTATATAGTTAGAAGTCATTCTATATGTTTTTAAAATACAACTTTGGAACCAAACATTCATAACACATTGTAGAAAATGGAGGAAGCCTTCCTTATGTGGATGCCATTTGGAGGGGAATCGATGGCTTTGCATATACTTTTGGAGTTGCCTGAGGACAAGCAACATTTTTCTGGGGGGACTGTAATATTCCCAAATTTTCACATCATATTTGGAATATTAGAGTCCTTGATTTTCTCAATGAATTAAGCAAATAAAAAGGTGGAGGGACCCACAATCCTCAATATGAATAAATATCCACTTTTGTGTGTTTGAATTTGGATTGATTAAGCCTAGATCTACATAATAAGGTAGTTGAGAACTACTAATGTGAATGAAATTCGAGAACCTGTCTCATTAATGAGATAGATTATGGAGGTTGACACAATCAATTGAGATCTTGAAGGGATCAAACAAAAGGTTGATTCAGTCAACTAAGATCTGGAAGATGTCAAACAAAATATCATGAGACACTCATGATAAAGTGATGGAGGATGATGTGCAAACAAAGAACACTTGATGGAGAAGGTGTACATTGCACCTAGACATGATGGTTGATTTGGTCAAACAGTGCAGTCCAACTTGGAGGATCTTGTCCACATACACTGCATAGTATAGATGAGGGCCAAGGGTTGGGAAGGCTCAAATGTTATTTAAATAAGATGAGGCAAGGATGAGGGCATGCTGATTATTCTTGATGTAAAGATATTTTCAGATCTGGAATTGTCATGTGAAATTTCCACTGCTTTCTTGGGATGTTTAGCAGAGTTTGCAGGTGTTGTTTAGAACAGGGTGTTCCTGGTCGAGAATACCACCTCTTTCTTAGAGTAGCTCTAGAAAGATTTTTTTACTTCATTCTACAACAGGATTTAAGTGCCACATCTCTTTTCCTACTTTCTGCAGAACACTCATATTAAGAAATTGCAGATTTCTGAAGATCAGTTGGAAGGAGGAAGTTGTATTTAGTACTTCAGTTGGAGAACTGGTGAGGGTTTATTCCTATCACCTTAGGCTTAAATATCAACTTCCCAGAGCTTCATTGTAGATCTGGAATCAGGCCAAAATTTATTGACCTCCCAGCAGTAGTACTTCCTTCAGGAATTACGTTGTCTATCTTGCAAATCTAAAGGGAGGAAGGAAGTTGCTAGTATTTCAGCTAGCAATCCTGTGAGGGATCATTCCCTCACATTTCCATCAGTATTACCATTATCTTGGAGTTTATTGCAACATTTCCAGCAGGCAGAAGGCCTCTCTTTCCCTCACACCACAGTTTCTAGAGGCAGTTGTGTTGTAGCAGCTGCAATCATCATTGGAGGATTGAGAAGCTAGATCTAGAGCTTCTATCTCATAGATCTGAAGAAGGGATCAACCCTTCAAGCATAGATCTGATATCATATCATATTTTAGCCATCTATTTGTCAGATCTAGCTTCATATCTGTATTTCTCAGCAGATCAGGGATCAAATCCTAGGGAGGTGATTTTCCAAAGTTTCAGATCTAGAAAATCCTTTCTGGGTTATCTTGGGAATCCATCACATTGGCCAAATCATGAATCTTGGCATCATCTGAGCTTCAGTTTTGAGTATATCTGCATTTTAATTTTCAGCCTGCAACTATATGTTCATATTCTGCTGAAGGGAAAACACAATATTTTCTTCAATGCCTCTCCAGTTACATTGTACCTGTTGTAGCATGCTTTCTGGGTGATTCTAGACCAACTTTTTGGCTAGATCTACTCACATTTTGTACATTGTGTAACTGATTCTTCTCCAATATAATAAAATGGCTCAGCTTCTCTGTAAATTCTAATTTTGCCTTAAGATTTATTGTTTATCTTGCTGCAAGTTCTTATATTGTGTTAAGTATTGATACATTCTCCCTTTTGGGATATTACAACAACTTTTGTATTCATTATTTCTTTAATTCCAACACCTCCAGTAGATATTGATGGTGTTCATGAGCTAATTGTTTCTTCTGTTATGTATGGCAACAATATTATCTCCAACCTTTGAAACTATCAGTTTTCGCTTCTATCCCATTGGGGAAGTAGCTTTCGTCGATGAATGGCTACACAACAGGGACCCTATGAGCCAATCATTCATGTTGTCAATGTAGTGCCCACATGACATAAACATTCAATGGTATATCATAGAAAAGCACTCTATGATGGGTTTTATAGATACCCAACCTATGACAACGAGTTGGATTCTATTGCTGAAGCATGAAAGCAGTGGAAGAATTATATTCTACCAAAGTAAATTACCATCCACACTAGTTGTAGGAATTGGGATTTAGTGCCCCTAGATTTTATGTCATGTTTTCCCTCAACCAAGCATGGTAACAGATGTGTTTTTTTTTTTGTTGATTACTTCCTTAGGATGGGAATTTTGGCACCTTGTAAGAATATTGTTGCACAAAAATACACTCATAAGTTCTTCTTTGAGCATATTTTAGTTCATTTTGGGTTTCCAAAGGCCATATTTCTTGATAGGGCAGATAATAGGTGTTTCGGGAAATAACTCCCTAGAGGTCGTTGGGTCAAAAACCTCCACAGATCAGGGCATGCTATTCAAGAAGGACTCACACAACCACACTTGTACGCTAAAAACTAGAAATTATAGATTGTATAACTCACCCATAGATCCTACGTTTGATTTAGATCCCGCGGGGTCCAAACCCCCATCAACCCTTCTTCCTCTTCAACCTGGAAATCAAGAAGAGACATGCACAGAAATCTAGTTGTACAACATATATCTTTCTTAAATGTCAGTGTAATCCATGTGAAACATCATAGAAACAACAAAAAATGCTTAATTAACAATCCTTTCACATATGTAAGTAGATATTAACACGTGAATTCAGGAACAAGATGGTTCTTATTCATTACCAACAGCATGTATAGTAATAAAAAGTGGAGAGATCACCTGAATCCTTCCACGATCTTTGAACAGACCGTCGTTCAGATCTGTCCCGCCTTTGCCTCGCTAGGATACTTTCAAGACTTGTTCACACAAGATGACATATAAACTGATGAACATTTCCAGGAAACAAGGGTTTCCTGTAAAAATCTGGGAAAGTGCAAGAGGCACGGGAAATCAGACTTGAATTGGGGCTCCAACAGAGTATAATGTCTATAAATTTCTCTCTCCCTTAGGCCATGCACATGAGGGGCTTTTATACTCCCTCAAAGTAGTTTCAATCTGTTGGAAACAGTTGGCCACGGGCTGGGGTGGTTGAATTATAGGAATAACCATCAACCCAGCCTCGAAAATAAGGATTTTTATATATTTTTTAATGATTTTAATGGCATACGCGGAAAATTATCTATGGACTCGCGTATACACGTGGAAAATTCTGGGCATACCCGCGTATGGGATTTTAAACACTGTTTTTTATGAACTTTATTCAAGTCTATGGGAATGGGTGCCCAAGGCCAAAGAGACAATCATGAATCACATGAAAGTGAAAAATGATGCTATAATAGATGCCCCCTAATATATGAGGTCAGAAGGGGTACATGATGGCCGAAATGTATTATGTGCATAGAAAGAACTTTGCGAGGACAAGAGAGGAATTCACTAGATTTCAGCCTGCCAAAAACCAATGAAAGAAAACAGAGAGTCGGCTCATGTCTGAGGTGGGCATACCGATGCTCAGTCAAAAATATATCCATATAGAAAGTACAAAATAGATCCAGAATGTCTACAAGTATAGCTGAACTGAAAGTACACAATGAATCAACTGAGCACGGCCTGGAAGTACAAGTCGGAATCAATGTCCAAGTATCACATATATCAAACTGATCAATAGTGCTGAAAATGGATGTCTAATCACAAAAGTAACTGAATCTCCAGGTACCAAATCATAAGGGGTGGAACACATGATACAATCACGCAACTCGGGAGCCAACATATAGGATGCTGCTATACTGACACTGCAACATATAAGGGTGGACGGCATCACTGGCAGAAACTGAATGGACTGTCAAAAGTGAACCGAAAGATGCTGATGCAACCCAAGGTCTTCGCCGATCTCGATGGCACAATTCTACACAATGGGAATAAATGATCTGAAGTCGACCATGTGAGCAATTGTTTGATAACCGGTCAATAATGTATACCGTTAACAAACGCGAGACAACCCACCGATAATGAAAATGAGTGTCAAGGTGCCCCAGTACAATCTAACAAGTGTAAATGAATGAGTTGAAGTCGAACACTTGGAAGAATCTACCAATCAAGAGGCAGTGATGAATCCCCACTGTCGATAGCGAAGAGTCTGCCACTGATGACTGCAAACCCTAAGGTACTGACAAAAGACTCTAGACCTTATTCCTAGAGCAATGAGTCAGAGTCGATGGGAAAAGATCTGCTGGAAGGAAGGCATTAAGGCATCCCACATCAGTCCAGCGCGAGTGTAACCCGTAGGCCAAGATTTGGAAGGAATCAGATGAAGCAGAGTGACGGAACCAAACCGAAGTACATTTCCGACATGCACAAAATGAAGCTAGCGCACAGAAGAAACCCTCTAAACCAACCAATAATGAAAGCTGACACAGAGGCGAGATATCCACCGATAGGGTCAAATGGAAATCAAGGTACTGCATGAATCCCAAGTGTGATAATGTATGCTGACGTCGAACACAAGGAAAACCACTCAGTTAAAGACCCATAATGATGATCAAATGCTGAGCACAAGGTCACCTATCAATGATGGAAATAGGGCCAGGGTGTGGCTCTAGGTTTACTCTCAGAGCAATATGTCGTAGTCGATGAGAGACAAACCCACCAGCAAGAAGTTAATGGAGACCTTTTCAAACCAGCACGAGTAGAAGACCAAAACATCTGATGTGATAGAACAAGATACTGACAAGACCGGGAAGGCCAACTGAATAATGATTCAAGAGACACCGCAGAATGGCCGACTCTGGTTAAAATTCCCTTAAAAAAAAACATGACTCATGATGACCACGGCAGTAAAAAATGACACTATATAAGTCTGTTATGCAGGAGGCAAAAAAAAACTCTCCATATGATTGGAAGAGATAACCAACCGGGGGAGAACTGACCAGTGAAACAAGGAAAAAGCTGAACCTAGGTCAAAACTAAAACCATCCCAAATGAAGGAAATATATAAGTGTATGTGCTTTGTTCAAGGGCGAAAAACTGATATTGTACTGCCATCAAATTACGAAGTAACATCCCGTTCCTGCTCTTTTTGTTATATTTTATTTTTTTGTCTTTTTCATATAATAATCCTGAAAAAGAATAAAAGAATGCTATGGTACAATGGATAGAACGAGTATCAATAAACAGATGCACTATTTCTTGGGATAGGAACGATCCTATGATCAATGCAAGGTGGTAGAAACTGGTAAGCGATACTCAAAGGAATGTTCCATCCATGGGTAAAAAGGGTGTCAAGTCGTGATAGCTAAGTGCATGCAGTGGTTAACTTGTACAGACAGTCAAGGTCAAAATATGGCTTAAACATCGAGTCCAAATGAAGCTGGCTAAAGGCCAGGATAAACAAGTAGCCAATATGCAATGCAATAGTACAACTCAATAACACCAGGGAGCCTCTAGGGTAATAGCCAGAAAAATTATAGTGAAGAAGGAGAAGAATGAAGCTTCAACACATAAGTCATGGCGGGACTAAAGAGGACTCCCGAGCCTACATAAAACACAGCATGGGAAACAAGTGCTAGCGAGGAACTAACTAGGAAGCCAATGTAAAGGAAGGCTCTACCACCAAGTCATGATTAAATAATCGGCGAGTGAAATGGGTGAAATACTCATGACCTGATGGGATCGACTCTATGGCAAGTGATCAGAATGGAGGCTAGTATGAAAAATGCAACGGAAAGTGGATTCCCTAACCTATATGCCAGTGAATATCATATACCTGCCATGACAAGTCAGCAGTCATGGATCAAAAAAAGGAAAAATCTCAACTTCACCAAAACGTACCTGAAAATATACCAATCTAGGCACTTACAAGCATCCGGGTTATGCAGCTTAAGATAGATTGAAAAAATAAGCATAACAATTTTTTGCAAAAATTTCTAAATTCTGGGCATAAATACACATGTTACCTCACATTTGGTTCATTGTTACTTATTGATTTGGAAAAAAGAGCTCTGGAGAAAAACCCTCTTTCGTCAAAACAGGAGCAATCAGTGATCAAACTTCGCCGAATTAGTTAGGTAAGCTCTTGATCCATCATTATTATCAATTTTGTCCATTAATAGAGTTAAAATTCGGAAATTTCACCGTAGAAATATTTTTTTTAATTTAGAGCTCTGCGCATACACGGGTTTGTATGGACCAAGCCGCGTATATACACGACTATGTATAGGGTAAGTCACGTATGCGCAACCCGAAATGTAAAAAAGTGTTTCTAATGGACAAATGAATGAATTTTTTCAGGATGACTATCACCTGGAGGGAACGTGAGCATAGTTCAATTGATAATGAAGTAATGCAAGATCAATTATCGCTCAATATCCTCCGAAATTGTGGATTGCTCAAATTTTTCAAAATGCCAAATATGAGGAGTAATGTCCGGTTACTTGAAATGCTAGTAAATTATTGGGAACCGGAGGAGTATTTCTTCATGATAGATCAAATGCCCATACACATAGAGGTAGAAGACATCTACTTCATTACTGGACTCTCACGGAGGGGAGACCTAGTAGATTTGCACAACAAGCCTTTGGGAGGGCTTACTGTGGATGACTATGTCCACGTCTATTGTGTAGAGGGGTCCAAAAAATTAGGGACTCAGATTGCTATAAAAGATTTGAGAGATCTACACATGAAGATTCTCCTATTCACCATTGGCAGGGTAGCAGGATCTACTTCCTTGCATCAGGCATCCAGGACTCATATGAGCATAGTTGTGGAATGCCTAGCTCACCTGTATGATTGGTGTATAGCTCTACTAATGAACATGAAGCAACAACTGACTTCCATCCGGAAAGCAAAAACAAAACATTTTGGGTATGGGACCATCTTGATGAAATTATTCTTTGAGAATATTCCTGGGCTTCGACCCAAAGTGATCTCTTCCATCAACAGCCCAAGAGACCCAAGCATTTCCCGATGGGCAGATCTGATGAAGAGACTGGGGGGAAGTGAAGTTCCCCGAACCACCTGGGACGACGAATTCTTCCAATGGCGGGGAGAACAAGTAATCGGCATGGAGGACTACCCCTATGCCAGGATGGATTTCTGCGGTGATCCGGACCTCATCCTTCCACCTGGCGCGGCATGGGGCACAATCGGTAAGATTGCAATTTTTTAATTATATGATTTTTTTGGATTTTTTCAATATATGTGAAAAAAATGTGAAAACAACACATGTTTTTTATTGGATTCAAAATGACTTACAATATTATGATGATCATGATACAGATATTGGACCAGTCCGTCCTGAGGGCTACCCACGGCATAAGCGCCGCAGAGGCGAGGCGGATACTGTAGACCTAGACAGAACCCTCCATGCTGTACAGAGGAACTTGGAGGGTTTAACTCGCCAAGTGCCCATGGTTGCAGTGGAAGATCTACCTGAGGCCATCCAGAGACGGGTAGTGGGAGTACCACATGACTAGGTGCGATTATTCCGCCGAGTCGCCACTGCGATTGTGTTCTATAGGAACACGAATTTTGGGCAGGGAACACAGGAGTGAATAGATATGACTAGTGGATGACTGTATATTTTTGATACTGAACATGATCGGGCATAAGCCCTAATTTTGTATAATTTATGGATCCAAAATTTTTTATAGTTTTTGAACAATCTGATGATATATATATATATATATATATATATATATAACAGTTTATGATGCGATGTGACAAATGTATAAAAAATGCATGATGTTTTTTATGATTAAATTTAATGTATTGAATGATTAATATGCCAATCAATTTCTTGATTAGCTAATGAGTCTGCCATCCAATTGTTTGCTCGAGGAATATGAATGAATGTTAAAAATTGAAATGATCTTTGTAACAAACGTACCCTAAAAAAAAACCGAAGTGAAAATGGATCTTGAACCCGATAAGTATTGTTCAACTGCGACACCACCAGCTGGGAGTCCAAGAAAACTACCAACGAATCAACACCCAAAGATATTTCCTCCGAGAGTGGATAAATAACTGCAGTGTACTCTGTTATATTATTGGAAGCAGGACCAATGTAGACTCCTCTTGATACTAACATCTGACCGGATGGATGATGAAGTACCCAAGCCGCGGAAGCCAAGTTCTGGGTGTGTCTACTAGCACCATCAGCAAAATCGTAATGACTCATGTCATTCGACACAACCTGCCAAAGCAGATCAAAAACATCACCATCACATCAAAGACCAAAAACCAGATATGTACAAAAAGAGACTACTATATACAAAAGAAAAATGCCAAGCCGAAGCCTAAGCATAATACCTTTTCAAATAGAGCCCATTTCTGGGCTCCAAAAACTCATTTCCTTCAAACTCAACCAAGCTATATGCTCCTTTTTTAAGGAATTTTTTAACGATGAAGGGGCCATACCACATAGACTTAAACTTTCCTGCGCCCAGGGCATCCTTCTCTTGGGCATAGACCAAAACAAGGTCGCTTTCCAAGAAAACCCTAGGCTTGACCGCCTTATCGTACTGAACTTTGATTCGTTTCTTATGTGCCTCATTCATCGTGGCGGCATCCCGACGCTACTCATCAAGATGTTCCAGATGAAGGATACGTTCTTCAAGACTAGAAGTGTCAGGAAGAAGCTCAACAGCTAACTTAAGAGAAGGAATCTCACATTCAACGGGAAATATGGATTCCAACCCGTAAACTAGTTGAAACGGAGTAAAGCCAGTTGCAGTTTTTACTGACGTCCTGTATGCCCAAAGTGAAGGATATAGCATGATATGACAGTTGGATCGAGCTTTATTAATTTTTCTTTGAAGAATGGTCTTCAAGGATTTGTTCACGATTTCCACTTGCCCATTGGCTTGAGGATAATACGGAGATGAATGCTCCTACCGGAAACCTAATTTTAGAGCCAACTCAGCCATCATGCTATTCTGAAAATGACTGCCATGATCAGTGACAATCTCTCTAGGAATACCAAACCGAGCAATAACTTGTTTGAAGAGAAAAAGAGCTGTTGTCTCACCATCATTGCCAAAAGTAGGCATATCCTCGACCCACTTCGTAAAGTAATCTACTGCTACAATAATGTACTTGTGACCTTTAGCCAATGACAGGTTACAAGTAGTATAATCAATACCCCACTTTGTAAAGGGACCGACAGTAATGACTAGAAAAAGCGGAGCTAGATGAGCGTGCATTTTTTGAGTATAGACTTGACACGGATGAGACTTTTTGACTGACTCCATACAATCTTTGAAAATATAAGGCCAAAAGTATCCTGCACGCAATATTTTTTGGGCTGTAGCAAGCCCAAATAAATGACCACCACAAGCTCCACTGTGGCAATCATTCAGCACAACCTCAGCTTCTTCGAGAGTTAAGCAACGTCTCAGGATTGAATCAACCCCTCGACGGTATAAAGCATCACTAATAATCAAGTAATTTTTAGCCAAGTGACACAACTTACGACGCTCATCTTTCGAAAAATTAGAGGGAAACTTCGTAGTCTGAAGATACACAATGATATCTCCATACCAAGGATCCTGTGGAGAGATGAGAAACAAATTTTCATCTGGGAAGGATTCATCATAGACTATCTCTTCTCCACAAGGCAACTCAAAGATTAATTCCGCAAAAACTAAAGATTTCTTGGACTTGGAAAACATAAAATCAAGATCAAATTCCTACAAAATCACAATCCATCTATTGTATTTGCCCCCAATCACTCGCCTACTGAGAACAAACTGAAATGGATTGGCTGCTTCCAAAACATAAGTTTTTCGTAGAAGAATATAATGTCTGAGTCGCTGTACATCATGAACAGCTGCTAAATCTAGCTTCTCTATCGGAGTATACCGGAGTTCAGGTCCTACCAAACCTCGACTAAGATAGTATATAACATGCTCTGCCAGAGCATCATCCTCCTGAACCAGAACCATACCAATGGTAGATTCTGCTGCTGCAAGATACAAAAGGAAATCCCTGCTATAATCAAGTGGACTCAATATAGGAGCAGAGGTCAATGATTTTTTCAAAGCATCGAATGAGCGCTGAGCGAAGTCATCCCAAAATAATGGAACTCCCTTCTTCAACAATCTCATAAATCCTTTGGTAACTTCAGCATAATTTATGATAAATATCTGAAGAAAATTAGCTTTTCCTTGTAGACTTTGAAGTTGACGAATAGACGACAGGGGAGGCAACCGAAGTATTGCCTCAACCTTGAAGGGATATACCCTAATCCTTTTCGAAGACACAATGAATCCCAATAACCGACCGGATGTAACCGCAAAAACACACTTGTTCGGATTCAACCTAATCTTTTAGAAATGACATCGTTCAAATACTTGACGGAGGTGAGCAGGATGATCAATTCTCTTTCAAAAATGAGCAGCTAAATCATCCAAATACACCTCGATAATATGTTTGATATCGTGGAAGGCATATGACATGGCCAGCTGAAAGTAGCCCCACAATTTTTAAGACCAAAAGGCATCTTCTTGTAAGAAAAAGTACCCCAGGGACAAATAAAGGCAGTCTTATGCTGATCTTCAGGACGGATAGTAATCTGATTGTATCTGGAGAAACCATCCATGAAGGAGAAAATCTCATTACCGTCACACTCATCGATAATATGATCTATAAATGGTGTGGGGTAATTATCTTTCGGACATGCTTTATTAAGGTCTCTGAAATCAATGCAAACTCGAATTGTTCCTTGTTTTTTATCCACGGGAACAGGATTCGAAACCCACTCTGTAAAAGGAACAGGAAAAATAAATCCCGCCTTGAGCAGCTTCTCTACCTCGGCTTTGATAGCTGCAGCCTTCCTAGGATTGACCGGACGAAGTTTTTGCCTCACAGGCTTAGCATTTTCGTAAGTCTTGATCTCATGCTGGACAATAGATGGATCTATACCAGGCATTTCCTCATAAGACCAAGCGAATACATCCCTAAACTCTTTAAAGAGATCGGTGTAAATCTGAATCTCTTCGGGGGAACATTCAGCTCCGATGAAGACATTCTCTATAACATTGGGATCCCTGGAAATGTTCACCAGGATAGTTGGAGAAGTCACAGCCATGTTCCCTTCAGCATATACCTATGTTGGTGCTAAAGGGTTCAGGACTGGGTGAATAGGACCAGGAGACAAAGGACTTGGAAAACTTGATTCAACTTCGCTCAAATCAGGTAAAAAGTAAGACCGATGATGCAAATCATCCCACGGTCTATCTATACCAGTCATAGCTTCCAGGATGGCCTCTTCAGATGGAAGAGTGGTATTAAGGCAATCCTGGGCGGAAGAAGAACTAAGTGTCCAAGCTGGAGCCACATCACCATCCAACTCCTCTGGAGAAAGAGGAGCTGGAATGGGCTCTGCAGAGTCTACAATAGATTGATAAGCAATCTCAGCTGCAGACATTGGAAATGCCATTCCACCCACTTGACCTTCCGCTAATGTGGAGGTAGGGGAAGGCAAGGTCCAAGGATCTGAAAAATAATGAGTTTTGAAGAACTCTCTTCGAATAGGAGCCCTGGAGGATGAAATTGCATTTATATGAATGGTAGGAGGTGGAATATCAAAAGTACCCATCAAAGAAGAATACATTCCAACCCCTAAATTCTCAACAGGCGGCTTGGCATTATCCACCTTTGGAATAGTTGAGTCAGTAGATGCATTCGGGTCTACAGGAGAACAGTCCAGTTGATCCACTGTAACAATCCTCCCTTCGTGAGGGAAACAAATAACTCGAAATAATGAGGATTCAATGGCATCCATCTCATAAATCCAGGTTCGCCCCAACAGAAGGTTGTAGTCCAAGCTTGCATCAACTATCTCAACCTCTATATTTACAGTTTTTCCCCCAACACAGATGGGCAAAGCTGGGACAATGCCATGCGGTGTGTGAGAATGACCATCAAACGCAGTTAGAAGAGTAGTAGATGGAATAGCTGCGGGAGATCCAATTCCCTTCCAGCATGCGAGAGACATCACACATGTGGAAGCGCCCTCATCAACGACCGTTCGAAAGATATTGAATTTTCGAAACGACGATTTGATATGAAAAGCCATATGATGGGGGAGTCTCTTTTTAAAATTAGACATATCGAATGTAATCACAAGAGAGTTATTTGGATCGACAGCCCCAATAGCAGTGAGCAGAGCACTGCGCTGAGCTGGACAAGACTGGAGCACCTCAAGAGCCGACATGGCACAAGGACTCTGCGCCAGATCTTCCACAATAGAGTAGTTCTGGGTAGCCCTGGCATTTGAATTAATCGTCGTATGCTTGGTAGATGCTTTTGGCATCCGAGGTATAGGCTCAACAGTAAGCTTCGTAATATGAAGCGACTCAGTACCATCTGGAGCACCCTTGGCTTTCGAAGACTCATCTTCGCCATAATCACGGGATCTCGTGGCGATATCCACATGAGCACTCATCATGTATATGTTTGACGGACTTTCCCCTTCCTGGGTGCCCCCAGAGGAAGCCCCAGTATTTTGATTTGCACCAACAACTAGCTGTTGCCCTTGGGGAAAAGGGTTTGTCAACACAGCCTGGGAACTAGAAGAACCCTGCTGAGCTAACAAGCGCTGCGCATCCTGAATTTTAGGGCAAAGGTGAGTAAGATGGTCTCCAGCACATAACTTGCATGGAAAATTCACTTTCTTTTTATCCTTTGGACCCTCACCAACATGCTCGTTGGATTTATTTGCATTACCCTTCCCATTCTTGCCCTTTTTCTTATTATTGTTCCGTCCCTTCTTCTTCCCTTCGGATTGTTGATTTTATTTAGGGTTAGAAGTCTGAACGGCATTTATCGACAAATATTGAGAAGGCGATGACTCAGCAGGCACAGCCTGACCAGAAAAAGCAGATTGTATAGACAACTGCTGCAATTGACTAAGCAGGTTAGCTGCACCACTATTGATTAACCCAATAAGTCCGTCACCATGAGGACCGGGTTTAGTCTTGGATATGTCTAATTTGGAGCGAGGAGCATTAGGCAAATATTTATGAAGGACACCAGACTGAGAATATATCAATTCAAGCTGTTGGGCCCTAAAAATAGCCTGCTCCTCAGAAAATACCCCTGAGAGGGATACATCCTTAGAAATATCTGCCTGCAGAGATTTCAAAAACCATTCCAAAAGAAATTCTCCCAGAATATAAGCTTTGATGAGCCTCTTCCTTCTCTGCCATTCTTGAATATGATCAGAAATGTGGGTTGCGTCGTCCTGCTTAAAATTAGCTAGGAGTTCAGTCCCGGCATCATAACGGACATGCAACTGGAAATGATTTAGAAATATAGTAGCCAGATCTCCAAAAGTAGCAAAACTGCCCCCAGTTAACTCAATGTACCACTTGGCAGCGTTTCCAGTCAAGGTGCATTGAAACAACCTCAACCTAATCGAATCCTCGATCAGGGAGTTAGATGAACACCATAAATGGAAAGTGGTGATATGATCAGCCGGGTCCTCTCCATTCTTGCCTTCAAACTTTGGAATGTCTGAAGGTAGTTTGGTAGGAAGTGGAGGCCACCCCGGACTATATCGGATCGGATCATTCATCAATTTCGACAAATCTGGAAAGTTCAACATTGCCAGAAAAGGTAAACGAGGAGGAGCCTGAGGATTCCATCCTTGGTGGGATGAATTCCTAACATTCTGAAAAGAATAACCTGGATTTGATGAGGCACCGGGTTACCAGAAAGAACTCGTAGAAAATGTTGGGCCATAGGACCCAACATTTGGAGAAGGACCCCCTCCCAACGAAGAGTTACCATAGACCGGACCAGTTCCCCCTCCCGAAGTAGTAAATAAAGAGGAAACCCCCTGGTAGGGGTTCCAAGCGTTAGAAAGAGGGGAAAAAGTCTGATAAGCACTCAACGAAGGGAAAGAAACATTCCCTTGTTGACCAGCGAAAAACTGATTCCCTGCCCCCACTGTTGTAAATATAGGGTTCCAACCTGTAAAGGTAGTCAAACTCTGACCTCCAGACCAAGGGTTAAAACTCTGAGTCTGAGAAGTAAAAGGAAAATATCCTAAGGAAGGATTTGAACTAGGAATATGCCCACTTCCGAAGGGGAACCCTTGAAAAGAAGCTGACCCACTAGCCATGGAAGACATGGGTGCAGACGCAGTTGCAGCAGCGGAAAACGAAAACAAAGGAATCCCACTACTGGGCATTCCAAAACAAAAGGGACCAGATTGAGAAGCATCTTCTTGGGTGAAACCAGAGCCAAACACAGTAGTACTAAAAGCAATTGAAGATATAGCAATTGTGCCTCCTCCTTCTACTGAAGCAGGAGTCTGAATGCCTGCAGCACTCACAACCGAAGCCGCATTGCCAGTCGTGGCCATCAAAAGGTATGAATAAGATGGATAAGGAATTTTTGGTCTTTCTAACTCAGGTCTGATGTACTCAACAACAAACAGAGAATTAGAAGGAAGAGGAGATGGAAGTGACTCAGGAGACTGAGGTACTTCCTCTACTTCTACTTCTTCTTCTGCTTCTCTTGGAAATAAGACTCTCGAGGTGAGCGGAGTGCTCCTCTCGGAACCAACACCAGAACCAATTATAGCACCTTCAAGCCCTAGAGAAGGATCTCTCTCCGTTGCGTCAGATACCACTGGGTGATATTCACATGCTATATTACTCCTACGCCTTCTTGAAGAAGGCTCAACACTTTCGGGAGATAACCCCTGAACTCTCATTGATCAATGAGGCGCTTGATCAGCCACTTTGACAGAATAATTAGACTCAAAAAAGTATAAAGCTAGGCAAGCTAGGAGTAAATAGCACTCACTACAAAAATCCCTAAGATGCAACCAAGCAAGCAGCCTTCAGGTATTACCGCTCCGGGTGATTAGGACCAGACACCAAAATACGAGAAAGCGAAAAATAGGACCTCCCGAAAGTAGTCTGGGATAATTACGGCCCAGGTCTACTAGCGAAGGTAACATAAATAGTTACGCTGACCTCCTAACAACAGCCTTTGCCGGTGTAAGTACCCAAGCTTCACCAGGGCACCCTCCAGAAGTACTGCTGGAAGTGATACGACGTCTGCCTCAGGTACCACGGGTATTCCCCCCCGCGGTCACCTGTGTGGAACCTAGGAATGGAAACTGAGGGCACCAATCTGTGTCAGCAGCCGGGCGGAACAGTCTTAAGGCAAGATCCAGTAAATCAGAGAGGGGGTATCTCTCATCTCAACCTTCACTTCCCCTCGCGCTTGACTCTCTGGAGGAGAGCTTTCCTGGTCCACCTAATGGAGTTGGATTTTTCTCATTTAATAAACTTCTATGTTTTAGTTTGAGTGGCCTTGGAGATTTAACTCTCCATTCACCTAATCCGAGGCCCTACAACCTAGCTAGTTGATGTATGACACTTAATAAAAAATTTGCTAGTTGTTTTTAAATTAATCCGCTTATTTTAGTTGGCTGTTATATTAAGTCAAGGGAATATGGAAATGAAACTCGTGATGTTTTATGATGCAGAAAAGAAATTAATGAAAACCAAACTACATGCAGATGCAGTAATTTCCTTTTGATGAAAATAAATTTCTACACGGGTTCTACAAGACTATTTTTTCTTTTCAGATATCAAACTTCACACTCGCAAAATTTATGAAAAAGACTACAAATGTTTAAGTGCACCTGATGCAAATTAATAAGAGCATGCCAATTCTAAGATGCAAAATCTAACAAAGCAAAGAGAAATTCCCAAGAATCCCCCAGTTCTATCACTTTTCTGGCTGTCCACAAAGCTAGTTCCCAAATCAGAAACTCTCAGTATAAAGACACCAAAATATGCTCGAAATAAGAGAAAGAAACCAATGAAAATTCCCTTCCCAAATCAAGTCAGAAACTAAAGGTAAGAAATCTCAACAAGGCTTCAAAATATGGAAAGAAACCAAAACAAAAATGCAAAACAAAGGCAATGGCAAAACAAAATGTTTTTGAGCTTTTGAATTTTATAAAAAGAAGACTTCAAAGAGACCAACAAGAACTATCCAATTCCCAAGCCAAACAATCTCTGAATTTCAAGAAAAAATTCAAAAAAAATGCTCTAAATCTTATAGTGCCACTTAGTAGCAAGATTTATATGAGCAAAAGGAAGACAAGAAACTCAGTAACTCAGCCTAGAAGAATAGCACAATCTTGCAACAAACAAAACTTCAAAGACCCAAAAATGACTCCTCAAAAATTGCAACAAGACCTAGTCAAATGAAATCAAGAAAACCAACCAAAAAGTAGGCAAAAATTAAAGTGCAAAGCAAGACACAAAGTTAGGAAAGAGCATATGAACAGAAGCTCTCTGTCTTGATTAAGCAGAACAACTAAGAATCCCCAGAAAGAGATCTTGGTACTCGAACCAGAAGTGCAAGCACTAAAAAACAAGATTTTCCAAATGAGCCAGTCTTCAACCAAACAAGAGAGAAGAAGACTAATAACCACCTTCAACACAATCCAGAGACTAAAAGGACACTGCAGGAACAGGTCACCACAGGCAGACAAGACCAAAAAGCCAAAAAATCAAAAATTTCAAAATTTGCCCAGGCATACGCTACTTATCAGTTTTGCAACAAGTGTGCATACGCGACTGTGGCAAAGGAAAAACGCGTATACGTGACTCCCTTTGACAAAACCTGCGTGTATATGCATCTGTGTATAGGCAAACTAGCGTATGGAAAGGTAAATAGTGAAAAATAAAAATGATCAAGCCTGGCTAAAGAACCAGGTCTTTAGTCTGACTGAGAAAAAACTAACTGGACTGGAAATAATGATTAAAACTGTTGGAAACCTTTAAGACAACTGAAACCACCCAACAGGAGAATCACAAGAATGCGATCCCCAGTGGATTCGCCAGTTCTGTTTCGGGAAATAACTCCCTAGAGGTCGTTGGGTCAAAAATCTCCACAGATCAGGGCATGCTATTCAAGAAGGACTCACACAACCACACTTGTATGCTAAAAACTAGATATTATAGATTGTAGAACTCACCCGTAGATCCTACATTTGATGTAGATCTCGCCGGGTCCAAACCCGCAGCAACCCTTCTTCCTCTTCAACCTGGAAATCAAGAAGAGACATGCACGGAAATCTAGTTATACAACATATATCTTTCCTAAATGTCAGTGTAATCCATCTGAAACATCATATAAACAATAACAAATTCTTAATTAACAATATTTTCACATATGTAAGCAGATATTAACACATGAATTCGGGAACAAGATGGTTCTTCTTCATTATGAACAGCATGTACAATAATAGAAAGGTGGACAGATCACCTGAATCCTTCCACAATCTTCGAACAGATTGTCGTCCGGATCCGTCCCGCCCTTGCCTCGCTAGGACACTTTCAAGACTTGTGCACATGAGATGACATATAAGCTGATGAACATCTCCAGAAAACAAGGGTTTCCTGTAAAAATCTGGGAAGTGCAGGAGGCACGGAAAATCAGACTTGAATTGGGCTCCAACAGAGTATAATGTCTATAATTTTCTCTCTCCCCTTAGGCCATGCATGTGAGGGGCTTTTATACTCCCTCAAAGTAGTTTCAATCTGTTGGAAACAGTTGGCCACGAGCTGGGGTGGTTGAATTACAGGAATAACCATCAACCCAGCCTCGAAAATAGGGATTTTTATATATTTTTTAATGATTTTAATGGCATACGTGGAAAAGTATCTATGGACTCGCATATACACATGGAAAATTCTGGGCATACCCGCGTATGGGATTTTAAACAATGTTTTTTATGACCTTTATTCAAGTCTGTGGGAATGGGTGCCCAAGGCCAAAGAGACAATCATGAATCACATGAGGGTGAAAAATGATGCTATAACAATAGGTTTCGTAGTATTTTTTGGTTTAACCTTTGGTCCTGTTGTACGGTACAAAAACCCTCCCCATTTCAGAATTTTAGAATAAATTTCATTTAGAAATAGGTCCCCTTTATTTTTAAAATAGGAATAAAACACTTAGAGGAAATCCGATCATTTTGAATAAAACAATAAAAATTTCATTGATTAGGAAAGCATATATCACATATCGCAAATCACAAATGCATATAAACAAATGCAACATTGAAAATTTTCGATCTGATGAAATATAAAGTCTTTTATCACATCAACATAATACATAAAAGTATTCATATTGAACAAATTCCGATGTGATAAAGTAATCACAATCGCAAATTTGAGGTATCTTAAGTTTTCACATTTGTTTTATAAAACTCCGATGCGATGCGATGCATCACAAATCGCATTTCGGAGAAGCAATGTTATATGGACTTGTTTTATAAACTTCGATGCAATGGACCCCATCGCAAATCGCAAATCGCAGAAAAAAAGAAGCAAACTCTTCATTTGGTCAATTGCAAAAGATCAATGCGATGCGATTTATCGCAATCGAATTTCGGAGGAACAAACATCATATTCACTCATGTTACAAAATCCCAATGCGATGGACCCACGGAAATCACAATCGAAAATCGGTGAATATCATTTGCAACTTATTTCCTTTGGAAAGAGCCGATGCGATATACCATCATCGCAATCGCAGATCAGCGGAGATCATGAAATGTTATTTGTTGTCCCTTTTGAAAACCCCCGATGTGATCGATACTTAGTTTTTATTTTTATTTTATACTGCGTATATGTTATTTATTCATCGCAATCGCAAAATTCAAAAGGAAAGTATTATATTCTCTTTTCAAAATCACCGATCTTAGATTGTACGTTTATTATTAAAATAGAAAATCAAATAAATGATGGTGATGGATTCTATTTTGAATGCATGAGTGTGACTCTCATAAAAGGAATTTAAGTTTAAACACGGAGTTAATAAATTGAAATCATTGAATAAATATTTTCATATAGTCGTTCTCCTTACTGCAATTTTTACTGCGTCTGAAAGTTTTTCTCATTTGCAGAACCACAGAATACCCAATCCTCTCGTTCGCCGAGCAAGTGAAACGTTACTAGACGAAAAAATGTCTAAGAGATCTAAGAAAGTAAAGGCCACTACCATTGCAAAGTTCCCTGCCATTACCATGGTACCAAAAGAAAAACCAGCCAAAATTAAGCTAGTTATAGACACATCATGCCAGGGTCTTGGAAAAATCTCTTGGGAAGATGTATATAACTTGATTGAAAAAGAAAACCCTAAAGTCACTAAGGTGAAGGCGACAGTTCCTAATGAAGAAGACTCAGATTCTAATTCTGAGACTCCTCTTAAAGTGATTGCAAATTCATTCCTTCATAGAATTGCAGCTCGGGCAAACATTATCCCCTACTATGATGTAATTCGGTGGGTGATAGACAATGTCACCATCAAAAATAGGACATTTGTTTCATCTTCTGGAACAATATTTGGGTCTTTCATAATAGAGTATTTGAAGGCAATGTACCATCTTCCAGACCCTCATAAACTCTACAACAAAGCCTTTATTAAGGATTTTGCTGCAAGTAATGAGACTCAGATGGAACCAATCAGAGAATGGAGAAGAGCTCCAAAGAAGCATAAAAATGAATCATCATGTATGTACTCCGTAGAGTCCCTTTCGCCCTCATATTGTTATGCTGTCGCGATGATGTGTAGACTTTTCAGAAACGATCATTCTGCGATATTTTCAATCCAAATGGTACCCTTAATCCATTCTGCAGTGAATTCTGAAATCATGGACTGGTCAGTTATCCTTTCAGATAAGATAGCCAATAGAATCCTAGAGTATATAAAGGATAAAGACACAGGAAATACAACCCCATTTTACTTCTGTGCCTACATTTTAGATGCCCTATGTTTCAATTCTGAATCTCCCATTCTAGGTTGGAAATGTACCCCCCAAGATCGTGCTCCTATACATATTTATCATAAGCTCTTGTGGAAGGTTCATTTTAAAAACCATGTATATAGAATTTGTCACGGTTTTCTGATTCCTGTCTATCAAACCATTTTTAACCATTTTCCTCCCCGTCTTTCTGAAAAAGCTAAGAATGATATATCCCTAATTGGTGACTGGTTTGGAGAAGAGAAATTTACCTATGTTAGAGTTTTTGGAAGCATTATGGAGCCCCATATTTTACCTCTGTATGTTCCTGACAAACTGTTAGCACAGGAAATTTCTTACCAGTTAACAGTAGAAGGTATTTCAAGGTGTCTAAAGAATAATAAGAAATTGATGTGGCCCACTTTTCCCTTTCACTGTGGGAATTATACTCTTAATGACTTCAGACATGCTAAGAAGGAGGTCATCAAAATAAGGGATCTTAAGCTCTCAACAGTCCCAGGAAGGTAGTATGACCCAAAAAAGGTAGCATTTGATTTCACAACTTCAGTTCAAATCACTTGGTTTGAGCATGAGCCCGATGAGTTCAACGATTTATTTGTTTCTATTGATAAATTTTCCCAAGTCTATAACTTGGCTAAATCCAAGTTTCAGACTGAAGATATGAATAAATTCATGTTGTTTCGGAGCCAGAGACTACTAAAATCTCCTCTTGAACAATTAAGAATCACTTTGCAAGGGGCTAAAAGTATAGCAAAAGAACAGAAGGAAAAAGAAGATGTAGCTAGCAAAGCAGGAAAAGAAGCATCTACCAGCAAGGGTAATGTACAGACTGAAAAGGTAATCACAAGAAGAAAAATTGATGTGAAAAAGGAGAATACCGGCAGTAAAAATGATGTACATATTGGGAAAGGAACTACAGTTCAGACAGAAAAGGAAAACAGAGGTGTTAAGACCAATGTGCAGACTGAGAAAGAAAACACAAGCAGCAAGGTTAATGTTCAGACAAAAAAAGAAAGTATTGGTAATAAGCCAGATAATCAACTTGAAAGATAAAATACCACAAAGAAAGTGGTGGATTCTGCTGAAGTTATTGTTACTTCCCATTTGCTAAGTCAATATGAACAATTTGCTCAGCAGATAGGATCACAAAATAATCCTCAAGTTGAAATTCCGAAATATCAAGATATGGAGATTATTCCTAAGCATCCTATAGAAGAAATTGTGTTGTAAGTAGAAGAAATTCCTCCTCTAGATATATTTTATATTCCTAAGCATAGGGTTTTTGTCAGGAAGCAGAGGAAGAGAAGAAGAACAGATCAAGAATCAGTTTCAACCTCACAAGTTGAATTTATGAACATTGTCTAGAAAAATACTGAGGTGAATCCTTCAGAGGATCTCACCAAATTGTCACAATATGCAGGCCCCTATAGTGCAGCCACTATAGACAAAGCTTCTGAAGTCACCCAAATGATGAAACAAAATGACTTACAGATAGCTATGCTGGAGGAACAAGCAACAAGAAATCATCAAAATATTATGCAGTTGGAACAGCAGTTGCAAGATGAAGAGCTCAGATCTAAACAATTGGAAGAGCAACTTGGCATTGAAAAGAAAAATATTGATCAACAAGCTTTGAATAAGAAACAACAGTTAAGTCAAGAGGTAGAAAAGTTACAAACCCTACTGCAAAATGAGAAAATTGCTAAGGTTGAGCAAGAAAAAATATTCCAAGCAAGATTGGAAAAATTTATGGATTATCCTAAATTAGATCAATTTAAAATTGAAGCTCTTGAAACAAATAAACTACTATCTCAACAGTTGAATGAACTCTGTCAAAATATGGCACAAGCCGAGCCCTTGTGTGAAATAACATCATCTTTAATAGATGAAGGAGTCAGCCTCAGGCTCGAATTTGATGATGTAGATGAGAAAATTTCTGAATTTATTTCATGGCAAGACTCAGAGCAAGGAAGGAATGCAAACCTTCCCAAGATTGAGGAAAGACACAAAGAAATTCTATTTTTTGAATGGGAAAAGCAGTTGATAAATGGAGAAAGAGACACATCAAGAGCCAAAGCTATAATGAATAATATAACACAGTTGGTTAATGATAGCTTATATGCCACCAATTTAATTTTATATTGTATCCCAGGTAAATTACCAAAGGTAAAAGAGACTGATTCTAAATGGAAACAAGAATTAGTCAATAAGAATCAACAAATTAGCAAACTTCAAGGAATTTCATGGGATATCATGTGGACATATATAATCAAGCCACACAGTCAACAAATGCCAATCAAATTTCTTTCCAATGCCATTAATTGCATCATTCCAGAGTTTTCTGATGCCACGTATACTGGTCAGTTACATTCGAGGCTAATTCATCCAGCAGAGGTCAAAGATATGCTCAAAATTTTCCACCTCGGCACATTGAATGAAGGAGAAAATCAATGAATCTGTTTCATTTTAATATCACAAGTCTATTTATAGATTTCCGATGATAGATTGTAGCAATAGTTTTAGTTATTTTGTTTTATCAATTTCCTATTTAAACCTCTTCCGTGCATTGGAGAAGGGTTCCTTAGTTTGTAATATTTTGGCTTGGATGTTACACTTTTTTTACTCCATCGACTACTTTATTTTTATAAAGGATCACATCCTGTGGTTTATGGCAAATTATCTCTAAGAATTTCATTTCTGTACCTTGGAGTTTTTTTTACATTGAAGCACTGGATCTGGATATTGAATTGCATCAGGAAAAGTATCAAGATGAATCTAGTATTTGTATCAATTTACTGTTATTTTTCTTATGTTATGAGATATTCTCTTTGAATTTTCTATCATTGATATATACTTTCTTTACAAATATTTCTTTATACATATCATTTCAGAGTGTATAGAAATATTCATCTCTCACAATACGTGCAAATGATATGTAAAATGATGAATACAATGTGTTATTATAACTCTGTTTAATTTCCTAAACAGATTTATCATTATTTGATACTACATATTTCAATTAAATCATCATACATTTTCATGGTTATTGGTTTGATTGAAACAATCTTAAAGTTGTATTCATATTTGACACCCAGGTTAGTTTTAGAATTATTTATAAGTTATAGGTTGAATTAGATAGATTATTTCAGTCATTTAGTTTCATTAGCCACTCACACAATCATTCCATCACCAATCCATTAGTTATTAGGAAACTAGTCCTATAAATCCAGTCGGAGCCACCACACCAAACGGAAAAGGAGTTGTCCTAAGGTCCCGACCGGGTGGTTTTCCCCCAATTTTTGAAGCAACGATTTTCGAGGCTTCAACATTTTTGGCACTAGAAGGAGGGCCTAAGCTATGAATGGTAGGTAAATCTCAATCTTCAGGCCATTCTAAGAGAAATTCACCCTCATCACCCTCTTCAATTTCTTCTACATCTCAAATCCCTAGGGAAGAAATTGATAAGAATATTCAAACACCCACTACCAAAGTCTCAAATCAATCAAACAATCAACCTCTTGAGCGCCCTGAAGTACAAGCTTTAATTCACAAATTACAAGGGTTATCATTATCTTTAGAAGAGTCTGAAACATCTGAAGGTAGTGTAACTTCACAATTTGTTTCTTCAAAACCTCTTACTAGGTTACAGAGTGAAAAACTTGGTATTCCCCCAAAGGAATTTCCTTTACCTAGTAGAGTTAAAACAAGAAAACCCCATTGGAATCAGAGAGTGATATTAGTTCTTCATCGCAAATTCAATCATTTGTTTCCCAAACCCCAACTCAGAAAAGTACAGTTGTCTCAACATCGGCTATTCAAACATCAGTTGCCCAAACATCATCTCTTCCAATATCATCTGCTCCAACAACATCTGTCCAAACACCAACTGTCTCTTCTAGTCCTTCAACTGTTATCACAACAATGGCACAAAGACCATGGGCTATTCCAGGAGCTGTTGCAATGGCTGCACCTTTACATGATTTACCAGATCATCCTGAAAAATCGCTGCCAAAATTTAGTCCTGACCTTAACATACAAGCTGAAGAACATATCAATAACTTCATGCTTGCTATAAACTTGAACGGAGTTTAACATGAGGATGTTGTAGTCAGGTTATTCCCCTATACTTTGCAAGGGGCAGCAGGATCCTGGTATTTTTCATTACCTTCAGGATCTATTACAAGTTGGGATATTTTTTAAGAACATTTCTTAACCAAATTTGGAGATGATAGATAAATAGCTACCCTAATAAATGATCTATCCAATTTGAAGACAGAACCCAAAGAACCCATCAAATATTTTAATTCCCGATTCAATAAACTCTTGAATAAGATCCCTTCAACATCAAAGCCCAGTGATCAGGTCCGAAGTGAATGGTATATAACAACTTTGCCTTCAAATATAGAATTTTTTTTTTATAGAGCTGCCAAACCTACTTTGGCTGAAAACATGAAAGAAGCGATTGCAGTTGAAAGAAGGATTGTTTCTTTGGATAAGAAAAATGCTATTGAGAAAAGAAAATCCAAAAATTTCAGCCTTAAAGATGATTCAAAGAAGAAAACACTGAGAGATCCATATGACATGGAAGGCTTACAGAAATTTCTCAAAACTATGTCTAATGAGATGGTTGAGATTAAGAAGCAAGTGGCAGAGACTTCTACTAAAATACCATTCAGGAGATTTAAGAGAAATCAAGTTGAATCTAAACCTCCCAATTCAATCTCCAATGCAGAATTAGAAGAGGAATAAGAAGAAGATAACCCTCCAGTATCAGATGAAGAAGAAGAAAAAGAGGAAATAGTTGAATTACATGGGATGTGGGATTTCATTCTCCCTAACTCAAACAGTGAACAAGAAGCCATGCCTGTAAGTACAAGGAGTAAATCTACAGCGGAACCTGCTCAATCTATTCCTAAGAAGAAAAGTACAACTCCAATTATCTCCCTTACCCACTCAAAATCAGCCATCATCTTCTAATCCTCCTACATCAACATCTAAGACTTTGGTGGTATTAGATCCTATGGATTATAACATTGTTGAAGACATGAAGAAGACTATAGAGAACATTTCCTTACATGAACTCAGCAAACTTAAACATCAACAGAAGCTGTTATTGAAAGAATTAAATGCAACACCTATTTCTCCTCTACCAAGCAGTGTAGTTGCCAAAGCAGCTAAAGGAACAGGTAAGCCACCAGATAAAGTAGATGCCACTGATACTGTTCTTATTGGGGAAAGATCAAATTCTCAGACACCTCCTTTTCTTTTGACTTATGAAATCTACAACAAGAATTTGCATAATTGTTTGATAGATTCAAGAGCATCCTATAATATAATTCCTACTTCAGTCTGTGCAAAATTGAATATTGAACCACAAAATTCTACAGTTCACATTTTACAATTGGATCGCTCTAAAGTCCAAGTTGTAGGAGAAATCAATTCAGTTACTATTCGATTAGCTTCTAATCCTAGAATTGTCCAAAGAATTGATATTATGATTGCAGATATTCCTGAATTCTATGGACTAGTCTTAAGTAGGGATTGGTCTGCAAAGCTTAATGGTTATATCGCAACTGATTATTCACATATGTGGCTTCCCTACAAAGGGAAACCAAATCAAATCAAAGTTGAGCGAGAAAAACACATGATGCATACTGTAACAGAATTTGAACAAGCAAATGAACCTATAGCTTTTAATAACAACATTCTTGGAGGTTATTCTACTGAATCATTCCTAGGGAATTTCACAGCACCACAATCGCCCTTTTCTGTAAATACTTTTATTTCGCAAATTGAAAATTTTTCACAATCTGATTCTTCTAGAATTGTTAATGTTTCTGATCAACCTGTAGATAAACTTGTAGATAAGACTTTATTTTGGTCATTATATTTCGATGGATCAAAATCTAGTGATGGAGCAGGAGCAGGATGCATTTTAATTGATCCAGATGGAGAGAAAACTATGCTGTCATGTAGACTAGAATTTGAGTGCACAAACAATACTGAAGACTATGAAGCCTTGATCCAAGGGCTTTATAAATCCATAGGGTTAAATGTCAAATACTTGAAAGTATATGGTGATTCTAAAATTGTGATAAGACAAGTAAGGAATACTATCCATTGTCTTTCAGGGCATCACAAACATTATCAAACACTTGTGCAAGACCTTACCACTCAATTTTTAGCATTTAATATCTCTTCTGTTCCTAGAACTCAAAATACATCAGCTGATTTGTTAGCTAATGTTTCATCCAAACTCCTCCCTGTTGAAGATTACAGTCCTGATAGGTTTTCAGTCGAATTAATATTTCGGCCATCTGTTCTTGATAATATCATAAACTGGAGAGTATTTTATCACGATGAAGATATATTGAATTTCTTGACTTCGGAGAAATCTTATGATGAACAAATTATTGATGAAAACGATCATGATCTTCAAAATACCTCAAAAAGTAATGAAAATCCTATTCCTAAATTTGTAGTTAAAATTGAGGACCTATATGATATAAAAGACAGATTCAAGAAAGTTACTAATGCTAAACTTCAAAGTTCTACTTTGAAGTTTGAATTAGTAAATCTTGGCTTTGAGTCTAAACCTCAAAATGTTAATTTAGGACTCGATTTAACTTCAGAGGAAAGAACTTCTTTCATTAAAATTTTGAGTAGGTATAAAAATGTTTTTTCTTGGAATTATGAAGACTTGAAAACTTATGATACTTCTGTTATTCAACATACAATTCCAATTCTTTCTGATTTCAAACCTGTTCAACGAAAGTTAAGAAAAAATCATCCAAATCTTGAAAGTAAAATCAAGGCAGAACTCAATAAACTTTTAAAGGCCAAAATTATTTTTCCTATAAGACATTCTAATTGGGTATCCAACATGGTACCTATCAGGAAGAAGAATGGAGATATTAGAATCTGCATTGATTTTAGAAATTTAAACAAGTCATGTCAAAAGGATAATTTCCCATTTCCAACGATGGAAAAAATACTTCAAAAAGTAGCTGGTTTTGAACTCATGTCCTTTCTTGATGGTTTTTCAGGCTATAACCAAATATTGGTACATCAAGATGATAGGCTGAAAACTACTTTCAGAACCAAATGGGGAACTTATGCTTATCAGAAAATGCCTTTTGGTTTAATAAATGTAGGAGCTACTTTCCATAGAGGCATGGATATAGCATTTAAGGGTCTGATTAATAGATCAGTTGTTATTTATCTTGATGACATAACAGTATTTTCAAAGAAAAGAGCCAATCATATGCATGATCTGAAACATATATTTGAAAGATGTAGAAGATTTGGTATTTCTTTAAATCCAAAGAAATCCTTCTTTTCTCTCAATGAAGGAAAAATATTAGGGTTTGTTGACCCCGACAGAGTAAAAGAAATTTCTGATATTTCTTTACCACATAACAAGAAATCCATGCAATCATTTCTAGGGAAGATCAATTTTGTAAAAAGATTCATTCTTGATTTTTCTCAAATTGTTTTACCTATGCAGAATATGATTAGGAAAAATTCAGTATTCAAATGGGGGTATAAAGAGAAGGAAGCCTTTGATGCAATCAAACAGGCAATCATTAATGCACCTGCATTGAATACTCCTAATTTTTCTAAAAAAATTATTTTGTATACCTTGGCTACTGAAACATCCTATGCTGCTATTTTAACACAACTCAATGATCAACAAATAGAAGCACCAATTTCTTTCTTTAGCTCAAATCTACAAGGAGCTGAGCTTAATTACTCTGATGTAGAAAAATAAGCCTTTTTTGTGTTTAAATCAATCAAACATTTTAGACCTTTTCTCTTAAAGACACATACAAAAATTATTGTCCCATTCTCTGCAGTGAGACAATTGTTAATTCAAAAATAAGTAGGAGAAAAGAGAGCCAATTGGGTAACATCTTTGCAAGAGTATGATATTGATATTAAGCCAGCCAAGATTGTTAGAGGACAAGGTTTTTGCAAATTGTTAGCAGGAGCTCATAACATACAAGAACATCAAGATCAAGCTAATATCGTCCAAGAAAATCAGATAAGTGTTATAGATTCTGAATCTCAATATGCTGACCTGATCTTTTACTTGAAGAATGGGTATGCTCATTCTAATCTCAGCTATAAGAACAAACGTGCTCTAATATTAAAAGCTAAAAATTATGAAATCATTGATGATGTGTTATTCAGAAGAAATTATGATTCAATTATATTAAGATGTCTTGAAAATACTGAAGCAAAAAAGGTATTGCAGGAATTACATGATGGACCAGCAGGTGGACATTTTGGAGGTGATACCATAGCTCACAAAATAATCCATGTTGGATATTATTGGCATACCCTTTTCAAAGATACACATGACTATGTGAGGAAGTGTGAAAATTTTCAAACTGCTAGTGGAAGACAAAGGAAGCCAGCTTTTCCTTTGCGACCAGTAAGCATTGAGCAACCATTTGAGCAATGGGGGCTTGATATTATTGGTGAAATAGTACCTCATTCTTCCAAAAAACACAGATACATCCTTACAACAACAGATTACTTCACAAAGTGGGTAGAATAAATTCCTTTAAAGGTAGCCAATTCTGATGCAATTATTGATTTCATCGATCAATTCATCATTACCAGGTTTGGTGTACCTAACGCTCTTGTCTTTGAAAATGCATCTTATTTTTATGGAAATAGTATAATGGAATTTGCAATCAAAAGAGGTTTCAAATTGAAATATTCAGCAAATTATTATCCACAAGGTAATGGTTTAGCTGAATCTACTAACAAAAATCTCATCAAAATCATTAAAAAGACCATTGATCAGAATCAAAAGAATTGGCACAAGTCTTTAATATTTGCACTATGGGCTGATCGTATTACTCATAAAGCTTCAATAGGAACTTCACCTTTCAATCTATTTTATGGAAAAGAAGCTGTGATACCATCAAATCTAGCTCTCCCATCATTATCTCTAGTTCAATTTATTGAAGAGAATCTTTCATCATCTATTCAGTTGAGATTTGATAAAATTCTTAAATTAGAAGAAGATAGAGAGAAAGAAAAAACTATTCATTAAAAACATCAACAGCTTGTAAAATCTTATTTTGATTCAAGTTCCACCAGATCCAAAACTTTGCAAATTGGTGATCTTGTTCTAAAATGGGATAAAGCACATGAAGATAAAGGTAAGCATACCAAATTTCAAAATATGTGGCTTGGACCATTTCAGATTGTTGAAAATATAGGCTCATATACATTCATTCTGCAAGATTTAACAGGAAAGAGAGAATATCTTCCTGTAAATGGGCTTATTTTAAAGAAAATTTTTTCTTGAGGTAACCCCTTCTTACCTGTACATATTCCTTTCTGCAATTTTTTTTTGTTTTGTAAATAAAGGTTGTTGATAGTCTTTAATTTACTTTGTACTATTTGAAAAATATCTTCAAGAAAATATTATAAATACTTATTTTATGTAAATAAGAATTTTTATAGAAATGATTACAGTTTTGGTTAGTTTAAAATAAAATGTTAAACTTTGAAAATTTGTTCAAAACATTTGCATGATATTTTGAAACCTTGAGAAAAATGTAAATCATTATAAGTTTATTAAGCAGAGAAAGGTTATCCATAAAAATTAAAGACTTTTCCAAGCTTTGGCATTCAAAAAACTCTAAAAATTGTCATCCATTGATTCTTAAGGATAAAATCATTTCACCCCATCCATTAAGGTTGTGATTTTTTAGAATGTAATTCTAAGAAATTATATGACAAAATTAAGAGATAAGAGGTCTCATCACAAGCCTGCTTACCATGATCATAAGAAGTAATAAAATTGACATTACCAACACTGCATACCAGAACAAGGTAATGGCTTATAATTGTAAGACAAGGGGTCTCATCAGGAGCCAACTTTTTTAGTTTGATTACAACTAGTGAATGGCATTGTTATCAACTGGCTACCAAACCAGAACAATGGCTTTTAAATTAAAATGAAAAGAAAAAAAACATAAGATAAAATGTCTTATGAATTTATCTTTTAAAGAATTATGATCTTAGATGGATGGGACAATGAATGGTTAATGGTTAAAAGGTAACCTTGTCGAGACTATGAACATTTGCGGGAAACAGAGGCAATACCTATGACAATAGAGTAAAACACAAAGCTAAAATTGGAGGAGCCCCCTACTTTATTATTATCAACCAATCAAGGCTTAAGAAAACCAAAAAAAAAATTATTTTTGAGGAATTAGAAAGAAATTGTAAGTGATTTTTATTCTTTTTCGGAGTTAGATTTTATTTAAAATTTCTCTAAGATAGTTTTCATTATCTTTAAAACTTTTTACTTACTAGAAATATAGTATTCATTTTATTTTTCAGAGATAACTGTTTCTTCCAGTGAATCGCCAATTGTTGTACGGTACAACAACCCTCCCCATTTTAGAATTTAGAATAAATTTCATTTAGAAATAGGTCCCCTTTCTTTTTAAAATAGGAATAAAATACTTAGAGGAAATCCAATCATTTTGAATAAAACAATAAAAATTTCATTGATTAGGAAAGCATATATCGCATATTGCAAATCAAAAATGCATATAAACAATTGCAACATTGAAAATTTCCGATCCAATGAAATATAAAGTCTTTTATTGCATCAACATAATACATAAAAGTATTCATATTGAACAAAGTCCGATGTGATAAAGTAATCGCAATCGCAAATTGGAGGTATCTTAAGTTTTCACATTTGTTTTATAAAACTCCGATTTGATGCGATGCATCGCAAATCGCATTTCGGAGAAGCAATGTTACATGGACTTGTTTTATAAACTCCGATGCGATGGACCCCATTGCAAATCGCAAAATGAAAAAGTAAACTCTTCATTTGTTCAATTGCAAAACTCCGATGTGATGTGATTTATCGCAATCACATTTCGAAGGAACAAACATCATATTCACTCATGTTACAAAATCCCGATGCGACGGACCCTACGGTAATCGTAATCGCAAATCGGCGAATATCATTTGCAACTTATTTCCTTTGGAAAGAGCCGATGCGATATACCATCATCGTAATCGCAGATCGGCGGAGATCACAAAATGTTATTTGTTGCCCCTTTTGAAAACCCCCGATGTGATCGATACTTAGTCTTTATTTTTATTTTATACTACGCATATGTGATTTATTCATCGCAATCACAAAATTCAAAAGGAAAGTGTTATATTCTCATTTCAAAATCACCGATCTCCGATTGTACGTTTATTATTAAAATAGAAAATCAAATAAATGATGGTGATTGATTCTATTTTGAATGCGTGAGTGTGACTCTCATAAAAGGCATTTAAGTTTAAACATGGAGTTAACAAATTGAAATCATTGAATAAATATTTTCATATAGCCGTTCTCCTTACTGCAATTTTTACCGCGTCTGAAAGTTTTTCTCATTTGCAGAACCACAGAATACCCAATCCTCTCGTTCGTCGATCATGTGAAACGTTACTAGATGAAAAAATGTCTAAGAGATCTAAGAAAGCAAAGGCCGCTACCTTCTGCAAAGTTCCCTACGATTACCATGGTACCAAAAGAAAAACCAGCCAAAATTAAGCTGGTTACAGACACATCATGCCAGGGTCTTGGACAAATCTCTTGGGAAGATGTATATAACTTGATTGAAAAATAAAACCCTAAAGTCATTGAGGTGAAGGTGACAGTTCCTGATGAAGAAGACTCAGATTCTGATTCTGATACTCCTCTTAAAGCGCTTGCAAATTCATTCCTTCATAGAATTGCAGCTCGGGCAAACATTTTCCCCTACTATGATGTAATTCGGTGGGTGATAGACAATGTCACCATAAAAAATAGGACATTTATTTCAGCTGCTAGAACAATATTTGGGTCTTTTAGAGCAGAGGATTTGAAGGCAATGTACCATCTTCCAGACCCTCAGAAACTCTACAACAAAGCCCTTATTAAGGATTTTGCTGCAAGTAATGAGACTCAGTTGGAACAAATCAGAGAATGGAGAAGAGCTCCAGAGAAGCATAAAAATGAATCATCAGGTATGTACTCTGTAGAGTCCCTTTCGCCCCCATATTTTTATGTTGCCGCGATGATGTGTAGACTTTTCAGAAACGATCATTCTGCAAGATTTTCAATCCAAATGGTACCCTTAATCCATTCTGCCGTGAATTCTGAAATCATATTGGACTGGTCAGTTATCCTTTCAGATAAGATAGCCAATAGAATCCTAGAGTATAGAAAGGATAAAGACACAGGAAATACAACCCTATTTTACTTCTGTGCCTACATTTTATATGCCCTATGTTTCAATTCTGAATTTCCCATTCTAGGTTGGAAATGGACCCCCCAAGATCCTGCTCCTACACATATTTATCATAAGCTCTTGTGGAAGGTTCATTTTAAAAACCATGTATATATAATTTGTCACGGTTTTCTGATTCCTGTCTATCAAACCATTTTTAACCAGTTTCCTCCCCGGCTTTCTGAAAAAACTAAGAATGATATATCCCTAATTGGTGACTGGTTTGGAGAAGAGAAATTTACCTATGTCAAATTTTTTGGAAGAATTGTGGAGCCCCATATTTTACCTCTACATGTTCCTGAAAAACTATTAGCACAGGAAATTTCTTACCAGTTAACAATAGAAGGTATGTCAAGATGTCTAAAGAATAATAAGAAATTGATGTGGCCCACTTTTCCTTTTCACTGTGGGAATTATACTCTTAATGACTTCAAACATGCTGAGAAGGAGGTCATCAAAATAAGGGATCTTAAGCTCTCAACAGTCCCAGGAAGGCAGTATGACCCGAAAAAGGGAGCATTTGATTTCACAAATTCAATTCAAATCGCTCGGTTTGAGCATGAGCCCAATGAGTTCGACGATTTATTTGTTTCTATTGATAAATTTTCCCAAGTCTATAACTTGGCTAAATCCAAGTTTCAGACTGAAGATATGAATAAATTCATGCTGTTTCGGAGCCAAAGACTACTAAAAGATCCTCTTGACCAATTAAGAATCACTTTGCAAGGGGCTGAAAGTATAGAAAAAGAACAGAAGGAAAAAGAAGATGCAGCTACCAAAGCAGGAAAAGAAGCATCTACCAGCAAGGGTAATGTACAGACTGAAAAGGTAATCACAAGCGGCAAACTTGATGTGCAAAAGGAGAATACCGGCAGTAAAAATGATGTACATATTGGGAAAGGAACTACAGTTCAGACAGAAAAGGAAAACAGAGGTGTTAAGACCAATGTGTAGACTGAGAAAGAAAACACAGGCAACAAGGCTAATGTTCAGACAAAAAAAGAAAGTATTGGTAATAAGTCAGATAATCAACTTGAAAGAGAAAAGACCAGGAAGACAGTGGTGGATTCTGCTGAAATTATTGTTACTTCCCATTTGCTAAGTCAATATGAACAATTTTCTCAGCAAATAGGATCACAAAATAATCCTCAATTTGACATTCCGAAAGATCAAGATATGGAGATTATTCCTGAGCATCCTACAAAAGAAATTGTGTTGAAAGTAGAAGAAATTCCTCCCCTAGATATCTTTTATAGTCCTAAGAATAGGGTTGTTGTCAGGAAGCAGAGGAAGAGAAGAAGAACAGATCAGGAATCATTTTCAACCTCACAAGTTGAATTTATGAACATTGTCTGGAAAAATACTGAGGTGAATCCTTCAGAGGATCTCACCAAATTGTCACAATATGCAGAAGCCTATAGTGCAGCCACTATAGACAAAGCTTCTGAAGTCACCCAAATGATGAAACAAAAGGACTTACAGATAGCTATGCTGGAGGAACAAGCAACAGGAAATCAGCAAAAGATTATGCAGTTGGAACAGCAGTTGCAAGATGAAGAGCTCAGATATAAACAACTGGAAGAGAAACTTGGCATTGAAAAGAAAGAGATTGATAAACAAGCTTTGAATAAGCAACAACAGTTAAGTCAAGAGGTAGCAAAGTTACAAACCCTACTGCAAAATGAGAAAACTGCTAAGGTTGAGCAAGAAAAAATATTCCAAGCAAGATTGGACAAATTTAGGGATTATCCTAAATTAAATCAATTTAAAATTGAAGCTCTTGAAACAAATAAACTACTATCTCAGCAGTTGAATGAACTCTGTCAAAATATGGCACAAGCCGAGCCCTTGTGTGAAATAACATCATATTTAATAGATGAAGGAGTCAGCCTCAGGCTTGAATTTGATGATGCAGATGAGAAAATTTCTGAATTTTTTTGATGGCAAGACTCAGAGCAAGGAAGGAATGCAAACCTTCCCAAGATTGAGGAAAGACACAAAGAAATTATGTTTGTTGAATGGGAAAAGCAGTTGATAAAAGGAGAAAGAGCCACATCAAGAGCCAAAGATATGATGAATAATATAACACAATTGGTTAATGATAGCTTATATGCCACCAATTTAATTTCAGATTGTATCCCAGGTAAATTACCAAAGGTAAAAGAGACTGATTCTAAGTGGAAACAAGAATTAGTCAATAAGAATCAGCAAATCAGCAATCTTCAAGGAATTTCATGGGATATCATGTGGACATATCTAATCAAGCCACACAGTCAACAAATGGCAATCAAATTTCTTTCCAATGCCATTAATTGCATCATTCCAGAGTTTTCTGATGCCATGTATATTGGTCAGTTACATTCGAGGCTAAGTCATCCAGCAAAGGTTAAATATATGCTCAAAATTTTCCACCTAGGCACATTGAATGCAGGAGAAAATCAATGAATTTGTTTCATTTTAATATCGCAAGTCTATTTCTAGATTTCCGATGATAGATTGTAGCAATAGTTTTAGTTATTTTGTTTTATTAATTTCCTATTTAAACCTCTTCCATGCATTGGAGAAGGGGTCCTGAGTTTGTAATATTTTGGCTTGGATGTTACATTTTTGTACTCCATCGACTACTTTATTTTTATAAAGGATCACATCCTATGGTTTATGGCAAATTATCTCTAAGAATTGCATTTTTGTACCTTGGAGTTTGTTTTACATTGAAGCACTGGATTTGGATACCGAATTGTATCAGGAAAAGTATCAAGATGAATCTGGTATTTCTATCAATTTACTGTTATTTTTCTTATGATATGAGATATTCTCTTTGAATTTGCTATCATTTATATATACTTGCTTTACAAATATTTCTTTATACATATCATTTCTGAGTGTATAGAAATATTCATCTCTCACAGTACGCGCAAATGATATATAAAATGATGAATACAATGTGTTATTATAACTCTGTTTAATTTATTAAACATAGTTATCATTATTTGATACTGCATATTTCAATTAAATCATAATACATTTTCATGGTTATTGGTTTGATTGAAACAATCTTAAAGTTGTATTCATATTTGACACCCGGGTTAGTTTTAGAATTATTTATAAGTTATAGATTGAATTAGATAGATTATTTCAATCATTTAGTTTCATTATCCACTCACACAATCATTC